>OW240912.1:294356839-294573666 GCA_933207985.1 Pelobates cultripes
GAACATATGCACTATTCAATAAAGCCTCTCCCTCACTTCACTTTTTTTTCTTATCCTTCAAAATGTGACAGCCTATGTATTTATACCCACACAGTGCCTCCATTTCCTTTTAATACTACCTCAAGTGACATAATAATGATCTTTAAAAAATGACTCTCTTTAAAATAGATGCCTTTTTGTCCAGCTTGTAACAGGGATTGACAAATGATTAGATGTTGATGTTATGCTCTATTTATATATGTAGCTGTTACTAAAACCATTAGATGTATTGTGTGTGGCTAAGTCAATGAAATATCTCTTTCTTATTTGAAGTCTTACATTTTTCCTCTATGGCATTAAAGAGAGATTCACAAAGATCTTAAGTAGATGTTGAAACAAGAGGGATAAATACACACATCCCTAACATTGTGAATTGTTTTTACAACAATTAAGCTATTTGGGAAATACATAAAACCTTTTTTTCTAATAAAAATAAAATGTATACTTTTCCAAGTTTATTTAGTGCGAAAGCCACAAATATTGGAAGATAAAGTGGTATGTGCAAACACAGAAGTACTGAAACAATGGAACATAGAGCTATGTGCAGCAACCATAAAGTAACTTATATTATGTAATATTGAACAGATGAACAGTTGTACCTAACTGTTAGAATAATTAGCTACAGGTTTCTTTCTCCTAATAGAGGTGTCCTGAATATGGCAGCTTGATGTGTTCGTCTTCAGAACTAGCTAAATTTAACGTTTACAGGTGCGTGGTCTGACTGAACATGGTGCAGGATATATGGTAGAGGAGCGGCACACCCCAAGCCTTTTAAGAGAATATTTTCCACACTATCAGAAACAATAATTTTGGAAATAAGAAGCAGTCAGTTCCGGGTGGGGCTCTGGCAGACTCACCGCAATGTTTTACCAGGACAATGGATAGTTTTATCAGTAAACCATTGGATTTGAGAGGCCCTTGGCCTCATGACAAGATGGCGCCACCCCCCAAGGCTAGGAAAGTGTGGAATAATCTACAATGGAGGGGGAGCCGGAGGGAGCTGTAGCCCAAATATGGGCAGAACTTACCCAAAACTCCACCAGTATGCTTATGAAGGTGGACACTGGCTCCCTGATGCAGGAACATCACTTAGCAATGGGGAAAAAGCTCGCCAGCTTGAGTTCGGCTTTATTGGCCCTTGAACAAAGGGTAGATAGGTGGAGGTTGTGGCCCAGATGTGCAATGAACAACATAGAGCCACAGAAACTGCAGGGCAACTTGTTGATATCATTGAGCTCTTGTGACCAGGACCTGGAGCATTGCGGATGATGGAATTATATCCTTTTCTGTGGCCTACCTGAGTCTGATGAGGCCCCTCTAGCAACCACTCTGGAAGTCCTATTTACATTTAACAAATTATCAGGCCAGAAGCTACATGATACAATTTGACTGAGAACATAGAGCTGTGGACCCACTAAGAAAAGATGGCCACCCATGAGATGTAGTGTGTTGCCTATACACATACAGTTTAAGGAAAAGATCATGTTCACAGTTCATCAGAGGGCAATATTGCTTACCAAGGACTGAACCTTCTCTATACTAGGACTATCCAACCTGACGCTTGACGTCAGGTGAACCCTTTGCCTGTCCAGGAGAAAGGGATACTGGACTACTGGAGGTTTCCTTTTAGTTTGCAATCCCGACAGGGAAACTCTTGGCTAACCAGATGAACTGGTCAGATGAACTGCCACAATTTTTTTGACCATGCACTTACCAGCCATAAATATCAGAAATTGGCTCCTTGATGACCACCTTCCACTAGCCAAAATTTGCACCCACGATGATGGGGTGGACTTGCTGACTAGCAAATAAGCCTTTCCCGACCTTCTGGTCAGGTACCTACATGGCACAAATTTGCTTGGATACTTTGTGTTTTATCATGGGGTGTACCAGGACGGGTAGATACCCTGGCCCCTGCTTGAGGCCTCATAATGTTGATCAATTTTTCTTGGGTCAGAATTGAGATATATGGAGGCACATGACACTAGGATTCTACGTCTCCTTTCAGAGGTACTGTCTAAAAAAAATATTTAATATAATATTGGATGTTTTTTGAGATTGGGCACACTGACACTTATTGGGTGGGGAACGGGTAAACTAAAATGACTTCAGTTCCAACAGAAGATTCTTGTTATCCGATGGTTTGGTTCTGGCAAGCTGAAACAGAGTTTTCCAACCTGGTATTACTACAGGGTCCAGTATAATGGGGACTACTGGGTCACCTTTAACAGGGACCTTGGATCAAGCCAGCGGTCAAGTTATACTGGCCACTTGATGCAGATATATGCTATGCAGCATAACAGTTTTCAGCTAGTGGATCCAACTCAGCCTCTAATCTACTCCTTAGGAGATTTTAGTGCCACTATCTAACCTATGTTTCTGGGGAGCCCATGAGACACAGATCTTTCAGGAAGTTGGGACCTAAGTTGTTCATTGGGAGGGGAATAGGTACTCCATTGTGAGCCTGGCTGCCATGGTGATGTTATAATCTCAAGTAACGACCCCTGTGCACTGTAATGGGATTTCCATGAAACTTCCTACTTCTCATACCGTTTCTGTATGGACGAGAGTATTTCTCTGCTAATCTGAAGTGGAGAAGTTATCCCATGACTCATACTCCTTGTTTTAGGTTTTGTCTCAGCTTAGGCATCCTGTACTGCTAATATACTGCTGCTCCATATAGGTTCAACTATATAGTCAGGTCAATGCTTATATAGAGTTCTGCATCATTATCCTCTTGGCCCCACAACTGTTAAGTGGGTGGTTGAGGAAATTGATATATAATATTTTTTTACTAGATATAACAGGCTATATGGGCTAAAATGCAACCGAACAGCTTTGGGGGTGGTGGGGATGGGGCGGGCACTGCATTGCTTTGGGCAATAACATTGGGATATAAATGTGAAGGTTTAGGAGATAGTTGGATCTGATAGTCCAAAGTATTACCAATTAGCAACTGTTCTCACTGATGCATGCATCTAACTTTACATACGCTTCTCTGTATGATAATGTATGCAAGCAAATGTTTATTTGACCACATAAACAGCAAATTTGAGTCACGTGGTTTCCCGATGTTTTCAACCTATCCTATGTTACATTTTTACATTGGCTGAAAATGCACACATTGCTTATGCCATTTTGTTAGTTCTGCTGTTAATAATGATGGATCCAGAGACATAGCACTCCTTGAAGCATACAGAACTATAAAAAAATCTTCTTCCCCAGAAGCTTCATCATACTGTTCAGAAAACCTTATTTTTATGCACTTTCTAACAAATGTGGTCACCTTTTAGTCAGGGTGTTCCAGAAGAAGCATGTGACACATGGGTTAAATCCCTACTCACACCACTAACCCCAGATATACACCTCTGAGTTTGCAGGGGCCAATTTTAGTGGTTCCAGACTTTTTGATGAGTGGGTTGCAGTTGTGGAAGCCAGTAACTATAATGTTCTTGATGAAATGCGATTAATTTATTTGTTTTCATGTGATATGATACAGTTTACAACATGATATAATGTATGAGCTTGCTTTTGCTTCAGTAAAATAGAATTCAACCTCTTTTGATTTACATTTTTAGTGTTGCAAGCTGTAATTAGTGGAATTTATTTAGATTTTTAGCAAGTGACCCTTAACCCCTTAGCGACCGAGGACGGTTCAGGACCGTCATCGGCATTTTTGTGTTGCCGACCGATGACGGTCCTGAACCGTCCTAATGGTCAGAGGTACTTACCTGATCGCCGTCGTTCCCCCGGCGGCGATCAGCGTGGCTCCCGGTGTGGGGAGACTGCCTGCAGCCCAGACAGTCTCCTCACACTGAATTAGGACCCCTGGGGCCATGTGATCGCTTAACAGAGCGATCACATGGTCACAATAGGTGTCCATGTGTCTGCCTGCAGGGGGACTGTCTGTGCTGACAGGCAGTCTCCCTGCTAGTGTAAAATCAGTAAAAAAAATAAAGTTAGTGTTAATAAAAAAAAAATAATAATTATATATGTCTATATATATAATGTCATACTAAGTGTATTTTTATATTAATATGTACTTATATTAATATAAAAATACACTTATAATTAAATTACACACGTATATATATATATATATATATATATATAATAACTATATATTGTATATATAGATTATTATAAAATATAAATAATAAGTAATTTAAATGAAATAATTTTTTTTAAATAATAAAAAAATTTAAAAAAATTATATATCTATATGAAATTTTATTCTAACTGTATTTTATAATATATATATATATATATATATATATATTTATATCAAAATACACTTAGAATGAATTTGTATATATATCTATGTATATATAAATAAATAAAAATAATACAAAATATACATATGTCCATATACAAAATTACATAAATAATTATATAAATATACACGTAGACTTCAAATATATAAATATGCATATATATTTAAATTCTACGTGCGTATTTATGTAATATTTTTACATAATTCAGTAATTTTATTGATTGCAATTTGAGGGACCTGCCTGCCAATCCAGGCCGAAATTCCAGAGAATTTAATTTGCTAGCACTGTATTTTACCCTGTAACGTTCTACGACACCCTAAAACCTGTACATGGGGGGT
Source organism: Pelobates cultripes (assembly GCA_933207985.1). Classification (NCBI taxonomy): domain Eukaryota; kingdom Metazoa; phylum Chordata; class Amphibia; order Anura; family Pelobatidae; genus Pelobates; species Pelobates cultripes. Next base: position 294,361,491 of record OW240912.1, read on the forward strand.
ACTGTTTTACTCGGGAGACTTCGCTGAACACAAATATTAGTGATTCAAAACAGTAAAACATATCACAGCGATGATATTGTCAGTGAAAATGACTTTTTTTGCATTTTTCACACACAAACAGCACTTTTACTGATGATATAATTGTTGTGATACATTTTCCAGTTTTTAAACACTAATATTTGTGTTCAGCGATGTCTCCCGAGTAAAACAGTACCCCCCATGTACAGGTTTTATAGCATTTTTGAAAGTTACAAGGTCAAATATATGGGTCAAATATTTTTACATTGAAAATGGCCAGGTTGGTTACGTTGCCTTTGAGAGCGTATGGTAGCCCAGGAATGAGAATTACCCCCATGATGGCATACCATTTGCAAAAGAAGACAACCCAAGGTATTGCAAATGGGGTATGTCCAGTCTTTTTTAGTAACCACTTAGTCACAAACACTGGCCAAAATTAGCGTTCAATTTAGTTTTTTTACTTTTTTCACACACAAACAAATATGAATGCTTACTTTGGCCAGTGTTTTCGACTAAGTGGCTACTAAAAAAGACTGGACATACCCCATATTGAATACCCTGGGTTGTCTACTTTAAAAAAAATATGTACATGTGGGGTGTTATTTAGAGATTTATGACAGATAATAGTGTTACAATGTCACTATTGATAAATTTTAAAAATGTATGTTTTGAAACCACAATATCCTACTTGTACCTATAGCCCTATAACATGCAAAAAAAAAGCAAAAAAGCACATAAACACTGGGTATTTTTAAACTCAGGACAAAATTTTGAATCTATTTAGCAGTTTTTTTCATTCGCTTTTGTAGATGAGTAAAAGATTTTTCAAGTAAAAGTAAAAAAACATGTATTTTTTTCAATTTTTCATCATATTTTTTTTAAATTAAAATACTATGAGTTTATATAAATAATGGTATGTAAAGAAAGCCCCTTTTGTCCTGAAAAAAACAATATATAATTTGTATGGGAACAGTAAATGAGAAAGCGGAAAATTACAGCCAAACACAAACACCACAAAAGTGTAAAAATATGCCTGGTCGCAAATGTACAACATCGCAAAAAAGGTCCAGTCCTTAAGGGGTTAAAATATACCTGCCAAACTTAAGGTGCAAAAAACATGCATGTATTGGTTACATAAGTAGTTATACCAAGTCTAAATTTGGTAGAACCACCATGCTGAAATTTAAGCTATATGTTTTGGGGAATAAATCTTAACCAACTTTGCTCATCTGGATTGCATATTTTTCTTATCAAAACTAAACAGACTTTGTTGGACTGCATGGATACTTTTTTAGCAGATTGTAACATACAATAATGGATGCAAAAGGAGAGAAATGTGGTCTTGATATGGAATGGCCGCATGATTTCCTCTCACCTTAGTCAAAACTGCATTCCATAACCATCTTACCATCAAATTAAACACCAAGGCCATTAATAAAGGTTGTATTTCTTTTCCAAGAGTTACACCTCTTTTTTAGGAGTCCAGATATACAACAGTCAGGTGAATGTCCTCGAGGTGTAGAAGTAGGCCTCAGCAATGCATTTCACTGCCATCCAGGACTGCTTAGAAGAACATACCTCTTTCTTCACTGCCCTTCATAGGCCTCTGGAGGACATTGACAACTGATGTATGTGCAATACCTGAGCCACACTGGAATGAAAAAGAGGACATACACAGTTTACTAAGTTCTTTATTTAACCGATTTTCATTACATCACACCATGCTCATAGGGCTAATGTGACTCGGATATGCTGAGTGATGTCATTTGTTGGCTGAATCATTTTGCCCTTAAAAAGGAGATCATCATGTTGTGCTTCTCCTGCATTACCCTGCAGGAGAAGCATATGCTGATCTTACAAGACACATCTGTTTTAAATTGTATTCCAATCTTTCTCCATCCCCACAGTATTACTGATTAATTGATGACTATTGCACCCTCCATCCTTAACTCTTGTTTAGCTAAACGTTTGTTTTGCTAGTGTTAGTTTGTGCACTCTAAGCCTTGTTAATTTATGATGTTCCCTATTTATGACTTTTACCTATCTGATCTCTGCCATTCCATCATATTGTTAAATTTAAATACCCATACATCTGCTTTTGCCTTTTTCCACAAACCCCTCCTAAATCCCCTAAATACAAGCTCTCGTCCCAACATTTAAATCTTACTCCCACCTTCTCTTCCTTTCCATCTGGTCCCTGGGAGACTTTGCCAGTTAAAAACACTATTTGGACTTATTGGTGTTTAAAAGACTGTTCTGGCCCTTTAAATGGAGCTGGCACAATTCTACAATCTTTACTGTGGCACTTCGGAACACGTGGCGGCGGCCATTTTGATTCATTCAAACGCGGTCAGCAGTGTTTTGCCGTCGAGTTCATGGAACTAAAATCGGCTACTTGACGGCACAAACACCACTGAAGTTTACCTTCTTTTGGAACTCTTACCATACGAATGGAGCCAAATGGCATTCGACTATTCGAACTCCACATTAACATTACTATTTGCACGAATGACACCCGTTCGTGCATTCGAAGGACATGTGAACTGGGATGAATAGACTGGCTGCACAGCCCATATCTATGGAACTCTTTTGGGCAGAAAAGCCATGCTTGCAGTCAGTCAAAGGTGACTTATACCGATCTCCAAAAACCCTGAACTGATTCGGGTGATTTTTTAATATGTTTGTCCCTAGTTATGCTTGTTCTGAAAAAGTAAGTTTTTTTAGTTTTTTTTTTTTTTTTGAAAATTTTATTGGAAATTCGCATAGATACATCAATTGCCAGTGGTATTCAAGATAACAGTACATGAAACAACAAGATATGATAAAGGTATGGCATGACAATGGCAGTATGGAATGTACAACGGTAGTTATCAGATAGTCTGACATTGCATCGTATTAATACGTCACAGTTAGCTTGAATGTACATTATACACAGTTTAACCTAAGGCGGAGATTGGCGTTATCTTTACAATGTCATGAGTGTACCTAACGGTTTGACTAATGGTAGTGGGTATGCATCATAGGGATATAGGCTAGGGCTATTGTTGTTGTTGTTCCCCGAACTCTATTGACAACTCTATTTAAGGCTGTGTCGCTTTCTCAGCGTGAATGTCAGACAAGCAAAGTTGTATCTGGTGATCCAATAAAGGAAAACCGGATTTCCAAAGTGGGGTACGTGTCTGGCTCCAGGGTACCAGGTTACCATGAGTGGGTGCTGAGATAGTCGCACCACGGTTGCCATGTGGTTGTGTATGTGAGGGAGAGACATGTCTCCTCTAGGCCCCTAATTGTTTCGACTTTTTGTATCCACTCTCGGATGGATGGTGGGTGTGGGTGTTTCCATAGTGCTGGTATAAGTTGGTTCGCTGCAGAAATCAGGTGTGTCAGGAGGCCTGCTGTCGATTTTGGTACGTCTCGGGGGGTAATCAGGAATAGGAAAAGTTCCGGGGTAAAGGGGACATTGGTGGTTAGGATCGACTGTATCATCCCATGTATGTGCTTCCAGTAGTGCTGGATCACCGGGCAAGACCACCAGTGAAAATGTAAGTTTTATGTGAATGTGATGTATATTTTTCAAGCTATGAATATTGAGTAAAAAACATATTTCTCTGCCTGTGATAATTAAGTTAGCCCATTGTGTTTAGTAATTATATCACAGGCAGAGGGGAGGGTTTGTGTGCCTTGGCTGGGAGTGTCTGACTGTATTGTAATGTGTTTGATTGGCTGTTCCACAATACCACGTGGGTGGTAACCTGGTGGAAAATCTTGTATGAAAGAAAGTCCTTTGGTGCTCATTAAACAGACCTGCTTGACACTTTCTTGAAGCCTTGGCTCATGCTTGGGGGATAGGATAACTACACTCTGGTGATTTCTATAATCACACTATACTCCCCAGGGTAAGATCTTGTAAGAGCTGTTCTTGTTCCTCCTACGCTCTCTGGAGGAAGATCGGTCTGCCCACTGGAAGCTGGATCCTGGCCTTGGGTCCAGGGTGGATGAAGGACAGCGAGGACGGCAGCTGCATCAGTGGAAGTGGGGTCTGCAGTGCTGATGGTGTCGGTTGGAGTGCTTGGAGTCCTCGGAAAGCACTAGGAGCATCGATTGGCGGAGGTACTCGGTCAGAGTGTCAGCGCTCCATCACAGATGCATATCCTAAAAGAAGGACCTCTATCATGGGATTGGAGTACAAAATCCTGATGGCCTGTATAAACCTTCCCGGCAATCTATATTTGTCCAATACCGTAAATAGAAAGTCCCAGTGCAGCCGGTCGAATGCCTCCTCCGCGTCCAAAGACAGAAGAAGACCTTGGCCCTTCCCGCCTCTGCAAGCATATCATAGTTTTCTTGGTTGCGTCTGAAGATTGTTGCTCTTTGGCAAAGTCCACCTGGTCAATTCCCATGAGCCCAGGGAGGATTGGGGAGTAGCATTGCAAATACTTTTTCGTATATCTTGTAGTCTATTTTTAACAAGGATAACAAACTTGGTTTGGGCACTTGGTTGGTAACTTCCTGGGCTTGGGAAGGGTTACTATGTGTGCCCTCAACAGTTGCCATGGTGCAGTACCAGTCATCATGCATTTGTTATAAAAGGGCAGCTTCAAATTTCCTGTAATACAGGGCCATAAACCCATGATGGGATACCTCTAATGACTCTCAACACCTCCCCCTGCTCCAGTGGTGTGGCCAATAATTGAGATTGTTCATCCGTAATAGTCGGGAGGTTTTTGTCCCGGAGATAATTGTTTATGTTATCTGTGGTCGGTTGGGTAGTTATATAGGGTGGAATAGTATTTCGAGCAGATATTGACCATCTCTTGTGGGTTGTAAATCTTCGAGCCTTGGCCATTTAAGAGATAGGGAATAGAGGATGAGGCCATAGGAATAAAAATGTGATTTCAGCCTTTTCAGACAATTTTCAGTCTTTTCTAGTTGGATTTATCTCTGATCTAATGGACTTGATTTGCTCAGCTAGTTGTTGGGTTGGTTTAGTTTAGTTTAGTAGAGACAGTCGTAACCCAGTTAATCGTTTAGTTCTGGTTTTGGTCACATGCAAAGCATGTGAAATGAGTTTCCCCCATAACACGGCCTTATGGGCCAACCATAGAGATTCAGGCGACATTCCCTTAGTGTTGTTAATGGAGAAGTACTCCTGGATGGCCTCTCCCACTACCCTAGTAGTGTCTTCGAGAGTCTGGTCAGGGTCAGGGCCATGACCAGTGGGCTGTGGTCAGACCATGTTATTGGGCCTCCTGAGAGGGATGTTAGGTCATTTAGGAGGTAGTGATCTACAATAAAATAGTCTATGCAAGTACAGCCTAGGCGGTACTTCACATCGGTGCCCAGGAGAGCAAGCTGGAACGCATCCAAAGCCGCAGTGGAATGCACGCGGCTGACAGGCAGTTTTTACACAGTACGAGGAGGTCCATAATCGATTTCATCCGGCCAGTGAGAAAGATTGTTACAACATTTTGGAGCATCAGACTGTATATTGAGTATCCACTGTTCACCTCAATTGGGGGATTTTTTAGTCATTTATATATGTCAGACAGTTTATGCTAATAAAATTATATTTTTGATACAAGCTACCTGTTGGCTGCACTATATAAATGACTTAGTTCTCTGTATTTCTACTACAGTGGGGTCACTATCTGGTCATTCATTCTACTGATCCCCTAGTGTATTGGTTTTTGTTTATATACATAATCCAAAACCCTTACTAGATCAATCATTCAGCTACCGTTTATTCTTCTTGCCCGTATATGGGAAGAATAGGTACAACGGGCTGATACAAACTATTTCTTTTGAACACTGTTGCCAATCTGCAATTTTTTTGAACATTGTTGCTAATCCAGTAATACATAGCATATTTATCATTTCCACAGAGTCCTGCAACCACTATTGTTGACTCAATAGGTATCTAATTTATACATTCTCTAACCGCAGGTGGCAGGCATTTTAGCAGTGACACAGTGGTCTTGGTAACCATTTCAGGTCTCAGAGCTCAACTTTTTTAGATACACACCAGGGTACAGTGATGCCTATCTACTAAGTTGTTTTTACCTATTTCCTTTCTACCCTTTTTTGCCTGCCATTGTCACTCTGTGTGGGAGCAGTAAGTTGGTGGTTGCCGCTGTTTAGAGCCGTTTTATGTTTGCCCTGTTGCGGTGCCTCTAGATCAGGCGGCCATATTCGTTGCGTGCCCCCTATATCTTCCATCTTTAAAATCTTGAACTATCCTTTGATTCTATTCAATAGAAATACTATTATCGGTGCAAGTCTGATTAAGTGACTTTTTGGCACATTATCAAGTCAGGTATTAATTTTCTCTCTATATATAGCACTTTACGTCCACTGCTTTAAAGGAAGTTTTTGTCTCAATTTCACCACCTTCTATTTATATTGTATGGTCCAAAAAATTTACCTCCCTGTCAGTATATACAAATGACAACTGAACACCCCAATCGTTGTAATTAATGAAAGCTATAAACTGCTTTAGGAGATCTTCTCCCCTTCCAAATCAAAATAAAATTATTTATATACAGCAGTGATTTTGCCCCCAACCCCATTGGTCACCCATGTGATATGACTCTATAAACACCATAAATAAATTGGCATAGCTGGGGGCAAATCTAGTGTCCATCACTGTCCTGCATTTTTGCAACTAAATATAACCTTGAAACCAAGAATAATTATTCTTCAGGATTAATTCTATGGCCTCCAAAACAAATTGTATTTGATCCAGAGAACAATCTGATGTAGTTCCCAAGCTCCCAGAAAGTATATATATATATATATATATATATATATATAATACACACAAGATCCAGCGCACTCACCTATCCACTAAACAGCAACTTCAATGTTGAAAGATTTTATTTGTTTTTTTAAAACACCTAATCTAGGCAAAAATAATGGGGGTTTAGTCACAGTATATGATCATACATTGCATAAGCCTGCCACAACATCAATGTACCCCCTCTTTTTTTATATATATATATATATATATATATATATATATATATACACACACACACACACACATATACATGAAATGTATAAAGAAAAGGTAAATCTCTGTATACAAATAATATTAAAATGTGAAATACAACCCGATAAATAATAAATATCTAAAATAGAGAAAATAGCTAAAATATTGAGAAACAGGTAAATGTAATGTCATAGATAAATGCACTTACAAACATGTGAAAGGAAATCTGCATATTTCCACAACAGTGGATCTCAGGAACCAAAGAGCAGTTTGCAGTAGAAAATGAGTAGCAGCAAAAAGTAATGATAATTTCCATGCATTTGTGTTTTACCTTTCCTGTCTTTCTCTGGGTTGTTATGGTAGAAACAAAGTATACTTTGTTTAAAGATATTGGTAACTTGATGGTCTATATTGCTTAGCTTAAAATTGTTTCTTTTTACTATAGGCTGTTTTAGTGACAAAATAATTTACATCCCTGTGGCACTTTTTCAGTTTAACAGACACTACCTCACACTCATGTTGAGTCAACTTTATCACAAATTTTATGAGAATGTGCTATAAACTCCTCTGTTTTATATTTTCACACTCTCTTAATCTGAGAAATGTCTCTACCAATTTGTCTTAAATTAGGTTGCCTACGATTTATAAAGAACATCTATGTGTGGACAGACTGCCCATGATGGCACACCAGTCCTCCATAAATTCTTTGTTGTCTCAAACAAAGGAAGGCAACATGCAATATACTTTTCCAACATGGAAACCTTACATTTTGTTTTTAATTCTTTAGCTAGGAGGACTTCTAATTTTTTTACACAATAATTTAACCTGATGTTGGATATCATCAGCCGGATTAGATACAGATTGTGGGATCGAATTTAACATTTGATCTCTGTATCTGCACAGAGAGACATTCATTTATCAAAAACTTCCATTTTAACTATGGTTTGACTGCTCCTTTAACCCCTTAAGGACGGAGCCAAATGTACACGTTGTGAACAAAACAAAATGTAAACAAAACCTGGCATTTGCGCTACATGTCTGTCCAACCGTAATACACCTCTTTCATAGTAAATGCACCTACCCTTATTATATATCATTTTATTCAGGGGAAACAGGGCTTTCATTTAATATCAAATATTTAGCTATGAAACATAATTTAATATGAAAAAAATGGGAGAAAATACGATTTTTTTGGATTTTTTTAGTTCTACATGACATTTTAAAGGTCAGTGTCATAATACTGTTTGCTTTTACTGCAATAAAATACACATATTTGTATTCAGTAAAGTCTCACGTGTAAGACAGTACCCCCTATGTACAGGTTTTATGGCGTTTTGGGAAGTTACAGGGTCAAATATAGCACGCTACATTTGAAATTGAAATTCGCCAGATTGGTTACGTTGCCTTTGAGACTGTATAATAGCCTGGGAATGAAATTTACACCCATAATGGCATACCATTTGCAATAGTAGACAACCCAAGGTATTGCAAATGGGGTATGTCCAGTCTTTTTTAGTAGCCATTTGGTCACAAACACTGGCCAAAGTTAGCGTTAGTATTTGTTTGTGTGTGAAAATGCAAAAAATGCCAATTTTGGCCAGTGTTTGTGACTAAGTGGCTACTAAAAAAGACTGGACATACCCTGCTTGCAATACCTTGGGTTGTCTACTATTGCAAATGGTATGCCATCATAGGGGTAATTTTCATTCTTGGGCTACCATAGGGTCACGAAGGCAACGTAACCAATCTGGCGAATTTTAATGTGAAAAAAATGAAACGCAAGCCTTATATTTGACGCTGTAACTTTTGAAAACACTATAAAACCTGTACATGAGGGGTACTGTTGTACTCGGGAGACTTCACTGAACACAAATATTTGTGTTTCAAAACAGTAAAAAGTATCATAGCAATAATATTGTCCGTTTAATGCTGTTTGTGCGTGAAAAATGCAAAAACGTCACTTTTACTGGCGATATCATCGTTGTAATACATTTTACTGTTTTGAAACACTAATATTTGTGTTCAGCGAAGTCTCCTGAGTAGAACAGTACCCCCCATGTACAGGTTTTATGGTGTCTTGGAAAGTTATAGGGTTAAATATGGTGCTAGCAAATTAAATTCCCTTTACTTTCGGCATGGGTTGTCAGGCAGGTCCCGCTAATTGTAATTAATTAAGATACCTAATTATGTAAAATATTACATAAATAAATATGTAGAATTAATATATGTATATATATACGTATGTGAATCTATATGTGTATATATATATAATTTTTTAAAAATATTTTTATTTATATATAGGTATATATATAGTGATATATAAGTATATATTTATGTGTATAAATATATATATTATTTCGTTCTATGTGTATTTTGATATATATATATATATATTAATTTCACAATACAGTTAGAACGAAATAACACACATCTATATATTTTTTAATTATTTATTTTTAATTATTTTTGTAATTTTATTTTTTAACGTATTTACATTTTAATTTTTTTTATAATATATATAAATATATATATAACAATAATTATATATTGGAAGGCAGGGCCTGAAGTTGTGGGAGGGGCTATATCCCTTTAAAAGGGACTCCCCCTCCTACCTCATTCACCGTCTGGTCCAGATGCTCGTTTGAATTGCTGGTTCCCAACGTGGTTTTCAGTTTCTCCTGACAGCTGCATTTTCAAAGTTTCTGTTGCTCCTACTGCCGGTTTCCCTACTAAACAGTGAGTTGGCAGACCGGTATCATTGTACTGGTCTGCAGCCTACACATAGCCTGACCCGCCGAGGTCCACGGCTACAGTATTGTGGGGGACAGAAACCCCCTCGCCAGGGCTGATTCGGCTTGATTCCCGCCGGGAGATCAGGCCTCATGCAGACCAGCCCTCCCTTCCCCTCCCCCCCTGCTGCCGCTCACTGCACAGCAGCCGGTTCAAGTTATTCTGTAACCCAGCTCCTAACCCCCCCTCTCACTACACAACAGCCGGTTTATGTGTCACCCGGGTCCTAACCCCCCCCCCTCACTCCACAGCAGCCGTAGGACCCGGCTACTAACTCCTCTCCCCCTCTCTCCAGGAGTGGGGAACCCCCCCCAGGCTCATGGCAGGTAACGGTCAGGCGGCTAATACAATCAAGACCCCCACGGACCTAATTCACGGGGGTCCGCGATTTCTGCCACAAAAGCCGCACCAACCCGCCCCCCACCCCAACCTACAAGTGCCCTGTCACATAAACTATTGAAAAAAAAAAAAAAATACATTTTTAAATTAGAAGTTACTATATTTTGCAAGGCTCCTTGATACCCTTTGGGGTATCAGCAGCTTACAAATCTCTCCTCCCCCCCCCTCCCCCCTCCTCTCTTACTTACCTACAGACAGGGGTTCACTCACACAGGCAGAGCTCCCTTCACAGCCTCAGCCAGAAAGCATGTCAAAAAATTACAGCAATGCTGACGGCAATACAAGTTGTAACCACTAGATGTCGCCCTATAAATAGTAATGTTACCTGGTATATTTCAAAGTCTGTGATATGTGTTAACAATGGCAATATTAAAAATGGTCAGATTTATATATTACGTTAGGAATAATAAAGTATTCATTTAATTCATGCACAACCGGTTACGTATAGATTTGTGGAAACAACTGTTTAAAGCATATAAGTCAGATATAAGCTGTTCTCGGGCACTAAATTGTGAGGTAATTATGTGACTAATCTACCTAATATGTGGATCTATGTGACTCAAGAATATATACCATATACCCACACCACGGTTTCAATTAAATCTTCAGAATTACTTGCGTGGTTATAGACAAATTGCAAAGTTCAAGAATATTTTCCCTTTATTTGGTGACCTGGTATACTGATTCCCCTGGCAGGGTCAGAGACCGAGACAAAGACAAGTATTATATTACTTCCTTGGTATGTACAACATATGGGCGACGTATGTCCCATTAATCAGACATATGACACTCAGTACATATGCTCACAAATGTATGCCGAGTGCACTTTGTGCCAAGCAGATATTTGGGACACTGCCATAACGGTTTAACATGTGTTTACAGTCTCAAGAACCAAACTAAGACGGACTTGGCCTTCAGAACCTACTTGCACTCAACCTACAACCATAGGTATGTGATCCTAGGACATTTCACCACAAAACGTGGGGGGGCAGGCTTCAGTTACAAGATAGCAGTACACACTTATATGTACCTTATGCCTTCCATTCTGTCATCCAGCACCGGGTTTAGGCCATCCTCCCTAACAGTAAACAAACTACTACAGGACTGCCAGGCAAACGTTGGGCACTCAGGTAAGTTATCTCGGTTGCAGCAACCAGTATAAGAAACATCAACATGCCCACTTAAGTAATTCTCCTCCCAGGCACCTTCTGCCATAGGGTTAGAGGTCCCGCGAGGCCAACTTCCATCCTCGATGTAAGAGGTATTAAACCCCCACAGGCCAAATCATAGCTAGACGCCTCGCATGTTGCATAGCTAGGGCGTCATCCGTCATAACCCTCAATTAACGATAAAATCTCCACTGGTAAAACACGTACAACAGATCAACCCCACGCGCCAACCATAGTTAAATCCTACTAGCCACTTGGCATTTAATAGGGACTCACCTGCCACAAGTTTAATGAATTATTTCGCCACTTTGGCACTAGTTAAACATTTTACACTCTCCATAATGAAACTCACGATTACATACGTATATATTTCAGTATGTCCCAAGTTCATGAAGAAGGAGATGAACTATCAATGCCTAGTACACCGACCAGGACTGCCACCCCCACACGCAAAGGGGACATCGGCAGCCCGTCATCTATTAGATCATGGACCATCCCACGGATCACGGCCGAACTACGCAAACGTAGTATTCCTTATCCAGCTACGGCCCGCAAGGCAGAATTGTACAGGCTTATGCAAGCCAATCAGGACAATTCTGACGCCAGGGAAGGCACTAGTAATTCAAGCAATGCTAATCTGCATACCATGGTCGCCTCACTAGTGTCTTCCATGGGGCAGATAAATGAGAGACTGGAAAGACTGGAAGCTCGTAGCGGTCCAGTTGTGACACCAGAGCCACCTGCTACCGATATCCCAGGGCCATCACAAGCCCAACCTGGTAATCCTAATACCCCCACTATCCTTGGGTCACAAGTGATCAACCCAGCCCATATGGTACCAGCAAACCTTAGAAAAGACATCCTGGAGGGCAAGGATGTAAATCTAGTCTCTCTGCTTATTGCCTCCCAGGATATCACAGAGAACCGCGCATATACGTATGGCGATATTTCTGTGGTCCTCAAGGCCAGAGATCCTAGACTAAGCAAAAACTAGCAATCCCAGACTTCGTTATCACATTCGGCATATACAGGGACGTACTGTGCTCAGTTTACCCACAGAGAAGGGAAGAGTTAGACCTGTACATGCACAAGCTGGTAGACCTGGGCAACAAATACGGTGGGTCATCATTTTACGATTACCACCGTTCTTTTTCAACTAAAGCGGCAACAGCTCTCGCCCAGTACAACGCAAGAATGGATTGGAGCCTAATGGATACAGAGCTGTTCCTCAGGCACTTTGCCGGGCTAAGGTCTCCAGCTTGTGCAATATGTGGGGCTACCACGCACGCTGCAAATCTCTGTCCTGTCTCCACAGACGATGCCCCAAACATTGCCACACCAAGCACTTCCAGGGGGGAGAAACAGGGCAGAGACAAGTTGGGTCGCCCTATCGTGTATTTGGGCAAGTCACAGATCTGTAATAATTTTAACGTTGGGGCTTGCTCCTATAGTGCTTGCCATCTACTGCATATCTGCTCCCATTGTTTCAGGGCACATGCAAAGGCTATGTGCCCTAATAAAATGCACATTAAACCCTACCTAACTACTGTGAATGTTGATGTTCTGGCAGGGCTTCTCTCCAAGCACCCTTCTACACATCTTGTGGAGTATTTGATTGCAGGGTTTTCTAAAGGGTTTCATACTGGCCTCATTCACATACCAGGGGGTACATGGGAAGCCAACAACCTCCAGTCCGCCCTTTGTGACACAGACGCAGTAGACTACCTACTACAAATTGAACAAGACCAAGGATTTGTCTTAGGTCCATTTATTGACCCGCCGTTCTCTAATTGGAAAACAAATCCCATTGGACTAGTCACTGGGAAAACATCTAACAAACAAAGACTCATTATAGACCTGTCTGCTCCACATGCTTCGGTGATACCCAGCCTCAATTCCCTGATCCCGTCAGAGGCATTCTCTTTACAATACACCACCATAGACGACGCCATATCCACCATCATCTCAGCAGGCATAGGCGCATGGTTGAGCAAAACCGACATAGTTAACGCCTTTAAACTACTCCCCATACACCCGTCGCTGTGGCATTTGCATGGTATCAAATGGAGAGGCCAGTATTACTTCTTCACAAGGCTCACCTTCGGATCCAAGAGCAGTCCTAAAATATTTGACACTTTCGCAGAGACCTTGTGCTGGCTGCTCCTGAATACCAGCAGGTGCCATAGCGTCATTCATTACTTGGATGACTTCCTTTTCATAGAAAATAACGCTACCCCCCCTAACAGTTTACACAAAGCCATGCATTTATTTAACACCATTGGGGTTCCAGTATCTCCCACCAAGACAGAAGGTCCAGATACAATCATTCAGTTTTTGGGGATACAACTGGACTCCATAACTATGGAAGCCAGCCTCCCTAGAGATAAGATTGACAACACCACTCAGACCATTGAGCAGTACTTGTGCATAGGCTCATGCAATAGGAAAGAGCTTCAGTCACTGATTGGCTCGCTAAATTTTGCCATTCGTATTATACCCCAAGGAAGAGCATTCATTTCCAGACTCCTGTGCCTTCTTCCGACACTAACGAACGAACACAAACGTACCACTCTTGATAGGCAAGCCACAGCAGACTTACACATGTGGAACTTGTTCCTGTCAAACTGGAATGGCAGGAGCATGTTCCTCCCCCAAGTCACAGAGGATTCCCCTACCATTTGGACTGACGCAGCAGCCTCCACAGGTTTTGCAGCCATTTTTGGGGACAACTGGCTATGGGGTAGATGGCCGGAAGAAGTTAAGCAAATAGAAGACTTTTTTAGGAATTCTGCACTCTTTGAAGTGTACCCCATAGTAGCAGCAGCAGTCACATGGGGACAGTCTTGGGCAGGTAGACCAGTTCGATGTTTTTCTGACAACTTGGCGATTTGCCACGTCATAACAAAGGCCGGTCTACCTCTCTAACCATCATGAGTTTTATCAGACGTCTTACGTGGTTGGCGGCCTGTCATCAGTTTCATCTAGTATGTTACCATGTACCGGGTATCTATAATACAGCTGCTGACCAGCTGTCCCGCTTTCAGTTTCAGGCGTTCAGGGAGTCTCTACCAACAGCGTCACCGGTAGCCACGATCGCTCCCCAACTCCAGGATCTAATCATGGACTAGAGGAATTATTACAACACAGCAAGATACTTACAAAACTCGCTCTCGCAAAAAACACGCATAGCGCATATGATAGAGCTTATTACCTATACAAGAAATTCATGGCAGACCATAATCTCACAAATTGGTTTGACAATGTAACATTGGTGGCTTTTGCCACTTTTTGCCACATTAAGTTAAAAATGTCGCATAATACCACAAAACTATACCTCACAGGTATCCAACATCATATGTTCACAGAACATCCTAACAACCAAGGGTTTCTCACCTCCTACCCCATTAAAACCCTCCTTAGGGGTATGCTCAAATCGCAAGGACCTACACCGCAACGTAGGGAGCCTATAGACATTCAACTGTTTAAACGTTTGTCAAACCTACTAGATACCACACCGTTCGAACCCCTTAACACCACTCTTAAAACGGCCATATACTTGGCTTTTTACGGTTTCTTACGACCCAGAGAATTTACCATTACTAGGCAACACGAGTCCAAGCATTGCCTCCGGTATTCTAACTTGTACAAAAAACAGGACCACTACGTATTAAGCTTACCTTCAACTAAGACCAGCCAGATGGGGCACGAGGTTCTTATTCAATACTACCCCACCAACAACGCATGGTGCCCGGTGAAAGTTTTTAACAACTATCTACAGTCATCACCTACACGAACCTCACTCGCTCTCCTTTCACTGCACGGCACAGCACTCACTACCGCCAAATTTGTGATGTATATTCGCTTACTATTGACCAGACTCGGCTTAAACGCCGCAAACTATTCTGGGCATTCATTCCGGATAGGGGCAGCCTCCACAGCCTCAGGCCTAGACATCCCGGTTCACATCATAAAAACCTTGGGCCGCTGGAAGTCATCCGCTTACGCTGTTTACATACCACAGCCAACACAAGAATTAAGGCATGCATTTGTGAAAATGTCATCGTAAATATGCTAACTCCATGTCTTGTGGTTTCGTTAATAAATATCTTTGATAACATTATATGGGTATTCCTTTTTGCCCTCTTATTTACAGGCCTACCACACACGTCGGTTTCGGCACACCTCTACCGACTTTTAATTATTATGATAAGTATACTCACTAGCTATTTCATACTATACTGAAATGGCCCCGAATACAAATTGGAAGGCAGGGCCTGAAGTTGTGGGAGGGGCTATATCCCTTTAAAAGGGACTCCCCCTCCTACCTCATTCACCGTCTGGTCCAGATGCTCGTTTGACCCACCCTCCTCTCCCTCTATTCAAATACTATTTAAGGTGGGCCCTCTTATTTACAGGCCTACCACACACGTCGGTTTCGGCACACCTCTACCGACTTTTAATTATTATGATAAGTATACTCACTAGCTATTTCATACTATACTGAAATGGCCCCGAATACAAATATATTTAATCAGTATCAGTCTACGTGTAATTTGATATTAATATATATATATAATTATATATATATTAATAGTAAAATACACCTAGACGGTGTACATGTGTGTATGTATATGTGTATATATATACTTTGATCATATATATATAATATATATATATGATCTAAGTATATATAATTTTATTTTTTTACACTTTTAACTTATTTTACTTTTATTTTCAGCCAGCAGGGGGACCCCCTGTAATTACAGGCAGCCCCCCTGCTGGCAATACAGAAGCCAGCTATACCCGGCCATGTGATTGTGGGGTCCTCGCTAGGACCCCACTCTCACACGGCCGGGGGGCTTCCTGGAGGACGGTCGTGCCGCGGGGGGCTCCCTGGGAGTCCCCCCCACCGCGATCGCCGGCGTGGGACCGCCGGCGACCGGGTAAGTACAGAAAGACCGGAGGGCGTACTATTACGCCCGGCGGCGTTTAGAGCCGCCTATTAGAGGACGTAATAGTACGCCCTGCGGTCTTAAGGGGTTAATCCCTTAAAACCGCAGCAAAATTTACAAGTTGTGATCAAAACAAAACGTAAACAAAACCTGGCATTTGTGCTATATGTCTGTCCAACTGTAATTCACCTCTTTCATATTAAATGCACCCACACTTATTATATATAATTTTATTCAGGGGAAACGGGGCTTTCATTTAACATCAGATATTTAGGTACATAATTTAATATGAATAAAATATAAAAAATGGGAGAAAATAAGATTTTTTTTTAATTTTCTTAGTTCTACGTGACATTTTAACTGTGAATGTGAAAATACTGTTTGCTTTTTTTAATTTTTTTATTCTTTATTTTATTTGTGCTCAGAGTAACATCAAACATGCAGAGCCACAACAGCCACTGCAGGTATAGTTAAAGCATTTCAGGTTGCAGCAGATTAGACAGCACATTTTTGTAAATATAATTAACAGGCTATGAGACTTCCGTAGTTAGCAGCGTACATGTTAGAACATGAAGTTAACAGGCCATAAGAAGTTAACAAGCTATAAGACATCAATATTAAGTAGTTAACATGCTAGGACATGGGGTAAACAAGCTATGGGACATCAATAGATTAAGGTAAGTAGAATATGTGCCATAACAGGTACCATGTTATTAACTAGCTATGAGACATCAGTCGATTATAGCAAATAATGTATATGCTAGGCTAGATATGCATACGATTCAGTATCAGGCTCTAGGCTAAATCAGAGTAAGGTATACATTATGTTGCTTGATCTGCACCTAGAGGGCCTGCCCGAATGTGAAACAGGTTATATTATTTAAGATACTGGGGTGCAGGAACCTCAGGCAGGCTTATAGATTACCCTTAAGCTGTGAGTTAGTTATGCTAAACGACCAGTAGCATGCACACTGCCCCACACAGAGTGCCGCAGAGTCTGTCCGATCCACGATACCACCAGGAGGAGCACAGCACAGGTAGTGAGTCCGAGGCTGGGACCAGCTATCCCCGATGGGCGGCAGGACAAAGAGAGCTGTACATGTGAGTCTCGTAATGTAGGTCAGCTGCACCTTACTTAGCTCAGCCGGATTATGTGCGGGTGATGAGTGGTCACGGGTTGTTGGGCAGATCTACGGCTAATGACACTGGCGAATTGCTACGATCAGTCATTTTCCGTACCCGGCCTCAGGGATGTGAAATGGACGTGGCTTCCGTGGGCTCCATGCTCCGCAGCCGCTTTCCATCTCTGCGCTTTGTGTAGCCTGGAGCAGAATCGTGTGCAGGCCTGTGGTTAGGAGTGACATTGGGCAGACTGTTGCTTAGTGTAGGCCACCATTTTAGCGGCCCGGCACGTGGTGTTCAATGCCAGGTAGGTGTGATACTGGTCCTCTGTGTGGCAGTGATTCTCTCACCGGTGGGGACCGGGATAACCCCCCCGGTCCATGGGGGGTAAGCGGGGCCGTGAGACATATCACAGAGCTGTTGCATGGCAGCCAGGTTCCCAAACAGGACGGTGGCCATCTGGCCCGCTCTCCACCCTCATAGGCCGCGGACCCCAAAGCCTCATATCACCCTAAGGGGGCTTTGAAACTCCCAATCTCGGCGACCGCTGTGGCTCCAGCATCTGCCCGGATACTTGAGACAGCTTTTGGCCACTCAGGTTGCTGAAATACTTGAGTTTTGTGCCACAAGTGACCAATTGTGTCAGGAGCCTCTCCCGTCTGCGACCGGTCAGCATGGCGGTCAGGCCCTGCCCCTAATACTGTTTGCTTTTACTGCAATGAAATACACATATTTGTAGCAATGTCTCACATGTAAAACAGTACCTCCTATGTACAGGTTTTATGGTGTTTTGGGAAGTTACAGGGTCAAATATAGCATGTTACACATTTCAGTTTTTTCACATTGAAATTCGCCAGATTGATTACGTTGCCTTTGAGACTGTATGGTAGCCCAGTAATGAGAATTACCCCCATGATGGCATACCATTTGCAATAGTAGACAACCCAAGGTATTGCAAATGGGTTATGTCCAGTCTTTTTTAGTAGCCACTTGGTCACAAACACTAGCCAAAGTTAACGTTAATATTTTGTTTGTGTGTGAAAAATACAAAAAACTAATTTGAACGCCAATTTTGGCCAGTGTTTGTGACTAAGTGGCTACTAAAAAAGACTGAACATTTGCAATACCTTGGGTTGTCTACTTTTGCAGATGGTATGCCATCATGGGGGTAATTCTTATTCCTGGGCTATCATAGGGACTCAAAGGCAACATAACCAATCTGGCGAATTTCAATGTGAAAAAACTGAAACACAAACCTTATATTTGACTCTGTAACTTTTAAAAACACCATAAAACCTGTACATGAGGGGTACTGTTATACTCAGGAGACTTTGCCAATCATACATTTTTGTGTTTCAAAACAGTAAAAAGTATTATAGCAATAATAAAAAATGCAAAAAACGTAACTTTCATTGACAATATCATCGTTGTAATACATTTTACGGTTTTGAAACACAAATATTTGTGTTCAGCGATGTCTCCTGAGTAAAACAGTACCCCCCATGTATAGGTTTTATGGTGTCTTGGAAAGTTATAAGGCTAAATATAGTGCTAGCAAATTAAATTCCCTATACTTTCAGCCTGGGTTGTCAGGCAGGTCCCACAAATTGTAATTAATAAAAGGACCTAATTATGTAAAATTATTACATACGTATATATGTAAATTATATATATACACGTGTGTATATATAGATATATATATCTCTCTCTCTCATATATATATATATATATATATATATATCTATATATACACATAAATTATTTTTATTTATATAGATAGGTATACATATAGTGATATATACGTATATACTTATGTATATAGATATATATTATTTTGTTCTACATGTATTTTGATATCAATATATATATATATATATATATTATCAAAATACAGTTAGAACGAAATTACACACATATATATATTTTTAATTATTTTTTATTATATTTTTTAATTTTTATTTCTTAACGTATTTACATATTTTTTTTAATTATATAGAAATATATATAATTATAATTATATATATATATATATATATATATTTAATCAATATCATTCTACGTGTATTATGATATTAATATATATATATATATATATATATATATATATAATTATATATATATTAATTAATATTAAAATACACTTAGACAGTGTATGTGTAAAGGTGTATATAAATACTTAGATCATATATATAATATATAAATGATCTAGGTATATTTTATTTTTAACTAATATTTTATTCTTCACATTAAGGGATTAAGAGGGGAGGAGAGGGGCAGAGACAGTGTCAGCCAGTGATTTTACATCACTGACTGACACACAGGATCAGTGATTACAGTGACTGGCTGTCACTGTGATCACTTCCTGCAGATCGCGGTAATTGGCCACAGGGGGAGTGCCAGACATGCCCCCACCACGATCTGCAGGGGGATCCTGCCTTTAGTTACATGTGTCAGCCAATAGGCTGACACATAGTAACTCTGATCGCAGTGACAGGCTGTCACTGCGATCATACTCTGCAGATCACGGTCACTGACCACAGGGGGAATGCCTTGGAGCCCACATATTCTGTGCCAGGCATGTCCCCCGACTGCGATCTGCAGAGTGACAATGCTGCGGCTCCATGTGTCAGCCGATTTAAAAT
Source organism: Pelobates cultripes (assembly GCA_933207985.1). Taxonomy (NCBI): domain Eukaryota; kingdom Metazoa; phylum Chordata; class Amphibia; order Anura; family Pelobatidae; genus Pelobates; species Pelobates cultripes. The sequence goes on from OW240912.1 coordinate 294,381,571, forward strand.
CGGCTGACACATGGTAAATACTGATCGCAGTGACAGCCTGTCACTGCGATCGGAAGCTGCAGACCGTGGTCCCCAGGCACAGGGGCTCCAGGCATGCCCCCCGACCGTGATCTGCAGCGGCCATGTCCCGCCAGCCACGTGGGAGGCAAGACCGCCCAGGGCATTCTATGCCTCCCTGAGGAGTTTAGAGCCACCCAAATTGGGACGGCATAGGACGCCCTGTGGTCTTAAGGGGTTAAAATAGGGTAAAAGACCATAAAATCAAAGATAATAGAAAGGAGTGCTAAAAAAAAAAAACATCCAAAAGGAGAAAAAAAATTGGATAAAAGTAACTGCCTTTTGAATATACAAATAAAGATAAAAATGTAAAATAAAATAAGATAAAATAAAGCGAGATAGCTCTAAAATATGTACTTTTTTTTTTAAGGACGTAAGGAATGATTTAGAAACATAGAAACATAGAATGTGACGGCAGATAAGAACCATTCGGCCCATCATCTAGTCTGCCCAATTTGTGCAAATAGGAGTAGTACGTATCTGTTTAGAATTATAGAACCTGGCATGAGTAAACTGGAAACCAAATTGAGACCCAGGCTGAATAACATAAATGAAAATATGTAAATAACCTTAGCAAATGTGTATGTCATAGGGAAATATATAATACAGTAAGGAATACTCACATATCTTAATATGGAAAATACAGGGAAGGCAAGAAAGGGGGAGGGGTGGCCCTGTATGTGAAGGATAGCATAAAAAAATAAAGGTTATTGAGGCTAACATAGAGTCCGTCTGGGCTACATTAGAATTTAGTAATCACATAGTAGGTGTGATTTATAGGCCCACAGGACAAATAGGAGAATTAGATAATCTACAAGTTGAGGAAATAGCTAAAATGACAATGAAGGGGGAAGTTATCATCATGGGTGACTTTAATCTTCCTGATGTGAACTGGACATCCAAAATAGTTGCTTGTGCCAGGAGCCCACATATTCTAAACTTCCTACTGGGATTATCTTTAACCAAGTCATTAAGGAGCCAATTTGTAATGAATTTAGTGTTACCAAATGGATATTTGGTATCAGATATTACTGTAGGTAAAAATATAAGATCCAGTGATCACCAGTCAGTGTGGTTTAATATAAGGACAGTGACTTAGTCACAGCACACAAAAACAAAAGTTTTAGACTTTAGAAAAACAGACTTTTCTACAATTAGATTGTGAGTAAAGGAGCAATTATCAGACTGAAGCAGTTTAAATGGAGCACAAGAAAATGGGATTATTTAAAAGTTGCACTACTGAAGGCAACAGAAAATTGCATAAGTCTTGTCAGTAAGAGCAAAAAAATAAAGAAACCACTGTGGTACTCCACAGAAGTGGCAAAAATAGTAAAAAACTAAAATGTAGCATTTAGTAATTAGAAGGAAAAAAAACAAAATGAGGAAGATATACAGATCTATAAGATTAGGGAGAAAGAGGCTCAGAAAGTTATGAGAGCTTCCAAATCACACACAGAACAGAAAATAGCCTAGTCAGTAAAAAAGGGGACAATTTTTTTTAAAATATATAATTGAGAAAAAGAAAGTAAAACAAGGATTTGTTAGATTAAAAACATAAGAAGGAAGGTGTGTAGAAGGAGATAAAGGTCCATCTGACTGCCTCAATTAATATTTTTATTAAGTATTTATAGATGAAAATAAGGAAAGGGTCCTCAGTTAGGAAAGAGAACAAATAAGTAATGTGTGTACAAATGAGTTTACAGTGGAAGTGGTTTTATTTCAACTGCCAAAAGTAAAGACAAATAAGTCAATGGGGCCTTAGTGGTGTAAAAGCAAAACCATTAACAGATTTATTTCGCCAATCATTGTTAACGGGAGTAGTCCCAGAAGATTTGAAATTAGCAAATGTTGTGCCTGTACACAAGAAAGGGAGAAGTCTGGTAACTATAGGCCAGTAAGCCTTACTTCAGTAGTGAGGAAAGTATTAGAAAACATGTTAAAGAATAGGATTGTTGAAAATCTAAAATCACATGGATTTCAAGATCAGAGACAACATGGGTTTACTTCAGGGAGGTCATACCAAACTGATCTTATTGATTTTTTTGATTGGGTAACAAAAATAAAAGATCAGGGTGGTGCAGTAGACATTGCTTACCTAGATTTTAGCAAGGCATTTGACACTTATCAATAAACTGCAATCTTTAAGTTTGGATTCCAATATTGTTAACTGGGTTAGGCAGTGACTGAGTGACAGGCAACAGAGGGTTGTAGTCAGTGGAGTATATTGAAAGCATGGTCTTCTTAACAGTGGGGTACCTCAGAAATCTTTACTTTGACACATTCTCTTTAATATTTTTATTAGTGATATTACATAAGGTCTGTCTGGTAAGGAATGTCTTTTTGCTGATGATACTAAGATATGTAACAGGGTGGATGTTCCAGGAGGGATAAGCCAAATGGCAAATCAGTTAGGTACACTAGAAAAATGGTCAGAGCTGTGGCAAATGACATTTAATGTGGATAAGTGCAAGATAAGGCATCTTGAATGTAAAAACCCAAGGGCAGAGTACAGAATATTTGATAGAGTCCTAACCTCAACATCTGAGGAATTGGATTTAGGGGTGATTATTTCTGATGACTTAAGGGTAGGCATATAGTGTAAAAGGAAAGGAGACAAGTGGACCAGCGAGTGCTAGGGGACAGACCTTAGAAAGCGTTAAGTGAGCGCATCATTAGATGCATTTATGCCAAGCTCAGGGTGCTGTCTGCATAGTATGCCCTTAGTTGGCCAGCTGCATGATTGGCAGGCAGCCTGGCATGCATTCATGCCAGGCTGGCCTTCTAATTCTTTGGGCAGACATGTCCTCTTTTTGGGCATCTTTGCCCCTTTTGGCAGGTTACGTGATTTGTGTCAATGGCACACCCTTTTAACTTCCTGCTTGACTGGACACTGCTGTTAGGGGTTATGGATTTACTTGAAAGATGAAAACATAAATTAGAGAGAGATTAGCCTAGGGTATGTGTTTTCTTATAGCTGCTGTTTTCTCTCTCTCCAGCACCATCTCCATCAGATACATGACGCTTGGGAGTGTTTTACTGTTTTTGGTCGATATGATTCTGTAATTAGGCCCGTCATAATTGTCAGCACCAGGCCCACTGGGCTCTTAAAGGACCACTATAGTGCCAGGAAAACATACTCGTTTTCCTGGCACTATAGTGCCCTGAGGGTGCCCCCACCCTCAGGGACCCTCCGCCCGTCCGGAAAGGGGAAAGGGGTAAAACATTACCTTTTTCCAGCGCTGGGCGGAGAGCCTCTCTCCTCTCTCCTCCTCGTTACCGCCGCTGAATGCGACGCGCGCAAGAGCTGCGCCGCATTCAGCGTTCATAGGAAAGCATTTTACGCTTTATGACGCTGGCGTGCTTCACTGTGAAAATCACAGTGAGAAGCATCAAGCGCCTCTAGTGGCTGTCAATGAGACAGCCACTAGAGGATTAGGGGGAAGGCTTAACCCATTCATAAACATAGCAGTTTCTCTGAAACTGCTATGTTTATGAAAAAATGGGTTAACCCTAGCTGGACCTGGCACCCAGACCACTTCATTAAGCTGAAGTGGTCTGGGTGCCTAGAGTGGTCCTTTAATCTGGCCCTGGGTGAGACCTCACTTGGAGTATTGTAAGCAGTACTAGAGACCGTATCTCCAGAAAGATATAAGAATGTTCAGAAAAGGGCTAAACTGGTTCATGAATTAAAGGATAACACTTATAAAAAAGGTTAAAGGATCTTAACATCTATAGCTTGGAAGAAAGGTGGGACGGGGAGGGGTGTATGACAAACATTTAAATACATAAAGGGAATCAACACACTAAACGTGCAGACTATATTTAAAAGAGGAAAAACTACCACAATAAGAGGACATAGTTTTAAATTAGAGGAGCAAAGGTTTAAAAATAATATCAGGAAGCATTATGTTATTGGGAGGGCAGTGGATGTATGGAACAGCCCTCCAGTGAAGGAGTTTAAGCATGTGTGGGATAGGCATAAGGCTATCCTAGCTATAAAATAAGGCCAGGGACTAATGAGAGTATTTAGAAAATTGGGCAGACTAGATGGGCTGAATGGTTCTTATCTGCCATCACAATCTTTGTTTCAATGCTTCTACATTAATGCCAAGCTTGGAACTGAACCAGCTGGCCACTAAAACAATGAGGACCTAGAAAGTGTAAGGAAGTAAACCTATGTAAATATACATTTAGTACCTGAACTGACAGAGGAGCATGAAATGTTTTTCAGTAACCTACCTGGTTATTATTAGAAGAAGTTTGTAATAGATGAGTGTCTAATGACAGGATAGTGATAACCGAGTAAAGTTAAATATATGGAAACTTAAGAATCGTAGTTAGTTGAATCGTAATACGTTTGTATATCTATAGGATCCCACACCCTATTTCCCCCAACCCCCAGCATAAATTCATAAGAATGAATTATTACATACCTAAACCATAGCATAATCAGTAGTTTTTAAAGCAAACAGATCTTTCTATAGACTTGAGTGTTAAGCATTAGAATATCGAAAACATTGACAGTAATTGTCGCCATGTAACGTATTAAACCCCCACCATTTTATTTGCCTCATGTCACAGAAAATATCTTTTAAAATGTAAACAATTATATCAGAAAACCATAACCTAATAGACCCATACATAAAATGGGTATTCATTCACTGATGAGTAACAAAAAGGTATAACCAGGGGAGTCTTAATGAGGTAAAGCTTCCTACAATATGACAACAATACAAATGGTATATCCAATAGCGGATATGATGCATACAGCCGGAAACCCGGAAGAACACTCTACGAGATAGATGGAACGCAAGATGCGTTCCACTGGGGAAAAAGACAGCGAAACCAGGAAATCATTGCTATATAAAGGAACAAAGGACACAGTAAGATTCTATACCAACTGATGAAGCCACACCCGGCGAAACACGTATTGGTAACATATTGGACTACTATGAACTTTTAATTCACTTATTTTAATTCTTTGTTGTATGAATAAACCATTTGGAACTCCACCGGATTCCTGCAATTAACTTTGAAAAACACATTGGAAGATCTCCAGATTTCCAGAGAATCAGCTGGGCGACTTGGATCACCCACACAACGATCCTATAGCTATCCATAACTAGCCATTAAAGCTCTTTTATACAAAGTGCTTAGCTATATAGCCTGTGAGATTACAAACTAAAAGATACCGTGGGGATTTGATACAAAAGGTAGCAGTGGAAATTTGGAGGTGATGGCTAAAAGAGTTGACAGAGAGAAGCAGCTATTGGTAAAATGTAAAGGGAATGAAGAGGTAATTTGAGTGAGAATCTCAAACAGCTGGAATGAAGAGGTAATTGAGTGAAAATCTCAAACAGCTGGAGGAGCATGCTATATTTTTAGGGGGAACCTGGTTGGGTGGACAGGCAGGGGGAGGGAAGGGTGGAAGTGGTGAGAAAAAAAATGCAGAGCATCACAATCACTGTTCCTATGAGTGAGTAAGAATGTGAGATGTGTCCTGAAGAACAGAGATGGAGATAGAAAAGTTATATGAAAGTATTTACAGCCAGGAGGAGCATGGGGGAGGGGAGGGTAGAGAGTGGGGGGGGGGAAGGAGGGGATTGTGTTGAAAAGTTTAGCAACCACATTCTTTCACCCAAAATATTGATAAATGAGTAGATGAAATATTGGTCAGAAACATTAAATGACAATGAAATAAACTGCATGCACAGAAAATTACAGTGGTAAACTACAGATATAATTGGAAACAATTCTATAGTAACACATGATAATATAGTAGAAATGTAAGAATACATAAGGTGAAGTATCTTCCAAGCTCCAATCAGTACCCTGATGTTGTGGGAGTTACTGCAGGATGTCAATGCAGAGCATCACAATCGCTGTTCCTATGAGTGAGTATGAGTGTGAGATGAGGCATTGCAAAGCTATTTTTATTTTATTGAGAAATAATTTTTGTGGAAGTGATAAACCCCTCCATAGGGCTAGAAAGCAGAAAGGTCTAGATCAACAAGTTTATTAAAATTAGACTTGGAGAGTCAGTTTCAGCAGAATTGCTATTCTGCTGAATTTGAGCCAAATTGCTATTTGGCTGAAAAAGCTTCAAAAGTCCAAGCCACGTAATGCAATCTCAGTGAGAGCACTCTGATTCAACCAATGATGTCATTTCCATACTAGGAGCCCTCCATGGTTGACCATGGATTTTTGAGGTTTTTTTGTTGTTGCGTTGGTTATTATGGATTTTATTTGGCCTGTTTTGGATTGAAGAAATTAAGATTTATGAATAAAGAAGTCATCTAAAGGTTAGTATTTTTTTTTTTTTTACAGGTATTAAATTCTGTATACTGGACTCTCTTTATTATTATCGTGAGGTGTGTAGGTAGATTTTTTTTCCCTCTTGTAAATAAAAAACACTTTACGGGAAATCTATAATTTTAATCTCTGCAATTCATGCATGATTCACTATGTTTTTATTTTTGTGAATGTACAGCTATAAAACACTTTACCAAAAGTAAAAAACTGAACTAAGCATTTTCTAAACAAAACAGATAATACTGACATAAGTTCGTTATAGTGGATATTTTGATTGTGTCAATATGTCCAGCTAAAAATAAATGTTTTTGATTATTAGATTTTTTTCAAACACAATCATTATGTGAATGGAAGTAAATTTTCAAATGATCTAGCATAGACTATTCAACATTACAACAATTTACTTTGCATCAACAATAAATTCAATTATAAACGTGTATTATTACCCCACTCTTATAAAACTAGTGATTTGTATATTTTTATAACCATTTTACCACTTTACTTGCATTATTTAGAGATATATTTGTGCTATAATTTCTAACAATTCATTATGTGTAGGCAGATTGTACATTATACATTAAAAAAACAATTTTTTTATTACTCTTAATTGTCTTGTAATTTTAAAGAATGGTAAATATTGCCATTTTCAGTTATGACTTAATATAGTGCAGAAAACTATATCATAGTAAACTTAAAAAATAGTGGAGAATGTTTACCCAGCACTGTTTGGAGCAAACTTTTTATATTGAGAACTGTGAAATTAAGGTGCAATCTTTAGGTTAACATTTTTGTGTTTTATGGCATTCAGTCATAAAATAATGTCAATGTTTTCAAGCATTATGTTAAATAGTTACTTTGATTTATTAATTTTTTTGTAATTTTCTTTTAAAAACATAAAAATCCACTTTCACGCAAAACCTTTCTAGAAGAAAAGTTGTTCTTCAGCATTCTTGCAAACATGGCAAACACTAGACTTGTGCACAGTCATGACATTTTTGTTTCAGATAGATTTTGACAGTGTAATCATTAACCCCTTACTGCCGGATGACAGACCCGGTCCATCATGGCGCTAAAGTTAACCCCAGATCGCCGCAATCGCAGGAATCATGGGGTTAACACTCCTTCGGTCTGCCTCGGTATTCAAGGCAGACCGGGAACACCCGATCATGCTGTCCCTGCAGCAGTGATCGCTCTGACATGCTGTCAGAGCAAGCACATGTGCTGCAGGCACTTCTGATTCGCCTCCCTGCTCTTCCGCATCCAGTGTGAAGTGCAGGGAGACGGATCAGCAGTGATCTTCTATCTGTGTGAAAAAAAAAAAATAGTTTAAAATCCCAACTCCCTTTACCTATTTTAAATAAAAAATTAACCCCTTCCCTGTCAATTGATTTTTTTTTTAACCCCATGAGGGTAAACTTTTATTTTTTGTAACAAATATATTAGGGGTTTATTTTTATTAATTAATTTAAATATATTAAAATGATATATTTAGCTAGCTGGGGTGGGTGGAAGTTAGTGGAGAATTGGGGAATTTGAAGTCAGGCTAGCTAGGGGTTAACATTAAAAAAAGTTTTAAAAAAGTTTTTAAAAAATCCCACCCCCCTTTAACAAGTCCTAATAAGAATTAACCCCTTCCCTGCCAGTTGATCACTACCTACAGTGATCAAAATACAGATCACACAGTACTATACTGTGATAAGATTTTATTTTAACCCTCAGGGGTTCAATTTATTTAATTAATTAAAATATTTTAAAATTATATTTTTTTTCTAGCTGGGGTGGGTGGGAGTAATGGGAAATTTACTGTTAGTGCTTCTTACTGCAAGTTAGGGGTTAACGGTAAAAAAAAGTTTAGAAAAATGTTAAATTTGTAATAAAAAGTTTTAAGAAAGTTTAGGAAAGTTTAAAAAATTTAATAAGCAAAATAAAAAGTTTAAAAACAAGTTTTAAAAAGTAAAGATTTTAAAATAAATTATATATATATTTTTTAAAAATGCTGATTACCACTACACCTGGAACAAACTAGATAAAAAATGATCCCACGTTAAGGTTCAAAATATGCCTTTTGAATTACCCCAGGGTGTATTCTTTAATAAATAGTGTTTGTTTGTGGGGAAGTTTGAATAACCAACCAGCTAAACTACTCCAAAATGGAACATGGACACAGCGTAAAACTTCAAAGTTAGAAACAAACTGAATGGCTACGTCTCAAATGTGCCCCTTCAGCATCCACATATACTTGGCAAAGGTACATATGGGGGTATTGCTGTACTCAGCCGACATAGCTGAGCAACATATGAAGTATTATACAGTCGTAGCACACATACGATTTGCAAAAGATACTGTGCAAACTCAATTTGTGTTTCAAAAAGGCAGAAAAAATGCTTATTACCACTACACTTGGTACAAGCTAGCGGAAAAATCATATCACGCTAAGGTTCAAAATATGCCTTTTGAAATACCCTGAGATGTCTTCTTTAAGAAATGGTATGCCTTTATGGTGTAGCTGTAATATGTAGCCACCTCAAGTGCTCCAAAGTGGGACACAGACGCATCAAAACCCTCCATGAAAATTCACACTTAAAGGACCACTCCAGGCACCCAGACCACTTCAGCTTAATGAAGTGGTCTGGGTGCCAGGTCCAGCTAGGATTAACCCATTTTTTTTTTTTATAAACATAGCAGTTTCAGAGAAACTGCTATGTTTACAAATGGGTTAATCCTTCCGCCAATTCCTCTAGCGGCTGTCTCATTGACAGCCGCTAGAGGCGCTTGCCTGATTCTCACTGTGAAAATCACAGTGAGAGCACGCAAGCATCCATAGGAAAGCATTGCAAATGCTTTCCTATGCGACCGGCTGAATGTGCGCGCAGCTCTTGCCGCGCGTGCGCATTCAGCCGAATGGGAGGAACGGAGGAGGATTGGAGGAGGAGAGCTCCCCACCCAGCGCTGGAAAAATCTAAGTTTTTACCCCTTTCCTTTCCCCAGAGCCTGGCGGGAGGGGGTCCCTGAGGGTTGGGGCACCCTCAGGGCACTATAGTGCCAGGAAAATGAGTATGTTTTCCTGGCACTATAGTGGTCCTTTAAAAACCTGAACTTGTCACGTCTCTTTTACAGCACTGTAACTTCACAAAATAGTGTCTAGGTCATACATTGGTCATATTGTTTCACTCAGAATGTGTAACGGAGCATAATTTGGGGATTTTTATGACAGTGGTATATATCAAGTGTAAGAAATACTCAGCAAAAATGCAACATGTATGTAAAAATGCCAATTTTTTCCCCCCACACCACAAACATTGACATAAATTGGTGAAAAAATAAGGCACAATATACACCATATAAGATACCCTGGGGTGTCTGCTTTATCAAATGAAAGCCCTTTGTAGGGTTATTTGAACAGCCACACTGCTGTAATACCCTAAAATTGGACATAGGCCCGTCAAATCTATCTACGAAAATTCTAACTATAGAAACTGAAATAGCCTTGTCTCTTATATGGCATTGTAGCTTTACATAAAAGTGCCAAAGGCATACAATGGGGCTACCATTATACTCAGCAGATGTAGCTAAACACAATACGGGGCTCTGTGCAGGAATAGCACACACACGTTTTACAAAATATACATTACAAAAACCTTGTTATATGTGTATATGCCAAAATAAAGAAAAACACAATTTTACTCCAATATTTAGTAGAGATTGGTGATGAAATGGCTACGTAAAAAGTGTCAAACTAATCTTAGGTAAATAGCCTGTGATGTCTACTTTAGATAAATATATACTTTTGTGGGGCAATTTTTTTTTCTGTGATAGCTACTAACCCTACAAGTAAAAACATACCAACTTGTAGATTATGCTAGCTTTAGTGTACCTATAATCCTAATTTTATTAATGACAGGAGGCGAATATTTGCTTAAATCTCTCTTTACTAGAACTCCACAGCAGCACAGAGAAAACAACCAATCAGAAAAAAGTTAGGTACTATAAAACTCCCCTCCCCATACATCATACAAGTCCTAGATACAATGAATACAACAACGTCCATCATCTGAGAAGAACTGTCAAACCAGATAGCGTTGATGGACTGTAAGCTGAAATGAGAGAAAACAGAATCGAACAGGTTGGTTTAGCCAATGAAATGTACTCTGAAGAAAACATGTAGGCACCCAGTGAAATACCAGAAATACTATAATATGCATAGATCCCAACCCCTACTTAGGAAAAATGGACATAAAAACAAGTGACAGGTAGCAGAGACAGAGTTGCATACCTACCCGATGAACTCAGACTATTAAAGTTAAACAAGGGAGGGATAAGAATGGGAGGGAAATATTCACCTCCTGTCATTAATAAAATTAAGATTATAGGTACACTAAAGCTAGCATAATCTACAATTTTATAACATGACAGGAGGCTTCATATTTGCTGTTTTAATGCTCAGCCAACAAATCCAACAATGTTTGTTTCAATGGTACCTCTTCCGGGAGATAACCAGAGTAATCCCAAATGGACCTTCCAATTGCGACAAGTGACAGCAGATGGATCTATGAAGATGCCAGCTGTCAATGTATCCTCAATTACGGAAACATTCATTTCGTTGTTAGATCCACTGTACGTGGTTTGTGACCTATTTCCTGGAAGACGGTCCATGAACTGCCAAGCCGATCCAACGACCAAAACCTGCAGGTGCAAATTCCGAAGCTCATATGCGGACTTGGAACTGCGAGAACTGCCACCAGGTCTCGACCATTGATGTGGAAGATGGCTCCTTCGATCGAGCTATAGTCACCAGGTGATATGGCCCTGTGGGCAAACCTCCAACCTCGAGTAATGCCTCTGAGTCCACCACCAATTCCGTATCCGAACCAAATAGGGTCTTTACGATCCTCCATGACCTATCAGGGGAGTGGCCTCCTCCAAAAAGAATCTATTATGCTGACAAGAGTACGGGTCAAACTTGTTGTATACCAAGTGTTTCCAGTACTCCAATTGGACTGCGTCACGGTGGCAGGCAAAGAACTCCCAAGGTACGTCCAATCAGGGTTTCAAAACTAAATTTGTGTAGCGACACTGAGATCAACTACTCTGGGAGATTGTGAAACCTGGAAATACCAGAATGAAGGAACATGAATAGAGGTCGAGATATCCATCCTGAAGTATCCTCATCGAGGAGTGAAAATGGTCCGGTTACAAGGGGTAGTTGTGACCAGTATAGACAAAGAAAGGTCGTCATGTGTCGTAGTCGCATGTTGTACCGCAAAGGAGTCAAAGGTGGTTCGAAGAGTAGATTGGGAGAAAGTGGAAGAAGCAGAATAACTGCTTGTACGATCCCGCTCCAGTCCAACCCAGCCCAGCCAAAAGCCTGTGGCGGAAGTTATGGTGTGCACGTTACACCCAAGACAGGGTATAATAGAATGAGGCATCTAAGTCCCCGTCAGGCATATTATCTCCAAGAGTAGGCCATAGGCCAAGGGACTCCGGTCTATGAATTTGGGATCCGAAGTCTAGGTATCCCTATGAAGGACTACCTCCCCATCTTTGTCTCGATTCCCGTGAACTCATAGTGTACTCTAATTCGTAAATAAACGGAAAACTCCTTGGCTAGTGACGGCTGACTCCAGAGAATAGATCTAGCAAAAAAAGGGGCATAACTTCCACCTTCTAAGGCAGGGTGTAACGAAACCTTCTGTTAATAAGCGCTTCCTATCTTGCGCCGAGGACCCCAAGCACTGCACCGGACACCACAACCACCACTGACTTTAAGTGACTAAGTGATTAAAGCTGAAGGGAGTATGCAGAGCATAGCAATCCCCAGTGTGATATAGCAGTTCTCTCCAATCACGAAACAAGACTACGTGTTGAAGGTCAAGAAGATCTGTTCCACTTGGCACCAAAGGGCTCTCCTCCATGCAGGTTTTACAGACACAGTACCGCCCACAGGGTTCTGCAAAACAACCAACAAAGCCTGTAGCATACAGTAAAACCACACCCATTCACTCCCACAAAATCCTCCCCTCTGCCTGTGACACAATCACTCAACACAATAGACTAAACCCAATCATCACAGGCAGAAAATATACAGTTTTCACACATACACTGCAACTCCTAAACCACACATCCAATCCTCATAAAAATCACATATCACCAATCAGCACACTTGAAACATGAACATACTCAAAAATCACGCAAATCCCTCCACCAGCTCAAAAGCCAGTCGGAAGTCCTATGTGACTGACCACAGGCACATTTTCCTGCCCAAAACAGTTCCATAGATTTGGGCTGTGCGGTCGGTCAATTTCACACTGAAAAAATGTGTCCCACTCAAACCTGCGTTCGAATCCCCGAAAGAGACTTAGTCTCTGTGGCTGAAAAACACAGTGCAGGAGAAGGTAAGGGTCAGTGGTGTTCGTTGAAATATGTAGCCAATTTCAGTTCCATGGATTTGGCTACACATACCGCTGACCTCGTTCGAATGAACAAAGATGGCCGCCGCCACGTGTTCGTTTTTCGAATGGTGGCTACTTCGGCACTTCAGCTGCATCTGAAGTGCCAATTTAAAGTTGCAGAACTGCTCCAATATAATTTAAAGGGGTAGCAAGAGTCCTTTAAAATCCAATCTGCTAAAATAGTCTTTAACAGGGGTCTTTAACATAGTCCCAAAGGGGTGCCGCTCACCAAAGTCACAATATGCCCACAGACGGTTCTCAAAGGGACATACACAGTCAAAATAAAGTCCATAAGCCCAAATGTTGTTTTAAAAGGGTACAATCTGCCAGGGCCATAGTCGTAGGGCAGGAGGCTGGCAAGCAGGCCTCTCCAGGACCAAATGGCGAAGGGCACTTCATCACACAGGGTCTGTCCAGGTTGGGAACGTCAGGTAGTCATGTCAAAACCCGACCTAAATACTAAGCATTACTCCAGCGGGAGTCTGTGTAGAATTCAACGTCAAACAGGGGATCCCCTTAGGATCCAAGCCGACATCCTTGTCAGTACCTGAAGAGATGGTTGAGTGAAAATCAAAACCCAGGATGGCTCCTGTGAGGGAAGTAGTATATAGAAGGAGGGCCCTCTATATCCGAATCATGTTACCCAGATACGTTCTCAGAGGGGTAGGGGTATTCCTGTCCTCTATCCCAAGACTGCTAACGACCAGGGGACCCAAAATTGTCCGGGGAACACCGGTCTTGCCCTGCGACCAATGTGTATCTGCAGACCCGAGTGTGGGACTTTCCCCTTCCCGCCATCCGAGTAAGGCATCGTCTGTTTGCTCTATGCGGGCAAAATCTGCACACCTGCCATAACTGGGGTTCACCCTCCAGGAGTATTTTCCGTAGGGAGGCATAGGGGCACCAGCAAAGTGGGCCAATCCTAGGAGCTGTACCCGAGACTGCCAGTTCCAACTTCCCACACCCTGTCCAATAAGGTCTTATAGAAACGTGTAAATAAGGTGGGGAATCTTCTCTTACAGTGGCATCGATCCAGCAGACCAATTATAGGAGATGTAACAGTGACAGTTAGTTGAAACCTGACGCACCATGTCCGATCAGGTAGCATCTCTATAACGAAAGCGGTAGGCGGGATGAGCCTTCTAAGCAGACATCGTTGTCCAAACCTGGCAAAAAACCTGTAAGGTGAACAAAGGTCGATGGTAGCAGGATAACTAACCCAGTTGGGCAGTGTCAAGGGACGGGTTCACCCTCCAGAAGGGAAGCAGAATCCAGTACTGCAAGAGACTGTCATGCCACCGGAAACTTAGAGAACAGTAAAATAGTCCTCTTGGTCTGTGCACCCGAGAGAAACACAGTAGTGGGATGAATGTATGAGAGAGCCGCACTCTCTAATAACGTAAACTGTGTCCATTCCAGTCTCAGGCCGTACTAACCATACGAACCATAGTCCAGCTCAGTCTCAGACCAACTGTATGCGAGGGGATCACCCTTTCATAATAGCCGAGAGGCTGAGGTCCTGAAAGGAGATCCTCTCCAACCATGAAATAACTATCTATATCTGTATATGAGAGGTGGCCTCAAACTGGGAATAAACAATACTGACCATGGATGTCTAAAACTTAGCCCAGAGTTGTGTCCATTAGACTAATCATGGGTAGGCCAAGAAACTGCAATAGATAGAAAAAATACGGAATCTACAAATGGCTGCCCGGATCCAGTGCAGGTGTACAGGATCCAGGGTGGTCGCCCGCAGCTTGAGGAAATGCTGGAGACGTTCTCCGCGATCCACGAGAGCCCGAGAAGTCGGAGGAGGCCAAGACAGGCCTCTCGATTTCCTGAGTGACAGGAAAGTCAGAAGACACAAAATAAAGAAATGACAGAACTAAAAGTCAAGTTCAGATAGGGAAATTAGGGAAGGTAATACAACGGACAGGAAAGCAGAGAACAGATAAATCCAACAGGAATAGCCAAGAACAGAGTCTGACGTAGAAATAACTACCTAGTTATAAAAGGAGGGTGCGGAATATGCAGTTAAAAGATTAGCCGCTAAAGGTCAAGTGATTCCCATGCTCACATGTTGGTGACCGAGCACTGGTCCCTGAAAGCTTTACCTAACAGAACTTTCCTTAGAATCATGCCTTTGAGGGGCTGGTGAAACCGTGGCTGCCTGCCCAGGGAGCTTAGTAGGAGCCCTGCACCTCAGGGCACGAGGCTCAGGGCCGTCACCCTTCCCATAATACTTAGGTGTACGTGTCAGGTCTCTTCTGGTGCATCTAATCGCAGTATGACCCTCGGGGCGGGGATGACTGGTGTCAACCCAGATAGTATGACAGCAGTGCCTACCTGGATACCCACCTATCTCAGTGTCAATAATGGGTATGGACCGCATCCCTGGTGATATTCCCCAGGTCTGCTGCCAAAAGGGGCTTGGGCACAGACAAGTGCCAGCCCATCCATAGGGCACAGACAGAGCAGGCCAATTAAATGGGCACAGACATAGCAGGCCAATCAGAGGCGCAGAGACAAAGCAGGCCAATCACGTGCGCCGATTAGGGCAGAAGCAAGGGAGCAATATGTGAGACAGAGCCCCCTTATATATGTAATTAAAACCCTTGGAACTTGGGGTTAAATAACTCATATACATATATACACAAGACCTTCTTGCAGAGTAAACATGTGATTATAATACTGTAACCTGTAACAGGTAGTCTCTTAATGCCTGCAGCCAAATTCAGGAGAATCCAAGATGCAGGCAAACTTAGAGCAGCACAGGGTGTACTTCCTACAGACTGCTCACTTACACATTAAAATATATAAAGAATCTAACTATAGACTATCTCCTAGTAAACCTAGAGTTGGAAGGATGGTGGTCAGGGTGGATCCCTGACCCATGGAGGAATAGAACTCACAGCCTCTGCAATAGAATAGGTGCTCTACCTAGCCTATCTATCAAGCAGTAGTACACTTACACAGCCTACACAGGCAGCCATATACATCTCAATGAGCCTTCCCCGATAAAGGAACCGACGGGGGAGGGGCCGCGAGCGGGCGCGACCTCCCCCACCGGTCGGACACACGCGGCCTGCGGATGGGGCAGCCGTGGGCCACGTGGCGAAAAGATCTGGCCGCCGGGTACTCGTGCTTGCTCGTGAGTACCCCCGCGACCTGAAGAAAACACACAGGGCCGCTGGAGATGAACTCCACATTCCCGGAACTTGGAGGTTCGAGGGGGCAGCTACAGCCCGGAACAAGAAACAAAGTGGTGTACACAAAAAACGAACGGAGCATAGCTCCAGCCTGGAGGGGAACTGGTAATATTAAATGTCAGGGGAGGATAGATATATAGTGGGAAATGGACAGGGGAAAAAAAAAAACAAGGGTATAGAGGAGACAGAAAGGATCCCAAGGATCCCCATGAATTCCCAAAAACAATCCATAGGGAAGTAATTAGAGAAAGTATAAAGTTACAGCAGGCAAACAATAAAATCCTTAGGATCTTCTAGGGGAGATCCACTACCCTCTTTCTGTTCCTCCTGATGTCCTCCACCTTCAATTTTGGTAGGAATGGAATTGCAGACTCCACAGGACGGTATAAACAGAATTTATTAATAAAAACATAAATTTAAAACATCTAAAAACGAAAATGGATCAAAATACTTAAAATGAATCCAAAATGTTCCCAAAACGCGTTTCGCCAGTGGACTGGCTTCCTCAGTTGGTGTATTCATTATGTGTCCTCTTGTGCTTTTATACGAGTCAGAAATGATGAAATTGCCGGCATCTGCCGGACCGGAAGTTGACTTCGTGGAACGCACGCCGCACTGGTTGGAACGCATGTACACGCGTGCGTGCGTGCGTGCGTACGTCAGTCACATGATTAGGCTATTCCACTTCCTTCTTCTTCGTTGGAACGCACATGCGTTCCACAGTCTTAAATAGTGTAATCTAGCCATTTTACTTCTGCGTTTTTCGTGGAGCGCACCATCTGCGTTCCATAATCTTTTTTATTATAACAAGAGTCCTCAATTTTCCAGTCCATATAATCTCAAGAAAAAATCAATAGAAAAAAAAAGGAAATAAACTAATAAAATATATTATAGCATAAAAAGGCATTACCATTGATGTAAATATAAGTGAACACTATTACTTTTATATGTGCATAATAATAATGGTGTGCTCCTAAAATTTTTAAAAATACTTGTATAAAAAACTGGAAGGGTGAGGAGAAATAGTATAATATATCATTAGCTAACAACTATAATGCTTATCTCTTACTATTATAAAAAGTGGCATAATTCAAAGTCTAAATTTAATCCATGAGGGGCCATGGTATTAAAATTGAAAATAAAAGACATTTCTTCCATCCCAATTTTCTTTATAAAATCTCCACCCCTCCAATTTTTTTTGACTGATTTGAGTGCGCAAAAGACAAGACCTTGTGGATTTTGGTGATGGTACTGTTTAAAATGCTGGGAAACACTGTGTGTATCAACTCCTTTTTTGATGTTTCTCACATGTTCCGAAATTCTAATATGGAGGCATCTGATGGTTCTTCCTATATACATTTTGTTACATGGACAAATTAATAAATAAATGATATTTTTAGAGAAACATGTCAGCTGGTCTTTTATTATAAACTCTTTATTGGTAATTTCTTTTGTATTCTTTATATGTCTTTTTGTGCTTTTAGTCTCCCTACATGCTAAGCATGTTCCACACCCATAAAATCCTTTATTCTTTGTTAAGAAGTTTTCATTTTCAACCTGATGATTTTTTAAATTGCTATTTACTAAAAAAAAATTTATATTTCTGCATCCCCTATGGACAATTTTAGGTCTCTCCGGTAATATTTCTTTTAGAATCGGATCGTCTTGTAATAAGTGCCAATATTTATTAATGGCGTTCCGTACTTTCTTATTATTGGCCGAAAAATTACAAATAAAGGGGATATTACATTTATTATTCTCTGTTCTCGCTTTTTTCTTTTTATATGTTAGCAATTCCTTTCGTTCTAATCTTTTTATTTCTTCTATACCCTTTTGGAGGTCTTCTTCTTCATATCCCTTTTCCAAGAATTGATTTTTAATAATTTGAGTTTGTTGTAAAAAATCATCATCTTTTGTGCAATTTCTTTTTAATCTCATGAACTGGCTCTTGGGTGCATTCGTGAGCCACGGAGTGTGATGACAACTAGTGAGATAATATAACCATTGCAGTCTACCTCTTTAAAAAAATTCTTAGTAAAAATGTTCCCTTCTTCTATAAAAACAGTAAGGTCTAGAAAATTAATTGCCACTTTACTTTGTACAGAAGTGAGATTGATACCCCAATCATTACAATTCAAAAAACTCAAAAAATTGGTCAATTTTAGATCATCTCCCTTCCAAATAAAAAATATATCATCAATGTAACGGCAATAGGTGACCAAGTCCGCAAAAAATTCACTATGTAAAATAAATGTCTCTTCCCAATACGCCATAAAAAGATTCGCGTAACTGGGTGCGAACTTGGTCCCCATCGCCGTTCCATTGATTTGGAGATAAAAACTCTCTTTGAACCAAAAGAAATTGTTGGTCAAAATTAAAAATATACCCTCTTTAATAAAATCTATTTGATCTTGTTTAAAATTCGATTTATCTAAAAAGTGTTGTACTGCCTCTATTCCCTTTGTGTGTGGGATTATGCTGTAAAGTGAGCTTACATCACACGTAACCAATGTGTAATTTTCTTCCCATTTAATCTCTTCTAAAATTTGTAAGATATGTATTGTGTCTTTAAGTTACGTTGGATTCTTAGTTACTACCGGTTGAAGTAGAACATCTATATACTCTGAAACTCTCGATGAGATACTTTCTACCCCAGAGATTATAGGTCTGCCTGGTGGGTTAATTAAATGTTTGTGCATCTTTGGCAAACAATAGAACACTGGAATCTGAGGATTAGAAATAGTCAGATATTTAGCTTCTGCCTCTGTTAGAATATCGTTTTCTAATCCTTTATTGATATATTCTTTAAACTTCGTTATAATTTCCTGACTCGGATTACGTGTTAATTTTTTATATGTTTTGACATCTGACAGTAATCTCTCTGCTTCCCCTACATATTTTTCTTTAGACAAAATGACTACCCCTCCCCCCTTATCTGCAGGTTTTATAATTAAATTATCATCTTTTTCTAACTTCTTTAATGTTTTAGTCTCTGCTAGTGTAAGATTGTTTTGATACTTATTTGTATGTTTAATTTTCTTGACCTCTTTCATAATCATGGTTTCAAAGGTTTTAATTTCACTTGAAATCATGTTTCTTGGGAAGAATTTTGATTTTTCTTTCAGATTACTATGAATATATGGGGAGGTGGTGTTAATTTCTACTGTGTCTCTATTATGAAAGAATTTTTTTAAGCATAATTGTCGAGTAAAGCGGTTTAGGTCTATAAAGAATTCAAAAGGTTTAAAGTCTGCAGACGGAGCAAACTTTAACCCTTTTTGCAATATCTTTAATTCATCTTGACCCAGTTCTTTATCCGAGAGATTAAATATACCCTTGTTTTCTATATCCGTCCTCGTTTCTCTCTGTTGTGGTTTCTTTCGTCTTCTACCTCTCCCTCTTCTCACGATCTTCTCCTTTTGCCCGGAGAGTCCCATTCCCGTGATTCCTGAAGTTGTTTGCATCTGGATTTGGTTGGGCTCTTGCGAAAAGGAGAAGATATAGGGGAGGTGTTTCTATGTTCAAATATCTGGAAGCGATTATAAGTGGATATACTGTGATCTCTATCTATAGACGGTTTGCGTCTATCCATACGGAACTCATTTTTATTCTGTGGGAGATTCCTATTGTGCAAATTTCTCAATGGACTTGCAACTGCTCTACTATAGCTTCTGACATTGTTTTCTTTTCTTTCTTCTTGTCTAATCAGATTAGGCTTATGTGTGGTAGTCACGACATTATAGTCTTTAACTCTACTTTCTTGTTTTTTATCCTCTTTGATTGCATAAGATCTTTGATTATGTATGTGATTTCTCCTTCCTCCAATTTCCCTATATGGATAGTTCTTTGATTTGTTGCTTGTCTGATATTGATATCTCTGTAAACCTCTATCTTCTGTGTTCCTATGTCTATATGTTTTTGTTTGATAATGTTCTCATTGACTTGGAGATCGTGCTCTTGTCTGTTTTCTCTGATAACTGAGTGTCCTCCCTCTATTGTGTTGATTGGATTTATTCCAATTGGCCTGTTTACGATTGTTACTTCTTACATTTCCTGTTTTATAATCTTCCAGGTCCCTTAAGTACTTGTGTTTCTTAGTTTCTATAACTTCTCTCTCTGTTTTATCAATTCTCTTTTTCATATCTAATATTATCTAATTGAATATTTCAGGACTGGTAGTTTCACTTAAACCTTCTCTGAATTTCTTTATATCCTCATCTAACTTTATAAGATTTTCTTCTCGTCTTGCTACTATGTACCCTATGAGGCTAAATGAGAATCCATCCAATAATTTGTTCCATCCCTCCATAAAAAACTGATCCTCACGATCGAAGGATCAAATTTTAAACAAGATCAAATAGATTTTATTAAAGAGGGTATATTTTTAATTTTGACCAACAATTTATTTTGGTTCAAAGAGAGTTTTTATCTCCAAATCAATGGAACGGCGATGGGGACCAAGTTCGCACCCAGTTACGCGAATCTTTTTATGGCGTATTGGGAAGAGACATTTATTTTACATAGTGAATTTTTTGCGGACTTGGTCACCTATCGCCGTTACATTGATGATATATTTTTTATTTGGAAGGGAGATGATCTAAAATTGACCAATTTTTTGAGTTTTTTGAATTGTAATGATTGGGGTATCAATCTCACTTCTATACAAAGTAAAGTGGCAATTAATTTTCTAGACCTTACTGTTTTTATAGAAGAAGGGAACATTTTTACTAAGAATTTTTTTAAAGAGGTAGACTGCAATGGTTATATTGATCTCACTAGTTGTCATCACACTCCGTGGCTCACGAATGCACCCAAGAGCCAGTTCATGAGATTAAAAAGAAATTGCACAAAAGATGATGATTTTTTACAACAAACTCAAATTATTAAAAATCAATTCTTGGAAAAGGGATATGAAGAAGAAGACCTCCAAAAGGGTATAGAAGAAATTAGAGAAAATTTATGACAAACTTACCGTAATTTTCTTTTCCTGGCTATTTCTCATGGCAGCATCACTTATGGGTAGCTCCTCCCTTAGTAGTCACAGGACAGGAATTAATTAGATTAATTAATCAGACTGATAGGTATAAAGAGTCCCTCCTCCCCTTACACCTCAGTCCAATTATAAAGCTGAAATAGAGAAGGGCGGGAACCCTGATGCTGCCATGAGAAATAGCCAGGAAAAGAAAATTACGGTAAGTTTGTCATAAATTTTCTCTATTCCTGGCTAATCATGGCAGCATCACTTATGGGTAATACCAAAGCTTCACAAATCTAGGGTGGGAAATAACGTAAAAAATTACACCAAGCCGAACACATGCAGCAAAGAAAGTTTAATATCAACTGGATAAAGAGACCGTAGAGAGGACACTCTTCCCAAAGGTGGTGGAACGAGACTCCACATCAAGTTTGTAGTGCTTCATAAACGTCATTGGAGAAGACCAAGTGGCTGCTCTGCAAATATCATCGTATGGAACCTCTGCCCAGCTAGCCCAAGAAGTTGATAATGCTCTAGTAGAATGTGTTTTTATCACCTCTGCAGGTGATAGACCTTTAGAGACATACGCCTTCTTAATTATCAGAGAAATCCAACGTTTCAATGTAGATAAAGAGGCCGCCTCACCTCTCCTAGCTCCCAACGGCAAAACGAAGAGTTGGTCCGTCTTACGGAAAGACTCAGAACGTCTAAGATACGCAGACAAGCAGCTCATGACATCCAAACGTTGCCATCTAACCTCTTCCTGAGAAGAGGGGTTGGGGTAAAATGATGGAAGAACCACTTCTTGAGAGAGGTGAAACTGAGAAACCACCTTGGGAAGAAACTCTGGCTTAGGTTTCAGACATACCCTATCTTGGTAGAATTGTAAACAAGAAGAAGATGTAGAAAACGCCTTAATCTCTGAAATCCGTCTTGTGGAAGTAATCGCCACCAGAAACAAAGTCTTATACGTTAGGAGTGTAGTATCCAAACCTTCAAGAGGAAAAAACAGATCCTCCGTGAGATAATTAAGCACCATAGGAAGGTCCCAAGGAGGGGTAGTAGACCTGGAAGGAGGCCTCAACCTGAAGGCCGCTTTGAAGAACCTGGAAATCAAAGGATCCGAAGCCCATGAGATGTTGCACAAAGCTGAGAGTGCCGCAGACTGAACCTTTAAGGTGCTGAGACTAAGGCCCTTGTCCAGGCCCACTTGCAGAAACTCCAAAACTTCCGTATTGCTAGGATGTAGAAAGTCCACACCATTGGACGATGCCCAAGACTGGAACACATCCCAGACCCTATGGTAGCATGAGGAAGTGGAAGCCTTTCTAGAGAGCAGAAGGGTATTGATCGCAGCCTCCGAGAGGCCTAGTACTTGGAGTCTTTCCTTCTCAAGATCCATACCCCCAGTTTGAGGCGTTCTGGATGAGGATGGAATACCGGACCCTGTGTAAGCAGATCCTCCATCACTGGCAGAGGCCAAGGCTGTTCCTGGCTCATCGTGGTCAATAGGGGGAACCACGGTCTCCGAGGCCAAATTGGGATTACGGCAATGACTTTCCTGCCTTCCGACCAAACCTTCCTCAGGAACCTGGGTATCATAGGTAGGGGAGGGAAAGCATACCCCAGATCGAACGACCAAGGGAGAGAGAGAGCGTCTTGGCCCAGAGCCTGACGGTCCGGGTGGAGAGAGAAGTAATTCTCCACCTGGTGATTCTGAGATGATGCCATCAGGTCGATCTGGGGCATGCCCCACCGATGAACAATTTCTGCAAAGATCGCCGGGTGAAGATGCCATTCTCCCGGAAGAATTTCCCTTCTGCTGAGGAAGTCTGCTGTTACGTTTTCCGAGCCTGGGAGATAAAAGGCCTTTAGACCTTGAAGAGACGTCATTGCTATAACCATTAAGGGAGCGAGTTCTTCCAGCAGCAATCTGCTCCTCGTGCCACCTTGGTTGTTCACATACGAGGCCACCGCTCGGTTGTCCGTTTTGATTAGGACCCAAGAGTTCTTTAGCCTCGGTAGGAACCTCAAAACGGCCTTGTAAACCGCTCTCAGTTCTCTCAAATTTGAGTGTAGGTGACTCTCTTCTAGGGTCCACTTCCCTTGAGTCCATACCGAGCTGAAGTGGGCACCCCATCCAAAAGAACTGGCATCTGTCGTAATAACCTTCCAAGGGGGGTCTTCCAACGGGAAGCCAGTCGTCAAATTCTTCTCGCTCCTCCACCAGTTTAAGGTTTTTCTTACCGGAAGGGGAAGATATATCACCTGTTCCCAATTTGCTTCCACTCTGTTGAACTGGAGAAGGAAGCAGTACTGAACTGGACGGAACTTCCACTGGGCCCACTTCACCAAGCCTATTGTAGACGTCAAGGAACCTAGGAGGCTCATGACTACTCTTGCAGGTGCCGCTTCGAGATCTTGTAGTCCCCTCACTTTGTCTCTGATCTTCTCGACCCTTTCCGGAGACAGGAACACATGTGCAGACACGGTATTCACTACCGCCCCCAGGAAAATAATCGTTTGCGCAGGAACGAGGGAGCTCTTTCCCAAGTTCAGGAGCCAACCATGGTCTTGAAGAATGGACATTGCGACTAACGTATGTTGAGCCACGATTTCTTGAGATGGACCCAGGATAAGAATGTCGTCCAAGTAATGGAATATCTCGATACCCTTTACCCTTATAAAGGCTATTAAGGCAACCAGAACTTTTGAGAACGTTCTTGGAGCCAGACTGAGGCCAAACGGTAGACCCCGGAACTGGAAGTGCCTTCCTAGCGCCCAAAATCTGAGAAAACTTACATGATCTTGATGTATCGGAATATGATAGTAGGCGTCCCTTAAATCTATTGAGGTCATCCAGTCTCCTTTTTTGACACACTTCAAGATGGTCCTCAAGGATTCCATTTTGAACGTCCTTACATTGAGCAAGGAGTTCACGCCTTTCAAATTCAAGATCAGACGCCATTTTCCTTGAGGTTTTGGGGCCAAGAAGACCGTGGAATAAATTCCTTGAAACCATTCTCGTTTGGGAACTTCTTCCACCACTCTTTGTTCCAGGAACACAGAAATGCAGGATCTCATGGCCCTTCGTTTGATGCCTACCGGCACCTTTGATTTTTTGAAGAATGCAGTTTTTGGTTGAGATGAGAATTCTATTCTGTAACCTTCTTTCACGATGGAAGTGACCCATAGGTCTGAAATATTGCTGGCCCATCTGGGGTAAAAGAACTTCAGTCTTCCTCCCACCATCCCCGAACGGGCCTGGGGACCTTCAGAAGTTCTTTCCTGAGGTTCTAGGACCCCTTCCTCTGGAAGCCTTATTGGAAGATGAGTGTGGATAGGATTTCCATGTGGAATTCCTGGAAAACTCCCTACCTGGCTTATAGCTTCTGCTGTCCCGAAAGGACCGATCCTTAAAGCGCTTGGTCTTCCAGGAGGAGGGAAAAGTCTTCCTGCCAGATTGAGGTAAGAACGCCTTCTTCCCATCAGCAGCTTTTTGAATAGCCTCTTCCAGAATCTTTCCAAAAAGGAGATCCCCTTGAAACGGAAGAGCACAGAGGGAAGCCTTAGAGGCATAGTCAGCACCCCATGAATGAAGCCACAAAGCCCTTCTAGAAGCCACAGACAGGGCCATGCTTTTAGCAATCATGCGAGTGATATCCAGGGAGGCTTCTGAACAGAATTCCGTGGCTAGGTTAAGGTCCTTGAGGCTTTCCAACAGATGTTCCCTTCGGACACCTTGCTCAATGTCATCCTTCAGATTAGTGAGCCACACTTTCAAGGCTCTGGAAAGAGTCGTCAGTGCCACTGCCGGATGAAGAGCGGACCCAAGGGCCAAGTAGGCTTTAATTAGGTCTCCATCCAAGCGCTTCTCCATAGGCTCCCTGAGATATGCCATAGAGTCTATAGGCAGTGTAGTTTTCTTAGCCATATGGATCACTGCCGCGTCAATTTTAGGAACAGAGTTCCACAGACCGCAATCCACCGCAGAGTATGGATAAACCCTCGCAAACTTATATTTTAAGGTGGACTTCTTTTCAGGCTTATTCCATTCTTGAAGGATCATATCCCTGATTGACGTATGTACTGGGAAAGTAGGTCTGTTAGGCTTTAGGTCCTCAAAAAACCTGTCAGCCTCCTTCAACTCAGATCTTTCTTCCGTGAGACTAAGTGTGTCTCTAATAAGGGTAATAAGTCTATCCACAGACCTGGAGTCCAGAGACCTGGAGGTATGAACAGCTTCCTCTTCACCATCATCCGATACCTCCCAGACATCAGGGTCCTCATCAGAGCTGGAAGACTGAGGTTCCGCTCTGTGTCTCTTACTCGGACCACTAGTACCCGTGGTGGCCCTAAAGCCCTCAGCAATAGCCTGAGAAATCCAGAGCTTAAGGTCATCTTGTGGAGAGCTCCTACTGGGGGCATCAGAGACTTCCTACAAGCATTCCCTGCAAAGGTTCCTTCCATTCGGAGCGGATGAAGAACAATTAATGCATTTATTTGTCTTATCCCGAGATTTTCTCGCTGGAGAGTCCAAATGAACGCTGGGGCTGGAAAAAAGCCATATATGACATATATTACAGGCTTAGTATGGCACTCTTTTAATAACCCCCCCAACACAAATAATAAATGACTCACCTATGTTTTCTAGAGAGGGATCTTGCAGAGGCAGAGGGAGAATCCATACTACAAACAAGAAGCAAATAAATTCAGGACCAAAATTCCCCAAAGGGAAAGAGGCAGGCTGACCAGCAAAACTTCAACAAAAGCAAGAACCAGCAATCCTACCTTAAGATCAGAGCACCACTATGCATCCAAGAAGCAGAAGCTGGCAAGACTGGAATTCCAAGCTTTTAGGTGAGAACCCAGTAAAAGAGCAGCATGAATAGCACGAAGGGGACTGTATTAATCCCCTTAAATAGGTCCGGGCGGCGAACAGCTGACCGCCCGGTTCGCGCATGCGCAGAGCGGTGGAACGCACGCTATGCGTTCCACTCGCTCGCGACCGGCAGAACACTTCCGGTTTCGCCGGAACTGGCCGCAAAACAGCCTGGAACGCAAATGCGTTCCAGCCCCCAGCCCCAAGCGCAAAAAGGGGGCCCAAGGAGCAGGGAACCCTGGGGCATGTCCCAGGAACAGAGCAACATACCCCCAAGCCAGAGAACAGGGAAGGGGCAAGAAGGAGGCCACAAGAGGAAGGGAGAGAGCTTTCATCATGGATTCCCCAAGAACTGCCTCAAGGTATGAGGGGGGGGGGTATATAACCCCAATTAGTAGGGGCAGGTAGAAAACAGGGGAATTTTTAAGGCTTAACCAACCCCACCATAGACCAGAAAATTTAGTGTCTCCCTCAAACACTTACTTCCCACGGTGCAGTTCAGTACTTACACTGAACCTGACCCAGTTAGTCCTGCTCATGCAGGCTGTTTACTGGGCCCTTCAGATGAAGAGAGGCTGAACTTCATTTGGAACGAACCCACGACAAACGCAGGAAGGTGAGCCATAAAATAAAATTGTAAAAAAGTCCTGTAGAACCTGCTAAGGACAGGAAAAAAGACTGAGGTGTAAGGGGAGGAGGGACTCTTTATACCTATCAGTCTGATTAATTAATCTAATTAATTCCTGTCCTGTGACTACTAAGGGAGGAGCTACCCATAAGTGATGCTGCCATGATTAGCCAGGAAAAAAAGATTAGAACGAAAGGAATTGCTAACATATAAAAAGAAAAAAGTGAGAACAGAGAATAATAAATGTAATATCCCCTTTATTTGTAATTTTTCGGCCAATAATAAGAAAGTACGGAACGCCATTAATAAATATTGGCACTTATTACAAGACGATCCGATTCTAAAAGAAATATTACCGGAGAGACCTAAAATTGTCCATAGGGGATGCAGAAATATAAAAATTTTTTAGTAAATAGCAATTTAAAAAATCATCAGGTTGAAAATGAAAACTTCTTAACAAAGAATAAAGGATTTTATGGGTGTGGAACATGCTTAGCATGTAGGGAGACTAAAAGCACAAAAAGACATATAAAGAATACAAAAGAAATTACCAATAAAGAGTTTATAATAAAAGACCAGCTGACATGTTTCTCTAAAAATATCCTTTATTTATTAATTTGTCCATGTAACAAAATGTATATAGGAAGAACCATCAGATGCCTCCATATTAGAATTTCGGAACATGTGAGAAACATCAAAAAAGGAGTTGATACACACAGTGTTTCCCAGCATTTTAAACAGTACCATCACCAAAATCCACAAGGTCTTGTCTTTTGCGCACTCAAATCAGTCAAAAAAAATTGGAGGGGTGGAGATTTTATAAAGAAAATTGGGATGGAAGAAATTTCTTTTATTTTCAATTTTAATACCATGGCCCCTCATGGATTAAATTTAGACTTTGAATTATGCCACTTTTTATAATAGTAAGAGATAAGCATTATAGTTGTTAGCTAATGATATATTATACTATTTCTCCTCACCCTTCCAGTTTTTTATACAAGTATTTTTAAAAATTTTAGGAGCACACCATTATTATTATGCACATATAAAAGTAATAGTGTTCACTTATATTTACATCAATGGTAATGCCTTTTTATGCTATAATATATTTTATTAGTTTATTTCCTTTTTTTTTCCTATTGATTTTTTCTTGAGATTATATGGACTGGAAAATTGAGGACTCTTGTTATAATAAAAAAGATTATGGAACGCAGATGGTGCGCTCCACGAAAAACGCAGAAGTAAAATGGCTAGATTACACTATTTAAGACTGTGGAACGCATGTGCGTTCCAACGAAGAAGGAGGAAGTGGAATAGCCTAATCATGTGACTGACGTACGCACGCACGCACGCACGCACGCGTGTACGTGCGTTCCAACCAGTGCGGCGTGCGTTCCACGAAGTCAACTTCCGGTCCGGCAGATGCCGGCAATTTCATCATTTCTGACTCGAATAAAAGCACAAGAGGACACATAATGAATACACCAACTGAGGAAGCCAGTCCACTGGCGAAACGCGTTTTGGGAACATTTTGGATTCATTTTAAGTATTTTGATCCATTTTCGTTTTTAGATGTTTTAAATTTATGTTTTTATTAATAAATTCTGTTTATACCGTCCTGTGGAGTCTGCAATTCCATTCCTACCAAAATTGAAGGAGGAGGACATCAGGAGGAACAGAAAGAGGGTAGTGGATCTCCCCTAGAAGATCCTAAGGCGCTTACCACTAGAGCCAGGTGTACTATTGGCTCCACCTTTGTGAGTTACCCATCTGAAAGTCCTTATTTTTTATGTTAATTAATTTGTGACTATTGTCTGCACTTAGATCTGTTACCATTAATTTACAGATTCTTATTTTGAAAATATTTATATTCATCTTCAATATATTACTGTTCATACAGGTAATACAGAGCTCCGCTTATATTTTGTTTGATTTGCATGTTTCATGTTGTGGATGTTAAGGGATTCCTTCACTTAAGTGTTAGAGCCTGTTTTTCACCTTGCTGAATTTGTGTGCATCGTTTCTATTTTGTAAACAATAAAATCCCACAAGGACAATAAAACACTGCATATAAGCAATAAAATCCCACAAGGATTATAACAATACTGCATTATAAAAATAAAATCCCACAAGGATTATAACAGTACTGCATATAAAAATAAAATCCCATAAGGATTATAACAATACTGCATTATAAAAATAAAATCCCACAAGGATTATAACAATACTACATATAAAAAAAAAAAATCCCACGAGGATTATAATACTGCATTATAAAAATAAAATCCCACAAGGATCATAACAATACTGCATTTATAAGACTAAAGTACTGAATATAAGCAATAAAATCATAAAGCTACCAACTAGAAGCAGGAAGCAGTGGTACTCTGACCTGTACTGACTGCGGAGCAGCAAAGAAAGAGGAAATTATGTATGGGGAGGGGAGTTTTATAGTACCTAACTTTTTTTCTGATTGGTTGTTTTCTCTGTGCTGCTGTGGAGTTCTAGTAAAGAGAGACTTAAGCAAATATGAAGCCTCCTGTCATGTTATAAAATTTCAACGTAATCTTAAAGCTATAGGATGATGTACTCTATAAATCAAGACACATAAATGAATTTATTTTGAATTACTTTTTCTGAACATATTATGCACACGCTATTATTGCCAAAACTGTGAAGAAAATATTATTTATTTTTCTTTTCAGTTTTTTGGCATTTTTTTTTATAATTAATAAGAATGTATCTATGTACATGTGACATCAAATAAAAACCCTGTTTGCCCTCTAATGATATATAATATGTGTTGGTGCAACAAATGACAGGGATACAAATTGTGTTTGAACACAAACAGCAAAAAATGCAAACATGGCTTGTATCCTTAAGCGTAAGACAAGCTTCTGAAGCTGTGTCCTTAAGGGGTTAAGGAAAAAAATATTCATACAATCAAAACAGTGTTAATAATAACCAGTGTACTACAAAATGCATAAATAAATGCATACATGATCTATTAGGTCGGTGAGATAGCTCAGAGGAATCATCAGTAGAATTCCGTTCAATCCTTGGGTCGCAGGTTTAAATCCCGGCAGCCCGGCAGCCCGGCAGCCCTTCATCCTTCTGAGGTAGATAAAAAATGTTTTAGGTAATAGTAACAACCCCTGGATATTGGGCTAAGGTAACATCCCCAGGAACATACTTGAAAACCAGAGTAATCTGAATACTTTGTTATTATGTAGTAATAATAATGCAGTACACGCCTAGGAGCATTTTCCAGCCATTTTGTTCACAGATCAAGCGAGAAGAAGTAACCAATAGAGGGGAGGAGGGCGGGGGGGGGGAATCATTGAAAATATCTATATTTATTAGACTTGGAGATTCGATTCTTTCTGGACTGCATTTTAGCTGTTTGAGTGATTGTTTGTATCCCTAACTCGTTGCCAAAATGTAGCCTAAAAGCATGAAACTTAAATGTGCAATATTTCTTTTGATTAGTGAATTGGATGTGCATGTTTATTTTGATTAGTGAATTGGAATCCCACCAATGACACAAAAAAAAAATAACTGATGCCAAAAAAGGACTAATAATGGCTAGGGGACAGTCACTACATTTTGACAGTGACTAATATTTTCTCTCCAACTTTTTTGTCTGAAAGTGCATACTCATCCAAGCTGTGCTTTGTGCCCTCTACCTCTTTTTCCCTCATCTCCCTTAGTGTCCTAATTTTTCCTTACTACCACTTCCCTCAACCCTGCAAAACAAAACTCCACATTTCCCCTCTCTGCTACACTTCCCCTTCTCTAATGCCTTCTCATGCATTGCACTCTTTTGTCTGATCTACTCCCAAACAATCTCTATGGCCACATCCATAGAAAACCCACTCAAAGCTCCTGTCATGATATCTCATCCTGCTTCTAACAGCTGGTGATGTCTCTCCCAACCAAGGGTCCTTCATCTTCTCTGCTAACACTAAGCGTACCAAAAACCACATGAACTCTTTGAATACCCTGCTATTTATCCTCAACTGTCAACATTCAGTGTGCAGACTGGAATGCCGGCTAGGTCTGCAGAAAACTGAAAGCTGCAGCTATACATAACCTCTTCATCTCAAATTATATCACATTATTATCACTCACTGAGCTTTCCCCCTCTGACAGCGCTGCTCCTGCTTCTTTATGTTTCAGTGGTCTACAATTCTCCTACACTCCAAGAATCAATGGTAAAGCAGATTGTGTAGGCATCGTTCTCTCCCCCAAATCTAACTTTCTACCAATCTTCCCTGCCCCTGCCTTACCTTTTCCTTCCTTTGAAGTTTACACTGTTTATTGCCCACCACCCCCAGTCATCCTAGGCTATTCATTGAGCACTTTCATCCTGTCTACCCCTCTTTTAGAGAACTACATCTCTTAAACTTGAGGACTTAATTATTCCAATCAACAACCCCAACTGCCATGATGCCTATCAACCGGTCTGTGTAACCTCCTCCTTTTACCTCAAACCAATGATCTTACTCAACGGAAAACATTCTTCATCTCATCTTCACTAATCTCTGTACTGCCTCTAATCTCTCCAATTTTCCATTTTCTCTATCTGACCACCATCTACCAAACTTTTACACAGGCATACCCTGTAACCAAATAATGCCACCTTCAGTGCACCAGTCTTGCAGGAACTCCCACTGTCTTGACCTACAGAAACATTAACATTATAGTCAGCATCAAGGAGTTTGCAAAAGTTGACAGAAGACTGACAGATAAACACCAGAGATGATTTTTGACAAATGTCCTAGAAAGATAAACTATTATGGTATAGCAAATTGGCAATTTATATAGTCCACATAATTGTAATCAGTTTTTATTGTCTTTGGTTCTATATTTTGATGGACTGTCATTTTGTTAAAATGTTGTCTCTTTGGTCAGATAGATGTTTTATTATCTAACAAAATAATTGGACCTTAAGGATCCTTGTCATATAAAGGTATATCCTTCCTTTAAGCATCAGTAATAATTAAATTTCTGCTGTTGCTGGTAAGATCCAGGAATCAAATGATACCTAGGTCTCCTGTCTGTCATCTGGGAACACAATTAGTATATGTAACGGAACGCCAATAATAAATCCACGAATTCCGCTGGTTCAGAAACGAATGCACAGTCAAGCGCTGAAACAACAAGGCAATATCCCCAACCTCCCAATAACCGGACGAGACACAGTTTTGGGAGTCAACTGACATCCTTTTAATCGGCAGGACAATTTATACAAGTCCCCATGCAAGGGGTTTCCTGAGTCCCTCCCCAGGGGCACTCCCAGAGGGGACTACATGGGGGACTTACATGACAACATGTTTCTCCCATCAGGCACCGCTGCACGAGAGGGATCATCCTCCCAGAATGCACTGTTAAGGGGATTATCCCCTCGTGCAGCAGAACTGGCAATTCACACAAAAATCCATAACTTGTTAAATACACAGTGGATTTACATGAATGGACGTTCGGTAGATAGCTGGGGTCTGAGCGCATCATTCGTGAAATTACCGCTCAGATCCCAGCTAAAATAACCGAACGCCGCACAAAAAACACATTTCTTTTAAAACATACGAAAAGGACCGATTACTTCTAGTGAACACGATCCTGAAACTCCCGAACGTCCTGGAGGCTCAGCGGTGTTCGTGCCGTCAAATAACCATTGGTAGTACTATGCGTTCGACAACCCGGTCCCGCTGAGGAACAAAGGATCCAAGATGGCCGACCGCCACATGGTCGGTAGTCGAACGACGGCCACCCAGGAGAGCCTCTAATAACCGATTGCAACAATGTTGCAATCGGTTAACTAGCGCCACACGCCTCTAAGTGTGTGGGCTATTAGGGGGTATCGCGTTCGGTTCACGAACGGCTCTCTAAAGTGCCGTTCGTGAAACGAAAGAAAATCCCCATACAAAACTGCCATTTGCATTCGGCGGAAACAGCAGTACAGGCAATACAGAAAATACATTACGCATATACATAAGTGTAAAGTGCATATCTCGCCAGACCTATTGGCAACCCTTAAAGGTACAGTCTCCAGTTATAGTCCAAGTGGCTAGGTTTGCCACAGTATACATTAAAGCCAAGTGAGCTGTTGGCCTGTCCATCTTGACTATGAGCCCTACCATTCCTCATAACAATGATGTTCAATGAGAATTAAAGTAAAAATGTCGAGGTGATCTTACTTTTTTGTGGTAACACAGAGTCAGTGCAAATGTGGCAGTGATACATATCCAAGATTGCGAACAATAATCAGAATAATTGTGTTTGTCTTTCAAATGTTAAAGATGGTCTCTGTTATTTAGAAAAAGCTATGCTTTGATAACATTTTGCTAATGTTCAATGCAGGTTACATGCAAGTGTCAACCTTTCCTCTGACCTTATCTAAGTTGTTTTTCATTAGTTGTCAGATATATCTTTGCCTCTGTTTACTGAACACACTGAAAATAACATTTTCCTTATCTGAGTTCTGTGATGAATTACATATATTACTATATTCTCACACAGTCTCACATGTGCATGTGTGCTTATTAGCTAAAATAAATAAATATGTTTAAATGAATATCAAAATGTGAGTAGTGACAATAAGCAGGCATGCCTTTAAGCATTAGTAAAACTAAAACAATCCAAAGTAAAGGCAACACCAGGAAACTATGAGGAAACAAAAAAAACATTCAAAGAAATTATATATATGAACTAATCTCTAATATAACATCTTTACACATTAATCTATTAAGTACAGTATTTCCTTGAGAGTGCACCTTTAGAAATTTAAATGCAAATTATAGACAGTAGACTTGTGCAATGAATTTTATTTGATTGGGAGGGGTCATCTGACCTCTATGACACTGAAGGGCCATATTAACATATCACATTACAAATGACAAGTACTTTATCCATAGTGGTTTTTTTTTCTGATTCAGAAATCTCTTCCTACTATCAAACAATAGGGAGATGGCATGTAGAAAAGCTGGGGGGATGGGGCAAGAGGGGGAGAGGGGCAAAGACAGAATAGTTTTCACTGATGGGAAAGTGGTCTGCATCTCTAGTCCAAGAATTTGATTTTTTTATTTTTTTTAAATGGCTGATTATGGGACAGGCACTAAATGCTAATTTCATTCACATGTCAACTGAAGTGACCAATTGAGGGGCAATGGGGGAGGAACAATAAAAAAAACTAAATTTACAATTGGCAGGGTTGACTAGAGGATCCACAGCAAGGTGAGAGGCAGAGATGTAACAAAAACAAA
Organism: Pelobates cultripes; assembly: GCA_933207985.1. Taxonomy (NCBI): domain Eukaryota; kingdom Metazoa; phylum Chordata; class Amphibia; order Anura; family Pelobatidae; genus Pelobates; species Pelobates cultripes. The sequence continues at coordinate 294,415,348 of OW240912.1, forward strand.
GACAGAAGGATAGGAAGAAGCAAATTACCAGACCTTAGAGTGGGTGGGCTTAACATAAAGCAGGAACCAGGAAATAACAAAGCTAAAAGGTTTAGGCCGAAAAAACAAACAAACAAAGAACAATCCCAGAATAAAAGTCAAACAGTTCAAAGTCAGGATTATGGACTGGAACAAGTTGAAGGACAATCCAGGTCTGTTACATGAACAGAGTAATCATAAAAGCCATGGACTGGAACAGAAATCCGTATTCTTACATGAGAAAGGAACTGCACTCAGCCAAACAATTTTCTTCAGAGCCAGGGTGCAGCTGGACCAGGACCCAGCAACCAGCACCCAGATCCCAATAATATAGGAAAAAACAAAAAGGTCCAGGCACTTCCAAGGTTCTTTTAGGGGCAATTTTTATTGGGAACCAGTAACACAGAACAAAGTTTAGACCTAGTAGGTCTTTTTCAAGTTAACAAACACACCCAAGTGATCAAAACCATGCATAACATATGTCACATAATTAAAGTGAAGCATCACATAATCAACACATCGTTAAATTATTATCCAAATATTGTAAAACACATGGAAGACTTTCTCAATGTAGATATAGACTGGTATGGAGGAGAACTGACATCCAATAACTCTCAATCCATCTCGGATCTCATGAGAGGATCCGGATGGAGAAGAGCAAGCTTTGGCACATAAATGCGGCACGCATGCGTAACGACTCAAGTAAACTTAAAGGGTCTGATGCCCATTCAAATAGACACATTGCATCTTTTTTATCCAGACCAGGGGGACTTCCATGGGTTCCAATGTGACATTCACATACACTGGCATCTATATGGCCCAATTAGAAGAAGATATCATCTAAAAGAACGAACTGTTTAAAAAATATGTGAGGAATTGGTTGTGATACATTGATGTTGTGCTAATGTTTTGAGATGGCCCATTGGAACCCTTGGAAAAAAATTTAGTTTCTTGAATGAATGATCTGATACAATCAAATTCACCAAGTCTGTCCATAGGGTTTCTGATGTGGAAATCAATTAATAAATTGATTATCTTACGTATCTGCCCCCGGCCAAATTAAAGAAGTAATGCATGCACGCTCCTAAAGTAATTCACACCAGACACAAGTTTCCGGTTAATGAAAAACTTGAGGAAAGTTTATTCTGGGGGGACGACATGTCCCTTATAAAGCAAAATAACATCATAAGCATTGTCAGAGATAACATGATATAATACATCAATAATTGGTTAGGTGTTAAGTGGTTCATTTAGTGTTCTGCCTACCGGGTGTGATGTCACTGGTATCCTGGTGGTCTCCCCCAGATTCCAGCACCATCTTGTTAATAAAGGTGTTAGTTGATGTTAAAGGGGAAACTCCCTAGTGGCCATTTTAGGTAAATCACATAGAAAGTGGAATAATGCTGATTGTAGTTATGTTGAGTAATTAGGAATTTTACTAACATGAATTGGGTTAATATTTTTGTCCACAACAGTTTCCATTCCCTTTTTGTATACCCTTATAACCAAACATAATATGAAATTAACAATCAGTATATATAGGAAACCCTTGGACAGAAATAATATTTTCTATTATGAGAGTTTTCACCCCCCACTCTCTGTTTTTAGGGCACTTCCCAACAGTCAATACATGAGGGTCAAAAGATTAGTTTCTCAAGCTGATAAGTAATTCCAAATAAATTCCAATAAAAATTGCCACTAAAAGAACCTTGGAAGTGCCTGGACCTTTTATTTATTTTTTCCTGGAACGCAAATCAGGCAGGAAGGTAAACAGTCCAGGTCAGGTACATGAGTGTAGGACAGCACAAACATAGTCATGCAAACAAGATTTAAAAAAAATTGAGATTCAACAATCAGAACTAAGATTTTGAAACAACTAAAGGGCCAAAAAGCAGCAAAAAAGCTCTATCAATAGGGAGGTTCTTCACATGCATGACTCTGTTTCCTGGGGGTTATCAGCAAGAAGGGCAGCACTTGTGTTAGTCCTACAAAATAAACAATAAGTGGATGAAAAGTAACCCATACACTTTCTGGAATTTTCCTTGAAAGCAGGTTCTACAGTGACACAGCATGCGATGAGCTGAGGCAGAATGTGGGAAACAGGGGGTCAATCAGGGGTTCAATCGATGGGGTAAGATTCCCAACAGTAACACTCCCCCCCCCCAAAGGAATATCCACAGGAGTTTTCTTGGCAGGAAAACTTTTGACTAAGAGGGGGGCATGGACATCCTGCGCAGGAATTTAAAATAACTTATCTAGTCCATGCCACTCCAGTGAACCAGGTACAGTAGCCTGCCTCAGATAACCAGGAAGCTACAATTTCCTGGACTTCATATTCTTCAGATTCCTCAACTAGAGCCAGAGAAGGGACAGATACAGAAGTGGTGAACTTATTACACACAAATTGTCTCATCAACAAGACATCATCAATCATTAATCCATTGCTTTTCTACTGCACATATCAGTATTTTCTCATAGAGATGCGTTGAATCAATGCATCTCTATGAGGAATCTTCAGCGCATCCATGTAGGGCATAAATTGTTATTTAAAAAGTGCCAACAAGTTCCGTAGCATTGCACAATGGGTGGACTAGCAGACAAGTATTTGTAACCAGACAAGTTTGACGCACAGGAACAGAGGGAATGAGGGCCTTGCTCAATGAGCTTAAATGCTAGAAGGAGTGGGGTATAGTGACACAATATGGTAGAAAAGTAGTTAGCTAGGATAGTATTCATTGAGGGCTGAGTGTTTTGCTTTGATGACAGTTTTAAGAGAGGAATAAGGGTGTGGGGAGGGAAATCTGTTCACAGTTTAATTGAGATTACTACATTTCTAAAATAAGTAAGTTTTCAAAGATTTTGCGAAGGAGTGGAGATTGGGTGAAAGTCTAACAGAGAGGTGAAGGGCATTCCATTGGAATGGTGCAGCCTTGAGAAGTCTTTAAGGTGAGCATGAGAGGTAGGAGTATGTACAGAGGTTAGATGTAGGTCTCCAGCAGAGTGTAAGAGCCTAGATGGGACATGTTTGTGTTTTAGTGAGGATAAGTAGGTCAGAGCATCATTGTGTAGAGATATGTAAGCAAGTATCAGGATCTTAAATTGAGTCCTATATCTTACGGGAAACAAATATAGGATCTGACAAAGGGGGGAGGCATGGGAGGTGCTGGCAGATAGGAAGATGAGCCTCGCCACCGAATTCATTATAGACTGTAATGGGGCAAGTTGGGAACACGTAAGACCACTGAGAAGCCGATTACAGTAGTCAAGGTGAGAGAGGACAATGGCATGGAAAAACACCTTTGCCATATCGGGCATTAAATAGGGTCAGATGCGCACAATGTTTTTGAGATGGAAGCTGCATGATTTGGCGATTGATTGGACATGAGGGGTGAAGGAGAGGTTGGAGTCAGCGAGCCTTAGGAGGTAGAGCGGATGTTTGCGCCATTGACTTGGAGGGACACAGACAAGGAAGTAGCAACATGTGGGGGGGGGGACCAGAAGTTGCTTTGGACAGGTCCAGTCTAAGGAAATGAGCATCCTAGCAGTTGGAAATGGCAGAGAGGCAGTCAGACACTAGTCAAGAGTGGTGGTGAGAAATCAGGGGACAACAGATAAATTTACATGTCATCCGCATAGAAATGATACTGGAAGCTGAAGGAGCTGATGAGTTTACCAAGGGACGCAGTGTGAGAACAATAGGGGACAAAGGATAGACCGTTGGGGAACCATCTTGAATACACAACTCTCTCAAGGATCCTGGAGACAAACGTCATTAGTGAGACAGGGCGGTAGTTGGATGGGGAATTAGGGTCAAGGTTGGGCTTTTTCAGAACTGGGGTTACGGTTACATGTTTGAAGGGTAGAGGAAAGAGGGAGAGACTGAAAATTTTAGTGAGAGGTATAGCAAGAGAAGGAGACAAAGTGCGGATGAGATATGAGGGAATAGGATCAAGGGAACAGGTGGTGGTAGTGGTAGTGTATGGAGAGAGATGAGAGATCTCTTCCCTGATTGTAGAAATCTTCTCAATGAAGTGAGTTGCAAAGTTTGTGGCGGTCATGTTGATAGGAGGAGGCAATACATGGCAAAGAAGAGAGTTAAAAGCATGAAACAGTTGGTTGGGCTCACGGGAGAGTGTGGTTATGAGTGTATTGAAGTCATTTTCTTTTGAAGAAGAAAGAGCCAGACTCAGACTGTGGGAGCGCAGCATAAATTTATAGTGGAGGAAGTCAGGTGCAGAGTGAGACTTTCTCCAGCAGCATTCAGCAGTTCTGGAACATTTTTGGATGTATCGGGTCAGCTTGGTGTGCCAGGGTTGTAATTGGGGGAGCTTACTGCATTTAAGTGAAGGAACTGCCATGATGTCTAGTTGAGTGGAGAGAGTGGAGTTACAGGGAGGTTGCATTGTTAGGGCAGGTGAGATTTGAGATTGGTGAAAGGAGACTTTGGAGGTTGGTGGAGAATTGCTGTAGGTCAAGACAATGGAGGTTTCTGCAAGACTGATGTTGTGAGGGTGGTGTACTTTGGGTATGAGGTATGCGGATGTCAATGGACAGTAGACGGTGGTCAGATAAATGAAATGGAACATTGGAGAGATTAGAGATGGTACAGAGATTGGTAAAGATTAGATCAAGAGTGTTTCCTGCTCTATGAGTTGATGGTGTTTATATGATTTAATCTATCTGAACTTATTTGGAGTGACATAAAATCGAGTATGCAGAAATGTGTTGTGCTGGATGTTTATTTATATTTGCTTTTATTTTCTAATGTTATTTTATTTAATAAATGTTTAAACATTCACCTTCTGGCTCCGAATAAGCTTCATCATTAAAAAGAGTTCAATCATCGGAAGGCAGTTACCTAGTCTTGATGAATATCGCTGATCATTGATTTGTGCCTTTTCAATTTATAGCAGACTTCTAACAGGCTCTGAAAATTGTGAGTTTCCCATCTAGGACATATCTAGATTGATTACTCTGCATACTACACCATGATGTATTTTCTTATTGTTAAGTTATAGGAGATATTAGTTGCTGTGTGCTAATTGTCTATATAATCTCTTCTTGTAACTATAACCACTCTCACCTAGTTGTATAGTGTGACAAATTGCTCTTCGACACTGGGTTTTAGAGAGGACTACTTGTTAGCCTTTTACCTTTTGACAATGGCCCCTGTGACTTATTTTGTTCTAAGGCCTCTCCAGGACCAAGTGGCGAAGGGCACTTCGTCACAGGGTGTTTCTGAACTTTGGGTAAAAATGGGTATTTTCTGCCTATGGATAATTAGGTTTTTCCATTAGCTATCTTAATTATCTCACAGGCAGAGGGGAGGGCTTGCTGACTGTATGTGGGAGTGTTACAGTATTAATCATTGTTCCTATTGGTCTATGTTCTTTTTGTCCCTGTGTTCCATCAGGTCCAGGGAGTGTGGCTCTGGCCTGAAAATGTGTATAAAATAAATGCCTTTGTGCTCAATAAACCAGACCTTCTTACCCTCAACTCGCAGCCTCGTCTCGTGTTGTAGGGAACAGCTATAACTGCTATATCTCTGCTTGCCCTTGTAAGACCTCTCTTCAGCTATACAGCTATGCTCTCCTGAGGGAGAGGTCCTTCCCACACGGTCCTTGATCCAGAGGTTGGACAAGGGTGGGAAGGAGATAGCGAGACCCCAACCAAGCTACGGCGGTTCGTGGAGTCTGCGGTGGTTGTGGTGTCTGGTGCGGTGCTGATGGTCCTTGAGAAGCACTAGGAGCATCGATTGACAGAGGGTCCATCACGTATAGATTCTGTATACCAAGATAGGGAGTAAAACAAAAGTTTTTTTTAATGGCTTTGAAGTCTTCAAGGGCAGGTGGGGTCCAATTAATAGTGTCAGCACCTGGTCAAGGTTGTATTGGGAGGTATTATTGATGAGAAATTAGCAACAAATTTACTATAGTAGTTAAAAGAAACAATGAAGAACTGGATAGCTCTAAGGCAATGGAGGTGAGGCTGTTCTGTTGTTGCTTAAATTGTCTCAAAGCACTCCAAGGAGCATATTGATGTCAGGTATGCCAGAGGATAAATACTGGTTGAGAAATTCATACCTTGCAACATTTAAACCTTTAACAACTATGATGAATGTCATAAGGATCAAATCAACCAATCTCTGGCCACTTAAATCTATATACAGTTGCAAGAAAAAGTATGTGAACCCTTTGGAATGATATGGATTTCTGCACAAATTGGTCATAAAATGTGATCTGATCATCATCTAAGTCACAACAATAGACAATCACAGTCTGCTTAAACTAATAACACACAAAGAATGAAATGTTGCCATGTTTTTATTGAACACACCATGTAAACATTCACAGTGCAGGTGGAAAAAGTATGTGAACCCCTAGACTAATGACATCTCCAAGAGCTAATTGGAGTGAGATGTCAGCCAACTGGAGTCCAATCAATGAGATGAGATTGGAGGTGTTGGTTACAGCTGCCCTGCCCTATAAAAAACACACACCAGTTCTGGGTTTGCATTTCACAAGAAGCATTGCCTGATGTGAATGATGCCTCGCACAAAAGAGCTCTCAGAAGAACTACGATTAAGAAATGTTGACTTGCATAAAGCTGGAAAGGGTTATAAAAGTATCTCCAAAAGCCTTGCTATTCATCAGTCCATGGTAAGAAAAATTGTCTATAAATGGAGAAAATTCAGCACTGCTGCTACTCTCCCTAGGAGTGGCCGTCCTGTAAAGATGACTGCAAGAGCACAGCACAGACTGCTCAATGAGGTGAAGAAGAATCCTAGAGTGTCAGCTAAAGACTTACAAAAGTTACTGGCAAATGCTAACATCCCTGTTAGTGAATCTACAAAACATAAAACACTAAACAAGAATGGATTTCATGGGAGGATACCACAGAGGAAGCCACTGCTGTCCAAACAAAACATTGCTGCACGTTTACAGTTTGCACAAGAGCACCTGGATGTTCCACAGCAGTACTGGCAACATATTCTGTGGACAGATGAAACCAAAGTTGAGTTGTTTGGAAGAAACAAACAACACTATGTGTGGCAAAAAAAGGCACAGCACACCAACATCAAAACCTCATCCCAACTGTGAAGTATGGTGGTGGGGGCATCATGGTTTGGGGCTGCTTTGCTGCATCAGGGCCTGGACGGATTGCTATCATCGAAGGAAAAATTAATTCCCAAGTTTATCAAGACATTTTTGCAGGAGAACTTAGGGCCATCTGTCTACCAGCTGAAGCTCAACAAAAGATGGGTGTTGCAACAGGACAATGACCCAAAGCATAGAAGTAAATCAACAGAATGGCTTAAACAGAAGAAAATACGCCTTCTGAAGTGGCCCAGTCAGAGTCCTGACCTCAACCCAATTGAGATGCTGGGACATGACCTCAAGAAAGCGATTCACACCAGACATCCCAAGAATATTGCTGAACTGAAACAGTTCTGTAAAGAGGAATGGTCAAGAATTACTCCTGACCGTTGTGCACGTCTGATCTGCAACTACAGGAAATGTTTGTGAACCCTTTGGAATGATATGGATTTCTGCACAAATTGGTCATAAAATGTGATCTGATTATCATCTAAGTCACAACAATAGAAAATCACAGTCTGCTTAAACTAATAACACACAAAGAATGAAATGTTGCCATGTTTTTATTGAACACACCATGTAAACTTTCACAGTGCAGGTGGAAAAGTATGTGAACCCTTGGATTTAATAACTGGTTGAACCTCCTTTGGCAGCAATAACTTCAACCAAACATTTCCTGTAGTTATTAAAAGAGCTTAGTGGTGTACTAGCAAAACCATTAACAGCTTTATTTAACCAATCATTAACAGGAGTAGTCCCAGAAGATTGGAAGTTAGTGAATGGTGTGCCCATTCACAAGAAAGGTAGTAGGGAGGAGTCAGGCAACTATAGGCCAGTAAGCCTTACTTCAGTAGTGGGGAAAGTAATGGACACCATGTTAAAGGATCGTATTGTTGAACATCTAAAAACACATGGATTTCAAGATGAGAGACAACATGGGTTTACTTCAGGGAGATCTTGCCAAACTAATCTTATTGATTTTTTTGATTGGGTAACTAAAATAATAGATCAGGGAGGTGCAGTAGACATTGCTTACCTAGATTTCAGTAAGGCTTTTGACACTGTTTCACATAGAAGGCTTATCAATAAACTGCAATCTTTAAGTTTGGATTCTAATATTGTTGAATGTGTAAGGCAGTGGCTGAGTGGTAGGCAACAGAGGGTTGTAGTCAGAGGAGTATATTCGAAGCATGGGCTTGTCACCAGTGGGGTACCTCAGGGATCTGTACTTGGACCCATTCTCTTTAATGTTTTTGTTAGTGATACTGCATAAGGTCTTGATGGTAAGTTATGTCTTTTTTTCTGATGATACTAAGATATGTAACAGGGTTGATGTTCCAGGAGGGATAAGCCAAATGGCAAATGATTTAGGTAAACTAGAAAAATGGTCAGAGTTGTGGCAACTGACATTTAATATGGATAAGTGCAGAGATAATGCATTTTGGACGCAAAAACCCAAGGGCAGAGTACTGAATATTTGATAGAGTCCTAACCTTAACATCTGAGGAAAGGGATTTAGAGGTGATTATTTCTGATGACTTAAAGGTAGGCAGACAATGTAATAGAGCAGCAGGAAATGCTAGCAGAATGCTTGGTTGTATAGGGAGAGGTATTAGCAGTAGAAAGAGGGAAGTGCTCATGCCATTGTACAGAACACTGGTGAGACCTCACTTGGAGTATTGTACACAGTACTGGAGACCGTATCTTCAGAAGGATATTGATACCTTAGAGAGGATTCAGAGAAGGGCTACTAAACTGGTTCATGGATTGCGGGATAAAACTTACCAGGAAAGGTTAAAGGATCTTAACATGTATAGCTTGGAGGAAAGACGAGACAGGGGGGATATGATAGAAACATTTAAATACATAAAGGGAATCAACACAGTAAAGGAGGAGACTATATTTAAAAGAAGAAAAACTACCACAACAAGAGGACATAGTCTTAAATTAGAGGGGCAAAGGTTTAAAAATAATATCCGGAAGTATTACTTTACTGAGAGGGTAGTGGATGCATGGAATAGGCTTCCATCTGAAGTGGTAGAGGTTAACACAGTAAAGGAGTTTAAGTATGCGTGGGATATGCATAAGGATATCCTAACTATAAGATAAGGCCAGGGACTAATGAAAGTATTTAAACAAAATTGGGCAGACTAGATGGGCCGAATAATTCTTATCTGCTGTCACATTCTATGTTGTACTGTAATAAATTATAATAACCACAAGTGAATAAGTATTTTACCAACATTTTAAAATGTGAATTTTAAAATTAGGTGTGGTATCACTTAAATGTACTAATCACTTGCAATGTAGCATGCAAAAAAACATTCTTTAAAACGAAAACAATAAGTCAATGCATATATCAATCCTATTCAGAAACAAACAAAGGTTTAAGCCTATGCCCTTTAGTTAAAAAATAGTACATTACCAACTGGTGTGCAAAATATATAACTTGTTTAGTGTTACATTAAAAAAAAATCCATATGAGGGGCGGAGCCAGCACCTGAGTGAGAAGGACGCAACTTGCAGTAGCACCGCTAAGGAACTTACCCTAATATTGGCGAAAAATGGCACAATTCACAAGCCACCCAACGCTCACTGATTGCCTCACATCATGGGCAAGAAGGCTAAGAAACACAAAACCGATCCCGGCTCTAGATCCAGAGACATTGCAGCTTTTCTATGCTCGGCCACTTGGCCGCGGTCCTACCTCGGCAAGATGGCGCTGGCTGTGGCCTACACCTCCCCATCATCGGACGAAGAGAGCCTGACAGCGGTCTACTTACCTCCACCGAAGGCACAAACCAAGCCGATGACACCCTCGGAAATGGGGGACTCAGCTCCCTCCACAAAAGCCGATATAAAGGCACTAATAAAAGAAATACAGGCTATGTTTCATGCTGACATGGCGCTGGTCAGGGAGGAAGTCTCGACGCTCACAACCCGGTTAGTAACAGTGGAAGAGAGCCTCAGGGGAGCGGGGGTTGCACAAACTGCCACAGACGCAACCCTGGGGTCTTTGCAAAAGCAATGCAGTGCCCTGACCACACAGCTAGCTCATATGGAAGACAGGGCGAAGGCACGGAATGTGAGGATCCGAGGGGTCCCTGAATCGGTCACCGGTTCCGAATTACCAATGCAGACGGCTGCTGGCCACACTACTACTGCCCAAACAAGTGAAACAGATGGGAGTGGACTCATGTTTTCGGCTCCCTAAAGCCACCAAAGCACCTCAGGAGGCCCCTAGAGACGTGCTTGTCAAATTTAATCGGGACACTGACCAGGGGGTTCTCATGGGAGCCACCAAGGCCTCTCCCACGGTCCCCTTTGAGGAAGCACAGCTGACTTTTTACAGAGACATATCTAGGCACACTCTGGCATGGAGGAGGTCTCTTGGACAGCTTACTCAGCAGCTTCGTGAGAAATCCATTACATACAAGTGGGGGCAACACCGGCTGTTGGTGGAGAGAGAAGGCAAGACGCACATCCTAACACATAAGTCGGAAACGCCAGCTTTCCTTTGAGCCCTGGCCCTACCGGAAGACGCAGCCCCGGCGGTCACCCGCCCTTCATGGACTGTCGCAAACATCAGCCCATTTGTGCCTAGGGGAACAAGAATGAGCACGCCCGATTCCCCTGCCTGAAAAGAATAACATTTGCTGTTTATATTGCTACTCATGGTTTTATGTTTAATATTATACTTTGTTTTGCTTAGAAAGGTTCACCTAGATCTGGAAGGTATAAATGTATATATTTATGTCCCCTATACCTGGCTCCGCAGGCAACAAGCCAGCCACTATGACCAGCTACGTTACCCCCCTCCCCTCCCACCCCCACCTTATTTTAACATGCCCAGCCCGTTATAAGAAAACGAGCTACCGCATGGCACGTATAACAGCCAACCTGGCCGATAAGACTTCTCAGGGGCTAAACACCATGAGAAGCCTAGGTTCTTACCTATCAGTTGACAAGAAGTATACTACTCATCACCCATGCGCCCTAAGAAACGTGAATCCCAGGCATAGCCTTACCAGACCACACTGAGGGCGCACACGTTAACGTTAACAGGCAACCTCCAGTCAATAACCAGCCTAACCGAATGTCCAGTTATGAGGAATCTATGTAAGAATATTACTAAAAAAAAAATTGGGAGAATTATATGCATGTGCCGATGTTTTTACTGCAAACTGTAACCTCTGTTGACAACCTTTATTGCACGTAATGTAAACAAGATGTTTTTATGGCCACCCACAAAAATAAAGAATGTAAAAAAAAACAAAACAAAAAAAAAAAAAACATAATGCAGAGCATCTGTACAACATTTATGAATAAAAGTAAAAAAACTACTTTAGGAAACCAACTCACTGGATTCTCCATTCTCACTTAGACAACCTTGGAGGGTTTTGCTCCACCCCTCTGAGCTTTTTCAAATGCAGTGTGCTTAGTCTGATCTAGTAGCAGTATATACTATTGCAATTTGTAGCCTTAAAGCAGCTGATCGTATCAAAATGATGCCACCTAAGCAATTATCCTAATCATCCTGGAAGTATCCACATATATGGCTATACATTGGTATTGTGTATTTAGGTAATTAAATGAATGTATAAATAGATAAGCCAAATCAATCCACAAAACATAGAAAAAGTCATTATATAGAAGATGTCAAATATTAAATAAAAAAATGATTTTTTTTTCTAAACATGAAAATGTAAACCTGGATGAAAGTAATCAAGGGTAAGCTTTGGAACTAATCAGGTAGAGTAAAGATAAGAGAGAAGAATATGAAAAGAAAAATGGGGGACATTGAGATAAAATAAAAAGGGAGATCCTCAGTGTCCATGCCATTGATGGCCCATCCTCAGCCCTCACAGGCATATCCACTGCAAAAATTGTATAAGTGATTCTAGGGCATGCCCCATGTAGTCTCCAATGTTGTGAGTCAGCCCCCACCCAATTGCCAGACTGCCCATTCCAGATGATGCAGTATCAGAGTATCAAGGCATCAACTTCAAATTAAACAAAGCTAAGGTGTGGCACTTATGCCCAAGCAAACTCCAGCCAGGGCATGCACATCTGCATACACATTTCCACAGTACCCTTAAGTTGTGCTGTCAGTGATTCCATATTGTATATTTCCTCCACTATTTACTGCTGCAAGGAAGGCATGCCCGTTTACTATCATAGCAGAGAGATCTGTGATTTTGCTGCAGTTCGAAGTTGTTTGGTGAGGGATTTTTTGTATTTTGACAAAGGGGTCTTAGAATAGTGAAGTAGCATGGGAAGGGGCTGTAGTAGTAGATCTGTTTCAAAGGAACAAATACAAAAAATATATAAAAAAAAAAAAACACCCCAAAAATCAACCAGTGGGAAAATGGTGTAATGGATAAATATATCAGTTACCCTTTAGTATCACCAACTATTGTAGATTAGCAAGATTCCTCTAAATATTTATATAGCAAAACTAGACAAAGAAATCTACAAAAATAAGCAAAAACAATGGGACATAGAGTGGAATTGTAGATTATGCTAACGTAGTGTACCTATAATCTTAATTTTAATAATGACAGGAGGCGAGTATTATGCATAACTTTCTTTACTTATGCCTCCAGCAGCACAAGTCAATCAATCAAAAAAAAAACTTAAAACCAATCAGAGTCCAGTATGGTATGCATATAAATCCCTAACAGGCATCTCACTTCCGCTTTCTTTGATGCAAATAGTTTATAAAAATGTCAGGGAAAACAACGAAACTTCTAACAAACTTGAACGACTGTAACTTGGATCGAAATGTGACGTAATCCTGTTAGTCCAATTCCCGAACCATGATGGGTTGTTATTCTGAAAAAAAATAAAAAAAATAAACAGAAATAAGTGAAAGGTTGTGGAAACTACTGATGTCCACATATAAAGTATAATCTTAATCTTTGACGTTTAGCAAATATAAAGTATATTATTAATTAATAGATACAATAACTAATTGTTATCATTACAGTGTGATAAATGTTTAATAAAATCGGGAATGCCTCCTGAAATTAAATATCAGTGGCGTGCCTCCAGAGCCATAACAGTCTTCCACGGGGAAACATCATACATGCTCCAGGAACCCCACGATAGCAAGAAGCTCTTGCAAGATCTGGGCCTTCCAGCCGACTCTTTACACCAACTTGAACGTGCTGCAACCCCCAAGCAACAACATCCATGGAACTCGGCGGGAGCCCCCGAATTCATCCCAAGAACGTCCACACCAGACTCATATGTGTTAGCCACCACCTAAATGATGACCAGCAGATGTGACAGCTAGTCTGTCTTTCATTTAGTTTAGCTTAACTAAGATTACTGTATGTTCCTCTCAGTTCATCTAACCAGCATTGTAAGCTCACAGCTAAAAAAAAAAAAAAGGCCTAATTACACACTAAGGAATTAACCCATGCCGCGACTAGAGCAGTTGCTCCCCAACCAGGTACCCACTTCTCCCCTGCCCCCAACACACAAGGGTACCACGGATGAGGGACACAGTAAGCATTAAGCACACCCCACCAGTCAGGCATTCTTACTCGCCCCACACTACTAGTTCACTCCCACAGGGGTTAAGGGCATTCACCCAAATACAGCTCGTAAGCAACTGATTTTGGAGTGGAACCACACATATGGTGTCCACCATAGTATACTGAGTTTTACTACTCCCCCTCTGTGGCAAACCATGCCACTAAAGAACTGAAAAGAACCTTTTCTATGCGAATAAACTTGGATTATAATGGCCGTATGCTTGCTAAGACAGTGCTTATCAGAGACTCGGTTCACGAACTACCTACACTGCGGTTTATGCGAACACCGGTAAACTACCGAATGAGGGACCACCCCGGTGTGGTCATGTGTACCTTATTACCGAAGGCAACAAGGTTGCAAAGGGTGCTAATTGAGAGTTCGTGTGCGGCCGCCATTTCGCTTACCGAACATGTGGCGGCGGCCATCTTACGCACGAACAGCGGTACTTGGTCGTCGAATGCCTGGAACCCAAATCGGGCATTCGACGAACCAAGTACCGCTAAGACCTCCAGCACGCCTAAAAGTAATGAATGAACCACCCGAACTGCCCAGCATTCGGTATGTGGAATTCCACGAACTAGGGGATTCATCCAAATGACAAGTTAAGCCTGGATGCCATAGACTTTCGGGACTTTTTATTCACGTAAAGAGCCCGACCGCAGGGCCAGAATTCATGGAACTATTTTCGGCTACTGTGCCCGTGCGGTCGGTCAAATCTTCCTCCTGCAATAACTCCCGAACCCCTGGTCCGATCTGGGTGAATTTTGAGTATGTTGCCCACCCAGATCAGGGCTACCAGGGGACCCCTCATTCCAAGGTGTGCCCCCTGTATTTAGGGTACATCCTCGAATTGGGGAAAACTGTGTACCTATTAATAAGCTTAACTGTTAATCTAAGGGGAGGAGATGTAGGGGAGGTAACCACTATGTGATTGGATACTGTAATAATTATGGAATTTACCTCCCTTGCATGGGACAAAAGCATAAAAGCAGAATTGTGAATAAAGATCTCAGATGACTCCCAGACTATGTGTCGTCTAGCCCTTGGGGAGGGTGATTATGCTGTGTTCCTGTATTCTTGTATGCTGAAACGTTGTTCCCAGCGGAGAGCTCTTGGATTAACCCCTGCTATTCTGCTACACCCTCTTTCTGAATCTCATGGTACTCCCTGTCTGGTAAGTACTACCAAATCCCGACAGCATACACATACCAGTGTACTATTAACTTGGCGCCCTGCGCTACAAAACAGAAGACCCACCTCCCAAGAGTACCGAACACCTGACTCCACATACCCCAAACACATTTTCACTAATGTACCGATACCATATCCCATCCCCACAGGTCGATATGACCAGCGCACTCCTGCTGAGGTGGCGATACACGCTAGCTCATTAGTCCTTTGTTATCTAAGTATGGTTTCATCTTTGTTTTAATTCTTGTATTGCTGTAGCTAAGCATAACACCGCAAACCCTATACCACTCAAAACTCAGCTCACACAATCGACTTAACAGTTATACTTACCCATAACTCTCTTACAAACAAGCTTTACCTGTACACTACTATAAAAAAGTGTGGATCCCCTATTTGTCACGACTTTGCCTAATCTGTCATGCCGTCCAAGGTTGACAGCCCGCCACAATTAGACATCCATTAAACAACCTCATGCAGGTCCCCTAGTGTCAGGCTTTAGTTTAAGGGCTTGAAACAAATTGATTAGCTGCTCTACCATAGGCAACAACTCTACCAGCCTAGAGCCTCCCTCTTCTCAACTTGTTATGGGAGTAAAGCCCTGTGGTTATCTTATTTCATTTTCTTTCATCCTGCATTTTTGCCCAACAGCATAATGCTTTATATTAATACGTCTCACTTTAGTCAACATCCATGTGAGTAAAATCCAAGGCGTCCAAGCAAAGATAATCTTTTTTGTTTTCCATACTATGTCTATCGTACCTGACAACATGCATGACCTTATACTACTAACCCTACTTAAGCACCCTCAGGCATTAATAGCACCACCCTGTTTACTTATAAAAAAATGTGCAGTCTAATCCTGTCATGATATTGTTTGCTTCACCATACCTGTTACTGCTATTGTGGCACTGCAGGCTTGTATGTAATCTTTATTGCACAGTAAAAATAAAGAATAAAAAAAAAGAAAGAAAAAAAAAAAATACATATCCCACTGTCTCTTCCTGTTTGCAATAAATCATAACATTTCTTTACCATTTCTTTAGTAGGGCCCCCTTCAGTTTTTTATGTGTGTTTACATCAACCACTCTGCATTTACACCTTGCATCCTGTGTAAAAAAAAAATAAAAAAATAAAAAAAGCCCCCTATTTGGAGAATATCCAAACGTGGGTGGTCAGTATTAGTGGTTACCATCCACTCTGGGTATGAACCATACTATTAATGTGTGAAACAAAAATTAGGGAAAATCTCTCTTGAGAAATCCCTCTTAGGTATAAAGGGATAATTGGTTAAAAAATTGGTAGTAGGTATGTATTTGTGGGTAAACCAACCGGTTTTTATTGATTTTACCAAAGTGTATTACCCATGCCTAGTGCCATTTTTAAAAGCATAGAAAAAGTTTATTGCTTATTATCCTAATAATCTATTAAAGTATGTAGTCTCTCAAGTTACCAATGTCTATATAATATGCGTCAGTTTACTGAAAAGAACCCCCTATAATATAGTCCTTGTTGGACCTTAAGAAGGTGGGCTTATATTGACAGACATTAGATTAGAAAAGACAAATAAGAGAGAGACTCGCTAACTGTTATTGGGTAAGAATAGGAGAAAAGGAAATTAATATGGAGAGGTATAATGTGCATGATTATAAGACCTATATCTTGACACAGGTCAAATGAAGCATTAATACAGGACATTATCTACTGTTTAAATATACCATAAATAGAGTAGAAAAGGATAGTGAATGGTGCAGGATCTTAACCTCAATATAAAATGATGCACCAAAATATTGTGGTATAGACACCCTTGAGCTATTTGCATTTTCAAAAAAATACAAACATGTCTTAGTGGAGTTAGTTATAGCTATAAACATAATAGAATACTATAAGGACAAAGATAAGAATTTAATCCAGTCACAGATTCTAAATTGTACTAATTATTTCTACATCAACACTTCTAAAGTAGAAATAGAAGCTAAATGGTGAAATAGGCAGATGTATTATTCATCAGATTAGACAAATGCATCTATTCTATTTAGGAGCAACTTCATTGCTCATGTCTGTCTAGATGTTAATTGATTACCTGTAGGTAGTGAGTCAATCGACTAAACAATCCATAGGTAAGTATTCAACTATGTTCAGCCTGTTCAGTATTGCTCAATTGATAAGGTCTATATAGACACTTGTGAATAGTAAGTCACAGTCACAGTAATAATAATAATAATGTGGAGTCCCTCCTCCTCATAAAGAGAAACAATAAGAACTAAGTGGAAAAATAAATCAGTGCATAGTGAAGTGATTTAAAATAAGGAAATACCATTTCGGTGAGAGAGGCACCTTTGTCAGGGGAGAAAGCCTCCATAATTAAAGTTTCCAGTATATATAGGTGTATAATGGTTATTAGTCCCATCTTCAATCACCTGCAGCCTCTCAGGAAGCAATGTTAAGATCCGCCTTGTGGGCGGCTACTTGCTGTCAAGTTTCACAGTCGACGTCATTACCAAAAGTGATGCTAACAATTAACCCTTCAGATGGCATTATCCCAATATAGGTAGACATAGTGAAAAACTTATTTCAACAAATGTAGGATGGACTGTTATAATCTATAAATTATAAAGATAAGAGTAGCAAATTACTTCATTCAATTTCAATCCTTTGCCCATGAAATATGTACAGGCTTATATATCATTTATGTACAGTGATATTTATAGTTCAAGTGATATTTATAGTTCTTATACTATATTCTGTCATATACTTGATACTCTTATCTCATATTTGCCATTTAGATTTGTGAATATTAGTGATGCACCGAACGGTTCGCTGGCGAATAGTTCCTGGCGAACATAGCATGTTCGCGTTCGCCATGGTGGGCGACAATATGCACGGTTTCGATCCGCCCCCTATTCGTCATCATTGAGTAAACTTTGACCCTGTACCTCACAGTCAGCAGACACATTCCAGCCAATTAGCAGCACACCCTCTCTAGCAGACCCTCCCACCTACTGGAAGGCATCCATTTTACATTCATTCTCAAGCTGCATGCTTGGTGAGAGGAGGGAAAGTGTAGCTGCTATTGATTAGATAGGGAAATGCATAGCTAGGTTTGGGTATACAGTGTCCACTACAGTCCTGAAGGACTCATCTGATCTCTGCTGTAAGGACAGCACCCCAAAAAGCCCTTTTTAGTGCTAGAACATCAGTCTGCTTTTTTTTTTTCTGTGTAATGTAATTGCAGTTGCCTGCCTGCCAGCTTCTGTGTCAGGCTCACAGTGGATACTGTGCCCAGTGCCACCACTCACTCACTGGTGTCACAATAGCTTGCATTTAAATTTTTTTTTTTTTTCACTATAATAGATTGAATAGCAGTTAGTTGTCTCAAAGCGGGTGTGTCAGCCCTACAGCGTGTACTCTGCCAGTTCACAGTGCCACTCTTATCTGGTGTCACAATAGCGTGCATTTAAAAACCAAAAAACTTTTTTCACTGTTATAGATTGAATAGCAGTTAGTTGTCTCAAAGCGGGTGTGTCAGGCTCACAGTGGATACTGTGCCAGTTCACAGTGCCACTCCTATCTGGTGGCACATTAGATTGCACGCGCAGTGCCCCAACTTTGAAGAAGGAGGACTGACCAAGCATCTTTTTCCATCTACCGGTTCCTAAAATCGATGCCATATACACGTCCCCTGATAGGGGACGTAACAGGGATTAAACTGATAAGAATAGTACTACTTAACACACCACTCCTATCTGGTGGCACATTAGATTGCATGCGCAGTGCCCCAAATTTGTTGTGATCTGTCAGTAAGGTAAACGGTTGTCCATACAAGTAAGGTTGCAGCTTTTTGAGGGCCCACACCACCGCCAGGCACTCCTTTTCAATGGCAGTGTATCTACTTCACTGGGCAAAAGTTTCCGGCTTAGATAAGCCCCGGGTTGCTCGCCGCCATCTGCTCCGACTTGGCTCAGTACTGCTCCCAATCAAAACATAGAAGCGTCTGTATGGACGAGAAAGCGTTTAGTTGGATCAGGAGCAGAAAGTACAGGTGATTTAATGAGCGCCGTCTTGAGCTGTTGGAAGGCCTGTTCACACTCTGGGGCCCATACTACTATCTTGGGGAGGTTTTTACGCGTTCCTATATGGCACTTACTGGGCTTTAGGGTCAGTCCGGCCTCCCTAATCCGGTCTAGTACAGCTCCTATGTGGGTCAGGTGTTAGGGCCAGGAGCAGCTAAAAATGGCTATATCATCCAAGTAGGCGCAGGCATACTCCTGAAACCCATCCAGTAGCCGATCTACCATCCTCTGAAAGTTAGCCGGGGCATTCTGACAAATGCCGACTTGTGGATGACGTCCTCGGCTAATGGCATTTGCCAGTACCCCTTGCACAGATCTATTGTGGTGAGGTACTGGCCTCTGGCCATTTTGTCTAGGAGCTCGTCTATCCGGGGCATAGGGTAGGCGTCTGAGGTTGTTTTATTGTTTAGCCTCCGGTAGTCTACACAGAAACGGGTCGTGCCGTCCCGTTTCAGTACTAGTACTACCAGGGAGGCCCAGTGGCTGTCAGAGTGTTCTATCACCCCTAACTGCATCATTTCCTCAATTTCTTTCCGCATATTTTCTTTAACTGCTTCAGGTATGCGATAGGCGGTTTGGCGAAGGGGGGGTCTGGTCTAGGGTTTCAACTTTGTGAGTGGTTAACGGACTGTACCCAGGTAGGTTGGAAAACGTGGCCCCTTTGTCCTGGATTAGTCTTTGGACCTGGGTTCGCTCCTGGGGGTCTAACCGTTCTCCTAACTGTACTTCTCCCAGGTCTCCGCTCTGGCCCTCTTGGTCTAGGAGATCTGGGAGTGGCAAATTATCATAATCTTCATTGGCAGGTGCACAGATCGCGGTTACCTCTTCCGTGCGCTCGTGGTATGGCTTGAGCATGTTCACATGGAGCATGCGCTAGCCTCCCGTGCCTGTGACCGCACCGATCACAAAGGTGGTATCACAAACCTGCTCTACCACCTTGTATGGGTCCTGCCAGGAAGCCTGCAGCTTGTCCTTGTGGACAGTGTCAATCCATATCTGCCAAGTGACCCTATGTAGGGGAACAGTCTCTATTCTGCTCTGTGTCAGTGTGTATCATGATCTCTGAGGACAGGTGTCAATCCATATCTGCCAAGTGACCCTATGTAGGGAGGACAGTCTCTATTCTGCTCTGTGTCAGTGTGTATCATGGTCTCTGAGGACAGGTGTCAATCCATATCTGCCAAGTGACCCTATGTAGGGGTACAGGCTCTATTCTGCTTTGTGTCAGTGTGTATCATGATCTCTGAGGACAGGTGTCAATCCATATCTGCCAAGTGACCCTATGTAGGATGAACAGTCCCTATTCTGCTCTGTCATTGTATATCAGGGGTCCTTAGGACATGTGTCAATCCATATCTGCCAAGTGACCCTATGTAGTGGGAACAGTCTCTATTCTGCTCTGTGTCAGTGTGTATCATGATCTCTGAGGACAGGTGTCAATCCATATCTGCCAAGTGACCCTATGTAGGAGGAACAGTCTCTATTCTGCTCTGTGTCAGTGTGTATCAGGGGCTCTGAGGACAAGTGTCAGTCCATATCTGCCAAGTGACCCTATGTAGGGGGAACAGTCTCTATTCTGCTCTGTGACAGTGTGTATCAGGGATCCTGAGGATAGGTGTCAATCCATATCTGCCAAGTGACCCTGTGTAGGAGGAACATTCCCTATTCTGCTCTGTTTCAGTGTGTATCAGGGTCTCTGAGGACAGGTGTCAATCCATATGTCAAGGTGTCAATATGTCATATGTCAGGTGTCAATCCATACCCATTGTGATTTAGGAATGTTAGGTGATTTATGCCCTTTATGGATTAAGACCAGACTCTGCATCAACTGTGTAATTTTCCATGGGAGTTTTGCCATGGATCCCCCTCCGGCATGCCACAGTCCAGGTGTTAGTCCCCTTGAAACAACTTTTTCCATCACTATTGTGGCCAGAAAGAGTCCCTGTGTGTTTTAAAATTCGCCTGCCCATTGAAGTCTATGGCGGTTCGCCCGGTTCGCCAGTTCGCGAACATTTGCGGAAGTTCACGTTCGGGTTCGCGACATCACTAGTGAATATCAGCAATTTTGTCCTGTATAACCTGTTGAAAAAAAAAGTTGTTTTTTTTTCACTTAAAAAAAAAAAATAAAAAGCTTAATATACCTATTGCTATTTCATTTATGACATTTGAATTAGAATGTATCTGGGATCTTGTCCGGTATAGACTGTAATGGAACTATACCACTTATATTTAAAGAGAAATCCTCATAGCTTAGTAATGAATATGGCCAAGAAATATAGAAATTTCTCAGTATATCATATAAGCAGGAGTGGAGAATATGCGCATTAAATAATTTATCTTTCAGTCCAATTGATGGTCCAAGCCTAATCATGTGATTGTCAAAAAGATCAAAGTATTTCATGTTGGTAACCATAGAAAAGTTATCCAATGTCTCAATTTGATAGTCAGCACTTGTATGAATTTTGGAGGGGACTATAGAGTGTGTATATATGAAGTATGTGGTGCTACCATAGGTCTGCTTGCTAGTTATTTTCTCTGAAAAAATGGAGGGACATATGTTGAAAATTAATATATTTATATTTAGCCTTTATATGTATTTATTAGAGATCGTTAATAAAGGCGGAATAAGTAAATCCTCCATTCAAACCCTGAGGAGAATGTTCCCAGACGATATATCTAGAAACACTCTATTCAGGAGGCGCCTGTCAAAATTGCCTTTTCTCTAATCAGGTGTTACTAGTTCTATGTATACAAAGAAAAAAGGTGCACACAATAACAGCAAGTTGAAAGCAGGCTCTTACACTTAAGTGAAGGAATCCCTTAACTTTCACAACACAGAACATGCAAATAGAACAAAGTATAAGTGAAGCTCTGGTTTACCTGTACAAACAGTAGTATTATATGGGTAGACAAAAATGCTATTACAATAATCTGCAAATAATGAACAATTAAATTTTAGTGCAGACGGTAGTTACAAACTTAAAATAGATGAAAATAAATTGTAGATGGGTAACTCACAAGAGTAGAGCCAATAACACATTTGGCTCTAATGGTAAGCGTCTCAGGATCTTCTAAGGGAGATCCACCACCCTCTTTTTGTTTCCTCCTGATGTCCTCCACCTTGAACCAATTGGGTAGGAATGGAAAGGGAAACTCCAAAGAAGGTGTAAACAAAATTTATTGAGTTAAAAATGATCAATATAAAATTAAAGATGAAAAATTAATTAATAAAATAACATAAAATAAATCCAAAACGTGTTTCGCCAGTAGCTGGCTTCCTCAGTTGGTATAATAATCACTGCGTCCTCTTGTTCTTTTATGTGCTCCTAATAGTGTAATTGCCGGCATCTGCCGAACCGGAAATTCGCTCTGTGGAACGCACACAGGGCTTGTTGGAACGCACGTACATACGTGCGTGCGTAAGTCATATGATTCGGCTGCTTCACTTCCTTATTCTTCGTGGAACGCAACACGTGCGTTCCACTACCTTGAATCATGAAATCCGGCTATTTCACTTCCTTATTCTTCGTGGGACGCAACACATGCGTTCCGCTACCGGAATATATATTGTCCGTAACAAAGTCTTTAAATAAACCGTCCATTAGGTCTCAAACAAGCCAGAGAAATTAGAAAAAAATAAAAAAAATAAAAATAAAAAATTATAAAACAGAGAAAAGACACAATTAACAACATCATCATAGGTATATTATTTACAATGTAATGTTGCTTATTGAATATAAATGATAATAATTAACCCCTACAATCATAAAGAGGAGAGGTTGAAACAAAAATGGATAAAAATCTGGAATGGTAGAGGGAGAATGATACAATATATGATAAAAAAAATTAAATAATACAATTAAAAAAGGAAAAGAACTCAAAAAGAAGGGGGATTTTTATGACAAGAAATGACACAATTCAAAGTCCAAATTCAATCCATGAGGGACCATAGTATTAAAATTAAAGATAAAAGACATTTCTTCTATCCCAATTTTCTTTATAAAATCTCCACCCCTCCAATTTTTTTTAACCAATTTGAGTGCACAAAACATAAGACCCTGTGGATTTTGATGGTGATAGTGCTTAAAGTGTTGAGGAACGCTGTGTGTTTCAACTCCTTTTTTAATATTTCTCACATGTTCAGAAACTCTGACATGGAGACATCTAATTGTCCTCCCTATATACATTTTATTGTATGGACAAATTAATAAATAAATAATATTCTTAGAGAAACATGTCAATTGATCTCTTATTGTAAACTCTTTATTAGTAATTTCATTCGTATTCTTTATGTGTCTTTTTTTGCTTATTGTTTCCCTGCATGCAGAGCACGTTCCACACCCATAAAAACCTTTACTTTTTGTCAGGAAATTGTCATTTTCATTCTGATGATTTTTTAAATTACTATTTACTAAGAAATTCTTAATATTATTGCATCCCCTATGTACAATTCTAGGTCTCTCTGGTAATATTTCTTTAAGATTTGGGTCATCTTGCAATAAATGCCAATACTTGTTGATGGCATACCGTACTTTCTTATTATTGGCAGAGAGATTACAGATAAAAGGAATATTACATTTATTGTCTTCTATCCTTGTTTTTTTTCTTTTTGTAGGTTAGTAAATCTTTTCGTTCTAATCTTTTTATTTATTCTATGCTCTTTTGGAGATCTTCCTCTTTATATCCTTTTTCTAAGAATTGTTTTTTAATTGTCTGAGTTTGTCTTAGAAAGTCTTTATCTTTTGTGCAATTTTTTTCAACCTCATAAACTGGCTCTTGGTTGCATTTGTAAGCCACGGAGCGTGGTGACAACTAGTTAAATCAATATATCTGTTACAGTCCACTTCTTTAAAATAATTTTTTGTAAAAATATTTCCCTCTTCTATAAAAACAGTGAGATCCAAAAAATTAATTTCTATTTTGCTTTGGGTAGAGGTAAGGCTGATTCCCCAGTCGTTGCAATTTAAAAAGCTTAAAAAATTGGCCAAATTCAAGTCATCTCCTTTCCAAATAAAAAATATATCATCAATGTAACGGCGATAGGTGACCAAGTTCGCAAAAAATTCACTATGTATTCACTACGCCATAAAAAGATTTGCGTAACTAGGTGCGAACTTAGTCCACATCGCCGTTCCATTGATTTGCAAATAAAAACTATCTTTAAACCAAAAAAAATTATTGGTCAGGATTAAAAATATGCCTTCTTTGATAAAATTGCACCGCCTCTATTCCCTTCGTATGTGGAATTATACTATAGAGGGAATTTACGTCACAGGTAACCAATATGTAATTTTCTTCCCATTTGATGTCTCCTAAAATCTGCAGGATATGTATTGTATACTTTAGATACGTTGGATTCTTAGTTACCACCGGTTAGAGTAAGACATCTATGTATTCCGAGACCCTCGATGAGATACTCTCTACCCCAGAGATTATAGGTCTACCTGGTGGATTAATTAAGTGTTTGAACAAGAACAGATACATTTTATCAAAGAAGGCATATTTTTAATCCTGACCAATAATTTTTTTTGGTTTAAAGATAGTTTTTATTTGCAAATCAATGGAACGGCAATGGGGACTAAGTTCGCACCTAGTTACGCAAATCTTTGTATGGCGTATTGGGAAGAGACATTTATTTTACATAGTGAATTTTTTGCGAACTTGGTCACCTATCGCCGTTACATTGACAATATATTTTTTATTTGGAAAGGAGATGACTTGAATTTGGCCATTTTTTAAAGCTTTTTAAATTGCAACGACTGCGGAATCAGCCTTACCTCTACCCAAAGCAAAATAGAAATTAATTTTTTGGATCTCACTGTTTTTATAGAAGAGGGAAATATTTTTACAAAAAATTATTTTAAAGAAGTGGACTGTAACGGATATATTGATTTAACTAGTTGTCACCACGCTCCGTGGCTTACAAATGCACCCAAGAGCCAGTTTATGAGGTTGAAAAGAAATTGCACAAAAGATAAAGACTTTCTAAGACAAACTCAGACAATTAAAAAACAATTCTTAGAAAAAGGATATAAAGAGGAAGATCTCCAAAAGGGCATAGAAGAAATAAAAAGATTAGAACGAAAAGATTTACTAACCTACAAAAAGAAAAAAACAAGGATAGAAGACAATAAATGTAATATTCCTTTTATCTGTAATTTCTCCGCCAATAATAAGAAAGTACGGTATGCCATCAACAAGTATTGGCATTTATTGCAAGATGACCCAATTCTTAAAGAAATATAACCAGAGAGACCTAGAATTGTACATAGGGGATGCAAGGATATTAAGAATTTCTTAGTAAATAGTAATTTAAAAAATCATCGGAATGAAAATGACAATTTCCTGACAAAAAGTAAAGGTTTTTATGGGTGTGGAACGTGCTCTGCATGCAGGGAAACAATAAGCAAAAAAAGACACATAAAGAATACTAATGAAATTACTAATAAAGAGTTTACAATAAGAGATCAATTGACATGTTTCTCTAAGAATATTATTTATTTATTAATTTGTCCATGCAATAAAATGTATATAGGGAGGACAATTAGATGTCTCCATGTCAGAGTTTCTGAGCATGTGAGAAATATTAAAAAAGGAGCTGAAACACACAGCGTTTCTCAACACTTTAAGCACTATCACCATCAAAATCCACAGGGTCTTATGTTTTGTGCACTCAAATTGGTTAAAAAAAATTGGAGGGGTGGAGATTTTATAAAGAAAATTGGGATAGAATAAATGTCTTTTATCTTTAATTTTAATACTATGGTCCCTCATGGATTGAATTTGGACTTTGAATTGTGTCATTTCTTGTCATAAAAATCCCCCTTCTTTTTGAGTTCTTTTCCTTTTTTAATTGTAATATTTAATTTGTATCCATTTTTGTTTCAACCTCTTCTCTTTATGATTGTAGGGGTTAATTATTATTATTTATATTCAATAAGCAACATTACATTGTAAATAATATACCTATCAATGATGTTGTTAATTATGTCTTTTCTCTGTTTTATAAATTTTTATTTATTTATTTATTTTTTCTCATTTCTCTGGCTTGTTTGAGACCTAATGGACGGTTTATTTAAAGACTTTGTGACGGACAATATATATTCCGGTAGCGGAACGCATAAGGAAGTGAAGCAACCGAATCACATGACTTACGCACGCACGTATGTACGTGCGTTCCAACAAGCCCTGTGTGCGTTCCACAGAGCGAATTTCCAGTTCGGCAGATGCCGGCAATTACACTATTAGGAGCACATAAAAAAACAAGAGGACGCAGTGATTATTATACAAACACAAAGATAAAGCACCGCGCTTACAGCAGCAGTGGCTTAGTATCCAACAGCTTAAAATACATAGTAAAAACAAAGAAAAAGTTACCTGCGCTCTGGCCTAAATCCCCATGTGCTTTTAAACAAAAATGGAGGCTCTTTGGTTTTATTCTAATGGCCATTTAAATATATAAGCTCACCTGCCACGTCAAGGCAAGCCTCAATAGGTGAGTTCCTACACTAGCTATTAGATATGCTGATATCAGCCAAGAGTCTCCAGTGAGACAGGAAGGGGTATTTTATAAACCCTTTAACATTTAACCCTTTATAGGGCTTCTACCAGCAAAGTTTATTGAATGTGTAGAATCCCTATAAAGGGTTAAATGTTAAAGGGTTTATAAAACACCCCTTTCTGTCTCACTTTGTCTGATATCAGCAAAGTTTATTGTATGTGCAGAAGCCCTATAAAGGGTTAAATGTTAAAGGGTTTATAAAATAAACCTTCCTGTCTCACTGGAGACTCTTGGCTGATATCAGCATATCTAATGGCTAGTGTAGGAACTCACCTATTGACGTGGCAGGTGAGCTTATATATTCAAATGTCCATTAGAATAAAACCAAAGAGCCTCCATTTTTGTTCAAAAGCATATGGGGATTTAGGCCAGAGCGCAGGTAACGTTTTCTTTGTTTTTGCAGTGATTATTATACCAACTGAGGAAGCCAGCTACTGGCGAAACACGTTTTGGATTTATTTTATTAATTAATTTTTAATCTTTAATTTTATATTGATCATTTTTAACCCAATAAATTTTGTTTACACCTTCTTTGGAGTTTCCCTTTCCATTCCTACCCAATTGGTTCAAGGTGGAGGACATCATGAGGAAACAAAAAGAGGGTGGTGGATCTCCCTTAGAAGATCCTGAGACGCTTACCATTAGAGCCAAATGTGTTATTGGCTCTACTCTTGTGAGTTACCCATCTACAATTTATTTTCATCTATTTTAAGTTTGTAACTACCGTCTGCACTAAGATTTAATTGTTTATTATTTGCAGATTATTGTAATAGCATTTTTGTCTACCCATATAATACTACTGTTTGTACAGGTAAACCAGAGCTCCACTTATACTTTGTTCTATTTGCATGTTACTAGTTCTATGCCTTGAAACCGAAGTATGTTTGGGATACCCTGATGGGCACATTTGTCATGTCTTGGTATTGGGGTTTCTATATTCCTAAGTGTTTTTACTGAATTGACATGTTCTAAAATGTGTCTCCTAAAAGGGTGAAAAGTTTTCCCAACGTACATTAGACCACGCTGACAGGTCAGGAGGTAGAACTGCAGTTGTAAAATGACTTGGTCATAAACTTTTCACTGTCATTACTATTTTCATATTGTTTTAAGTCCTTGAGAATGAAATTGCCGACTTTACAGCGCTCGCATTTGTAAGTTCCCTTCAGTTTGTTTGATAGCCAATGAGGTGGAGGAGCCTCTCTTTGGAAGTGACTATGCACTAAGCAATCTTTTATGTTTTTACCTAACATTGCAGTGATGGAGGCATAGGCAGAAATAACACTCTTAAGGTGTACATCCTGTCTCAGGATGGGCCAAAATCTTTCCATAATGGTCTTTACTCTGTCCCAACCCGCATCATAGGTTGCTATACAACATGTGGTAAGTTGTGGTAATTCTCCAATTTTTTGTTTTGTCAAATTTGACCCTTCTCCTAGAAGACTGTTCCTGTCTGTTAGAAGGGCCCTCAGATATGCTTTTTAAGGCACTTGTTAGGGTATCCTCTTTGTCTGAACATTAGTCTAAGTTCTCTTGCTCTTATCTTGAAGTCCTTTATAGTTGAACAGTTATGCCTAAGGCATAAATACTGGCCTGTAGGTATGCCCGTTTTTGTGGAGTGGCGTAATAAGTTTGCCAATTTAGAAGACTATTTGTGGCCCTACTTTTCCTATATAGGTCTGTCTTGATGGTGCCTGTAGTTTCAGAGGTTAATGTTATGTCTAAGAAATTTAGTGAGGGGCTTCCCACCTCCGTTGTTGTTTAATAGTTTAACAAACGTCAAGAATTCATCGCCAGTTCCTAACAAGACAACCAGAACATCATCAATATACCTCTTCCAGGTGTGTACAAGTTGCACAAAATGGCTAAGTTGGCCAGAGAAGACCACCTTTTCTTCCCACCAACCCAGGTGCAGGTTGGCATAGGAGGGTGCACAGGCAGTCCCCATAGCAGTCCCCTGCATCTGGTGGTAGAATTTACCATCAAATATGAAATAATTGTGCATAAGTACAAATTTTAGTAGCTCAATAACAAAACGATTATGTTTGTATTCACTTTCCAAGGTTGTGGGGAATAGAGCTATACAGGGCCTCGATCAAGACTGCATAGAGGACAATACTGATAAGGTCTGTTTGGTGTCCCTTAGATATGATGGCAACCTGACCACCAACGGTCTCAGGATGCGATCAATATACAAGCTTACATCTTGGGTCAGATATTGGTCTTCCAGACAGGATAGGTTGTTTTTTATGTATCTTGAGCAGACTGTAAAAAGTGGCTCTGCGTGGATGTTGGTACAGCATAAAATCATATTCTCCTTCTCCTTTTGAGATTAACTTGTCGTCAAGGCCATTCTGTAAAATAACTTTCAATCTGCCCAAGAAACATATTGTTGGAACGGAGTCAAAGATTTTATAGGTGGTGGTGTCAGATAGAATTCTATTGGTCATCTGTAGATACTGGTCAGTACTAAGAACCACAATGTTGCCACCTTTATCCGATGGCTTTATAGTGATATATTTTTTGTCGTCTAGCTCTTTTATAGCTTTAGTTTCTAGTTGTGATAAATTAGAGTTAGAGTTTAAAGATAACTCAGAGTAGGAGATTGAATCTATTTCCCTACAGACCAGTTCTAAGAAGGACTCTATATATTTAAAATCTTTTAAATGCAAACAATATTAGCTTTTTCTTCTCAGATCAGTGAAAGGACCCTCTCCTTCTCTTAGTCCTTCACTTTATTCGAATAGATTTGCAAGGGTTAAGGTTAGTTGATAATCCTCCCTATCTAGGTCCAACAAACTAGCTTTTTTTCTCCTCATCCATTGTGTTTTGTACAGTGTCAATTTTCAAGAAAAGAGGTGTAGGTCTTTGACCCAGGTAAACTTATCAAATTAAGGGCTGGAATAAATGAAAGTCCTTTTCTCTGAACTTTAGACTCCAACTGGGTCAACACATGACTCGATACGTTAATAATCTGGTTATTTGTCAGTATCGGTTCCCTGGATTGTGTTGTCTCCTCGGTCTCGGTCTGAGGTACATGTGGTCCTCCACCTGGGGTTTCTACAAAAAATGTACCCCATTTTTGAGGATCCCTTTAGTTTGTTAATTTCTAGTTGATAAAGTAGGTAGCTCTGCCTCAGAACTGCTATACTCATATTCTGATGTAGAGAGTAGAGACTTGATCTCTATCAACTCTTCTCCTCCTGTGAAATTTCTTATATACATTGCCATTTTTAAAATCATTACTACATCTCAGGAATTTTTGATGTTTCCTCTGTTTAGCCCCTGTTTTGTACTTATCTAGATTATTTTTAAGTTTAGTTTAATTTAAAGTAAATGTTGGGTCGGATTGGAATTATTGTACTTTGTCTACTTCTTTTTCTACCTCAATGTCTATCTCCTTCAATTTCTTACTTTCATGTTTACAAATAATCTGCACAATTAGTAATAATAATATTGTTATATGTTGTAAGTTTAATTTTTCAACCAATTATCCCTTAATACCTAAGAGGGATTTCTCAAGAGACATGTTCCCTAATGTTTGTTTCACACCTTGCATCCTGGTTCCAGAGAGTAATAGCACCCCAAAAATGTACACAGTATCTGCATACTTGGAGACATACTTAAGGCTCCTAAAAAGGTATGCACACACCTGAGGTTTTATCTATTTATTTTTGTATTGCACTGCTGCCTGGCAAACTACACCCAGATTCTGTCTGCTTGATCTCTTTCTCTATTATGTGAACCTGTGGAGAAAATCCCTAAAGCATAAAGGGAAGAAGTTCTGTTTGCCACCTGATAAGTGCACATAAGCCTATGTCTCAAAAAGGCTATCATAAATGTGAGTTTTCAATAATTTTTGTTGATTTTAGATTTCACATTGTGTTGCTATATTACATTATATTATATTCTTTCTTTTTTTTCTTTATATGTTACCAATATCCTTTTCTGTCTGAAGTGTAAGTGTAAACATCAGTACTGCACTTTCACTCTGATGTTTTATGTGGTGGGACTTATCACCTAAACAATTGAGTTTGTTTACCAATTGTGTACACATTTCTTGTTTTGGGTACCCACATAGTGTTTACAGCTGCTAACCACCACTATATTTTTTTGTAAGCCACTATGTTTTCACATTTAGCTTGTTTAATTTATCAGAAACTCAGAGTTACTTTTTGGCGTATGGGTCTGGGTCAAATTAAAAAATTCTAGAATAATACATATGAAAAGCCTCCAGGATATCAGACGGGTAGTGACCATGGACAGGTGCAGTCCATCAAGGGGCCCAATGGGGTAGTCAGCCTAAAATGCTCTCTTTCACCCACCCCTGCAATTTGTGTTGAACCAGGACAAGTGCACCAGGCCACAATAGGATTTAGTGATCAAACCAATTGGGTCTCCAAAACCCAATACTTTTCTTTTTCAAATACCCCCTTTCCCACACACTTACATACCATTCTCCTCCATCCCACACAACTCACTTGTAAGACACCAGCCAGGATCAGCAGCACTGCCAGTACAAAACAACAGGCATCTTCACAAGCTTAAGTATTCACATAAACACAATCATTGTATTCATGCCCAGTAGCTAAACCACATTGCCTACAGTAAGGAACAACCCCCATATCTCTTGATCTGGCATCGGATGCCATATGCATGGTACAGAGTAAGATCTGTCATCCAGTTTCAGCCAGCCGTTGGCCCTAGAGTCTAAAAACAATGTTAAATCCTGCTGGCACCCCACAGATTCCCTAACTAAGGTCCTTGGCAAAACATTTTAATCAAATATGAGAGTTAAACTCATGACTGTGTGCCCATCCAGCAGTCTACCCATGGATTTGGATTGCATATTTTTTCAAATTAATGTATATGCAATATTTTGTATTATCTGTTCATTTGTTGAATTATATTTTTTGTATAATATTTAAAATTTGTTTTCAATAAAAAATATTTGGAAAGAAATGTACATATAAATTCTCTTATTTCCACAATTAACAAAGTGCAGCTTAAAAAAGTTAAAAATGTGTAAATCAACCATATTATAGTGCGTCACTGTGTATTGGTGAAAAAAAGTGTGTTACACACAGTGATACTTAGCTACATGATTAATTTACCTTAAATTGTCTGAAAACCTAAAAAATAAGATAAAACAAAACACATAATAGTGTAGACAATCTAACGCAAGAACACACCATTATAGCATCCACAGCAATGCCAACTCACATAGAGCGTATGTTTTGACTCTAAATTGCAACTTTAGAGTCATAAATATGGGACTCGTTCTCTCCCACTAAACTACTCTTCTTAATATAGTGGCAGTATTTGCAAGCAAAAGAGAAAACATATGGTATGGCATATCCAATAAGCAGATTAGACTCACCTGTACCAGAGCCTCTTCTTCCAGGCTCAGTTATATAGGCAAGTGTCTCTCTTAGGTCGACTCTACCCTTTGATGGTATTGTATAAAATATGCCATATATAAAATGGTAGTTGTTAAATAGCATTCGACAGGGTGAACTGGAGATTACTAGACTTGGTGATGGAGAGCTTTGGCCTTGTGGCCCCATGTAAAGATAGTGCCATGGCTCTTTATACTTCTAAACAAGCTAGAGGTGTTGGCTCAGGAATCGTTTCCAGCTGGCACAACATAAAAAATGGTACTAGACAAGGTTGTCCTCTGGCACTATTGTTGCATATATTATTAATTGAACCCCTTCCATCAACAATAAGAATGGATAAGTAAATTAAAGGTATTATATCAGAGCAATACAAAATTCCACTATATGCAGATGATATTCTGCTCACATTATATAATTAGAATCTATTTCACAAGTATTGAAAATAATATGGAACTGCTTCAGAATGTAAATTAAAAAGAGAGTGTGATTGGAATTGGGCTAAAAGATCTATTACATATTTTGGCATCCTATTGAAAACTAAAAGTGAGTCGGACTTCAAATTTCCTGGATGGGTCAAATCAATACAGTATCAACATATGTATTATCCAAATTAATATACTTTTTTAGGTCGATTCCATAGGGTGTCCCATCAACAATATTTGTCCAATTTAGATTAATGTTCATGAAATCTATATGTGGAGATTAAACCCCCAGAATTTCATATCAAATTTTAACTAAAAGTATTAAATATGGCGGACTAAATATTCCCAATATAAATGAAATGCATGATATTGTTATGTTTACTCATTCTTTAAAATGGAACAGCAATATACTTAATAATTCTAATTAGATTAAAATGGAAGAGACTGTCTGTGTTAAGATATCTTTATATAATTTAATATGGATAACCCCAGAATATTCTAACACTCTAAAACTTACATGTACATAACAATTACATTATCAAAATTATGAAACTATTTAAAAGAAAACACCAATTTACACTGATTGAAATACTCAAATTCTTCATTCAAGATCTTAATTTAACTAAATAGTAAGAACATAATATCGCAAAGCTCTCTTAAATATTAGCAATGGATACAATTAGAACTTTTGAACATTTTTTTATTTACTAGAGACCATAAAATATACTTACAATAGAATTAAACATTGTATAAATCAGATTGGGATTGAGGAACACTCAGAATTTGAAAATGTCATAAACAGACATTATAAAAATAGACTAATTTCTAGAACAATACCATATAGACAAGATATCACAAAAATAAGCAAACTGATATTCATTGTAAAATGTGGAATAGATATAGGCAATACATTCCATATATCCAGTTGGGAAGAAATGTCCAATCTGAATGTAAATTAAATTACTAAAGATTCCCCTCTATTAAAGAAGCCTTTGATTAAACAAGTATGAATGGATAAGCGAAAGTGGTCTTTTTACGTATAATAGAATAGAAAATATATAAAGCTTATGTAAAACACAATGATGCATTTTAAATGTTTTGTATGCAATCTGACCTCTAAATTTGTATGTCTATTTTCAAAAATATTGAATAAAGATTTAAATATGAAAAAATAGTAGTTGTAAATGTTATTACAAGGGACAATTATATAAAAACAACTATTTTAAAACAATTATAAAACATTATATAGGTATATACAAATAAGGGTCTCTTCTGTCTCTAAAATGCCTTTTACCAAATTAGATTATTCTGTCAGTATTATTGCCCTGTAGATCATGTCTATATATATGTATTGATCTTTCTTTATTTCTTCCTGGTTTCAGCTTGCATTTCATGTCTTGTGTTGGCCCAGATTTATATAGTTTATGCCTTCCAAGCCTTTTTTTCATACATATCTTCAGGGCACAATAGGGTGTTTCTCCCATTTGTATTCCAAACCTCTAAAAAAAAAAAAGATTTTCCATTACTTTTGGAACAATCCAAAGCAGCTATCTTTAAAAGCAATTGGATTGTTCCAAAAGTAATGGAAAATCTATCCAAATAGTTTGTAAAGTAAATGGTGAAACACTGACCTCTTAGTGGAAATTTAAAAACAAAAATTGGCATGTCTATAATTTGTCCCTAAAACTTCTCAAAAATCTAGTAATGGTCTACATGGTCTACACATGGTTGGAGGTAGGCAACTGTAAAAAAAATGTACACACAAAACACAAAAGGTCTGTGAAATTGACCATGAAAGTCAAACATGCAACCTAACACAGCCTAGTCCAAGATCAGGTCCCGAAAGGCTGGAGGATCCGAGCCCTGACACAAATCCATGGGATGCAATATAAACAATAAATGAAAATGAAAACATGACAGGGCATCAGCAGCAGAGTTATGTGTTCACAGGATGTGAGTGAAAATGAAGAAAAACTGTAGCTGTAGTGGAGCTCCTGTACTTGGGCTAAGTATGTTTTTCAAGTCAGCTTCTTGTAAAATTGAGTGACCCCAATAAGGATTGTAGCTCTTTGGTGTGCATGAAACTTGATGTAGACATAAGCTCATACATTCATGTATTTTCTGAATAATTTTCCCTTGGAATACTAGTTTCCATCAAGTCAAGTGTCGTGGTGGACCGCCTGGTATCCCAACTGGGTACCTCCACCAAACACGATCCCTAGCTATAGCCAGTACACCATCAGCACTCCAGCCGCTAGCCACCAAAGCTTCGCTGGGTTCTCGCCATCACTTCCCACCCTTGGAACAGGGTCTTGGATTCAGCTTCTAGTGATTAAAGCTCTCCTGCAGAGAGTACAGCTGTTTAGCTGGTACACCTAAACACTAGTCAATACTGAGTGAAGGGTAAAAAGGAACTGGTTTATTATGACCAAGTTACCTGATTTATTCTCAGCTAACAGCATGGGGTTGCCATTCAATGCAAGACAAGCCCCTCCCATAAATCTCTGTGCCTGGGAAATAATTGCGTTAAATACTGGTAAGCTAATTATCTCCCAGGAACAGAGGCAAACATAAAAATATACAACATAAAATTACCCCAAAACATAATAAAAACATAAAATAACTCCACAAATAATACATCCCCAAAAAACCCTGATCTGGGCACAAAAGTTCTCCAAATAGCGCTCAGATCCATGCAGTGTAGGGAACATGCCATCTGACCGTCCGCACACGTGGTCCTATGACCAAAACAGTATCAGGATGTTTTGTGCTTTGGCCGGTCAACTTTCAGGAGCTGGCGGATTACAAAGTCATTCGAAACCCCAGACCAAGTTGTCCAGGAGCCGCACGGTCATCTCATGACAAAAACAGTACCTTAACATTTGTGGCTAAGTCCTACTTGGGTGACCGGGAACCCACGAAGTCCTCATGCCAATTTAGTTCCATAACAATCGCAGCTAAGTACCACTGAGGACAGTTTGTGGGTTTCCTCATGCAAACGGCCGACAGGGAGCTAGTGTTCGGTTCCATTTGAATGAATGTTAAGTGCCAAACCAGGAGTACCCTGGGAAAGCTGCTAATGGTGGCTGGGGAGGTTTAACTCCTGAACAGGGTCTTTTGATACGGTGCATAGTCCTTGGGCAGGAGGCAAGCTAGCAGACTCCTGCAGGAGCTTGTGGCATGGGCACATTTGCCACAAGTGTAATGCCCTTGAAGGTCAGCCTTCTGCTCAAATTTTTAATGTGACACCAGGACAAAAAAAAAAAAGAGCAGTTGTTAAGGCAACAATGAGTTGTGGACCCTACTTTTATGTTAAAAAAAGTTGTCAAAATAGTTGATTACTATTGTATGCATAGAGTAGAAGCCAGCACAAAGTTTCAATGAAAATATCTAAAACTTTGGGACTACTCTTTGCCCCAATGGTAAGTCTCCATGAAGGTGCCATGGGAATGGTGTGTGTGAAGTAATTTGAAAGCATTACTGATGTATGTTTTGCAAAGTCAAGCACCTGACTTGGCTTTCAACATTGCTTGCACAGAATTATCCACCATGGTACACTGAAGAGTGCAAATGTTCTGCCTATTAAATAAGCTTTGGATAGAAGTGTATATTATTTAAAAAAAAAACAATTATTCACATTTTTTATTTTTTACCAAAGCTAAATAAATGACTACTATCTCCACCCGGTCATCCTATCTTTAATTAGGGATATAGACTTCATAACTGCTAATCTATCAGCTTTTGTTGACTCCTATTTGCAGAAATATGCTCAGGAAGCTTTGTCATATGTTAAAAACTCTTTTTACAAGAAACAGAAAATCTAGAGTGGGACACAGAATACAGTTTGGCTACACTTGACATATCTTCATTATTCACAGTTATAAGCCATGTCTAGAAGCTGTTAATTCTTTATGAGTTTGGATAATGATATATCTTAGGGATTAAAAGAGTTTATTTATGTCTTACATCATTTTGGAACACAATTATATTTATTTGGAGGTGAAGATTTATTTGCAAATCACCAGTCCCACCATGGGCACCAGGTTTACCCCCTGTTATGCCAACACCTACATGAGAAAATAGGAGGACCTCTTCATGTGATCTGGTCATGATCTCTGGGAAAGCCTGATGCCCTGTCAGAGATACATTGATGATGTAATTATTGTTTTGAAAGGATCTTATTCTTTGTTTCCACATTTTGTTAATTATTTTAACTCTAAACAATATAATTTAAAATTTACACCACTGTGGAATGAAAGATCTTAATTTACTATGGGAAAGTTGCCAAGTAAAATCGAAGTGTTTTTTTAATCCCACTGACAGTAATGGCTACGTCTATAGGAGGAGCTGTTACCTTCAGTCTTAGTTAAGAGGGACTGCCAAAGGGCAATTCACGCGGTAAAGATGCAATTGTTCCCACATTTGGAATGTTGAACTGCAGGCTGAATATATTAAAAATAAACTTGTCAAAAAAGGTTATAATAAAACAGATGGAGAGATTAGATTAACTAATCAAAGGGCCAAAAATTAGTTGTTAATGGATAATTTCACCACTAAAAATTATGAGGAATGTTCCAAATAGGCATTTACCACACAGTATAACATTGATCTTTGAAACATTAAGAAAGGCTTACAGAATCATTGGCCAATCGTATTACAAGACCGAATACTATAAGCTTTGCTGCTCAAACAACCAACATTTTTTTTAAAAATCAACATTTAAATAACCATTTGGCACCTAGTTATGCTATTAGAAATAATAACTATAGGTTGGTTTATGTGAACAGAGGTTTCAGGGTGTGTAATAAATACAAAGCTTGTTCTACCATCTGTCTGGATAAAGCCAGTCATTTTATTAGTTCAACCACTGGGTAATAGTTTCCCATAAAGTCAGGTTTTGATAACTGCAAGGACTTTGTACTTACTACAGTGCCCATGTGGCAAGCAATATATAGGACGTTCTAAAAGGGCCTTAAAAGTCAGAGTTATGGAGCATCTCAACAATATTAAAAAAGGCTTTATGTCAAATTGTACATTGTATTTCCTGTCCATCATTTGAATTCGGTGGTCTCTTTTATATGCTGGTATTAAAAGGTTGGTATTAGAAGCTTGCTTCCTTCATTATACATAAGAATGCTCCAATCAAGTGGGCAGTGTCTGAATTGACAAAGTAAGAGCATATGGCCCATATGAACTGAAAGGTGAACTTTAGAAATTAATTATTTACATGCCTTTAATGAATCTATCGGGTCACTTTATTGGGTGAGTTCCCTGAGGACTTACTTATCAGACTCCTACTTACCCTGAAATGGTGAGGCAGTACAGCTGAATCAGGGTTGTCCTGCCTAAATCAGGACAGCTGGGATGCTTGTTACTTTCTAATTCACAGCCTATTAGGTAAAGAAAGAAAGAGATGAGACTACTCATCTAGAGTTCTAGGGTACCTATACCTGGTTAGTAAATAATATTTTCAGTGTAACTTTGCTGGCATACCAATTTTAAATTTCTTTGCTATTTAGTGAATCAACATGATAATGTTTAAAGGAATTATTCAAGATGGAACCATAATAACCAAATATATGCTAAAATGACTACATTTTGAACAAAGTTTAAAAAGTTTGTTTTATACCAGTACACATATTAGAATAATAACATTTCACAAATAATTTATAAACACCTAATATGAAATGAATTGTCCTAATTGGACTTAGAGTCTGAAAGCAACAGGTTCATGTTTTTCAAAGGCCACACAAATTGTTTGCTTACATGTAACTATTTTTTTTTCAATTTCCATGGTGATTCAACAATGCTAAGCGCCTCATTTAAGTCAAATTTACCTTTCATATAATTAATGCACAACATGAGGATTATTTCTATTATATGGAACATAAGTCTCTATTAGTTTTAAACAGAACTCACTAAACTATCATTTTATTTTTTACTAATTAAATGTAAATAGAGTTATTTGGGCAACCAGAAATATAACTAGAGCATATGTAATAGGTAATCTAATTATTACAAACAGTATCTGAATCCATTGCTAATGTATTAAATCAATTCAATATTAAATAAGTCTTGGCAGCTTATAATGGAATAGATAAGGATGAATACATATCTTGGAGACAGAACAAGTACACAGTGGCTAACACCAAAAAATAATCAAAAGGTTAAAGAGGGATAACGTGCTGTGTGTTTTTAATATTTTATGGCAGGCTTAGATTTTTCTATAATGCATGTTTACATTTATTTTTTTTACTGTACTCATAACATGTAAAATAGATATAAAATTATCATCTATTATCTGATGAGGACTCTTTAACCTAAAAGGGGGTTCCAATTACATTTTAGTGGATTCCTGTAACAAACCCTTTGTATAGTATGTTAGTTCACACTCTCCCGAACGCCTAGAAGGTTGTGTGATTATATCCCGTTCATATGGAACGCTAATTTGTACTCTCCCAAAATCCAAGCAGGTCGTGGGAAAATCAATTGCTTCGTTGTTAACAAACCCAAACATCAGTCGAGACTTGATGAAGGGTACAACTGGAATGAATTATTATGGCCAGATAGCCCACTTTGATACACAGACCCCAAGCGGGTCTCCAGCAAAAGTATAGTAAAACACACCCCAGAGTCTCTGTGTCTGGGAAATAATTGAGTGTACTTTGCTTAAACTAATTATCTCACATGACTAGTTGCACAGAAAATAAAACATAAAACACCCCAAACCATACATAATATTAATAGGGATCCCCACACATCCTTTATCCCTGGATCTGAGTGCCCACCGTGTATAAATAGAGCTCAGATCCCACGAATACAGCCAAAACACCACAAGGGCATCTGCCCAACACGTGGCGTCTGCCCAGAATAGTTCCATGAAAAAAGTGGTAGCAGTCGGTCACATTCGGGAGTCCCAAAATGAACAAAATACCGAACGGTTCCCCTGGTTCATAGGTAGCAATTGTTCATCTAGTTTGTGCGTACCTTTTCACTGAATTGCGCTCTCCTGGCTTGTGGAGAATAGAAGCAGGCATTAGTACAAAGTTACCGGTGTACACGGGGTTGAGTGTCCGACTTAGAGTTCTAGACACTCGATGACCAAGTACCTCTGCGTGCTTTCGGGAGACAAGATGGCCGCCGTTTTCATGTGCACATGTTTTTTGGTTATACGAACAGTGACCACCCAGGGTGAGGACTTCATGTTGTGGTTACCTTGAAGTTAAATGAGCCAGGGTGTTGTCGGTGTTCAGTAGATCAAACTACCGAATGCAGGAAGTATAACCAGGGCAAGGAAAAATACAGGGTTTGTCACAATTCTTATTGGTAGGAACATGAACATCTTACTCATCAGATTCCAGACTACACCCTCCAGTAGGTTATTTTCCCTAATGCAGTTGACACTACTAGGTTATTGACAAGAGTCTAATATAAAAATAATATATTAAAATACTAACTCTGCACCATGTACTTCACTCCTTAATAAATATACTTTTTTGAGATGCGTTTTACTGCAACTCACACTGGCAAATTGCATAAGTCTTTTATAAGATATACATTCAAAATATTTTTTTACTCTCCTCTGCTTTGTTCACACAATAGTAAATAAGGTTGCTATATATCTCGGAAAACCTAGACAAGAAAAAATGGCCCATTCTGCACAGTAAAAAAAAAGATTTCAGCTTAAAGTCTGTTTCTTGTACCATTTGTCCCTTTTATCATGCTATCAGGGACAGATATAACAGCTGTATATTTTGGGATAGAGTAGGTGCCATCCGATCCATTGAAACCACAAGTAATGTAATTAAAATATATTGCAGACAGGACTGCCGTAGTGCTCTACTTAAGTGACACCATCATGTCCTGCTTCTAGGCCTGCAACTTTGGAGAAAACAGGTAAAAATGGTGAACATGGGAGGGAACATAGATAGGTAAAAGATTAAAAGGGAGTGAAAGAGAAAGGATGGAACGTGTAAGGAGTAGAGAAGGGATGAGTAGGGAGAGTCTATCATAAGAAAAGGAGGGATGTAGAAACCAAAAAAAGTATAATGGAGAGAGAGTTGAGGTGAATAATATTTAATAAAGAGGAAGGAATGGGATATTTTTATGGAGGAAGGGATATCAAAAGAGGGATGAGTGGATATGTCCAGTTTAACCCCTTAGGTACCAGACCGTTGTTCAATCTTCTTACCGTTAAGGACAAAGGCTGTTTTTACATTTCTGCAGTGTTTGTGTTTAGCTGTAATTTTCCTCTTGCTCATTTACTGTACCCACACATATTATACACCATTTTTCTCACCATTAAATGGTCTTTCTAAAGGTTTCATTATTTTCATCATATCATATAATTTACTATAAAAATTCTAAAATATGATTGAAAAGTGTAAAATAACACACCTTTTCCAACTTTCACCCCCAAAATCTGTTACGCATTTACAACTGCCAAAAAAAACCTGATGCAAAATAGTTTCTTAATTTTGTCCTGAGTTTAGAAATACCCAATGTTAACATGTGCTCAGCTTTTTTTTTGCATGGTATAGGGCAATAAGTACAAGTATAAAGATCACCAGAAAGAACAGAATTTGGATTATTCCACCTTTCAAGTACCTAGTTACAGTGCAGCGCTCCCATAAATGTTTTGTACACACTCTTACCTCTCAAATTGTTTTCAGGGGTTATACATATAAAAATATAAAGGAAAAAAAACCACACAATAGTAGAATTGACGGAGAATATGGTACAAGCCGTTAATTCTTCACCAATACCAATCACACTCACACCATCTTGGCATGAAACATCTATACAATTTTTGGGTATATAAACATGAGTATAAGCAAAAACTATGCAATACTTTATATAGGAAACAGACCGACCGAAATACACTTCTTCTGGCGACCAGCTTCCATCCTCAACATCTCAAGGATGCCCTTCCTATATCACAGTTTCTTAGGGTACTCCGATACAATAGTGAAGTCGTTTCTAGAGATCAGCAACTTCAAGAGATGTATGATCGCTTCCTTACACGTGGCAACCACACACGGATACTGAATAAAGCCAAGGATCAAGCTATTAAGCGATTTAATGAAGAAAGGGCC
Source organism: Pelobates cultripes (assembly GCA_933207985.1). Taxonomy (NCBI): domain Eukaryota; kingdom Metazoa; phylum Chordata; class Amphibia; order Anura; family Pelobatidae; genus Pelobates; species Pelobates cultripes. The sequence goes on from OW240912.1 coordinate 294,456,741, forward strand.
AACATAACACCTAAAACAAGGTTAAAACCACATAATACTGTATTCTTACCGATAACTTTCCACACTGGTACACTGAAAATGAGAGATTCGATAAGAAAACATTGGGATATTCTCCAGTCTGATGGTAATCTTCCTCGAATATTTCAAGAAAACCCAATTATAAGCTATAAAAGAAACAGAAATCTTCGGAATTTATTAGTAAAGAGCGATCCCATCCAATGCTATAAACGACCAACCACAATCAAAAGGAAAGGATGTTACAAATGTTCAGGCTGTGTGACATTTAGTCACATGATCAGTGGCATTCTGCCATCCACAGAGTGGTAAATGTATACCTATATCCCATTATAAACTTGCACCACTGACCATGTTATTTACATGATTACGTGTCCGTGCGGACTTTTTTATATAGGAAAAACTGACTTGACACTACGAGATCGCATACGTGGACATCGGTCTGGAATCATTACAGCTTTCTGAGACAAAAGAACAGAAAAACCTGTTGCCAAACATTTTTTGGCAGCACATCATCATCTGCCTACATTAAGATTTACAGCTATTGACCATGTCCCTCTTCTTGCTCGTGGGGGAGACAGGTCTAAAGCTTTATTACAGCGAGAGGCTTCTTGGATTTATAAGCTGGACACTGTGGTTCCCAAAGGACTGAATGAAAATATAGTATACTCATTTCATATGTTTTTCCAGTCTTTTGGATCTTCTTAATTTTAAAATTTTTTGACTTTAGTTATATTTGGTCTCTTTCATTACATGTATTACATATATTTTCCTGATTCATTTCTGTCTGCAGGATTCAATAGATAGAGATAGAGTTTGTTATACCTGTATCCTGATCATAGGCCCTTATGATGGTTGTATGTGTGTATTTGTATATATGTATGTATATGTATGTGTATATATATATATATATATATATGTTTTAAGGCCATTTGGCCTGTATTTGTGGGAGGGGCTTAAATTAATTCACTCCCCTATATAAGGGACACCCCTTACCTGACTCATATCGCTTGAGGTCAGCATCAGAATGATTTCCACTTCCGGGTCATCCAGACGCCATTTTACCTGATTACACCATGAGGTTTTCTAAGCTGAGCTGTGTCAGGAATTCAGCCACAGGCTTTTCCGGCCTTCCACATTCTTTCTTCAATCTATCGCTGTGGATGGTGTCCAAGTGACTCACAAACCGTAAGTTGACCTACCCGTTACGCCAGGCATCAGTCCCACGGCACCATGCACGGGTCAGGTCCTCACTTTACGGCTGCATTTTGTCTAAATCTGTCCTAAAACCATTGGATGTTCATGCATATCATTCGTTTAAATTCACTCATTTATATCTGTCACTGGCTCATTTCAAGCATTACCATACTCCCAAACGGGAACACATTCTGTTTCAATTGCCTAAACATACCAGGCAATTCTGTGCGTGCATTTCGAATCTCACTGCTCGTTTCGTTTTGTTTCCCTGACATACCAGGCTCACGGTTCGTGCAATTTTCTACCAAACGGGTACTAGTTCATGCATTTACTGTTGTACTACACACACGCTTCGTGCGTTTACAACCCATGAACAGAACTTTGGTTTGTTACAATGACTGTTGGCTATTATGTTCACTTATTGTATATTGTCAAACGGGCACTGTTTGTTTCCCTGTCACACAACTATAATGCTGGGGCATAGCTCACAAACAATGTTTCACATAAACCACACTGACCCCTACAGGTCACTCTCAAAATCTCACGTTAACCTTGCATTTGGATTAACCCCTTAAGGACCAAACTCTGGAATAAAAGGGAATCATGATATGTCACACGTCATGTATCCTTCAGGGGTTAAAGGGTATTTTACCATACAATCAGCATTTCTGACCCCAACTGGTCAACAGCAAAACTGTCTTCACATGTCATATACAATTACTAGCCAATATAAATTACACATAAGATTTGTTTTAAACATAACCATAAACCATGAATTAAACTCCAACACGGGCTCAACTTCAGGTTTAATTCACAATAGTTTACATTTCACATTAAGACTAACAGTGGTTCTATCAACACTGCCACCTACAGGTCTGTCAAGTACATTGACAATTTTCATGGGGTTTTACAAACACCAAAACACTGACCCCTATAGGTCAACAGACAAACAACATTTCACATACCAATCAGTATCAACTACACTGCCACCTATAGGGCACTCAGCAGATCTCCAGTGCACTTGCATTTTGCAACTCCATGTTCACTTGCCATTCAATAAGGCATACAACAATTCACATAGCAAGCAGTATATAAATATCTGTTATAAATACACATATTATTACACAGTAGCACACGCATCTGTATATACGTAACTGGTAATATGGTTCACATACATACGGCACTTAATGGGTTAAGATTGATACATATTTAACCAGTATGGATATGATGTTTAATATTTACATATCACGGCACTTTACTTTCACATATACTGTATGTTTTAAGATAAGCTTGGTCTATGCCATATTTCCTTATGCCATACGATTTTATCCATTCAGGTTACAGTTACTACTAAAAAACCTATACGGATTGTCAGGTTCAATACCATACTACCAGGTACGTACACCTGCTCACGTAGTTATCCATCTCTTACCTTCCCTGGAATAGTAATAGTGTACTGGCAATTAGGGTTCTAGGGCCCAATAGGTATTACCCCCTTTTTTCTCTGCATTATGCTTCGGTTAGTGGTCCCGCGAGGCCAACACCCCGCCTCACACTCGGAGGCATACACCCCTCGGGCCACTCGTGAGCTAGCCGCCTCGCATTGTATCATAGAGAGGGCCTCACCTGTCACTCCCCTTCCTATTTTTCTGGTTACTGTCACCGAGAGGCCAACATCCTGCCACAACGTTCGGTGGCCACACAAAATCCCCTCGCGCCAAGCATAGATAGAGCCTCTCAAGCCACTTGGCAACTAGCAGGGCCTCACCAGTCACCAAAAAACACCAAGCCTAATCGTTTCGCCTTACGGCTTAGCTAGCCAGCCGGTACAAGACCCATGGGTACAAGTATATAATTGCAATCTTTATTGTTATTTAAGTATTTCTCAAAAAGATGGTAAAGAATCACCTCTTCCTAGCACCACGGCTAGAAGTGATACACCTTCATCTCTTACCTTCCCTGGAATAGTAGTAATGTACTGGCAATTAGGGTTCTATGGCCCAATAGGTATTACCCCCTGTTTTCTCTGCTTTACGCTTCGGTTAGTGGTCCCGCGAGGCCAACACCCCGCCTCACACTCGGAGGCATACACCCCTCGGGCCACTCGTGAGCTAGCCGCCTCGCATTGTATCATAGAGAGGGCCTCACCTGTCACTCCCCTTCCTATTTTCTGGTTACTGTCACCGAGAGGCCAACATCCTGCCACAACGTTCGGTGGCCACAAAAAATCCCCTCGCGCCAAGCATAGATAGAGCCTCTCAAGCCACTTGGCAACTAGCAGGGCCTCACCAGTCACCAAAAAACACCAAGCCTAATCGTTTCGCCTTACGGCTTAGCTAGCAAGCCAGTACAAGACCCCTGGGTACAAATAATAATTGCAATCTTTATTGTTATTTAAGTATTTCTCAAAAAGATGGTGAAGAATCACCTCTTCCTGGCACCCTGGCTAGAAGTGATACACCTTCAAGCAGAGGAGATGTGGCTCCGACCTAAGGAGGCGACAAATCCCCTACCCTGCCACAGCAAGGAAAGCAGAGTTATTCAAACTCCTCCATACGGAGGCCCCAGCAACACCAACTCAGGTGACACCCAGGCCATGCTAGCCTCACTCATAAAATCATGAGCCAAAAAATTTACGACAGACTGGCAATCTCGAGTCAGTCACAGCCCTCACAAGGCTGGGCCTCACGCTACTGTACAACCAGCACCAACCAAAACTTGGTTACTTGGTACAAGACGTTAACCCTGCAAATATGATCCCGGCACATTGGGAACACAAGGCATATATATGTATGATGATGTATCTATGATGGTCAGACCCAGGGATTCTAGGTAAATCGGGAACTGACCATCCCTTGGTTGTGTTGGCATTTGGAATATGTAGAGATGCTTATTTGTGCAGGTACCCATACAGAAGGGATTTTCTCCCAAACAAACGGGCGAGTACTCTCAGGCTCCAGGTACCAGCACCTCTGAACTACCAGAGACAATTGGTATTAGTAGTTGCATTGCATATAGACTGTTGCATATATGTTCAAATCATTCAGGGCACATGACAAACCATGTGTCCCAATACAACTTACAAATAACGTACTCACCATCTGTACACACCAATGCATTTTCAACACTACTGACTCATCACCCTTCCAGACTTGTAGTAGATTTACTAAGGCTCTGGAGCTTCAAAGGGCTCCCATACAGGTATCATAAATAAACTCTCAAGGAATATAGCATGCCCTCACTTAGCTTAGTCAGCACAACAGAACCGTTGGCTGTAAACACACTCATAGCCAAAATTTGCAGAGGGGTTTTTACTTGGGTTTCCAATCTCCACCATTTACAGCATGGCACCAAACACAAACGCATTGGTATTGTCACAAGGGAATCTTCGCTTAAACAAAGACTAACCATAGACTTATTGGGACCACACACCTTCGCTACCCCAAGTCTCAACTCCCTCATATCCTCCGAGGAGTTTCCTTACTATACACACCATTGATCTACCTTTACAGCTATCACTCAAGCATGGGTTGAAGCTTCGTTAAGTAAGACCAATATCATCAACACAGTAAACGGCTACCATCTACCCTACAAACTGGCACTTACATGGCATAAAATGGGCAATCCTTTCCCCGCTGAAAGCAGCTGCTGTGGCATGGGGTAACTCATGGTCAGGGTCATCAATCCGTTGTTACTCAGACAACTAAGCACATGTCATATCATCAACAAATGCCACTCATCATCCATACGATCATGGTATTGCTGGGGAACTCACTTGGTTGGCCACTTACCACATTTCTTTTACTTTCATGTACCAGGCGGGGGTATACATCCTTGCTGACAATTGTCTCATTTATATTCCAGGCACGTTCATTATACGCTTCCTACAGCTGCCCATACAGTCACGGCCACTCTTTCGTTCCAGAGACAAAATCATGGATTAGACATACTCATGCAGCATAGCATGCACTATCCCACCTAACACTTTCATCCCATACTTGTAGAACGCATAACACCTATTCACCTGGCTTTAAAGAATCTCATTGGAACACGACATAGCTCAACCTGTGTCATAACATTTCTCCTAGGTTTTGCTTCATTTTTGCCACCTTAAACTAAAACCATCTCACACACCATTAATTATATATTTTACAGGCATTCAACAACACAGGATAACCTATGGCCAAAACTACCATAACTTCATGCTATCATACCAGACAAGAATATACTCAGAGGTTTTCAGGAATCCATCCCCCCACGTTCCTCTCAGATATTACCAATAGCCATCCAACTTTTCCATCCTTATCGGACCTATTAGAGCTACAACCTTTCAATTATACTACCAAGTTGGCCATTACCAGCCATGCACACTGCCTTTTATGCCTTTCTCAGGCCAGAGAATCCACTACCATAACCACCACTCAGACAGATCATTGTCTTCAACGATCCCACGTATGTAAACACATATATCATTACCTATTGGCTCTACCACATTCCGAAACGAGTCAACACGCACCAACAGTAGAGATAACATACTATCCTACACACAACAAATGGTGTCCAGTTGCGGTCCTAGATTCCTACCTTCAAAAATCCTTCAAGGAATTAAATACCGTAATGCATTTAAGGAAATGTCTGGTTAATTTGTATATATTGTTGACTGTATTAAATCTTTGATTATTCTTTTTGCCCTCTTTATTTACAGGCCTACCGTATCGTCGGTCTCGGCACACCACAACCGACTTGCTCCCTTTATACTATCCTACGCTTATGCTGGAACCTTATTCCATATACGGCTATTTGCCCCGAACACAAGTTTTAAGGCCATTTGGCCTGTATTTGTGGGAGGGGCTTAAATTAATTCACTCCCCTATATAAGGGACACCCCTTACCTGACTCATATCGCTTGAGGTCAGCATCAGAATGACCCTCCCACCCACTCCTCATTTCAACACTTTCTCTTTTCTTTCCATTTACTTTACTTTCTTACTCCTTGGTGGGCCCTCTTTATTTACAGGCCTACCGTATCGTCGGTCTCGGCACACCACAACCGACTTGCTCCCTTTATACTATCCTACGCTTATGCTGGAACCTTATTCCATATCGGCTATTTGCCCCGAACACAAATATATATATATATGTATATATATATATATATATATATATATATATTTTTTTTTTTTTTTCTTATAATATCCATCAGCCTTCTGAAGTTTTTCCAGCTTTCTATTAGTTTGTACCATATTAATTTTGGTTCTTTTCTTTAAAAACATTTTTTTTGTTAATAATAGTACCGGCTATTTAACCAATTAATTTTTTTAGTTTAGTAATTGTGACTATTATTGATGCTTAGATTGATATGCTGACTTTACAAATATATTGTATATTATGTACTCTAGATACCATAGCAATGTAGTTTTATCTTGGTTTGATTTAAATTTTTTTGTTCCTTGTTAGTACTATTATTTTCAGCAGACTTCTGCAATAAGAGGTGACTCTCTGCCTATCACATATCACTTATTCACTTCATCACATCATAGATTTATACTGACAGTTGGTCTACACCTCTTAGTCTGCCCACTGCTCTATGCATTGTTTGTGTAAACTCTGTTTTTTTTATATATACATATATACATTCCTTCCTCTAGACACTTTTGTGTCTGTTTCTGTATATAGATCCCGGACTTGGGATGCTGTTTACTTTCACTTTTCACGGCGGCATTTGGTCGCCTAGTAACCACGTTCTTCTTCTGCGATACGTCATAACATGATGACGCTACCGCGGCTTCCAGCACTTCCGGGTTAGTCGCGGCTTGTAGGTGATGGGTTCACAAGATTTCCTCTCACATCATTGGTAAGTTGTTCTATTGTTACATGTATATATTGTCACTTGTGTGTATGTGTTGTGATCTTGAAAAAGACCCTTAGGGGTCGAAACGTCGATTTTGTTCACTGATGTATTGAAGATTTTTCTCACTTAAATAAACCACTTTACTAAAGACTTTTGCCACTTTACTGAAGACCTTATATATATGAAAAAAGCCTTGCACTCTTACTTACAGTTATTTGACCCGGTGCTTGATTGTACTAAATGTATGAAAGAAAAAAAAATCAGCACTCCCAGGTAGCTTTTCTTAGGAACCTCTTTTACTCAAAAGTGTAACAGTCAACGTTTCAGTTCCATTCAGGAACTTTCATCAGGACACCCACCATGGTTGTCCTGATGAAAGTTCCTGAATGGAACTGAAATGTTGACTGTTACACTTTTGAGTAAAATAAGTTCCTAAGAAATCTACCTGGCAGTGCAGATTTTTTTCTTTCATATATCTATCTATCTATCTTTATATAGATAGATAGATAGATAGATGAAAAGTATATAAAAGGGTGTTCACATTTCTTAAAACATTTTAATAACTGACTCTACGTATGTGGATATTGTTTCAAATTGTAGGTTGACACTACCTTTCTGAAGTCCAGATGTAATAGAGCTTTTCAATTAAAAATCAATTTCATCTCTGTCTTGCCTAATTTCTTAATACGATCTTCCCCTCTCCAATTACTATTTACTCTTTGGATGGCAAGAAATTGGAGGAGTTTTAGGTCATTATTATGATTTAATTTAAAATGTTGAGAAACACTATGCTTGTTGTAGCCTTTTTTAATATTTCTTAGATGTTCGTTAATTCTAACATGGAGGGGGCGTTTCGTTCTTCCAAGGTAAGATAGCTGGCATGGGCATACTAAAATATAAATTTAAATTTTTGAGAAGCAAGTTTTCATTCGTTTGATTTTGTATTACATAGTTACATAGTTGAAAAGAGACTTGGGTCCATCAAGTTCAGCCTTCCTCACATTTGTTTTTTGCTGTTGTTCCAAAAGAAAGCAAAAAAAAAACAGTTTGAAGCACTTCCAAATTTGCAGCAAACTAGGAAAAAAAAAATCCCTTTTGACCCTAGAATGGCATCAAGCAGCTATTACCCTACATTGAAACATTATATCCTTGAATATTCTGTTTTTGCAAGTATGCATCTAGTTGCTGTCTGACCATCTGTATTGACTCTGATAAAACCAATTCTTCAGGCAGAGAATGCCACATCCTTATTGTTCTTACAGAAAAAAAAAACAATTTATTTGCCTCAGACAAAATCTTCTTTCTTCCAGTCTAAATGCATGACCTCATGTCCTTTTAAAGTCAGTTTGTGAATAGATTTCCACATAATGGTTTGTATTGGCCTGAATATATTTGTATAATGTTATCATATCCCCTCTCAGGCAACATTTTTCTAAACTAAAGAGGTTTAAATTTGTTAACCTTTCTTCATAGCTGATATGTTCCATTCCTTTTATTAACTTTGTAGTTCGCCTCTGCTCGTTTTCTAGTGTCTTAATATCCTTCTTTAGAACAGGTGCCCAAAATTGCACAGCATAATCAATATGTGGTCTTACCAGTGATTTATAAAGAGGCAAAATTATATTCTCATCCTGAGAATGAATGCCCTTTTTCATGGATGACAATACCTTACTGGCCTTAGCCACTGCTGATTGAAATTGCACATTGTTGCATAGTTTGTTGTCTATAACAATTCCTAAGTCCTTTTCGTGTGTTGTTATCCCTAATTTGCTTCCATTAAAGGTATATGTTGCTTGTGCATTCTTTATTCCGAAGAGCATAACTTTGCATTTTTCAACAATACATTTCATCTGCCATTTGAGTGCCCAGTCCCCCAGTCTATTTGAATCCCTCTGCAGCAAGGTAATATCTTGCTCACATTGTATTACTTTACAGAGTTTTGTGTCATCTGCAAATACTGAAACATGACTTTCAATACTTTTTTCAAGATCATTTATAAATATGTTAAATAGAACGGGTCCCCGAACAGAACCCTGAGGGATACCACTTGCCACCTCTGTCCATTAATGACAACTCTTTGTACTCTATTTTAAAGCCAATGTTCTACCAAAAAACAAGCATTTTCATCCAGACTGATTTCTTTGAGTTTGAACACCAATCTATTGTGTGGAACTATATCGAATGCCTTGGCAACATCCAAATAGATTACATCCACTGCAACACCCTGATCTATACTTCTACTTACTTCTTCGTAGAATGCAATCAAGTTAGTTTGACATGACCTGTGCTTCATAAAACCATGCAGATTTTTGCTGATAACCATGTTCTTCTCAAGGAATTCTTGAATATTATCCCTTAGTAACCTTTCAAATACTTTCAAGCCACAGAAGTTAAGCTCACATGTCTATAATTTCCAGGCAAGAATTTTGAACCCTTTTTGAATATAGGAACCACATCCGCCTACCTCCAATCCTCCGGAACACTTCATGAAAGAAAAGAATCTTGAAAGATTAAAAACAGAGGTTTACTTATTTCAACACTTAGTTCCTTAAGTACTCATGGATGAATACAGTCAAGCCCTGGAGCTTTGTTTATATTAACTTTCTTTAGTTGCTGCAGTACCTTGTCTTGAGTTAACCAATTACAAATTTTCTGCAAGTTGTTAGCAGCAATAATTTGCACATCTAATGCCATGGGTTCTTCCTTAATATATACGGAGGAGAAAGAGTTATTTAAAATTCCTGTCTTTTCCTGGTCTTCATTAACTAACATCCCCCATTTCAGTTTTTAGTCTACCTACAATTTCATTTTTTTTTGGAATTTATGTCTTAAAGAATGCTTTGAGGTTGGTTTTGCTCTCCTTGGCTATCATTTTTTGATTTTGAAGTTTAGCAAATCTAATTGCCTTTTTGCATGCATTATTGACTTCCTAATATCTTTCATAGAATGCATCTGATTTGTCTGATTTAAATGCTTTAAATGCCCTTTTCTTACTTTTAATCTCTTGTTTTACTTCTCTACTAATCCACATTTGTTTCAATTTGTTTCTTTTATATTTATTACCCAATGGTACATACTGAGAAATGTACCTTTCTAATATTTGTTGGAATATTTTCCATTTATCCTCAGTGTTCTTTTAACTAAAGAGTTTATGACAGTCAATATGTTGTAAAGCTGCCCTTAACTTATATCCTTTTTAAAATGATATGTTTTAATATACCCCATGTGCTTTAGTTTTTTTGAGTTTATTTCAAAGGACACTATATTGTGATCACTATTTCCCAAGTGCTAACCTACTTGAATGTTGGTCAAAAGTTCAACATTGTTTGTTAGAACCAGGTCCAGACAAGCGTCCTTTCTAGTTGGTGCTTGTACAAAAAATACAAAAAAAGGGCTGCGCTTAAATAATAAATATATAAAAGTCCAGATAAAATAAATAAATAAATAAAGGAGAGAAGGTCTTATCTTGCAATGTCCGTAGTACTTAGTCAGAAACAATAATCTTGCTTTTCTGTCTTTCTTGTGGATCGTCTCGTATGTAAGATATAAAAACAAATACAAAACCACAATGGTGCAGTATATCTTAATGTGTAAGGAATAAAATATAAAAGCTTGATTGCTTGAAGTGGTTTTATCAGAGTCAATACAGATGGTCAGACAGCAACTAGATGCATACTTGCAAAAACAGAATATTCAAGGATATAATGTTTCAATGTAGGGTAATAGCTGCTTGATGCCATTCTAGGGTCAAAAGGGAATTTTTTTTTCCTAGTTTGTTGCAAATTTGGAAGTGCTTCAAACTGTTTTTTTTTTATATTTGATAAATATAAAGGGAAATGGTACACAGACGTTTGGATTGAGGTTTTTAAAAAAAAATTAAGTGATGACCAATCAGAAACCGGAAAAGGGCAACAGAGCGAGTTACTTAACAGGAAGGGATAAAGCAAGAGGAAGTCCATGTGACTTTGGGTGGACCACATCCCAAGACTGCTTGCAACACAGGTAAAGTGCGGAGAGTAAGGAAACTATTTGGGTTTCCCTGATTTTGTTTCCATACACTGTGGAATTTACTGATTGAGGAGGTATCCAACAGTGAGGTCTACCCTATCCCTATGCCTAGAGCAAGTTTAAGATACTCTGCCCTATGTGAATAGAATTTCACTGTGGTTTTATCTAGAAAAGGTAAATTAATTTGTTTAAAGATGTTCTGCAGTATATGTGTGTTTTTCATTTTAGGTATACAAGGTTATATCCTTTGTAAATATACAAAAAAATTCTGATCAGATTATATGTTTTTTTTAGATTTATAAATTGGAGTACTACTTTTGGAAGGTGTTTTTTCTGCACATGTGTTACATTGTGCATGCAGTTGTTAGTTGATATATATTTGTTACACATTATGTTTGAACTCCCTGCACACTATTTTCTTTGTGTAGATTTAGCCAATGGGCTACTGCATAATGATGGTGTGTTGTTTATTTTATTTTTTTAAATGTTTTAGAAGGAAATAAAGGCTTTTAATTCACATTATCTATTTCCTAGCCATAAGAAGAGAAGATAAAGGGATTAGTTCATGTCAGAGTATCTATAACATTTACTTGGTTTTAAAAAGTTTTAAAAGGCTAGCTTTGTAATTTCTTTAAAACTGTGTTATTGCAAAAAGTGTCCACTGGGTGACCCTTCTAGGCAAATCTATCTTTACTTTACAGGAGGGTGGTAAGATGCAAGGTAACACCATACTTTAATAAATGCCTAAAGCAATGATGAAAAGTACCACTTGATAGTGTATCATTGTACAAAATTCCAGCTATTCAAATGTCCAATATTGTGTTTAAAAATAAAAAAGCTAACAGGCTTGACATAAAAATGCAGACATGCTATATGGCTTAGTCTCTGCCAAAAGCATCTCGCTAAGTGGTATTCAAAGTGAAATGACTTTTGCTGTCTAAAAGAAAGCAAAGTCAAGTACTGAACAGACACAGCCAGAATCACTATTGATTTGCTTATAGAGCGCAGACTAACAATATCCACCAAGTAGAAAAATTAACAACAGAGCAAAGAATATGATTTGTTTTAAATGTGGTCCAGAATTAGATCTTGTTTGAAGCAATGCAGACCGTAGAGAGAAAATTAATCTATATAAAAACCTGCAAACAAGTTGTGTAGGAGCTGGTTATGTGCACTGTAAATTTAATAAGGGAAGGTTCTATAATATAATTGCAATTCTCAATATATTTTTTTTTTTTAAAAAGGGTTTTGCTTCCTCAAAATGAACTTTCAGTATTTGACAATGATGATGCAATTGCATTTTAAATGTTAGTGAATTACTTTTTTTGTCTGTTTATTTGCGTTTCTCATAATTATCAAGAGGACTACTCACTCATGTGGGCTGGATCTCCTGCGCAATCAAGAGGTACAAAAAAAAGATGATAGGTTGTTAGGGACAGCCACTAAATTTTGTGTTTATTCACAAATCAAGTGAAGTGACCAATGGAAGAGGGAAAAAAAGGAGCAATAAAACTATTCCTCCAAGCAGGATTCATGACACTTTAAATCCAGCTATTGAAGTAGACAGACCAGCAGTGATCCTGTGTGTTTACCTTTGCTGAAACTGTGTTACAATGGGAGTTAGTTTGGGTCATTAATTCTGGTGTGAGACTAGGTTAACATTTATGCTGTAGGTAGCAGATAGTAATTTATGTAACACTAGTAAACATTTTGAGTGGGAGATAGGTGATTTACACTTGGCAGGCATTTTGTCATTAATTATTTGTAATGTTAATTTAATTATAAACAGTTGCAAAAATGTTATTTTAATTTCTATTATTATTTTGCTAACTGCTTGGAGGAAATAAAGGAAATACTACCTTTCTTTGGGCGTCTGTAGTATCAGAATTTTTTTTTTATTTTGTCTAGCCTGGATCAATGATTCTAGTGTGGGACTAGCTTTAGCTTTAAGCTTTATATAATAGCTAGTATTGTAGGGGCACTAGAAAACTCTTTCAGTGGGAGATGGGGGAATTTAGTCATTGGTTCTAACTTATCCATTCCTTTGGCTTCCAGTATCATTTCTATGCGGATAACACGCAAATTTATATGTCTCTGATTGCTTCTCTGCTATTTCCAACTGAATGGCTGCTCATTTCCTTAAACTTAACCTGTGAAAAACAGAACTTGTGGTCTATCCTCCCTCACGTGTTGCTACTCCCTTATCTGTTTCCCTCCAAGTCAATGGCGCTACCATCTTCTCTACCTCACAGACTCACTGCCTACCCTGTTTACCCAAATACAAGACATCCCCCGGAAATAAGCCCTAGCTTATTTTCAAGGGATGCTTGTAATATAAGCCATACCCCAAAAATAAGCCCTAGTCGCTAGTTCGTAATCTATATTCAGTGAATTTTCCTGCTAAGCTATATTCAGGGAATTTTCCCTGAACATAGATTAGTGGGATTCCATTCGTGATTAAGCTAATCTATGTTTGGGGAAATTTCCCCGAACATAGATTTGTGAGATTATATATGCAAGTAAGCTAATCTATGTTTGGAAAAGATTCCCCCAAACATAGACCTGCTTTCTAGCACTTGCTTGCTATCATTTTTCTCTGAAATAATACACCCCCCGAAAATAAGCCCTAGTGCGTTTTTTTTCGGGGGGAAAAATTAATGTAAGACCCGGTCTTATTTTCAGGGAAAGACAGTAAGTGTTCTTCTCTTTGACTCTGACCTCTCCTTCACCCCTCATTCATGCCCAATCATTTGCCAAACTCTGCCTCTTCCATCTCAAAAACATAGCGCGCATCTGCCCCTATTTAATGCCTGATATGGCAAAGGTGCTAGTCCATGCCCCTGTCCACTCTCGAAAAATAATAAATTCTCAATACACTCCACTGACAGGGAGCACAAAGTGAAGGGGCACAGGAAGAAGAAATTAGCTTAGAAAGAACCCTAACTTTTTTTTAAAAAAAGACCAAGAAATAGCACAGTATAGTGTAGAACTAATTGAATCTAAGGGATAGAGGAGAAAGGTAGAGTAAGACAAATAATTATAATGCTGTGTAAAATACCACCTTATGATTTCCACATCTGGGCAGGTAGGTTTCTCTATGGGATAAACCAAAAAAGACCCCCCTAATAGAGATAGGCACAGGATATCATTGGGTAAATCCACAAGTAACATATAATGCTCTAATAAGGTTCCACCATCTGTGAAGAAGGGAGATTCCAACTCCTAAACAATAAAAAAAAAACATTAGAGAGTAAAGTAACAAAAAAGGGGAGAACAAAGCCCTAAATATACCACAAGAGGGCTGAGGGTACGTAAACATTCTAGATTGTGTGTCCCACTCCATCACATAGAGTCACTAAATTATATAAATAGCCAGACATATGGAGATCCGGGGAGATCAATCAAAACGCAAAAAAGTTGCTATCCCTGTTTACTTCGGCACTGCATAAAGCTAGTGCCTACCTGCACCAAAAATCCCTAAAGACAGCAAATTATATGAATTTAAATAAAAGTGCACACGGTGCTACCTAAGTGATAAACCCCAAAAAAAACCTGACAAGAAAAAACGCCAATTGCACGTTTTGGCATGTTGAAACGCCGTTGTAAGGGGCAAAGTGACAGAGTTACCATTCTTGCCCTCATTAAAAAGCCTACAATATGATTAGCCACCTGTGTGGGACCCAATCCACCATGCAGGTAAATATCTCCGTCAGCTGATTAGTCAGCGAGGCGGAGTCATAAAAGACAATGGGGGATTGCTTAAAAGAAGGACCTAACCATTTTCATATGTAATATAAAGACTTCCTGTGATTGGTCCATCGAAGGAACGAGAGGGCAGGCTCAGACAGACAAGACCATGCTTTCAGTCCCATGTATCTACGAGAGCAAGCTCCACACTCCAGATGTCCCCAGCATAGAAAACGGGGCATATCGAAGTTTGAGTCACCATTAGTATGTGTGTGTAATATTATTCGTTGGTCACCACAAATGGGAGGGGGATGGAGGTGAGGGGGCCAAATTACAAGGTCCTTGAATACAATAAGTAGTTCCAGATAAAATGGACTTGTCTACTTCATATTGTACTGTACAAGTAACATATAAATATATGTGCAGAAAATTACACAAGAGTACAGATGTATGATTATATAGTCCACTGCACCCAACATCAATGTCTGTGTGAAATATGCTGACATACGTGCTATCATATGCATTCAGAGTTTGTCAATAAAGGCAGTGTTACATAGTTACATAGCTGAAAAGAAACTTGTGTCCATCAAGTTCAGCCTTACATATGTTTTTGCTGTTGATCTAAAAGAAGGCAAAATACCCAGTCTGAAGCTCTTCCAATTTTGCAACAAACTAGGAAAACAATTCCATCTTGACCCCAAAATGGCAGTCAGATATCTCCTTGGATCAACAAAACAGTGTCTTTCACAATATCACACAATACAAGTGCTTGAATAAAGAAAAGTGCATATGTATGTTTTTTTTTACTATTCCTCCTTACATAATAATAAAGTGCTTGAGTGAGCTAAAGGGCATATATTTAAACATCTAGCAATGGAGTTACCTGAAGATCTCCCCAAATCTTTAATTGGTACAAAGGCAATACAGGGAGTGCAGAATTATTAGGCAAATGAGTATTTTGACCACATCATCCTCTTTATGCATGTTGTCTTACTCCAAGCTGTATAGGCTCGAAAGCCTACTACCAATTAAGCATATTAGGTGATGTGCATCTCTGTAATGAGAAGGGGTGTGGTCTAATGCCATCAACACCCTATATCAGGTGTGCATAATTATTAGGCAACTTCCTTTCCTTTGGCAAAATGGGTCAAAAGAAGGACTTGACAGGCTCAGAAAAGTCAAAAATAGTGAGATATCTTGCAGAGGGATGCAGCTGTTGTAGAATTATTAGGCCTCTATAAATCTGTAAGGCCCCTTTAAATCCTCTTGCTATACCTCTAAGAGGCCCCCATAGTTTTACAAGAAAGCTTTGTCTATAGAACATAGAATTTGCATGTCAGCAAGAAATAGCTTTGATAAAATGTGTATTTACTAAAAGACTTGAAACCTAACCTTGAGAAACTAACAAGTGCCAGCTACGCTCTAAATGGATAGCTGCCAAAAGGCCCCTCCCGTCGAGTGAGCTCCTCATGTTAGCAAAATGGCGCTAAAACCTGGAGGAGAAAAAGCATGACGAAGATAGTGACTTAAGATGGTACACCCCATAGGGAGGGCATTTTACTAACATCTTAGCACCTAAGCCAATTAACAATGTCTATATCTTGATTTTCTTCAATGATGTAATAATGCCTTTAAAAGGGTCTGCGCACCCATTTTCTGTCAGAAGCCATTAAACTTCTCCGAAGTTCTTTCATTACCCTGAACTTTGTGTCTCAGTGTGAATTTACTTCTGCGTGCACGCAACTTTATTATCTTTAATTTGGACAGGAACAGATAGTCATTCAAACTAATTGGTTTGCAGTAAATTATCTACTACACAGCACTCTTAAAATTGCAAAGCTTCTGAAGCGTGATCATCGAACAATCAAGCGTTTCATTCAAAATAGTCAACAGGGTCGCAAGAAGCGTGTGGAAAAACCAAGGCGCAAAATAACTGCCCATGAACTGAGAAAAGTCAAGCGTGCAGCTGCCACGATGCCACTTGCCACCAGTTTGGCCATATTTCAGAGCTGCAACATCACTGGAGTGCCCAAAAGCACAAGGTGTGCAATACTCAGAGACATGGCCAAGGTAAGAAAGGCTGAAAGACGACCACCACTGAACAAGACACACAAGCTGAAACGTCAAGACTGGGCCAAGAAATATCTCAAGACTGATTTTTCTAAGGTTTTATGGACTGATGAAATGAGAGTGAGTCTTGATGGGCCAGATGGATGGGCCCGTGGCTGGATTGGTAAAGGGCAGAGAGCTCCAGTCCGACTCAGACGCCAGCAAGGTGGAGGTGGAGTACTGGTTTGGGCTGGTATCATCAAAGATGAGCTTGTGGGGCCTTTTCGGGTTGAGGATGGAGTCAAGCTCAACTCCCAGTCCTACTGCCAGTTCCTGGAAGACACCTTCTTCAAGCAGTGGTACAGGAAGAAGTCTGCATCCTTCAAGAAAAAACATGATTTTCATGCAGGACAATGCTCCATCACACGCGTCCAAGTACTCCACAGCGTGGCTGGCAAGAAAGGGTATAAAAGAAGAAAATCTAATGACATGGCCTCCTTGTTCACCTGATCTGAACCCCATTGAGAACCTGTGGTCCATCATCAAATGTGAGATTTACAAGGAGGGAAAACAGTACACCTCTCTGAACAGTGTCTGGGAGGCTGTGGTTGCTGCTGCACGCAATGTTGATGGTGAACAGATCAAAACACTGACAGAATCCATGGATGGCAGGCTTTTGAGTGTCCTTGCAAAGAAAGGTGGCTATATTGGTCACTGATTTGTTTTTGTTTTGTTTTTGAATGTCAGAAATGTATATTTGTGAATGTTGAGATGTTATATTGGTTTCACTGGTAATAATAAATAATTGAAATGGGTATATATTTGTTTTTTGTTAAGTTGCCTAATAATTATGCACAGTAATAGTCACCTGCACACACAGATATCCCCCTAACATAGCTAAAACTAAAAACAAACTAAAAACTACTTCCAAAAATATTCAGCTTTGATATTAATGAGTTTTTTGGGTTCATTGAGAACATGGTTGTTGTTCAATAATAAAATTAATCCTCAAAAATACAACTTGCCTAATAATTCTGCCCTCCCTGTATATAAGGTTTGTCCAGCTAGGGGAAACAAGAACAGTACAACATAGTGTAACACTGTGTAACCAAATATTGGTGTATATTAAGTGCTAATTGGCCACTCACACTTTAGAGCCAAATAAAGAGCCTTCAGAAATTATTTAATGTAAATCTCCTCAATTCTTGGGTTTTATTGATGTCAGTTTTGTTCATGAAAAAAGGTAAAGTGCAGCCAAATAAGATAACCGTGTAAATAAAGTGCACAATGCATTTACTTATACAGAAGTAAACAATAGCAGATGAAACTGGTATCAAGAGATTCACAGGGTAAGTCCAAGTCCTACGCGTTTCATCCCTTTTAGGGACTTCCTCAGGGACAGTTTCTCAGTTGAAGACAGAATACCAAATACAAAGTGCATAAGAATCACCCTTTCATGTAGAACGAAATAATATATATATATATATATATATATACATAAGTATATACTTATATATCACTAAATATACCTATATATAAATCAAAATAATTTCAAAAAAATATATACATATATATATATATATATACACGTGTGTGTGTATATATATATATATATATATATTTCTACGTATATATTTATATATTTATGTAATAATTTTACATAATTAGGTCATTTTATTAATTACAATTTGCAGGACCTGCCTGACAACCCAGGCCGAAAGTTCAGGGAATTTAATTTGCTAGCACTATATTTAACACTGTAACTTTCCAAGACACCATAAAACCTATAAATGGGGGGTACTGTTTTACTCGGAAGACTTCACTGAACATAAATATTAGTGTTTCAAAACAGTAAAATGTATTACAACGACGATATCATCAGTGAAAGTGACAATTTCTGCATTTTTTACACACAAATGGCACTTACACTGACTATATAATTGTTGTGATACGTTTTACTGTTTTGAAACACTAATATTTGTGTTCAGCGACGTCTCCTGAGTATAACAGTACCCCTCATGTACAGGTTTTATGGTGTTTTCAAAAGTTACAGAGTCAAATATTTCACATTGAAATTCGCCAGGTTAGTTATGTTGCCTTTGAGACCGTACGGTAGCCCAGGAATGAAAATTACCCTGATGATGGCATACCATTTGCAAAAGTAGACAACCCAAGGTATTGCAAATCGGGTATGTTCAGTCTTTTTTAGTAGCCACTTAGTCACAAACGCTGGCCAAAATTGGCATTCAAATTAGTTTTTTGCATTTTCAAATATTAACACTAACTTTGGACAGTGTTTGTGACAAAGTGGCTACTAAAAAAGACTGGACATACCCCATACTTTTGCAAATGGTATGCCATCATGGGGGTAATTCTTATTCCTGGGCTACCATACGGTCTCAAAGGCAACGTAACCAAAATGGCAAATTTCAATGTGAAAAAAACTGAAAAATGTAACACGCTATATTTGACTCTGTAACTTGCCAAAACACCATAAAACCTGTACATAGGGGGTACTGTTTTACACGTGAGACATCGCTGAATACAAATATGTGTATTTTATTGCAGTAAAAGCAAACAGTATTATGACATTCACAGTTAGAATGTCACGTAGAACAAAAAAATATTTTTCAATTCTTATTTTTCCCCATTATTTTATATCGTATTCATATTAAATTATGTTTCATACCTAAATAGTTAATGTTAAATGAAAGCCCTGTTTCCCCTGAATAAAATTATATATAATAAGTGTGGGTGCAAATAATATGAAAGAGGCGAATTACGCCTGAACAGCCATATAGCGCAAATTCCAGTTTTTGTTTACGTTTTGTTTTGATCACAACGTGTACATTTGGCTCAGTCCTTAAGAGGTTAAGAGCTTACAAAAAGTTTGAAGAAAGTATAAACAAATTTTAAAAAATGAAAAAAGTTAAAACAGTTTTATAAAGTAACAAAATACATTAAAAAAATGCTCTTAAAAAAATGCTCATTACCACTACACCTGGAGCAAACTAGTGAAAAATGATTCAAAACTAAGGTTCAAAATATGCCTTTTGAAATACCCCAGGGTGTATTCTTAAAAAAATGGTATGCGTTTGACGGGTAGTTTGAATAACCAACTAGCAAAAATACTCCAAAATGGAACATGGACACAGCGTAAAAATTCAAAGTTTGAAAAAACTGAATTGCTGTGTCTCAAAACTTCCCCTTCAAAATCCACATATACCTGGCAAAGGTACATACGGGGGAATTGCTGTACTCAGATGACATAGCTGAGCAATCTATGAAGTATTATACTGCTGTAGCACACATAAGGTTTGCAGAATATACAGTGCAAACTGTTATTTTTTGTTTATCACTTAGGTAGCACTATGTGCACTTTTATTTAAGTTCATATCATTTGCTGTCTTTCTTATCTTATTTTGCTGGGATTTTTGGTGCAGGTAGGCACTAGCTTTGTGCAGTGCCAAGGTAAACAGGGATAGCCACTATTTTGCTCTTTGATCTCCCGAATCTCCATATGTCTGGCTATTTATATAACTTAGTGATTTTATGTGGTGGATTTGGGGACACAGTCTAGAATGTTTACGTTTTGTATGTACCCATAGCCTTCCTTTGGTATATTTAGGGATTTGTTCTCCCCTTTTTTTACTTTACTTTCTAATGGGTTGTTTTTTGCTTGTGAGTTGGAATCTCCCTTCTTCACAGATGGTGGAACTTTATTAGAGCATTGTATTTTACTTGTGCATTTACACATTGAGACCCTGTGCCTATCTTTATTAGGTTTACCCCACAGAGACACCTACCTGCTTAGGGGTGGATATTATAAGGTTGTTTTTTACACAGCAGTGTAATTATTGTATTCCACATGCCATTCTGGTCCATGTCTATTACTCTGGGGGCTGTACCTTGACTTTGGATGTGCTTCACCTGACCCTGATCAGACATTAGCAGGGTATTTAAACTCAGCCTCGCCCTGTGATCAGCATCAAGTCTTTGATCCTGTTGTGTGCTTTGTACCAGTGTTCCTGTCGTTTGAGCTGCTACTTGTTATTGACCCCGGCTTCTGACTACGTTTACTCTGACCTCTGGCATCCCTTGACTTCGGCTTCTCCTCGTTGTTCCTGTCTTCTGGCATCCTTTGACCTTGGCTATCCTTTGACGATCCTGCTGTTTGAGTCCTTGCCTGTCCTGCGACTTGGTACTTCATCCTGCACAGCCCCCGTGCACAGACCCACAGGCCGGGTGAATTCTTACCTGACCACCTTGGCCTGTGGCTATCTGCAAAGGCGAGCAACATATCTGTGCTACAGACTCCCAACCCAGGTAAGACCCTGACACCTTCCTCCTCAATCCCTTAGAAACAATTCGTTCTATACTTCTAATACTGAGCTATTTTGGTCTTTCTCCTTTTTAAATATTAGATCTTAATAAAAGTTAGGATTCTTTCTAAGCTAATTTCTTCTTACCGTGCTCTTGCCCTTTGCACTGTCAGTGGAGTGTATTGGGATTTTTTTTTTCTATTATAGTTTTTAAGGGTTACCCCGTTTTAGGGAGTACAGTTTAGGTACAAACACAAAGATAAAGCACCGCGCTTACAGCGCAGTAGCTTAGTATCCAACAGCTCAAAATACTTGGAAAAAACAAAGAGAATGCTACCTGCACTCTGGCCTAAATCCCTATGTACATTTAAACAAATTGGAGACTTTTTAGTTTTATTCTAATGGTCATTTGAATATATATGCTCACCTGCCACGTCAAGGCAATCCTCAAAAGGTGAGCCCTACACTATCCATTAGATATGCTGAAATTAGCCAAGAATCTCCAGTGAGACAGGAAGGGGTATTTTATAAACCCTTTCACATTTAACCCTTTATAGGGCTTCTACACATACAATAAACTTAGGCCAGAGCGCAGGTAACGTTCTCTTTGTTTTTACTAAGTACAGTTTAGGTGACCATTTTGCTTGTAGGAGGTGAGATTCTGTGATACCTCCCCCCCTCCCCGCCCATGTTTTAGTGGGATTGGTAATCACTGCCTCTCTGGTCAAGTCATCGCTGTCCACTCTCACCTTGACTACTGTAAAACACTTAGACCAAATGTTGAGGATAGTAGATTACGCTGAAGAAAAATGGAAGATTATGCTAGCTTTAGTGTACTAATAATCTTAATTTTAATAAAGACAGGAGGCGAGTATTTTGCATAACTCTCTTTACTAAATTCCATAGCAGTAAAGAAAAGGATAGTAAGAACCAATCAAAAAACAGTAAGAGGTATGGTATTCCCAGTGAACAGGCTCCTCCCCCTCTTTCTACTAGCGACATCGCAGACGGACAAAGTTCAAACAATAAAGAAACAAAACCAGTCTTGGGTCTGTAACTGTAGGGTCAATCCAAGCAAATCGGAATAATCCATGTGGAGTGAAGGGTAAACTTGGGTAATCCGTTATAACAGGAGATTCAATCCAAATGATTTAGGATAAACTTGGGTTGATCCACATAGATATAACCAAAGTTCCATTTTGAGTTACGGTAAAACGAGAATGTGGAATAGGTTAGGTACTAGTCGTAAGACCATGAAAACATGGGAATCATCTGAACAGCATATATTCGTAAGACTATAGTATTATAGTGACAATACATTAGTAATAGGAACCACTCTCTCTAAAGTACAACAAGGTATAATAATCCTGACATGTGAGATATACACCATATACGTAGGACAGTCGGAATGGTGAGGGTAGAGTAGTTCTATAGACTAGTTTCCTATAGAAGGATAGAGGAATTAGAAGAAGGAACAGTATAGAGATACCAGAAGACCGAAAGGGTGGGTATGGGTGGGAAAATACTCGCCTCCTGTCTTTATTAGCATAATCTTCAATTTTATTACATGACAGGAGGCTTCGTATTTTGCATTTTTAACGCTGATTTAATAAAGAAAACGCCGCGCAGGAGTTCGGTCTAAAGTAGAAGGTTCGAAAAGTGGATTCACGTGACCAGTCGGCCGTACATAGAACATCTGATAGTGATGCTCCGGCTGCGTAGGCCGAAGAAGCAGCCGCGCCTCACACCGAATGAGCCCCTGAAAGTGGCATCCACGCCCGCCAGTGACAAGATCCAGTGTACCCATCTAGCGAGAGTGGTAGAGGAAACTGGATTGTAGGGATTGACGTAGGAAATCAGTAGTTGACCGGAGGGAGTCGGGCGAAGAGAAGCGGTAGCCGTCAAGTAACTGCGCAAGGTTGCTACCACGCATAATTGGGGTTCCGCGACGAAGAAGGGGTAAAAAATGGCGGTGGAGTTCGATTTGGTCCGTCTGGAGACATGGAAGGTGACCCCTTCAGGATCTATCGAAATGGCGTTGACTTCGAAGGCCTTAACGTCGGATACCCGATGAAAGGAAACTAAGCAAAGTAACATCGTCATTTTTGCAGAAAGTTGGCGAAGCGAGAGTCTGTCGTTAGGCGGCCATTCTCTTAAAAAGGTGAGGACGAGGTCCACATCCCATAGGTGTATTTGGGGCCGGAGAGCGTTTTAGTCGCATGCCCCTCAGTAGTTGACATACCATAGGATCCTTACCCGCCGGAATCCCTAGGTGTATGTGCTGCTGATATCGCTGAACGAACTACGTTAATGTTTCTATAAGATTTTCCTGTTGCGAACAGTGACAACAGGAAATTCAGGATGGTGGCAATAGGTGCCGTAAGAGGATCAAGGTCCCGTTCCAGGCACCAAGCGGACCAGGATGTCCAAGCATAATCTCGTCCCCGGTGCCCATGAATCCCATAAGAGGTCCCTAGCAGTCTGCGATAGTTCTCTGACTTGCCAGGTACCCCGGAAAGAGTCCAAGCCACCAGGGAGAGTCTCTCTTCCAGTATTAGCGGGTGAGGGTTCCCCTTTGGATCCGTAAGGAGTGCCGGATGGGACGGCAGTAAGAGCGGGTCTGCGTAAGACAGTGCTAGAAGGTCCGGGAACCACGGTTGACTCTGCCATAGGGGGGTAATCAGAAGCAGAGAAATCTGGTGTACCTTCAGATAGTGGAGAGTCCTCGCTATCATAGCAAATGGGGGAAATGCGTAGGCGCCGAAGGGCGGCCAGGCCTGTAGGAAAGCATCCACTGCTTTGCATTCTGGATCTGGGAGCCAGGTGAAGAAGTCTGGTGTTTGTTGCGGGATGCAAAGAGGTCCAGATGGAAGGGTCCTCTCATTTGCGTGACGGCATTGAATGTCTCTCGGTCCAGCATCCAATCGCTGCCGTCTCTCCAATGACGAGAGAACCAGTCGGCTGTGAGGTTCGACTCCCCTGGGAGATATTCTGCCTTGAGGGAGATGTTGCATGGAAGGCAGAAGTCGAACACCTCTTTCGTGAGTTCGGATAGGAGTCATGAGCGAGCTCCGCCTAGGCGGTTGATATATCGGACGGCCGAGATGTTGTCCATCCCGAGGAGAATGCAACAATCTGATTTGTCCCTTGCCAGGCTGCATATGGCAAAGGAGCCCACCAGTAGTTCGAGACAGCTGATATGCAGGTTGAGTTCCTGTGAAGTCCAGACTCCTCCTGTCGATACTCCCTCGCTCGTGGCACCCCAGCCCCAAAGGCTGGCGTCCGATTCCAGTATGAAATTTGGGGTTTCACTGAATATCGCTCGTTCCAGGCCTGCATGCTGTCCAGCCACCACTGTAGTTCCTCCTTGACTTCTGCCGTAATCGGTACTGGTTGGTCGTAGGTGGGATTTCGGCAGAGGAAGGATGCCTTGAGGCGTTGCATCGCCCTGTAGTAGAGTGGACCCGGGAAGATGGCTTGGATGTATGCCGATAGGAGACCCACGATCCGTGCTAGGTTGCGTAGGGGAACCGATTGACATCTGATCGTCTTGCGGATTTCCTTCCGAATAGCCGCGATCTTGGCTGTTGGCAGGCGGAGCGTGCTGGAGACTGAGTCGATTTCGAATCCCAGGAATTGTATGGTTTGGGACGGAGTTGTTGCCGATTTCAGTTGGTTTATCGTAAACCCTAGGGATTCTAGGAGTTCCATGGCAAAACGTTTGTGTAGTCTGAGTCGTGACTTGACGGAGCAGAAGATTAGAAGTTCGTCCAGGTATATAATGCAGCGTATTCCTCTTGCGCGCAGATGAGTAACCACCGGCTTCAGCAGATTGGTGAAACACCATGGGGCCAAACTGAGGCCGAATGGGAGGCAAGTGAACTGCCATGGTCGGTAGTTCCACGTGAAGCGGAGGAAACGTCTGCTGTCAGTGTGAATCAGTACTGATAGGTAGGCGTCTTTGAGGTCCAATCTTGTGAACCAATCGCCGTCTTGCAGGAGATCTCGTAAGAGGTGGATTCCCTCGCTTTTGAAGTGGCAGTAGACCACGTGGGCATTGAGAGAACGGAGATTTATGACTGGTCGGACATCTCCTGTTTACTAAGAAGATGTTGCTGAAGAATCCTCCTGAGTCCGGGGTGGGTTCTATCGCACCATTGTTGCGGAGTTCCCAAAGTTTGGCTTGGATGAGTTTGGAGTCCTCTGCCGAACTGTTGAACGGTCATGGTGGGACCTCTTGATAAGGTGTGCTGACAAAATCTATGATGTTTCCCCGTACCGTCTGGAGTATCCAAGCGTCTGACGAGATGGTCGTCCAGTTCTGAAAGAAAAAGGAGAGATGACCTGCATGCAAGGTGATCGAAGGTAGATGATAGCTTACCTGGTGCGAAGCGGGATCTGCCACGACCACGGGTACTGTGTACTCTGTCCGAACCTCTTGAGTAGGGGAAAGGTTGACGGTATCCGTTTCTGGGTAGAAGGGTTGCGGTCTTGAGGATTGAGAAACGGCTGGCAGCACGGCCCCTGTGGCAGCCAGTCTGTCCAAAAAACACCCCTAGGGGGGTATTGTCTGAAGACCCTCCTCATTTGAGCTTTACTCAATGAGGTAAAGACGTTGACGTGACGGTTCAATTCCTTTAGAAAGGGCGCCCTGTGCCAGAGGTCCGAGTTCTTTGGTGCCCAACTCCACCAACTTCCCGTCTATGCGGAGAAGTGCTGCCTTACGCCTCTCCGAAGAGAGGGCCACATTTGCGTTTCCAAGGAAACGCGTTGAGCCCATTCACGGATATCGTGAGCCCATTCCCTGACCATGTCGGCATCAAATTGGTCTGCACATTAGAAGGCATCGTCTGCCAGGTACATTATGCGAGAGAGGGGTCCGGAGGTATCTAGAAGTTTGTCTTGGACTCCTTTGAATCCTCTCTCTACCCCGCGGCGGGGGTTGTGACCACTTCTGCTCATGAAGGTAGTGATTACCTGGTCAAATTCCGGTGTCATGGCCACTTGGTCTGTTGGGAAGGGCGGGAGCATTCCGACTTCAGTCGGTTGCGGACTATCTTGTCCATAGGTTTGCGCATCCATAGGTGCATAAACTTTGCGAGGTGTTCCGGAGGCGTCCAGTCTGTGGAGCGGGGGTAACTGATGTTTCGTGGATCAAAGAGCGTCTGGCCCATGGGGTCCAGAATAGCTTCGTCCTGTGCAGGGTGGTGTCCTCTGTCCCTTGCCATTTGGCAGCGAATGAGTCTGAATCCCCTGTGTCAAAGGGTTTAGATTCTGGGCCCCAGGCATTGTCATCGGATTGGGAGGCATTAGCCTGCCATTCATCCAATATGGCCATAGTGTCATCAATGTCTTCCTCTTCCTCTGAGGATAGCGCCTGGGTGGGAGCAGGGGTAACGGCGGTTGCCGTTTTGCTTTTCTTAATGGGCTGTTTGCCCTTGCTCGGTTTGGGATCCTTCTCCCCTTTCCAATGGCGCTTACTAGCCCGGGTGTCGTCCTTAGACTGGTTTTCAGAGTCTTCAGAATCGGTGTCTGGGCATGTGCGGCGTGGCCTGGAGCATTCTGGTTGAATGGCCATCATATGGGATAGGGCCTTTTTCATAAAAGCGGCCACCGCTGCATTTACATGGACTGAAAGTCCACTGGAGTAGACTGTGAGTCTTCCATATTAGTAAGGCACTTGTAGGAGGGCAGTTGAGGCAGGGGTCAGCAGTAGGAGAGGATCCTACGGTAGTTATGGTACCAGCACTACCGGATTTAACCCCAGCAGGGTAATGTTCTAGAATAGTACTAGTAGTACTAGGGCCCCAGTAGGGTAGGATAGCTCAGGAACAATAAGTACCAGCAGTACTGAATATATCACCCCAGCAGGGTGTATTGGGTTTTGTGTCTGGGCAGCACCCAGTATGCAGAGATTGCAACAGCAGAGCTCTGATAGGCAGCACCTTAATGGGGCCTCACCCTAGAGTGCACAGGGTATTAAGCCCTATAGTGCACATATACCACAGGAGTAACAGAGACTTTCTGTGGGGATCCCTGCCTGGATGAGAGTAGTGTGAGTTGATAGTGGAATCTGAAACAGTAAGGGGATATGAGTGACCAATTGAGTTGTGGCACAGATGGATTGAAGTAAGAATATGCAAACAAGGTGTTAGAATAAAACAATGCTTACCTTAAAATACCAAGCAGGTGTAGCTCTCCAACAGAGTCAGACCGAGTGGGTGAAGCTCCAAAAGGGATCCAAGATAGCCACCGCCACACTGAAAATGTGGGAAAGTAGATCCGGGGGGGAGGGGGAAGCAGAGTGCCCAGAATACATATAGGTATATGTGAGGGGGCCTCGGGAAAAATTCCTGAGTAGAAAGTTAACCAGGCATAAAGGAATGACAGTTAAATAAAGGTGCACAGAAAAGGCAATAAATTACAAGCAATATAAGTATAATAAATATGTAAACATTGAATAAATATGAGGAGCTCAATATTCTGACCTGTCTGCTGATGGAGCAGTAAAGAAAGAGGGGGGGGGAGCCTGTTCACTGGGAATACCATACCTCCTACTGTTTTTTGATTGGTTCTTACTATCCTTTTCTTTACTGCTATGGAGTTTAGTAAAGAGAGTTATGCAAAATACGAAGCCTCCTGTCATGTAATGAAATTTGAAGTAAAAATTGCAAAGTGTATGGCAAGGAAGTGAGTAAGGGGAGAGGAAAGAAAGGAAAGTCAATCTGACTGCCATTCTGGGGTCAAGATGGAATTTTCCTAGTTTGTTGCAAAATTGGAAGTGCTTTTTTTTTTGCCTTCTTTTTGGATCAACAGCAAAAAAATGTGAGGAAGGCTGAACTTGATGAACATATGTCTCTTTTCAGCCTATGTAACTATGTAAGAAGCAAAATGAGAGTGTACTAGGGCATGCAGCAGGTCCACTGATGCAGTATCTTATTTTGTACAACCAACTAAAAACATCCTTTACTACCACCGTTAGGCAAAGAAGGGAGAATGTTTAGCCTAGTGCCAATAGGTGGGACAGACAGACTCCCAGTTCACATTATCTCAGTTATGTAGTCTAAATGTCCAGGCACGTCTGGTGGTTTATTTCAATTGAAGATTTTATTTGACGCACAGAAGTGAAGAAAATGTTTCAGCTCCTGTCTGAGCCTTTGTCAAGTATGTTACATAGAATAATGTAGATTGATGCGTGACTGTATCAAGCTCCATTATTCCATGTAACATACTTAAACAAACAAACCAAACCACCATGTTCATCCTCCGGCTGGCCTTCTCTCCGCATGAGGTCCTGCCAAATGTTCATCAGGCTGCTCCAAGTTCCCCTCCTAGTGAGTGGAGCAGCGTGCCACTCATAAAGGGGGAGTGTATGCCTACAAATCTCTCTTACTCGCTCTCCCACATATGTAGCCCCCCAGGCTCCTCCCCATGGGAGGGTTCCCTCTCTCACTCCCCTATTTACACCATGTCCTTCCAAGGCTCATTGCTCAGATGTCTTGTGAGCTTTTAACTTGCTCTCTATCTCCATGCTGAGTCCATTCACCAAAAATCAGTATGTCTGCTTGTTGAGATCCAACTAGCCACTAATGCTTTAAAACTCTTTCTAAAGTTGCAAACATATTCTAAGATCTATTATTAAATTTAAAAAAATTCAAGTTAAGCTTCTGCTGCTGCTGTTTCTCCACTGTTTTCTAATCTGTTTGTATGTTCTGATAGAGCACTGCTTTTCTCCCCACTGACACCACAGACTGCATGTATGGGAGAGCTTTGTTCTTGTCATGGTGGAAGGGATGAGTAGATGGTCAACAGCACAGTGATTTTTTTTTCATTTCATTTTTTTTTAATTATTATTATTATTTTGTATTCATTAAATTATTTTAACTATTTATTATTTGGTGTCTATTCCTACCTAAAGAGTCCTTGGTAGATCGTCACTGTCTTCCCTGACAGCTGGATCCTTACACTTACTCATGAACAATTTCCCCAACTGCACATGCCTAAAAGGAGCAGTGAAAAACACGCACACAGTGTCACAGAAGAAACTCTCGGCTCTAGTGCCTAGATCAGAAAAACTGCTTCAGGATGACACTTTTCTCAAGTTGCTCAAGTAATATCTGAGTATCCTCATTACTTTTTTTTTGCCAGTGTTCTAATGGAAAGTTAACCAGGACACTGTTTTATCCATCACTATATGATTACATGCCCTCTATGCCTGAGAAATTAAACACTATAGTCTCACTATGCAATGAAAATTATAATTACAGATTACAAATGCGTCATTTATGTAACACTATCAAAAACTGTATTATAGATTGCATTCTACAAATCAAAAGGTAAGTTTCATGTTTCAGTGGATGGAATAATTGTTATACCTTTCTCATTATTATGAAAATATAATTTAATAATATTTTAAGGGTAACTATTGCTAATAAAATGAAGGTTGTTGAGGATTTAAAGAGATATATGCCAGATAATAATAGTAAAGAAAATAATATATCATCCATATATTTCAGGAAGGATAAATTGAGCATTCACTAAATAGTGAATTGCTGTAAGGTTAAAGAAAATATTAGTTGTTTTATTTTTTACATTAAAGGAACTGAATTAGAAGTATTACACATTTGTCCTACTTGCTCTGCTAAGCTCACGCGACCTTAAATTACTCAGATAAAATTTTTTTCAAATCCTCACAATTCTCCATTTCATGAATAATCCCAATGATATTTTTTCTCATTTTGTATTGAAGTTTTTCCAAAGGTTTAAATCCAGTATATAGTTGCCTCTTAATGTATACATCAAGTAGTTAGTGAGTTACGAGGTAATACAATCGTACTCTAAAGTCGTACAATAACAACATCTGCTTCTATTTATAATTCAACATACTGACATAGATAGTTTACAATATTCCCTTCATTTAGGTCTATGTTAACAACTCATATCAACTCAACAAAGTTATATACACAAACAAGTAAGCAGGCAAACCAAGTTATGTCGGATCCGGTAATTTCTGTATGCTCCGTTCCCTCCATGTCTATACAAATCCCTGTCTATGTTTCCATGGGCTATCTAGGTCCCCCTTGTCCAGCATCTGTGGGGTATAAGTCTTGCTGCTACTGTGGTTGTAGGTATGGTGGATGGCGTGTTTTTGACATGTGTGTTTATCGCATTTTTAGTTGTAAGTAAGGGAAGATATCTCTCTCTGGTACACCCATTTATCCCTTATATCTGGAAAACTCATGATTGTTTGTTCTCTGCACAGCTGTTGGATTTGGGATATAACTAGGCGTAACCATCTGGCTAGGGGGATCGTGGGGTTCACTGCATGAAGTGCATTCATCCCACACTTTGATCGTTGCAGTTGTGGTAGGATATAGGCTTACTTTAGGGCCCCTCAATGTTCTTGGCGTGAGGTGTGACTAAGTTGGTCTTGTTCCATATCTACCCACTGTGTTACTCCCTGCTGGGCATGCAGGTATATGCTCGTTGCTAGGATAGAGGCTTTATAGTATAATTGGGTAGGCCTATGCCCCCCATATTTGTTGTCCTTTGTAGGAGACTTAGAGGCAGCCTGGGTTTCTTATCTCCCCAAATGTAAGAGTTGCATATGGCTTGCAAAGATTTATAGATTGCGGCCTGCATATCTATAGTGAGCATCCGAAATATATACAGTAGCCTTGGTAATAGCATCATCTTACATGCATTTACTCGACCCAACCATAACAGTTTCGCATTTTTCCATTTATGTACCTCTGTGGTGCATAACTGTATGAGAGGTTTGTAATTGAGTTTCACTACATTGCTTATAGGAGTGGCAATCTTAACTCCTAAATACGTTATGGACGTTGTCCACCAGTCTAGTTCAAAGGAGGTTTTAAGGGTATTTACAGTAAGCCCTGGTAGATTTACCGGTAAGGCTTGTGTTTTTTCCCTGTTTAAGCGGTAGTATGAGATTCCGCCATAGTCTGTCAGTAATGTTAGTAGTAGCACAAAGATATCGTCTGCGAACATCGCCAGACAATAGTCCCTGTCCTTTAATATAATACCGGTTATGGCTCGGTGTCTTCGTATTTTCCAAGCCAAGGGTTCTAGGGAGAGAATGTACAGCAAGGGGGACAGTGGGCACCCCTGGCGTGTCCCGTTTGTAATGTGAAAGGTTCGTGATAGGAAGCCACCATGGGAGACCCTAGCACTGGGTTGTGCGTACAATGCCAATATACCCCTGATGGTCTCTTCAGGGAATTGATAATACCTGTGGATAGTACCTGTGTCATATATTGCCAGTTTAGTCTATCGAAGGCCTTTTCAGCACCCAGCACCAGGAAAACACCTCTGAGATGCTCGCTCTCCATCCCCGCTACCATGTTTAGTACCTTCCTTGAGTTATCAGAGCCCTGTCAGCCCCTCACAAATCCTGACTGATCATTGTGTACTAATTTATGCAGAAGCGGTGCCAATCTTTCGCTGAACAGTTTTGCATAGATATTGGCATTGCTATTGAGCAGCAAAATGGGCCTAAAGTTTTTACAGTGATCTTTGGTTTTACCAGGTTAAGGAAGCATGAAGACATGTGCCATTGTTACTTCTTCTGGCAATGCTCCTTCTTTCATGCATTGGTTAAACATATCACCGAGAGGTTGAGCTAGGGCGTTAATAAAGGTACGGTAGTATTTATTAGGTAGGCCATCAGGGCCTGGTGATTTGTTTAGCGGGAGTGTGGAGATCACCAAGGTGATCTCCTCTACTGTGAAGGGCCTACTAAGATGTTCCGCGTCCGTGTTGGATAAGGTCGGGAGGTCGACTCCTGATAAGAAGGCGTCAATATCTGCTTTTGAGGGGCAGATCGTCTGTGGGTCGTCTTTTAGATTATTTAATTTTTTATAATAATGGGCAAATTCGTCTACAATCGGGACTCACATTCTTTGGGGTCTGCCTTAAAAAGAAAAAAAAGGAGAAAACAATACAATAACTGAACCTATAATCAACTATGTACAACATTCCGTTCACTGTGCCTCTGCGGGGCAGTGTTAGGTATAACGGTTTCTCTTGTGGCTCTGATCTGACAGTCACTTTGGGGGTGGGTATTAAAATCAAGAGCAAGGTTTTAACGGTAACAATTATTAAAGCAATTATTAAAGCAATTCTTAAGGGCCTTAGTATCGCCCTCAACTAGGGCAGTTAGGCTTTCAGCCCGGCATAGTAATTGGAGAGAAAGAAGCATATTTAAACATAGTCCACGTATCCGACCTGTCCCTCATGAGCACCGTGTAGTCAGTACACGAGTAGGAGTTCTGACCCTCTAGGTGTGTCCTTGTGTAGTTGTGGACCGTGGTTGTTTCTTCCATTCGTTTTGAAGCTTGTTTGTTAGTCTGCCATCTGTAGCTGGCGGAGAAGCATCTTGTATGGGAATGTTCCACTCTATTAGTTGTCGCTTGCCAGATTCAGGGTCGAGAATCGGGTTGTCCACGCCGTTGCGCTTTACTAGTAGTTTAGTCGGGAAGCCCCACTTATACTGTACATCTGCTGCTCTCAATGCCGCTGTGATATGGGTAAACGTGCACCTCTTTATCATGGTTGTGGAGAAAAAGGTCAATGAATAGCTTGACTTGGGAAAATTGACCCGGGAGTTGACCTTGGCTTCTAGATGCTTGCATTATGCGATCCTTCACAGTGAAATAATGTACTTGTGTGATAGTGTCTCTTGGCACTGTTGCTGGTAGGTGTTTAGGTTTTGGTAGGTGCTGTGTCCAGTCTAACAGCAACTCAGTTTCCGTCAGAGCTGGAATGTAGGCTTTAAATATTTCTTTCACATAGTGGGTCAGATCTTGTGAGCAGACGGACTCCAGTATTGCCCGGATTCTAATATTATTACGGCGGTCTCCATCTTCGTGATCTGCCATTTTTGCTTCTAGACTTTTCACTCTCTCGAGTAGGGCCATGTGTGCTTCTGCTAGGCCGTTATGTGCATCTATTATTTCCTCTGACCTCTCTTCCAGACATGCAGTTCTCCTAGAGCTTGGATGTCAACCCTGATGTCTGTAGCAATCTGCATCTGATTTGAAGGTATTTTTTAAGTCTAGGAGCATGTTATGTAGTGAGGCGTTTGTAACAGGTGTTTGCCTGCTGTCTATAGTGAGAGTAGACTCACCCACGTCTGTGCATGAGGCTAGGGATCCAGGTTGGTTGGCGTCATTTTGTTCCCCTGTTCCTCTCTTCGGTTGACGATGCGACGTGCATCTGGAGGGTTTTCTGTTTAAATTTCTTGGAGATCTTGGTGGACATCGTGTCAGGGAGGTATGTCCACGATCTGAGCTTGCTTGCCATATTTAAACGCTGTATATCCATGCTGTCTGCACCCGTCGGCGGGAGAGCTCGGGACTCAGGCGACCGCTCTCATTCACCGCTAAGCCACGCCCCCCCTTGTTTCTCATTTTTAAGTTGTCATGGGTCATGTTTTAATTACCTGCACAAAGGAGAGATTGGGGGCACACCCGTATACATGAAAGGTGCTGCCGCAGTGACCAAAATTCATACAGAAAAACTAGTTACGGCGCACTCAGACTTGTAAATTAATAACTAAGAAGGCTAACGCCTATCTAAGAATAAATATGGGGATTTAGTTCCACCATATGGCCATATGATGTTAAGCCCACTACTACTTCATTACTTTGTAAGAGCAAAGTGAGTATACAATAGCTTCAGAGACCTCTTTAGAGGTGGCCACAGGTGTGTATAAATAGGAGGAGTTTTATAGTCATGTCACTTTTATTATTTTCTTTATGCAGCACAGATATTATCTGCAAATGTGAGTATACTCATTCAAGCACCAACACTTTAATTGTTTAGTTGTTACACTGTTTTTAATTGCTTTTATCACTATTGTATACTCACTTTGCTCTTACAAAGTAATGAATTCAATACACTGTAGCTTATGTTTAGCACTAGTACTATTTAATTTATCTCCCACATTTTTGTTATTAGCGTAGGACCCACTGATATTGGGGTACTTTGAAGTAGTAGTGGGCTTAACATCATATGCCCATATGGTGGAACTAAATCCCCATATTTATTCTTAAATAGGCGTTAGCCTTCTTAGTTATTAATTTACAAGTCTGAGTGCGCCGTAACTAGTTTTTCTGTATGTTTTAATTACCTAACACAATGCTAATCACTAAATACCATCAGAAGGATCAGCTAAGATGACCATGATAATTAAACCTGTTACTGATGTCTTAAAAGTTATGGAGCATCATTTTTACTTTTGTTGCTATTTGTCTAACATTATTTAAAGCGGCACTGTCATGCTGAACTTACCTTTCTTTAATTGATTCCTCTTCTCTCCCTCTCTCAGGATCTGTTCTTCATTTCTTCCTGTCTGCTCTAGTTTTCTTTAAAACATAAGACAAATTAGAGACTACTTGTCTTATGGAGGTTTCCTACGCCTGACCATCTCTGACCAGCGGAGGAGCAAAGTGTGCTTCATTTCCGGTGGTCAGAGAAATTTTCCCATAATTCTCATCATCAAAATTCCAAATAACTTTCCCATGCTGTGTAAAATGACTAGCAATCTGATTGGTTAAATTCCAAGTCAACCAATCAGAGCGTTCTGAGTCAAATTGCAGGCGTGGGAAGGCTTTAGAAGCCTTTCCATGCCCTGCGGAGCTCAGTCTGCGCGGTGCTCTCGCCAGGTGAAGATGGATTAATCAGGTTTTTTATTTTAGTTTTTACAAGTTCGACGGGTATGACTGTTTTTATTTGGCCTTTTTTGGGGGCTGAAAAATGAAGATTTTGAAAAAAGGAGACATCAAATGGTATTTTTTTTTTTTTTTTTTAAAGGCACTTAGTTGTTTTATTCCCCATTGACTATTTTTAGGGTGAGGGGGTAGGTAGGGGTTTAATAATTTGTTTTGGGTGGGGGGGTGACTAGGGGCTTCGGGACCCCTAGTCACCTTGGGGGGGGGGACACTTTCATATATGGCCCCCACCCGCTGCTCAGGGGTGGGTGTCGGGGGGGAGGACAATAGGTCCCCCCCTTATTGTTGTTTATGGCCCCCACCTGCCGCTCAAGGGCTGGGGCCGGGGGGAGGACATACTCATTTAGGGCCATGACAGTGCCGCTTTAACCCCTTAAGGACCAAACTACTGGAATAAAAGGGAATCATGACATGTCACACATGTCATGTGTCCTTAAGGGGTTAAGTCTGATACAGGAATTAGTAGGCCTCAGAAAATTACATATATGGCTCTGACACAAAAAAATACAAGAAATGCTAATTCTGAGAAGCTTCATGAAACACAAAGAAGTGCAGCATCTGATCTCATCAGAATTGAACTTCAGTAACTCAAACACTTAATTAGCTACTTTACTATATTTAATGTCTCTGGGGCAGTGTAATTAAGTACAATTCTTCATGGAAAATGATTTGATTTAATTTATTTTACATTCTTAGATAGTTTTGCATTAACTATGTCCTGACCACTAGCACATGGATCGCATGAAGTGTAAAGTGTACATATGTATGTGTATGATAGTGTGATCATGTATATATGATCATATATATATATGCGATTCACTGATTCATACTTTTGATCAAACACAAGTGTATTATTATTTATTTTTCCCCTTTCTCGCTGTCCCACATTATTCTTATTCAATCTCTTTTTCTTTCTCTCTTACTCTCTCTCCACATGACATACTTATTAAAATTCCTAGGACTGGAGCAGCCTCAAAGGGAAAGGTTGACCTGGTTTACATCTGCAGGAACAGCAAATATTACAGTTTTATATGAGATTAATTTTCTGTAGTAAAATTTAAAATTTACTGCATTTTTATAACATGCTTGAGGCAAGCTGAGGAATTTCATTGTGCATCATATATTTTCTTTTTCTCTAAACATCACAAGGAGGATAAACATTTTGATATGATGCCAAAACACAAATTGATCTGTGATGTATAGTGTTTTTAAAAAAAATAATAATAACACAATCATTTTTTTTTTTTTATTTGATTTGGTACCAACAGTAACAAACTAACTACCAGAAGTATTGTTTGTCTTTCAGGAACCCATCTGTAAACTCTAATTGTGATAGTTGTACATTCTTAGCAATTTAAAATTAATAATAACTCCTTTACTACCAAACTCACTATAAACATTTATGATTTCACTGTAGATTTTTCATTTTGTATTGCTTTCTGCTAATCGATATTGGTACATATATCCTGGTGCGTTTTCCAAGTCCAAATTGGTCCTCATTGGATTTGATGTTAGTGTTAATATTTTGTGGTTTGATAGCTAGTGTTAATATTTTTTCAATATTATTTTATAATATTCTATTCATGTTACCTTGTCATCTAATTTAAGGATCCATAGGTGTGATTTACATAAAGTAGGTTGCATGGATATAGGAAGAGGTAGATTACATTATGCATATTGTATTCTTATTAAAAGAATAAGACTCCACAGGTGAAGTCCGGGCAAATGGACTTGTTCAGGTGTGTATTAAAAACATTTTTTTCTCCTACACAACGTAACTGTGCATTTCTCTATATTGTCTTTTTTGTTTTTTTACCTTTATGTTTTGTATGAAAAAATCTTCTTTGGAATAAAGATTATCAAAAAAAATGGAATGGTTTTTATTTAAACAAAAGCCCGAAACATAGTTTTCTAGGTCAAATCCAGACTTCATTCTATTATTTTTTTAATCCAGCCTGTAGGAATTTAGTCTTTAGTAATGTAAGCATCCTATAAACAACCTAAATATCTTCCTGCTACTTTGGTCGACTATATTTATAGAATCTGCTACCCTATGACATTTATTTAAAAACCTTCACCCCTTATACCCTCTGTTGCTGATACACCAATCTTTCTACTCTGCTTCAATCTCTTATCATTTTCTTCTTTTCCATTTCTATCTCCTACTCCATTTTTCTTTCTATTTTTCTTCCTTTTTTATTTTTTATGCACCTTAGACTGACTTTCAATTTACATTTATTTTATTGCCCAATACATCTTTTGCACAATATTTGTTTTTGAAAATCAATATTTCCAATTTTTTTTATTAATTCTTTATTTTTGCTAGTTATAGCATAACAAATAACATGAATCATATAAAAACATGCTGGAGACATTGATATTGGCATTGATTTCACATAGCTGGGTCAACTCATTTTTTCTATTTTTGTGGCTAAGCACCCTCTCATGTATGGGAGAGTTAAAGCTATCTATATTTGGAGGGGTGCAGGTAAGGCTTTTGTGCCTTGGAATTTGTCACAGTAGCGCTATTGAATTCGGGCTGACATAAAGCATGTATGGGGTAGAAGGTGAGCATAGATGCCTTCTGCAGCTTGAGGTCTTAGGCATAAGTATGCTTTCCTAGCCAGGAGGCCAGATTAAGTAGCCAAGCGTGCATTACTTTGCTCGTGTGGGAGCATGGCTTATAAAAGGTGGGGAAAAAACTAAACAACGGGACAAATCAGTGGCTTACGGAGCCAGATTAGTAACAGTGTGGTTATTGATAAATTGCATAATTAAACAGAGAAAATTTAACATTTTGACACATGGCATATATTGGACGCAATTGTCTGCTGCTACAAACTTCAGGTAGGTAGGGTGTGCGTGTCAATCACTCCCCTTCTGGGCACAAATGGGGTGACTCCTGCAACATTTCACAATGGACAATCAGTTGCTAGAGTGTTCTCCGCTATGCCTAGGGCCTGGGAGAAAAGTTGGTGCTTCGGAGAGATGTGCCATCCGATGTGTCTTGCAAGCCTTTTCAGCTAGTATTCGGCTTGGGCCCAACTTGTATGGTATGGAATTTTTCTGTAGTAATTGGGTAACCTGCTTGAGGGATTGTCACCATAATAGGTTATGCCTAGGAAAGTCCTGGAAAAATGCTAGCTGTGCTGATTCAAATGTCACCATTTGAGAGCCTCTCACTGCCCCCATGAGTACTCCACGGTCGGTGTCCCGCATTTGTTTCAGCAGAACATCCCTGGCTGTGTCTTAGGCTGTGCTGGGTGCCTAAGTGAGGTGAAAGCAGGAGTCTACTGCCATTTGTTTTGCCTGCTTAGGCATCAGCAGAGTAGCGATAAGCCTCCTACAATAGAGGGGGAGTTCAGCACCTGGGTTCATTTCCAGTACTCATTTCCAGATTTTTAGGTTCTGTGCTCGGGCCTTGTCCTCCATGATAGCTATTTGTGCCTGTTGGTCTGCGCATAGTTTTTTCAGCGCACCTGTAGTGGCGTTAGTAGCCGTTAGGAGTAGCTTGGTGCCCTCCAAGCCTTCCTCCATTGCCTGTACTCTGTTGGTTAGTGTTGTAACTGTCTTCAAAACTGGTGCCATGTCTGCATTGAACATTCTCTTAATTTCTGTCAATAAAGCTTTGTCTGTTTTGGTGGATGGGGCAGAGTCCCCCGGTTCTGCAGGTGTCTGAGGTACCATGTTTGCCTTAGGCAGAGGGAAGATATCAGCTGCAGCACTATCATCATCAGACGAAATCGAGGTATAGGCCTTAGTGGGTGCCATCTTGGCTGATTCAGGTCGCTGATGCCTTGTGAGATCGATCATGGGGCTGGTAACGGGATTCAGCAGAGTATTTCAGGGTAAGTTTGCAGAGATGCTTCAGTGTGCATCCAGCTCGTGCTGGAGCTGGCTCTGCCCCCCAATATTTCCAGTTTATGCATTTATTATTACTTAGATTATTGGTTAACAATTTACTCTTTTATTGCCTTTTTACATTCAGAATGAAAATTGTTTAAAATTAATCCAAGTGCTTATGAAGCAATCCTTATAAAATTAAAACCTAAAGCTAAAACTAAAGGTTTTCACATAATTATTGCAACAGACATACTTTTGGAGTTACCCATTAAAGTTGACTAGAGATAGCATAAGCGTTCATATATTTAAGGAAGAATCACACAATACTGCAGTATCATAAAGTACTGACATGCAGGAGATTGGTCTCAATTTCCATTGGCTAAGAATTTACAAAAATCTTCGTACTTTCAAGCAAATGTGGACTAGTCGTATGATTTTACTAAATCCCCACTGGTGTTTACTTACTAAACTAGCATTAGATAATTGTAATTTCTGTTTCTAATTCAACTACTTTGACTTTATAAGTCTAAAATGTGCTATTTCCTCTATTCCCATTTAATAAATCCTGCTTTCAATATTGGAAAAAAGTATAAAACTATATAAGACAGGACAGGAGTCTGTGCAGGATAAATTGTTGCATTTCTTGTTCACTTCGAATAAAGCTGCTTAATGAGATATATGTATGTCATGGAACATCCTATATTCCTTGACTAAAGGAAACAACACATTGTCATATATGATAAAGTAGTGTATACAGGACATTAAATTCATTGATATCTACAATAATGTTGTTGTGGCCGTCACTTAAATATGAATATTAATCTTTCAATTAATATATAATAATTAATAAGTAACAACATTGATCTTTTTATAGTTTGTGGTATTATGGTCAAATATGTGGATATAAAATACACAAAACTTGTAATGTTAAATGTATATTTAACCCCTTAAGACCGCGGGACGTTCTATGCTGCCCTTAAGGAAGCAGCTCTAAACGCCGCGGGGCAGCATAGAACGTCCCCGTGATCTTATGTACTTATCGCGGTATGGGGACTCACCTGGAAGCCCAGGGAGTCCCCCTTCTTCCTCTTCGGCCCCTCTGGGCCATGTGATCTCGAGCTCCTTGTGGCATAGCCGTCCAAGGCATTGCCAGCAGGGAGAGTGCCTTTAATGACAGGTACTCCCCCTGCTGTGTGAAAAAAAAAAATAAAACATGTTAAAACAGTGTAAAATTAAATAATATATACTTAGATCATATATATATTTATTATGTATATGATCTAAGTATATATATATATATATATATATATATATATATACACACACACACATATACACACATACACATAAATACACATACACTGTCTAAGTATATTTTAATATATATATAATTGTATGTATATATATAGATATATAGATATATCTATATATATATCTATATATATATATATATATATATATCTATCAAAGTATACGTACAATGATATAGACTAAATATATATAATTATCATTATATATATATATATTTATATATAATATAAAATAAATATGTAAATATGTTAAAAAATAAAATTAAAAAAATAATAAAAAATAAATAAATAAAAATATATATAAATGTATAATTTCATTCTAACTGTATTTTAAAATTAATATATATATATATATATATATATATTGATATCAAAATGCATGTAGAACAAAATAATATATATATATATATATACATATATATATATATATATATATACATACATAAGTATTTACGTATATATCACTATATATATATACACATCTATATATAAATAAAAATAATGTTAAAAAATTATAGTGTTTGTGACCAAGTGGCTGCTAAAAAAGACTGGACATACCCCATTTGCAATACCTTGGGTTGTCTACTTTTGCAAATGGTATATATGTACTTATATTAATATTAAAATACATTATGTATGATGTTACATATATATAATATATATATTATATATATAAATATATTTATTTTATTTTAAAACATGTCTAATATATTTTTTTTTTTACTTTCCCACCAGCAGGGGGACTATCTGCTGGTAGGGGGTCATGTGATCGCTCTTTGAGAGCGATCACGTGGTCTCCGGGGGCTTCTTTTGCCATGGGAGGGCTGCCTGGGCTGTGAGGCAGTCCTCCCGAAGCGGAGCGCCGGGTAGGTAAGTATTCCGGGCGCTCCAGGCCTCAAAGCCGTTACGGTGTTCTATGCCGCCGCAACGGCTTTAAAGCCCAATTAAAGCGAGACGGCATAGAACGCCGTAACGGCGTTAAGGGGATAAGGGGTTAATATAATTAAAATAACAAGTAAACAATGCTAACAGAATGTAGATTTGCTACAATAATTATACACTATAATGTATATTTCATATAATTATAATAACAAGTAAACACTGCTAGCAGAATGTAAATTTACTACAATAATTATACAATACAAAACTACAACATATCCCTTACAAAAGGCTATAACAGTTGCTAAATGTTAAATCAGATTCATATTACTTACAAGACCCCAGCCCTTTGGCAGAGGTTAAGTCCAGGTTTCAACTCACACCCCGGTACACGCCATGGCACTTCTCCCAACTGCCACAGGAGACACAGACCCTCAAACACGACACTAGGGAGACTGAGTAGAACCGTCCACTCAAATTGCACAATACTGGAAATATAACACTCTCTCATCCCCATCCCCACCCTCCTTCTAGGCAGCACAAAACCCCCAGGTTCCTTCCCCAGTTAGTGGCCAAATCTTGGGTCACCGTATCATCCAGATATGCATGTACTGACAAAAATGTATATATGTCTCTATGGATATGTCTGCTTTTGTCAATGCAACTCCTTTGAAAATGTATGATGGAATATGCATGTTGTTTGTACACGAATACTATAAACCCAATGTTTTGTAACATATTGAATAACCAATAAAAATTTAATTAAAAAAAAAAAAGGAGAAAGGGAGAGACAGGCAGGGACACAAAAAGGGAAAGTAATTAATATAGTGTGTTAATCTGAAAAAAAAAAGAAAAATCTTACCTTTGTGCAACCATGTGAGACCAAAGAAGAGATTCTTTTTGATCCAGTGAGGGTTTTCCAAGGCTGTTTCAACCTGACAATACATATCAATAATTGCTATGATGGTTAGGAAGTGAACATAAGGGAATATAGATATTGTAGACATTTTAACCTTATGGAGGTGTAAGCCACAGTGTTTTCATGTCGTCTGCCACCTAGACATAAACACAAAGTTAATATTTTTCTTTGTGTCCTTAAAACATATAACAAAAGATGTACCTCTTGTTGTATTGCAAATAAAAATGCATCACAATTAAACATATGCATGCTATGCATTGTGAGAGATTAGCGGGATATGAAGTGCATTCTGTTATAAGAAGGATCTTATTTAGTTTAAGTTTCATTATATA
The DNA here is from genome assembly GCA_933207985.1 of Pelobates cultripes. Lineage (NCBI taxonomy): Eukaryota > Metazoa > Chordata > Amphibia > Anura > Pelobatidae > Pelobates > Pelobates cultripes. Next base: position 294,498,907 of record OW240912.1, read on the forward strand.
GTCACATCACAGAAATGCGGTGATCTGTATATGTGGGTATCCATGAGAATACCAATTAGGAATGTAAATCCTCACACCATATTATTAATAATTATATATTGATGTATTATTTATTTAATCAATGATTTATTCAGGGTCCTTACATATTGTTTTGGTCATCTGCTCTGTGAATCAATGAAAAATAAAATGTATTCCAACAGAGTCTTAAGTACCTTAATATTTTTATCAAAAATTCAAATTAAAGGATCACTATAGTGCCAGGAAAACACTTGTTTTCCTAGCTGTATAGGGTCTCTAGGTCCCCCCCACCCTCAGGGCCCCCCTCCCGCCGGGCTCTAGGGAGTGGAAGGGGTTAAATTTACCTCTTTTATCAGCGCCGGGCAGGGAACTCTCCTCCTCCTCTCCTCCTCGTCATCATCGGCTGAATTTGCATGCGCGGCATGAGCCGTGCGCACATTCAGCCAGTCTATAGGAAAGCATTATCAATGCTTTCCTATGGACGCTGGCGTCTTCTCACTGTGAAAATCACAGTGAGAAGCGCGGAAGCGCCTCTAGTGGCTGTCAATGAGATAGCCACTAGAGGCTGAACTAACCCTATTATAAACATAGCAGTTTCTCTGAAACTGCTATGTTTATAGAAGAAAGGGTTAATCCTAGCTGGACCTGGTACCCAGACCACTTCATTAAGCTGAAGTTGTGTGGGTGCCTATAGTGGTCCTTTAAGAGTGCAGATAAATTAATTCCCTAATGCAGCATACAGAATTCAACAGCATCTGTTGAATTCTGCTTTATAACACAAGTACAGCAATAATGACCACAATTATTTTTACGGGGAAGTTTTAGGGCAAATGTACATACCATGCAACTTCAGGATTTAGACTTGCAAATTTGAAAGTCTTATAAACTGGGCCTTTGTATCCGTTACAGAGATCGTTGTACCATTAGCTGAGGCATTAGATGATTCTTGCAGCTGACATGTGACAGGAGTTCTGCATGCCTCCAGTACTGCCCTATAACAAAAGACATCCAATAAATGTGGCATGTTGCCACAAAGATCAGATTTCAGGGGCAGACCAGGTTGACTATGAGACCAACTCATTAGTGAGAAGTCCAGCAATAACTTAACCAAAGAGGAATTATACTGGATACATAAATTAAACACACTGGAGCCAAATTAAACACAAATTATATGAATTGAATCTTTTTTTATATGAATTGGTTACTGTGGGGGAGGGGAATACCAATTGCCCAAAATATGCATCTATGCATATTAGTAAACAAAAGTGAGAACAAAATGGGGAATTGTACTGAAAATGTACTAACTAATAACTAAACTAACTCAGTATTTTAAACCAAAGTTTGGTAACTCAACTTTTGGGTACAAATTAGTTCTAAATAATCAAGCGCCTTAAATTATAAGTGAAGTCTAACTCTAAAGAGGCATGTGTGACATGTCATGATTCCCTTTTATTCCAGAAGTTTGGTCCTTAAGGGGTTAAACAATAATATTGCTCTATTCTCTCCATTTTTCTCACTGAGGCCTTTATACGTATACATTTTTTTGCAGGACTATCTATCTGCAATGCAATGGCATACGTGGAATGCAAACAAATTTGGAACAATGTAGATGGAATGCACACATGATCTGGGTACAAGACAAAGAGGAGGAGAGAAGCAATTCAATCTAGGTAAAGGAAGGCAGATATAGGTATGAGATCAAGAATATGTACAACGAAGCAAACTATAAAAGAGGCATTAGACACCCACATTAACACTAATGTGAATGGAGGATTAGTCTATTTACATGGAGTCTCTAGTGCAGGGGTAGTCAACCTTTTAGCAGCACTGAGCCGATAGAGGATTGTGATGTCCTGTAGCGTGCCAATCCTATTTTTTTTAAATTGAGGTGTGTATGCTGCCATATTCTGCTTGTGTTATTTTTACTGTAATTGCTTTGTATCGTTGTATTTGTGCGTATATGAGCTATTATATTGTATATGTTCAGGAGTAGTTTATGGTATCGTGTATGATACATATGAATGTGGGCTGTGTATGAGGGCTGCTTGTGGAATTGTGTGTGGATGGATATGTCACATTGTGTGTTTGGTAGTGTGTGGGGGCTGTTTGGGGTATTGCATGTGAGAGGCTGCATGTGGGGTTTTGTGCATGTATGTGGATTGTTAGTGGTGTTGCATTTGTAGGGATTGTGTGTTGTGTGTGTATGTGGGCTGTTCATATTTTTGTAGGAGGGGAGGGTTATTCTGCATTTCTGTGTATTTCTGTTCCAGTGGGGACCAGGCTGGCCAGGTACAGGTCAAGAACAGGAGCTGCGATAGCTGTCGAGGGCTGCTCTACTACAGTGTGGATTCCCATTCACAAGATCTGAGATCACTTCCTCCCAGTGCTACAATGCATAAATTGAGGATTGTCCTTCACCACCTCTTCGTATTAGCAGATATCCAAAGTTTTACTGGGACTCCTGATAGGCCAGAGTGCGTTTGGCTCTAGTAGCCTTGAGTGCCGTGCAAAGACACCTCGAGTGTCGTGCATGGCACTAGTGCTGTAGGTTGCCTACCCCTGCTCTAGTGGGAGAATCTCACCAGCTTGTATTGTAATTTGTTTTTATGTAATTCTGGCCCCAGAGGAAATCCACATTGGAAGAAATGTCTTGAACCAAGAGTTGTTATCTCTATTTCACATTGTGTATTGTTTAAGTGCTGTGCGATACATATTTTTTGCTATATTATTATTATTATGATATTTATAGAGCGCCATCAAATTCCGCAGCGCTTTACAATGGGTTGACGAACAGACATGTAGTTGTAACCAGACAAGTTGGACACACAGGAACAGAGGGGTTGAGGGCCCTGCTCAATAAGCTTACATGTTATAGGGAGTGTGGTAAAATGACACAAAAAATGACACAAAAAGGTAAGTATGTTGCTGGAGTTCCTCTAGTCTAAAAAATTGAGCTGCTGGCTGTGTGAGACCTTAGAGCACCTAGTTTTATTTACATCATATGAATGCCTTTAGCTTGCCTGCTGTATTTGTGTTTAAACAATATTACATTATATATATATATATATATATATATATATATATATATATTAAGGCCATATATATAGTAAGGCCTGTACTTGTGGGAGGGGCTTAAATTAAATCACTCCCCTACATAAGGTACACCCCTTACCTGACTCCATACCGATCAAGGTCACACCAGCCGCCATTTTGGAACACTTCTGTTTTCTCACAAGATCTTCCACGCTGAGCTGTGTCCAGGAATCCAGCCGCAGGCTTTTTCCGTCTGACCAGCTTCTTTCATCACCACAGATCATGTCCTAGTGACTCACAAACCGTAAGTTGACCTACTCGTTATGCCAGGCAACAGTCCCACTGCATCATTCACAGGTCAGGTCCTCACTTTACGGTTACATTCGGCGATTTCATGCTACACTGCATATACAGTCTATCTGTTCGTTTTTCAGCCATTCGTTTACACAGTCATTTCAGACATATCTCACTCTATGTTTTTCCCCGTTCAGGCTTTCGGGATTGTATTACTATGTATTTCCCTGCTCGGGCACTTTACTGACAGCTCATTCGTATAGATATCTGTTTGTGCACTTCAAACGTACGAACAGATTATATACACATATTCCGTTTTACATTTTAGTCTCTTATTAGATAGTTATGGCCGGTTTGTGCAGTTTACATAGCATGAACGGGATACATTAAAACTAATCTTTCATTCACTACAGACCGACCAGGCACAGTTTGTGCGGTTAAACACACAAACGTGCAGTTTTGGGGGATTTAAACTTATTTTCTTTTCGGTATTAACTACTGGTTATTTATATGTTCCATTAATATGTGTTATTTATAAATGTCTTTGTGACAAACTGCCATTTGTCACAGTGCATTGGAGAGGACTGATTGCCAGCCTCCTGCCACGTGACTATGGCCCCTGCGATGTATTGCCCTTTAAGGAACTGATTTGTGCATAATGGAGTTTTATTGTGCTGCTGCTGGCCCTTTAACTCCCAGAGAAAGGATTTGTACTTTTAAACCGGCACTTCGGATGCAGTTGAAGTGCCGAAGTAGTCGCCATTCGAATACCGAACACGTGGCGGCGTCCATTTTAAGTTAGTAAAACACAGTCAGCGTTGTGTGCTCCTGAATCTATGGAACTGAAATCGGCTACAAATTTCCGCGAACACAGCTGACCCGTACGTTCTCCCTCCACTTCGACACTGCAGCCAGAGGCTTAGTCCCGTTCGAAGATTCGAACGTATGTTCGAATAAGACTTAGTCATTTTTTCAGTGTGAAATTGACCGACTGGACAGCCCAAATCTATGGAACTGTTTTGGGCAGGAAAATGTGCTTGTGGTCGGTCAGAAAAGGACTTCCGACTAACTTTTGATCTACTGGACGGATTGTTATGATTTTTGAGTATATTTATGTCATACCTCGTGTCCCGCAACGTCATGGTCCCGCCGTCCGCCCTCTCATCTCGGGCGGTGTGGATCGCTGGTGGGCATCGTGCGCGTGCTCCTCCGGGTGCGCGCGCATCTAGGAGAGCGCCCGGGGACGTGCGCACGCGCACTAGGTAGACAGCAGGGATATCGTGGACTCCAAATTTAAAGAGATAGTGGCCTATTACCACTATCTATTTATACCTCCTTCAATTCTGTCCCTGCCTATCATCATTCACCTTGCCCTATATTAACCTCCTTCTGACATCACTTCCTTGCCCTGTCATGGTTTATTCTAGCCCGAGAGTGCGTTCTTAGTAGTTGTCTTTTCTCTGGTTCCTGACTTCGGCTTGTTTATTGTTTATTGGTTATTCTTATTTCTGGCTCCCTGACCTTGGCTCTGTCTATTTCGTTTTCCCGTATCTCTGTATCCCTGAACCGTGGCGTGTTTGACTATTCTTATCTCTCATTCCTACGTTAAGTCCGGCCACTTTAAGGTCCGGTAATACGTCTATCTGTGTTTATTGTTCTCTGGTTTGTGTGTTGGGGAGTATAACCTTGACATTACGACAGGGCCATGGACCCTGCAAACCTGAGACAACAAATGGCTGCATATGAAAATAGCATAGAGGGGTTAGATCATAGAATGGATCAGTTTGCCCAAGCCTTGCAAACTATCCTCACCAGGACTGCGTGCCTTCAACCAGAGGCAGAGGACAGTAGTTCTCAAGGTGCTGTTGCTCCACCATCTGCGACTCATCCCACTCCAACTATTCGTCTAACTCCTCCTCCTCATTATTCTGGGGATCCATCATTATGCAGGGGATTTTTGAACCAGGTGGGCGTACATTTTGAAGTAGCCCCTGATTCATTCCCTACTGATAGATCCAAGATTGCATTCATTATGAACCTATTAGAAGGTAGAGCCCTGGCTTGGATAAATCCCTTATGGGAAAATAATGACGTGATTGTCTTTAATTTTTAATTGTTCCTCAGGACTTTCCGTAATGTATTCAATTCCGCAGGCAGAAAGAGACTAGCAGCCAGAGCCTTGTTAAAAATCAAACAAGGATCTAGAACAGTGGCAGATTATGCTATGAATTGACTTGGAATAACAGTGCTCTAACAGCTGTGTTTTTTGAGGGCCTTAATGAGTCCTTACAGGAAGAAGTGGCAGCCAGGGATTTACCAGAACTCCTAGAAGACCTTATACAGTATATGTCAGATATTGATATCAGAGTTAGACAGAAGCATCTTCATTTAGATAGACAAAGAAGGGCTTTAGGAAGAATCACTCCTCGTCCTATGATAACCGGATTACCCGCTTTGCCAGCCCCTGAATCTGATTCTGAACCCATGCAACTAGGTAATACAAGACTCTCTGAGGCTGAGAAGTCTTACAGAAGAAGAGAAGGGTTGTGCCGATACTGCGGTCGTATGGGGCATTTGGGTCACAATTGCCCATCACGTCTGGAAAACTCTACCACCTAAGCTCGTTCAGGGGACCGGCCTTGGGTGTTATGTCTCTGTCCCCTAAAACAAATTCATACAGATGTGTTATGCCTGTAACCCTATTCTGGGGAAGTGTTAGTCATCTCACTATGGCCCTCATTGACTCTGGATCTGCAGACAACTTTATTGACCAGACCTTCGCTACTGCTCTTTCTCTTCCTTTAGAGGAGAAAGAAACACCCTTGGCCTTTGAGGCCATAGATGGTAGACCATTAACAGTCCCCTATGTTATGCATCAAAGCAAGACTGTTTTTTTATCAATAGGTGCTACCCATAAAGATAAGTTGTCTTTCCAGGTCATTTCTTCCCCTTTTTGCCCTTTTGTTCTTGGTTTTCCATGGTTACAAAAACATAACCCTGTTATTGACTGGAGAGAAAGTAAAATTCTGTCTTGGAGTACTTCCTGTAATAGTTCATGTTTAAGTCAGGTTAAACCCCTTTGTTCTCTTAATGTTCCATCAGCTCTTCCACTTTCCACTAACGTACCGCCTCAGTACCAAGACCTGGCGAAGGTCTTTGATAAAATACAGGCAGACCGTCTTCCTCCACATAGGCCTTATGATTGTGCTATTAAACTCCTCCCTGGTACCATGCCCCCCAAGGGGAGGGTTTACCCCATTTCTCAAAATGAAAACAAGGTTATGGAGGAATATGTACAAGAATCTCTAAGTAAGGGGTTTATCAGACGTTCCTCTTCCCCTGCAGGGGCTGGCTTCTTTTTTGTGGCCAAAAAGGAGGGGGATTTGCGTCCCTGCATAGATTACAGGGGTTTGAATAAAATAACTCTAAAAAATGCATATCCTATACCGCTGATAACAGAGCTCTTTGACAGGCTTCGTGGTTCTAATGTCTTTACCTTAGAGAAGCCTACAATCTAGTTCGCATTAAAGAGGGAGACGAATGGATGACTGCATTTAATACTCAAAGGTAAGGTCATTATGAGTATACGGTAATGCCCTTTGGTCTATGTAATGCGCCAGCAGTCTTCCAAGAATTTATCAATGATGTCTTACGAAATTATTTGCACACTTGAGCTATTGTGTATCTTGATGACATTCTTATTCATTTTCCTAATATTCAGATACATCGCCAACAAGTTAGAAGTATATTACAGACCTTTCTTGCCAATGGCTTATATTGCAAACTTGAGAAATGTCTGTTCGATCAGACTTCTATTCCATTTTTAGGGTATATAATTTCTACTGAGGGATTTCAAATGGACACAAAAAAAAACTATCTTCTATTCTTGAATGGCCCTTACCCATTGGTTTGAAGTCCATACAGAGGTTCATTGGATTCGCTAACTATTATAGAAAATTTATAAAAGGCATTTCCCAGATTCTAGCACCAATCACAGCTATGACCAAGAAGGGAGCTAATCATGTCAATTGGTCTGCGGAGGCCAAAGCTTCTTTCACTCTCTTGAAGAAATCTTTGGCCTCAGCTCCCGTCCTGGTACATCCAGACCCCTCTAGACCCTTCATCCTTGAGGTTGATGCCTCCAAGACTGGTGTGGGGGCTATCCTTTCCCAGAGGGAATCCCCTACCGCTCTGTTGCATCCTTGTGGATTCTTTTCTCTTAGACTGACACCTGCTGAAAAGAATTATGATATCGGTAATAGAGAATTATTAGCCATAGTATCAGCCCTCAAGGAATGGCGTCACTTGAGGGATCTACGGTTCCTATCATGATCCTCACCGATCATAAGAATTTATACTATTTGAGTGACGCTAAGAGGCTTTCGTGCAGACAAGTCCGCTGGGCTCTTTTTCTTTCCCGCTTTAATTATGTAATCTCCTATAGACCAGGTAATCGGAACAGTATTGGTGGCCATCTTTTAGAAAGGATGTTGAAGCTTACGTATCATCGTGTGACGTTTGTTCCCAATCTAAACCTCATCAAGTACCATGTGGACTTCTTCATCCTCTATCTTTGCCATTAGTTCCTTGGTCTCATCTGTCTATGGATTTTATAATAGAGTTGCCACCATCTAAGGGTTTTACTGTCATTTTGGTTATAGTTGATCGTTTCTCTAAAATGGCGCATTTCGTACCTTTGAGAAAATTGCCTTCTTCTGCTGAATTAGCCAGTATATTCACCAAGGAAATAATACGACTACATGGAATGCCAGACGTCATTGTGTCTGATAGGGGTTCACAATTTATTTCAAAGTTTTGGAGGGGTTTTTGTAAAGACATGGGCATTGAACTCGCCTTCTCTTCAGCCTATCATCCTCAAACGAATGGTGCTACTGAAAGGACTATTCAGAGCCTTGAACAATATCTCCGTTGTTTTACGTCTCAACTCCAGGACAACTGGGCTGACCTTCTTCCTTGGGCTGAATTCACAAGGAACAATGCTACGCACTCTGCTTCTGGTCACAGTCCCTACTTTGTCACGTATGGTCGTCATCCTAATCTTCTTACGGCTTCGTTTTCTCACAAAGGAATGCCGGTATTGGATGAACACTTATCCACTGTACATGACACTTGGAGAAAGGTTCATGCCATCTTGGAGAAGACTATGCTTACTCAAAAAGCCTTTGCAGATAGGCACCGGAGGGCGGCACCTTCTTATGTTGCTGGTGATAGAGTTTGGTTATCCACGCATAACCTGCGCTTACGCGTTCCCTCAATGAAGTTGGCTGCTAAGTTCATTGTTCCTTACAAGGTTTTGCGAAGGATCAATCATGTTTCCAAAGCTTTGGATTTGCCCAAAAACCTTTGTGTGCCCAACGTCTTTCATACGTCCTTCCTGAAACCGCTTATATGCAACAGTCATTCTCATTCCCGATCTCGTCCTCCTCCAGTTTTGGTTCATGGTCAAGAGGAGTATGAGATCCAACATATTGTCAACTCCTGCATCTCCCGGAGTTCGCTTCAGTACCTGGTTCATTGGAAAGGTTATGGGCCCGAGGAAAGATCGTGGGTTCCTGCTTCTGAGGTCCATGCGCCCCGACTCTTTAGGGTGTTCCATCCTAGATTTCCTTCAGGGGGGGTTCTGTCATACCTGGTGTCCCACGCCGTCCCGGTCCCGCCGTCCGTCCTCTCGTCTTGGGCGGTGTGGATTGCTGGCGGGGGGCACGCACGCATCTGGGAGAGCGCCCGGGGACGTGCGCAGGTGCACTAGGTAGCCGGCAGGGATATCGTGGACTTCAAATTTAAAGAGATAGTGCTGTGTGTGTGTGTGCTCTGTGTGAGGGTGCTGTTAGTGTGATGTGTGTGTGACGATGCTGGTAGTGTGCTATGTGGGTGAGGGTGTTTGTGTGTGCGTGTTTGTGAGGATGCTGTTAATGTACTGTGTGTGAGGGTGCTGTTTGTGTGTGTGTGTGCGCTTGTGAGGGTGCTGTTAATGTACTGTGTGTGAAGGTGCTGTTTGTGTGTGAGGGTACTGGTAGTGTGCTGTGTGTGTGTTTGTTAGGGTCCTTTTTGTGTTTGTGAGGGTACTGTTAGTGTACTGTGTGTGTGTGAGGGTGCTGTTTGTGTGCTGTGTGTGTGTGAGGGTGCTGTTTGTGTGCTGTGTGTGAGGGTGCTGTGTGTGTGAGGGTGCTGTATGTGTGTGTGGGTGCTGTGTATGTGTGTTGGTGCTGTGTATGTGTGTGGGTGCTGTATGTGTGTTGGTGCTGTGTATGTGTGTGGGTGCTGTATGTGTGTGGGTGCTGTATATGTGTGTGGGTGCTGTGTATGTGTGTGGGTGCTGTGTATGTCTGTGGGTGATGTGTCTGTGGGTGCTGTGTATGTCTGTGGGTGCTGTATGTGGGTGCTGTGTATGTCTGCTGTGCTGTATGTCTGTGGGTGCTGTGTATGTCTGGGTGCTGTATGTCTGTGGGTGCTATGTCTGTGGGTGCTGTATGTCTGTGGGTGCTGTATGTGTGTTGGTGCTGTGTATGTCTGTGGGTGCTGTATGTGTGTGGGTGCTGTGTATGTCTGTGGGTGCTGTGTCTGTCTGTGGGTGCTGTGTATGTATGTGTGTGGGTGTGGGTGCTGTGTCTGTATGTGTGTGCTGTATGTGTATGTGCTGTGTATGTCTGTGGGTGCTGTATGTCTGTGGGTGCTGTATGTCTGTGGGTGCTGAATGTGTGTGGGTGCTGTGTATGTCTGTGGGTGCTGAATGTGTGTGGGTGCTGTATGTGTGTGGGTGCTGTGTATGTGTGTGGGTGCTGTGTGTGGTCTGGTGTGTGCTGATGTGTGTGTGCTGTATGTGTGTGTGTGCTGTATGTCTGTGGGTGTGTATGTGTGGGTGCTGTGTATGTCTGTGGGTGTATGTCTGTGTGCTGTATGTCTGTGGGTGCTGTATGTGTGTGGGTGCTGTATGTGTGTGGGTGCTGTATGTCTGTGGGTGCTGTATGTGTGTGGGTGCTGTGTATGTCTGTGGGTGCTGTATGTCTGTGGGTGCTCTATGTCTGTGGGTGCTGTCTGTGGGTGCTGTATGTCTGTGGGTGCTGTATGTGTGTGGGTGCTGTGTATGTCTGTTGGTGCTCTATGTCTGTGGGTGCTCTATGTCTGTGTATTTATTTATTTATTTTTTCATGTACATCTGTAGATGTCTGTCTTGGATTTGGTTATGCTCCTCTATCAGTAAAATTAATAATTACAGGAATTTATACACAAATGATGTGCATTTTATGTATGACATCACAAGTTGTATAAGTGGCTGGAGTTCACAATGCAAGTCATCACAACAAAGGAGATAAAAGTGAAAATATTTGAGAAAACATCTTTATAATATGATGCATAAATCCCCATAATGATGAGATAATGTTGGGATAATGTTGTTCAGCAAGAAACCTTTGTGTATACCATTGTAAAATACGTCAGATATATTCACTTCCCTTTGTAAATGGAATTGTGCCTCTGAATAATTTGGTCATGGTATGTGTACATTCATATATAAAAATATATATAATAGAAATACAAAGGTTGTACTAAATGAGCACCAAAATTCTGGCTTATAAATGTATTTTACTGAAATATGTCTTGCTCCTTAGATACATAGAATATCAATTTTCTGACAATACATTTACTCTTTTTTGACATCACATTTATTGTCATATATACCTAGAAAATACAATGAGCCTCAGAATCTCTAGTGACATTGTTGTCTGTTTAAAATTCTTAACATGTCCTTTCAGTTTCATAGCTCATTGACCTTTTTTTGTCTTGACTGCAAAATGTGAGCTGTCAAAGACAAAAGTCCTTTGTAAAACATGACTGTTGGTATTCTGGTTTTAATCTTAACAAAAAACTACTAATTTGGCTTCTGGCTGGAATATTTTTCTGGTATGTTCCCTGCATCTCAGTAGGTCAGGAATACTACTTACTATTTAGAGTGAAATGATTATTACTGGATTCTGGTATCTTTTTTTCTAACTAAGCATTTCATTACATTTGTCCAAATACAGAGACTGTATAAAACATGTCATATCCTATGCATTCCTCTTCTATTGTATTTTTACAAACAAATCTCATCAGATTCACAGTCATCATTATAAACAGATGTAAATCTCCTCTATTTTTGTAAAATCTATGTTGCATGATGACCAGTGTTAGAACTATCTGATGTGCAGCTAGTCTCACAGCACTAGGGCCCACAGAACTTTGGAGAGCCATCTTTGGATGACCAAAGCTTTAAACTAACTGGTGAGTGTATTCATTAAATACACTATATATACACAATATAGTTTTCCCAAAGGTAAGATAGACAAAAATGGACTACCACAGTCCTGTATAGTGAACCCGTGTAAGGCTGGAGAATAAGCACCACAGTAAAGGTACTCTGGCTAAACCTAGATTAAACATAAAAAAATGAAATCTCAATAAAAAACACTAATCTGAATTATGCCTATGAACACCATGGACGAGCCCACCAGCAGCATGTTAGTTTGTCAAAATGACGTTGGCATTGGTTAATGGGAAAAGCAAAGGATCTTACATGTAGCACTTGGGTTTTAAAGGTTTTATGGGAATAATCTAAGATAGAAGATTTTGCTTTTTTACTTTTCTGCAGAAGTATGGAAAGGCAGTTACCTATGTAAATATAATAATGGAATGGAGTATACATGAATTCCAAACGCACTGAAGCACTAGACAGATTCAACTCAAAATGTTAACTTTCATGGAGTGTCACGTGATTCTTACACAATATTTATATGCGTTCTCATATATGGACAGAAGATGCCAAATGCTCAGCTTGGGGTGAACATGTCCATCTTGCTCATAATTTTTTTTCTCAGCTTGTAAAATCACTGCTCCCTACAATATGACAAAACACTTTACCAAAACATTTTCCAAACTAAATTAACAGTGAAATATTTAATGAAACATATTAAAAATATTTATTTTTCTGTTGTAACAATAAAAAATGACAAAGAACACTGGCGCCTTCAGCCATCTAGTTTGCTTGTGCTCTTTGTGCTTCTCATCTACATTAAACCCAAAAAATGCATTATTTATCACCTGTAGTTGTTGCTGGCAGTCCTTTTGCTTAAGCATGCAGCTAGAATATCAATAAAATTTCTAATATGTATGCAATATTATACTGTATTATGTTGTTTGTAAGAACATAAACTGACTGATGTGTGTTTTTATTAAATACACATAATAGTTGTCCCAAATCCCACAGCCCATTTTTTTGTTTGTGATATATTTTTAAGAGAATTCCTTTTTATATGTAAAAAATAACCCATTTATCACATTTTTTTTATTGAACTTGCTCATTTAAATTAAAAACAACATTCTATATGAATCACTTTAGACAATGATATTGGAGAGAACCTACCCATTCAAGGTAACAACTATACAAAAAGAGCAAGATTAGCCACAAGGTGACCTTAAAGGACCACTATAGGCACCTAGACAACTTCAGCTTAATGAAGTGGTCTGGGTGCCAGGTCCTTCTAGGGTTAACCCTTTTTTTTTTTATAAACATAGCAGTTTCAGGGATACTGCTATGTTTATAAATAGGTTAATCCAGCCTCTAAAGCTTCTAGTGGCTGTCTCATTGACAGCTGCTAGAGGCGTTTGGTTGCTTCTCACTGTGAAAATCACTAGTATGTTTTCCTGGCACTATAGTGGTCCTTTAAGAGGTGGCCTAGCATCCAGAGGTTAGTCAGGAGCTCAAGAACCATGAATTTGCTTCACCCTTATTTAGCATTTGTATGTGAAGAATGAAGGGAGGGCCCTAAACTCTTAACCTGACTGGTGTCCCATGAGATTGTAATCCATCTCTATATATAGCTGTTGTATAATGCTAAAAAAATAAATTTTCTAATATAAGCTCATCATTTTTCAAATATGCAAGACATATTTCTGTTATATCTGTTATTTACTGTTCGTAATTTAAAATATACTAAAAATTGCTGAAAAGATGTTTGCCATTATATTTTAACTGAATATTTTATAGCAAAATTCATTTTCTATGGGAGTAACATTGTCTTATCCTTTTAATATTCCCATTGTTATTAAAAAGCAATACAATTATACATTTAATATTTAACTATGTTTTAAAATCTATCAAAGGCTTCTAAGTAATTTTATGACTTTCCACGTGCTCTGCTTGATTTCTGTAATAAAGGTAGGTCTTGGAAATCATTTCCCTTATGTTATTATTCTTGTTAATAAACAAATTCTTCTTCTGCACCTCACAGCTTTTATTTATACCAAAAGCCCTGGAGATGAATGCATTGTTAATCCCTTTCTTTATAAAACTGTCCTTCAAATTAGAAAAGTAATGCTGGAAATCATCCCTGGAACAGTTTCTCTAAATTATGAGGAACTGTCCCAGGGGAATATTAAACATCCATTTCCTGGAATGGCATCTATTGTAATTCAAAGATGAATTTACATCTGTACTTTTAAAGCATATCACTGTGCCGTATTCTTCCACTCACAATTATAGATCCAATAATCTAATTTATATAGTACTAGAACAACATTTACATCTAATATTTTACCTCTATAATTAATAGGACATTTTGATGAAAAATGTAATATGCATATTTTAATAATCTTAAATAAATAACTTCTGCCCATAATGATAATTGAACTTTAATTAAAATAGTCCTTGTTTTTTTTTGTTCTGTTTCTCTGCTTCAAAAGGGTTGATATAGGCATTTTTTTTCTGAAAGATAGAAAGCACATTCCTTTAATTTTCCTAGAATATTAGGTCAGAGAAAAGTGTAAATCCAGTTTTGCATTCACTGCAGCAGGCAAACATTTTTAGTGTGTCCTCTTTTTTCATTTTACAAAAAGTGCAAACTGCAATAGAAATTGGCACTTTTATAAATTAACATTGTTGCATATCCTTGACTGTCAATTACACAAGTGGTCCTCAGTGGGGGCTGGTGAAGTTTTCCGACAGTGGGTTTCTAGACTACACCGCTTAATGTGATCCCTTATCTGTTAGCTTTGCCCCCAATCTGTTATCTGCCACATAGCAGTGAAAGCTAACACAGCTTTTATGAACATAAAATGGTTTCAGATATCACTTATATTAGACTTTTTTATGACTGAAGTTATTATATAAACTTTAATCATGCAAATAAGATTCCTGCAGAATTTAGCAGGCTATTATTTTGAAGAAATTCTAAATTAAACACACTATGCAATAGAGGACATTTAAATATTAGATTTCTCTTTATAAGACGTGTTTAAGAAAGTTATGCAGGTCACAGGCAAATGCTGCATGAACAAAGTGATTTAACTCTTAAATGGCAGAGAATTGAGCAATGAGAATTTGTTGGCATGATCTGTACACTAAAACTGCTTAATTATGCTAAAGTTATTTTGGTGCCTATAGTGTCCCTTTGATATGCTAATACCCATGTTCTATCAATATTATATTAAGGTTACAAACAGTCACCTATTGGCCAATTGTTTTTTAAAATATTTTATGCTTTATGACCAATATGTCTTACCCCTAACAATCCAATTTAAGTACATTATATTTTTCAATATACTTAGACAGCAGAATGGCTGGCTTAGAGAACTTAAATCAGCTAGAACTTCAGTGCTATAGATAAGACATTACTACTTGATGTCACTACTAAACAGTTTAGTTTATTTCTATATGCAGAGTATCAGACAAAGTCATACCTGGCTCGGCAACAGTGCTGAAATAACAGGTACATCTCTAAGGCTTACACAAAAAGTAAAAAATAAAATAAAAATGTAGTTTCAATTATTTAATTAGTGTGCTACTCCAGCTTCCCCTTTTGACGAACCTACACTGCCATTCCTGTTACTTCCTGGTTGTTTAGCTCAGTGGAGATGAAATCATGAGGCAGGCAATTGGTCAGAATTTCTGCCCTGCACTGCTCGTTGAGCTGCATTGGGACGTCTGTCACTGGAAAGCCTCAGAAAGTCTGGTCTAGAATAGAAGGAGAGGACGTGCAAAGGCTTCAGATCAGAGATCTGCCACTTTGCAAACTGTTTTTAGATATGCTCACAATTAAAAAACTACTAAACAGTCATTTATTTTATTTTATTTTTTTGCACTGTGGAGGCTCCTTTTAAATATCATAGTATGAATCCAAAAGACCTACAATGTTCAACCCTTTTCAGTTCTTCTGCTACACCTTTCTCTAAAGTACTTTACTAGTTTAGCACACATACAGAAACAAATATTTAAAATAATTATTTTAATGTACATGCACTGATAGCTGATGCTCTCTGGCTATCAACAGCTACCAGATTAAACCATTCCTAATACTGCAATGCAAAGAGGAATGAAACAGGGAGGCAGAAGCGTCAGGTGCTGGAACCCCAACTTTGGTGTTTAAACATTGGCAAAATGTTTACTCCTGAAGCTAAGCAAGTGCCCATGTTTCCTGCTTAAAAAACTGCTTAAATGATGTGTTATGGTGACAGGAGTGTTCCTTTAAGTATAAATATGATCATTTAATTATAGTTCACAACATCCCATGCTTTAAATTGAACCAAGACTACATGTAGCTCCTCCTCTAGAGTTTAACCCTTGCAGTATTGAGGGAACATGTTTGCCAGGTTAGGTTCAATACAGACTAGCATGAGTAGCTCCTGATTGACTAAACTACTCCCAAGAATATGCAAAGCAGAAGGTTAATTATTTAAGTAATTTTTGTTAATTTTAACTAATAACTATAAAAGCTTAAAAGACAGCAAAATCAAGATGTTCACAATATTAACAATGACATGAAATGAGAATTTGCTTGATCTGGATTTGAGTCTGCTCGAATTGGTAAAAGACAAATCAAATGTTCAAATACATGCTTGGACTGGTAAACTCTGTATTCCCAGCACAATAGTGCCCTCCCTCACGGCCCCCTGGCATACAAAGGGTTAAAAACCCTTTAGTCACTTATCCAATTCCAACTCCAATGTCCCTCAACATTGGATTGGTGCTCTGTCTACTCCAATATAATTCCACAGGGGAGCCTAATGCACATGCAGGGCGAACACAGCAAATGCATTAGGCCTTCCCAGAGGAAAGCATTGACTCAATACTTTCCTATGAGGATTTCACTGATGCTGGATGTTCTCATGCACGTAAGGTGACCTGGAGTCTATTAGGATCCATGAAGTGCCTCTAGTGGCTGTCTGACAGTGGATGTCCCTTTAAACAGTAATTTCTAGATCATTCATATGAATTATAAGTGTATTCAGAGATGACACATTAACTTTATTTTAACTTTTTAAACCCTAGTATAGAAGAATACTAGAAACTTTACTCTGCCTAATACAGTTTTCTTATATGACAAATGAGTGATCCTTATTTAATATGTTTTGTTACATAAAGGGGAGAACTAAAATGTCCAGATTTATTATAACTTTTTTTTTCAATTCTTATTTTATTGCAAAGGTTTAGATATATGGGGTACAGAAGAAAATAGGGGCAATGGGGAGAGCACATATAAGACAAAAAGCATTAAATATCCATGGTAACAGAGATCATGTGGTATTTAACAACTTATACATCAAGCATTTGACAATTTATGCATCCAAGTCAGCCTATCAGACATGACTGTTGCAGGGTCACATTCAACAGGAGAACACCATCATGGGTTGCCCATATATGGCCTAGTCTATTTGAGTGGTCCTTCACTCCAAAAGTCTATGGGGGCAGGGTGGCTTACATTGGCCGAGCGTTCCCTGTTTCTATACTGGGCTGGGAGGAGTACTTGTGAGGTGTAGCTACTGTCTACTGGCAGTTGAGTTAGGTGGAGGCTTGATGTCTCCCTGGTATTTATTTCTCCGTAGCCTCTTGTGTGGTGAGTGTCTCAATGTGTCTAGTGGTACCACTCCTCCTATTTCAATAGGAAGTAACAAATGTGCTAGCGTGCTCTTACAGACTTCTAATCCTACATCGGTATTATATTATCCCCTCTAGATTACATAAAAGTATGGTGGGGCATGTAGGAACTCAAAAATATTCATGACTATCTATTCCTATGTAGCTCAGTACAGCACTGGCATGTTAGGTGAAAAGCATGCTATACCTGCAGTAACCCACTTTGTGATGTGTAGTTAATCCATTTTTTCCAGTTATGGTGAGTGGACACCATTTGTTTAGGCATCGCAGCTATCAACATCTCATATTTGAGGTATTGTCGTAACTTATGGCAGAGCTGTGTGCGAGAGGGGTATATTTTTGTTTCCAATGACCAGCAATCAGGCTGCTGGCTGCAAGGATTGTAATTACCATTAGTTACCTGTCTGATAGAGGGAATGTTTTAGGAATCAGTAGAAAAAGGCTCAACCTAGGAGTAAGCAGTGTGGTTGGAGTCCCAGTTAAATGCATTGCTTCTGTACTACCACCCATAGTGGTTTGATGTCTGGACATTCCCACCAGATATGGGTCATTGTTCCCTTGGCTTGCTCACATCTCCAACACGTATCTGGGGAAAGTGGGTATATTTTATGCAGTTTGTCAGGTGTGAGGTACCATTGGCATAGGAATTTTTTGTGGGCTTGAACATGGGAATAACAGGCTGTGAGACCTTTCAGGACAAGGTGTGATTCCAGCCATTGATTGTCTGTAAAGGCCTGCGGGCATTCCCGCACCCATTGGGTTTTATCCTTGAACTCTTGGGGGGTGGGGGTGAGTGGGTAGTCAGGGCTGCATAACATAATGATAGAGTGTCAGGATTACAAGTTGATACAGCACGCAGAACTGTGTCACACCAAGGACTAAGGATAACGTATAACCGGACGTTAGAATGGCCAGACTTAACGTATCCAAGAATAGTCAAAATACTTGCTGAGGTCAGGAACACAGAATCAGACACAACGATGAGGGAAAGCCAAAAGTCAAGGATACCAGAATTTAGGGGAGTCAAAACTAAGTCAAAGTCAAATACCAGAAAATCAAGTCAGCAACGCACTCACAGATTACCATCAGGATGAAACCACGGCAGGGCAATGAGCAAAAGGAGAATTGGGTTTAAATACCCCTCCGGTGGATCTGATTGGCAGTAACTGGCCTTTGACCCCAAAAGCAATTACCAGGTTTCCATATGCATCATTGCTGCTCGGCACAACTTTTCCTGCCAGGACGGTAATGTTGCTTGGCACAACTTTTCCTGTGAAGACAGTAAATGCCATTAACCACATTTTTATGCACGGATGAATATGTGACATAGAGTCTTAGGAAGTGACAAAGAGGATCATAAGGAGCGAGCAAGTCTCGAGCCAAGATGAGGGGAGAAGATGAGGTTGGTGATGCCTCTGTAGGTGGCGGCTATCTTTACTCCTAGATATATAATGTGTGTTTGTCTCCAATCAAAGGAGAATTTGTCAGTGGTTGTATATGTGTAATTGGCATTCGCAATGGTAATGCCTGGGTTTTTGTTCGATTTACTTTGTAGTAAAATATCTTGCTATATTCTAAGGTGTGTAGGATGTGTGGTAACGATGGTGTTGGCTGTGACATGGATATAAGGACGTTGTCTGCAAACATCGATAATCTACACTCAGTGTTCTTCAAAGGGATCCCTACAATGCCAGGATGGGTTTGGATTTTCTATGCCAATGGCTCAAGGGAGAGTATAAATAGCAAGGGCGAGAGTTGGCAGCCCTGGGGCCCTTGGCAGCCCATTAGTAATATGGAATGGATTCGACAAGAAACCTGCATTGGTAACTCTCACTGATGGGTTGGAGTATAGAGCTAGGACTCCTTTTAAGAATATGTTAGGGAATCCAAATTTTATAAGGAACTGTTCCATATATTGCCAGTTTAACCGGTCGAAGGTCTTCTCTGCATCTAACGCTAGGAGAAGGCCCTCTAGCTTCTGCGTTTCCATATGGGCGAGAATATTTAGAATCTTCCTCGTGTTGTCCGACCCCTGCCTGTTTTTGATAATGCTCGATTGGTCAATGTGCACTATTTGTGATAGTATGATTGTTAGTCTGTTGGCCAGAATGTTAACGTATATTTTTGTGTTGCAATTGAGGAGGGAAATAGGCCTGAAATTCTGGCGAAATATAGCCAGTTTACCCGGTTTTGTCAGCGTCGAAATGTGTGCTTGTAACAGGTGGCATAGTACCTATAGTAAAGCAGTGGTTGAGGAGTTGTGTGAGGTGTGGGGTCAGAACCTCTATGAATGTCTGAAAGTAAAGTTTGATAAATCCGTCAGGCCCAGGGGATTTGTTTGGAGGTAATTTAGCAATTTAGGTTTGATGGAGATCTGTTTCTGTGAGCGGTTGTTGATCCATCTCCGCAGTTGTTAAATGGGGAAGGTCCACTACGTCTAGAAAGGCTTGTATCTGAGCTTTGGATGGTGTGTGTGTGTGGATGCATCTTCTTTAAGATTATATAATGAGCTGTAATATTAAGAAAACTCTTCTACTATGTCTTGTGGGTTCATGAGTTTCCGTTTGTTGGAGGAATGGATGTAGGCAATGCGCAGCTTGGATGCCAGCACTGAGCCAGATTTGTTTCCTTGTGTGAAAAATTTGTGTTTGTATCTTTGGAGGATGTAGTTGGTCCTGTCTAAGTCCATTTTGTGTAGCTGAGCTTGTAAGGCACTGAGTTTGGCATAGTGTATTTGGGAGGGGTTTGTTTTGTTGATGGGGGTGAAAGTCGTTATCTGGCTAATGAGGTCATTATATGCAGCATTCCTCTGTCTTTTTGCATAGCTGACATATTTGATAAACAGACCTCTGAGCACAGCTTTATGGGCTTGCCATACCATCTCTATTGGGGAGTCAGTAGTTTCAAAATACGATTTGATGTCCGCTCTGACTTGTGTGACGATTTGGGGTTCATGTAAGTGTGGGTTATGAATCTGTCTATCCTGGAGTAGGAGTTGTGGACTTGTGAGTGGAAAGTATAATCTTTTTCTGATGGGTGCAACACATGCCATATGTCCATAAACCCCAAGTCGTGCATACGTTTCCCAAGTTGAGCGGAGGTGTTAGAGCGTGTTTGGGAAGTGATCCTTGAAACCGTAGCACCTGATGATGTGTCTAGGGAGCTATCCAGGAGGAAGTTATTGTCCTCCCCAAATGTATGAGCGTGTGATAAGGATAGTATCTTGTTTAGATATGCTACCTGATATTCATGAGGGCCATAGGTATTTATGGAGGTATATGGTTAGTTGTTGACAGGACATTGAAGAAGAAGGAAACGTCCCTCCCATCGCTAATATTTTTGTGTAATATAAAGGATATGTCTTTGCTGATTAGAATTGACACCCCTCTTTTTTTTTTACGTCTAACCAGTGTGGTAACCAGTTGGGATGTGTTTAGATGAGAATTTAGGTTTGGGATTTTTTTGTGGTGACTCCTAGAAGAAGGTTATTTTGGCCTTCAATTTCTTGGGTTCCGTTAAGGCTAGTCTTCTATTATGTGGAGAGTTTAACCCCCTAGCATTAAGGGAGTAGACAGTTATAATGATTGGTACAATGGAGTGTTGCTGCTTTTGTCATTGTGTTTATCACTTCGACTATTTGGATTGGCTGTAGTAGTATTCATCTTGACTTTAGTGTCTAGATCTGATCTGTCGGATCTCGCATGACCTCTGCCCAGTAAGGGATAGAGCTGTTGGAATAAGGGCCCCATTGAGAGGTACATATATGATCTAATAGATGTGTATATATGCAATATTGTATGCAAGTTATACTCCTGTGTGAGTTTGCATGGTGAGACAGTTTCCCACATGGGGATTTACTCCATGTGGTTACAGGTAAGCCAAAATAACTGAGGCACAATCCCTGCTCCTGACTATCTATGTGCGCGATAGATGGTGAAGGGGTGGTGTGAGGGAGAAATGTAGGAACAACAAAACACCAAACGGTAACTATATACAAAAAAAAACGTGTACAGGTATAAACTACCTGTAAACAATAAAACTCTGTACGGCTCCATGGAGCCTAGATGGGGGAGGGTGAATGTGTGCATATGTCTGGTTGCACTTCCTCGCTTTATCATTCCCCAGTTAAGGTAAATACATATGAGCACTCAGGACACCGATTCCCACCATGTAAGTCACTTGGGCATGACAATGGTCTAGATTTCTAAAAAACCAACCATATCTATAATAAACCTTAATAATGCAACATATCCATTATATCATGCTCACGTATTGGTGCGATAGCAATGTTAATAGGTGTTATCTGTGCGCTTTGTGTCAGTCCATCATTTGTGTCCAGGTAGGGTAATCCAATCTCTGTCAATCTTGGCGGGTGATTTGCGGCTGCCAGTTGATGGGTCTGATTTCTCCGGTAGAACGATGGATAGGTCAATTCTTTTAACAGCAGGGCTCCCTCCACCATTATATGGCTCTGGTGTTCGGCTCCATTCCTCTTGATGATGAGGTGGGTGGGTTATCCCCATTTGTAGAGAATGTCCGTATCTCTCAATGCTCTGGTCACTGGTGTCAATTCTTTGCGTTTAGCTAATGTTGCTGAAGATAGATCAACTAACAACTTAAGTCCTGCAAACTGAGTTGGTATTGCATCCGGATTTCTGGCTGCTCGCAAGATGTGTTCTTTTGATGTGAAGTAGTGGACTTGTGTGAGCACATCTCTGGGTGTCGAGGTCGCAAGGAATCTAGGCCTTGGTAGACGATGGATGCAGTCTAGATACAGGTCTGGGTCAGTGAGACCGGGGCACAAAGCTTTAAACAGGGCTACTTTATAGTCCTGTCATTAAGAGGGTTTGATTTCCTCTGGGATGCTGCACAGGCGGATATTGTTGCGCCTGTTGCTATCCTCATGATCCACCACCTTTGCCATGCGGAAGGATAATCTAGCTTTGAAGGATTCATAGGCCTCAGCCAGTGTATTTTGGGCCTCAATAATCTCCTCAATATTATCTTCGAGTTGTGTGGTGCACTCATCTATAGCTTTAACCCCTTAAGGACACATGACATGTGTGACATGTCATGATTCCCTTTTATTCCAGAAGTTTGGTCCTTAAGGGGTTACTGTCAGCACGTACATCTCGGGCCAACTTAGCAAATTCTGCTTGTAAGGTATGCTGTAATATTTGTAGCATTCTTTGCATTGTGGTTTCCTAGGCAGGGGTTGTGTTTGCTGTCGAAATTGTGGTGCTGTCACTCTTGTCCGAGCAGGCCGCAGGTGATGCAGGCCCATCAGCGGCATCTTGGATTCGAGTGCATGGCGGCGTTAATGCCGATATTTAAAGTGCTGCACTGCGCAGTTGTTTTTTTTTTGCTGGTCCGCTGTGACATGGTGGCATAGTGTAATCTGGCGATGCTGTACTGGATATTTTAAGGTAACTTAGGCTCTGATAATCGCTGCACTTCGGGTCACCCTCACAGGAGCCGAGGGCTCATGCGCCCCAGATTTATTATAACTTATTGATAATTATGAGTGAAAATCTCTTGTACATCATATCTAATAGAAGAAGTCAGTACTCACACATCGTAAATGAATTTAAACATGTTCAACCCCTTCACTGCCAAAAACACCCCTGTACATACATACAGACAGGCACATACATACAGACACACACATACACAGAGATACATACAGACACATACATAGACACACACACAGACAGACGCACAGACACACATATATACAGACACACATACATAGACACACACACAGACACAAAAATACAGACACACACACTCACAAACAGACACATACACACAGACACATAAACATGCACACAGATACATACAGACACATACATAGACACACATACACAGACACACACATACAGACACATACATACATACACACAGATACACATACACACAGAGACACATACATGTAGACACACACACAGACACATACATACAGACACACACACACGCACATACACACAGATACATGCAGACACATACAAAGACACACACATAGACACATACATACAGACACACATACATAGACACACACACATACATACAGACACACTGTTATGGCCCTGACTGCTTCACATATGAGACCAGTAGTTTCATACAACCTTGCTTTATTGCTGAACATTTACTGTATAATCAGTCTTTTTATAACTGACAGGAACACAGGAGTAAAACATCCTTTGTGCAGCACTGCATCACACTCACTGACTCAAGATGGCTGCCATGCTCTCTGACCTGTGAGTCATCACAGGGGTAGAGCCACTAGTTAAAGTGAGAGGGAAGTGAGAGGGCAGTGTCCTACATTTCAGGTATAACACACACACACACCCACACCCACACACACATACACACACAGACACATACATACAGACACACAGACACATAAATACAGACACACAGACATAAATACAGACACATACATACACATACATAGACAAACAGACACACAGACACACATACATACAGACACACATACATAGAAACACACACACACATACACAGAGAGACACCCACACATACACTAACACACACATGCAAAATATTTTAGTCACCCTCATATTACCTACCTTTTAGGTGCAGGAGGGTGACCTCCCTGGGGTCCAGTAGCTCAGGTTCATGGGAGTCAGAGTTTCCACTCTGACTCCCTCTCCTTCCTCCCACGTGGCTCCCGGTGGTTGCTGGGAGGGGTGACTGGGGCAATCACTTCCTCCCAGCGTATAACATCATCAGAGGGGGGAGAGGTACTGGGCCCACTCTGATGATGATATTCATGGGCCACTCGATGGGCCCCCTCACGTGCGGCCCCAGCAATTATACCGCGCGGCCGGGGCTGCAACACAAGGCGGTGGCACCCGATCGCAGCTACGACCACTGCGACCTCAGTATGTATGCCTAGTGGCTTCAAGGACAGCACCTACTATGTTGTCCTGGTGGCTATTGCAAAGGAAAATAATTTTCAATAAACAAATTTAATTTGTAATTACAATTATATATTGTACCAACATATTCTGCAATGATGTACAATAAGAAACAAGACAACCGTTTAATTCTAATAAAGCTTGCATAACATAGGAGAAGAGGGCACTGCCCAAACAAACTCACAATCTAAACAGATAAGGGACAAATACAAAAAGGGATGTGAGAAAACAAGATAATTGAATGTACTAGAGGATTCTTGGGGTGGGAGATAACAGAGGAAGGTTGGAGGACATGGAGAATTATGGGGAGAGTTGACAGGCATCTCTAAAGAAGTATGATTTTTTGCAGTAGTTTAAATTGAGAGCTACATACCCTGGCAATCGTGTTTACACAAGTGGTTTTGTGAAGGGGATAAATGGGTTAGATAAATAATTTACAGTATTATTATTGCACCTACAGTATCTCACAAAAATGAGTACAGATATAATGAGTATTATATATTTTCATGTGACAACACTGAAGAAATGACACTCTGCTACAAGGTAAAGTAGTAAATGTACAGCCTATATGTGACGAGGTGCACTTCGCCACTTAGTCCTTGAGAGGCCTGCTTGCCAGCCTCCTGCCCTGCGACTATGGCCCCTGAGAGATTGTACCCGTTTAAACCAGCATTTGGGTTTATTGACTCTTATAGTTTGGTGCTACTTCTAAGTGCTGTTTCTAAGTGTGTAGTTGGAGATATTCTGGAGAGTTTTACAGAAGCTTCAACTGTCTAAGGGTTGTGCTAAGAGCTTTCTTTTCTACTGTTACAGGTAAGATTCATCTGTAGGAAAAGGTTACTGATTGCCCAAGGTTTGAATTCCTGTTGGTAATTATAAGGCATTTGATTTGATTAAGCTAGTTACTTGCTGTTGATTGCTGGTTAATTAGCTAGCAGATGTGGCTAAAATAGTTAAAAACAAAAAGTTAGCATTTAGGAATTATAAAAAAACCCAGAGTGAGGAAGACAAAATGATCTATAAGATTAGGCAGAAAGAGGCTAAGCAAGTTATAAGAGCTTCCAAATCACACACAGAAGAGAAAATAGCACAGTCAGTAAAAAAGGGGGATAAAACATTTTTTAGATACATAAATGAGAAAAGAAAAGTAAAACAAGGATTAGTTAGATTAAAAACAAAAGAAGGAAGGTATGTAGAAGAGGATAAAGGTCTAGCTGACTGCCTCAATGAATATTTTTGTTCTGTATTTACAGATGAAAATGAAGGAAAGGGACCTCAGTTGAGAAAAAGGATAAATGAGTCATTTATTACACGTGAGTTTACAGAGGAAGAGGTTCTATTTCAACTGTCAAAAGTAAAGACAAATAAGTCAATGGGACCTGATGGAATACACCCAAAGCTATTAAAAGAGCTTAGTGGTGTACTAGCAAAACCATTAACAGATTTATTTAACCAATCATTGTTAACAGGAGTAGTCCTAGAAGATTGGAAGTTAGCGAATGTTGTGCCCATTTACAAGAAAGGTAATAGGGAGGAGTCGGGCAACTATAGGCCAGTAAGCCTTACTTCAGTAGTGGGGAAAGTGATGGAAACCATGTTAAAGGATAGGATTGATGAACATCTAAAAACACATGGATTTCAAGATCAGAGACAACATGGGTTTACTTCAGGGAGATCATGCCAAACTAATCTTATTGATTTTTTTGATTGGGTAACTAAAATTATAGATCAGGGTGGTGCAGTAGACATTGCTTACCTAGATTTCAGTAAGGCTTTTGACACTGTTGCACATAGAAGGCTTATCAATAAACTACAATCTTTAAGTTTGGATTCAAATATTGTTGAATGGGTAAGGCAGTGGCTGAGTGACAGGCAACAGAGGGTTGTAGTTAATGGAATATATTCGAAGCTTGGACTTGTCACCAGTGGGGTACCTCAGGGATCTGTACTTGGACCCATTCTCTTTAATATTTTTATTAGTGATATTGCAGAAGGTCTTGATGGTAAGGTATGTCTTTTTGCTGATGATACTAAGATATGTAACAGGGTTGATGTTCCAGGAGGGATAAGCCAAATGACAAATGATTTAGGTAAACTAGAAAAATGGTCAGAATTGTGGCAACTGACATTTAATGTGGATAAGTGCAAGATAATGCATCTTGGACGTAAAAACCCAAGGGCAGAGTACAGAATATTTAATAGAGTTCTAACCTCAACATATGAGGAAAGGGATTTAGGGGTGATTATTTCTGATGACTTAAAGGTAGGCAGACAATGTAATAGAGCAGCAGGAAATGCTAGCAGAATGCTTGGTTGTATAGGGAGAGGTATTAGCAGTAGAAAGAGGGAAGTGCTCATGCCATTGTACAGAACACTGGTGAGACCTCACTTGGAGTATTGTACACAGTACTGGAGACCGTATCTTCAGAAGGATATTGATACCTTAGAGAGGGTTCAGAGAAGGGCTACTAAACTGTTCATGGATTGCGGGATAAAACTTACCAGGAAAGGTTAAAGGATCTTAACATGTATAGCTTGGAGGAAAGACGAGACAGGGGGGATATGATAGAAACATTTAAATATATAAAGGGAATCAACACAGTAAAGGAGGAGACTATATTTAAAAGAAGAAAAACTACCACAACAAGAGGACATAGTCTTAAATTAGAGGGACAAAGGTTTAAAAATAATATCAGGAAGTATTACTTTACTGAGAGGGTAGTGGATGCATGGAATAGCCTTCCAGCTGAAGTGGTAGAGGTTAACACAGTAAAGGAGTTTAAGCATGCGTGGGATAGGCATAAGGCTATCCTAACTATAAGATAAGACTAGGGACTAATGAAAGTATTTAGAAAATTGGGCAGACTAGATGGGCCGAATGGTTCTTATCTGCTGTCACATTCTATGTTTCTATGTTTCTATGTTTAACCTATATGTCCAACATATCCCCAGATAGCTTGGATCTAAGCGCTTAATATGTCCGAGAAGCGCTCAGATCTCACGAATACAGTTGGATCGCCATGGGTTAAACAATAGCAAGGGCTGATGAGAGAGTGAGGAGGGACAAAGCAGCCAGTTTCAACTGGTCTGGCAGTGTCCCTGGGACAACGCCCTGCTGGAGAACAATAGGACAGGAAAAAGAGGGAGGGGAAAAGGCACATTTTCCCATGGATTTAAAGGGGCAGATGTTACGGCTCTCCCGACATAAAGGGGTTAAACCACCATTTAGTAGACTTCCCTTTTGCGGCGGTACAGGCACAGCTACTGTAGGACCCCCAACTCCCGAACTGGAACCAGGGGAATGCTCCAAACTCCCAATAGCACAGTATACCCAGTAGCACTCCAAACTCCCGAACGGTAATCCCACGAATAGCTGTTAACAGACGAACCGACAGAGCATCCAAGTGGCTTACACTTCCAGCAATCAGTTTCTAACCGCGTACAGCAAATCCCCCCAATCACGAGACCAAGCTTGAGGGTAAAACAGGATTCTGTTTCATTGAGGGCTACCTGCTCGGTATTTATGCAGGTCTCCCACCTGGTGGACACTCGCCTAGGGGACCAGATGGAAGTCTGTGACACAGACAGACATGTATCACATTCAGACACACAGAAGTAAAATATCCCCACAGTGCATCCTAATTTCCCTCCCTCTATCCTGGCGATAATTGGGAAGTAATACAATTATCTCCCAGGACAGAGGCAAATCACCATTATACACGTAGGGTCATAAAGACAGTAAAATACATTAAAACATATAATATTACATTTATTACACAAAATCCATACATGTCACATAGCCCCAGATAGCTTAGATCTGAGCGCACATAACTACCGAATGGCGCTCAGATCACACACATACAGTTCAATTGCCATGGAGCCAAAGTCTTTAATTACACGAATAGGCTCCATGGCATAGCTATCTGGGTTAAAACATTCCCGATTTCCAAGTAAAGTCCCGATCAATCCAGCGTTCGTTTAAACAACCGAAATAGAAGCAGGGAAGGCTGGAGTCTCAGCGGTGCCTGCACGTAAAAGTATCCGCGTTTAATGCACTGATTCCGGGCTGAGCAAGGTTTTTACTATATGGTGAGCATACTATTGTATGGGTGTTTTGTATTTGTTCATTACACATACACTCATTTTTATCCACTTAATGATATATTGATAAAGACCCTGAAATTGGCTCAAAACTATGCCAGTTCCACATGGATGGAATAAATCTCTTTGTCATTTATTTTGGTTTTGAGGCTCCTTATTGGTTTTTATACGGTTTATGAGGTACTTGGAGGAGACCTTGGAGATTTACCCACATTTTGAGTGAAGTGCAACCCTCCCTACCTGCTTTTTACCTAATGATATATGCACCCACATTTTGAGTGAAGTCCAGCCCTCCCTACCTGCTTTTTACCTAATGATATATGCAACCACATTTTGAGTGAAGTCCAGCCCTCCCTACCTGCTTTTTACCTAATCATATATGTCTGTCTAAGCTAGATTGTTGACTCATTTGAACTCATTATAGAGCAGCTCATTTGTGCTCATTATAGAGCATTGCAAGCTCATTATAGAAGATACAGAAAAACTAAATGACCTCCATTTGTTTAAATATACATAGGGATTTAGGAGAGAGCACAGGTAACTTTTTCTTTGATTTTTACTGTATGTATTGGAGCTGATGTCTACTGTGGTCATTGCTGCTGCCCAGGAGCTGGCCGTCCAGGGAGCTCCATAACACCACCACCGCTAGCCCTATGTGTAACCGCGACCACCCAGTAACAGTAACAGTCAAATGAGTCAATAATCTACCTTAGACAGAAATATATCATTAGGTAAAAAGCAGGTAGGGAGGGCTGGACTTCACTCAAAATGTGGGTGCATATATCATGTTCAGTTATTTTAGAAGTTTATATCTCGTGCTCTGTAGATTGAACTTTAATCATATACAATATGCAAGGTCAAGCAAGCTATTAACAGTGCAGGAGATAAGAAACTTTAAATTAAACAGAATTTTCAATAAAGTAAGTGTAAACATTAGATTTCACTTTACAGGAAGGGTTTAGGAAGACTGTGCAGGTTACTTGCAGGGAGATATGACAAGGACTGCATAAACAAAGTGAATTAACTCTTAAATTGAAGATCATTGATCAGTGGGACTTCAGGGACATGATCTATGCAAAAAAATCTGCTTCACTAAGCTAAAGGTGTTTTGGTGATTATAGTATCCCTTTAATACAGGAGGTGTTTTGTGCATGTGATATTTTCTAGTGGCTATATAAAAGGAAAGGTAATATTTTATCAAACTCATATTTTCTGTACATATACTGCTATACGTTATGAATTGTTTGTGAAATATTTTTCCCAATTCATCCAGTAGAGCAGTTGTGAGGTCAGGCACTAATGTTGAATGAGTTGCTGCTGCTCCTAAACACTTCCAATTCAACTGAGCCCTTTAGAACAACCCATTTGCTTTACAAATATTTGTAAATGCAGACTGCATGGCTAGGTTTTATACACCTGTGGCAATGGGTCTGATTGAGGCACCTGAATTCAACAATTAAGAGCCATGTCCCAATACTTTTGTCCATACAATGTATGTTGAAATAGCTAGTATCTGAACAGCTAGCAGTTTAGAAATATGCAAATCAAGTGAGAAATATAATTCACATTTCACTTGTTGGGCATCATTAAACAATATATGATGACGTACACCCTGAATCCTGCCCCTGAGTTGCAATATATATGGTAGCATCTGACTGTTTGGATTGCTTCTGCCTATAAAGTATTTTTAATGCTATATAAAAAAACGTCATCCTGTTTTTTTACATGTTAAGATGTTTTGCAGTTACAAAAAAAACAAGGAGAACATTGTTGTTATGATAATAAGAAAATGAATCTGCATAAAAAAATTTAAAATTATAGGTTTTTAAATAGACAAATTGGATTCTGTAAAAAATAGTGTGTGCTTATTTGATAATTCCATTTTTAATTTGATTTAAAAAACAAACAAAAAAAAAACAGATCCATTGCTGCCTGTCTGTTATGCATAATCCACTTGATATTCAGCACTGACATAATGCCTGCAGTGTGGTGTACATTCAATGGATTTCAGAAGATAATATTCTTCTTATTTTTGAAACCCATGTGTATTAGTGCATTGCCAAAAGCTGTTGAGCTATTCTTCCCTTTTTAAACTTTATCACAGCTCTAAATGTTACACATATGCTAGACTGCTGTATTACTAATTTCTGCACATCACTGCTTTCCAACATAGTTTACTACAGTTGGGCAGAGAGGTTTTTAAGATCATAAACAAAAATATTATTTTACTGAAGAAGAATAATATCTCATATTAGCAGTATAAGCACTTTATTGAATACATTTAACATTTTATTGATTTTTTGGGCTGATATAAAAACACTTTATGGTTGAAGATGATGTCTGTTAAAAATATTAGGTGTTGTCTTTTTTGTAAAATGGACAAAGTTTATGACTTTATTAAATATGGAACATACAATTCTTATTGTTGCAGTAGCTAACAAAAGCTTGATGCATCAGTATTGCTTCTTTCTCCATGAATGAGATCTTTTTTTATTCCCTGGCAGCATCTAAATTGATTTTGCCAATTGCTAGTGAAATTATGGAGACAGATGATCACTGGATTCGACCTTTCATTATTCCAAGGCCAAAGCATAAAGAAGTGATATGCTTCTCTAAAGCTATTTGGCTTTGTTTCAATTTACAAGATCTCAACTTTAATTTTATAGAGCGAAGAATGTGATACATTGCATTTTTCTCTTACATGTGCCTTATGACAAAACACTGATTGCTTCTGTGAGGTCTTGTAAATTGCTAGTAAATTAAACCTACTCACGGAACAGCTTACAAACCAAGTGTTAATAGCACATATGTAAATGTAAAGCTATACAATTTTAGATGCAAATAATTTAAAGGAACACTATAGTAACCTAAATTACTTTAGCTAAATAAAGCAGTTTTAGTGTATAGATCATTCCCCTGCAATTTCACTGCTCAATTCACTGTCATTTAGGAGTTAAATCACTTTGTTTCTGTTTATGCAGCCCTAGCCACACCTCCCCTGGCTATGATTGACAGAGCCTGCATGAAAAAAAAACTGGTTTCACTTTCAAACAGATGTAATTTACCGTAAATAATTGTATCTCAATCTCTAAATTGAACTTTAATCACATACAGGAGGCTCTTGCAGGGTCTAGCAAGCTATTAACATAGCAGGGGATAAGATAATCTTAATTAAACAGAACTTGCCATAAAGAAAGCCTAAAAAGGGCTCTATTTACAGGAAGTGTTTATGGAAGGCTGTGCAAGTCATATGCAGGGAGGTGTGACTAGGGTTCATAAACAAAGATGTTTAACTCCTAAATGGCAGAGGATTGAGCAGTGAGGCTGCAGGGGCATGTTCTATACACCAAAACTGCTTCATTAAGCTAAAGTTGTTCAGGTGACTATAGTGTCCCTTTAACATAAAAAGAGGAAAAATAAACATGATATATGGTCTTTTATAATGACATAATAGTTCTACAATGGAATAATAATGTTTAGATATATAACATTTTAAATTTAGCTGAGTGTGTTTAAATAATACAAGCTATTGGCTGTATGAGTAAGACTGATACACAGTGAGAAAGTATTGCATATCACCCTATGTACTCAAGTAGACTGATCGTAGCATTGTGTGAGTGTATATAGTAATCATGATAAATGAGGATAAATAAATGTGACTGCCATTAGTGAACTTGGTTTTGCTTTAAAACAATGTCTACATTGCTGTAAAAATAAAATGTCATTTAGTGTAATTGGTGGTCATCATATAATGTTTATGAAATATGTACCTTTGAATGTATTCAACAAA
This sequence comes from Pelobates cultripes, assembly GCA_933207985.1. Classification (NCBI taxonomy): domain Eukaryota; kingdom Metazoa; phylum Chordata; class Amphibia; order Anura; family Pelobatidae; genus Pelobates; species Pelobates cultripes. The sequence goes on from OW240912.1 coordinate 294,531,008, forward strand.
CAACTGCCTAAATTGTCAAAGGAATCAAAATAGCAATTATAATTAATGACAGTTAAATACATTTCATTCTATGTTTGTGCAGCTATATATATCTGCATGTTTGTCTGTATGTGAGTGTAGGTATCTGCAATTGTGCATATGTATGAATCTGTGTGTATGTGTGTGTGTACATCTAGATACATGTCACTATATCCATGATTGTGTTTATATCTGTTTGTTCAAATGTAGGTGTTCATTTTCTGACAATAAAATATGAAAGAAAATTCAGTAGTGTCCTTGAAATTAGGCTCTGGAAATAAGCCTGCATCAGTACTATTAAGTGCTCTTAATTAAAAAAGTGATTTCCAATAGTGGCATTTATTTGAAGTAATGAATGCATATCATTTACAAAAAAGGTAAACATGTCAATTAAATGAAGCTGGGTCAGACTTCCAGCAATAGTAATTTTAAGCATAAAAAAAAATAAAAAGGGAAGAAGGCTGCTTGTTACAGAGATCCTTGATCTCTGCAACCAGTGCATGCTTCTATATTTAAATTTATTTATAAAATATTTTAATTTATAAAATATTTTACCAGGAAATATACATTGAGATTTCTCTCGTTTTCAAGTATGTCCTGGGTAAATAGGGGAGATTATTAGTTTCCCTGCTGTGAGCATATTGCTGCATGTGCCATCCAGGAAAAATAAATATGAGGTCCATGACTGAGGAGAATTTGCCCTCTTTCATCACCCTTATAAAATTATATATATGGAACAACCCCCCACCACCTTATTTCCTTTGCCCATGATCATTTAGTCGCTGGTTCACTTGTGTGGTCCTTACTTACCATAATAAATAACATATATATTTGATATATAACAATATAAATTCACCAGAACAATAGTAGGTAATTTTAGAGTTCATGGAACCCTAACAGTATATATAGATTTTTTTTTAATTTAGAAAGTTTTATTTCTCAATGAAAAAGTTCTGAATTACATATTTGAAAGCATATATAAAATATGCATGCATATTGAGTAGAATATACCTCAATATACCAATAAAACAAGCATTTAGAAAAAAAATTCTATTTTACAGTGTTTGCAAATACTGTTGCCTATGACACTATTATCTTCTTTAATGTTTTGTAAACTATGTTGTCTCTACTGTTGGATTATACACTCAAAATTGCTATATTCATTTTAATTACATGGAGTATATAGGTAAAAAAATGTATGGAAGGCTAGAAAGATAATATATTTGAAAAAACAAAACAGTTGCAGTACAACAAAGAAAATGTAACTATAGAGAGCGTGACGGACCGCTGGCACTCCGACCGAGTACTTCCGCCAATCGATGCTCCTAGTGCTTGCCAAGGACTCCAAGCACTCCACCAGACACCATAAGCACTGCAGACCCCACTTCCAACGATGCAGCTGCGCCGGGGTCTTGCCGTCCCCCACTCACCCTGGACCCAAGGCCAGGATCCAGCTTCCAGTGGGTAAATTTATCCTATTCCAGAGAGCATAGCAGGAACAAGCTCTTACAAGAGCTTATACTTAGGGGAGTATTGTGACTATAGCAATCCCTAAGAGTGTAGTTATCCCATCCCGCAAACATGAGCCAAGACTTCATGAAGGGGTCAAGCAGGTCTGTTTAATGTAATCCAGCATTCACAATTTATAGAGGCACCCCCTCTGGACCTGGTGGTACACAGGCACACAAGGGACATAAACCAATCAAAACAATACAAAAATGTCCGACACTCCCACATATAGCACACAAGCCCTCCCCTCTGCCTAGGATATCATTAAAATAGCTAATACAATAACCTTATTATCCACAGGCAGAAAAACACACATTTTTCCCAAAGTCTAGAAAACACTGCAAAACATAACATATCCCCATAAATATATTATATTATATCCCTGGATAGCCCTGATCTGGGTGAGCAACATATCCAAAAATCACCCAGATCAAAGCAGGGGTTCAAAAGTTTTGTTGAAGTCTCTTTTGACCGATCACATGCATGATTTCATGCCCAAAACAGTTTCAGAGAATTTGGCTGTGCAGCCGGTCTACTTCCAATGTTAAATGCAGTTCAAATCGACAAATGGCCACAGTATGTGCAAAATTCAATGTTAAAGTGCCGTTTGACTCCAGTCGAAGAGTTGAAGTTCAGAGAAGGTAAAGTTCAGCGGTGTTCATGCCGTGGAGTGTCCGATTTGAATTCCATGAACTTGACGACCAAACACCGCTGAACGCGTTCGACTGAATTAAAATGGCCACCACGTGTTCGTATGTCGAATTGCGGCCACTTCGAATACTTCGGCACTTCAGCTGTATCTGAAGTGCCACTTCCAAGCTGCAGAACTGCTCCAATATAATTTAGAGGGGCAGAAACCATACTTTAAAATCCAATATGCCCAAATAAAGCTTTTAAAGGGCAATACATCCCAGGGGCCATAGTCACAGGGCAAGAGGCTGGCAAGAGGCTGGCAAGCACCACAAGTGGCGAGGTTTTTTTATCATGCCAGAAAAACAAACCCGTTTTCCTGGCACTGTAGAATCTTGGAGTGCCTCCCTCCCGCCCCCATCCCACGTCACTAAAGGGGTTAAAATCCCTTCAGACACTTACTTGAATCCAGTGCTGATGTCCCTTGGCGCAGGGTCAGGCTCCGCCCATGCTCCTCCCCTGCCGCAATGGCCGCACATGCATTAGACCCCACTATAAGAAATCAATATTCAATGCTTTCCTATGGGGATTTCAGCAACGCTGGAGGTCCTCATGCATAGAGTGAGGACGTCCAACATCGTTTAGACGACCAAAAGTTATCTAAGAAGCCTGAAGTCCCTCTAATGGCTGTCTGGTACACAGCCACTAGAGGAGGACTTTACCCTGCAAGGTAATTATTGCAGTTTTTAAAAACTGCAATAATTACACTTGCAGGGTTAAGGGTGATGGGAATTGGCACCCAGACCACTGCAATGGGTTGAAGGGGTCTGGGTGCCTAGAGTGTCCCTTTAAGTATAATGAGCAGGATGAATCATGAGTATGGAGTGGAGTCTAGCCCAGTGGTAGCACAGATTATCTTAAAATGACTAAGATCACAGTTAACTTTATGTATGTTGTCCACTAGGATTAAGCCAGTAAAAAAACAAACCAAAAAACATGTTACTATAGACAAGAGAAGGGAATGCATCAGGACATTCCATATTTTAAATATCCCCTCTCTATAACTGTAAAGTGCTTTGGAATATGTTGGCACTGTAATAATGAAAAGGTAATATATAATAAGATAATAATCAGAGTAGTGGATGAAGTAAGTGTCATAATTTACTGACCGGGGTCCCCTGCTCCAGGGGCAGTCAGTCTCTGTCAATCATGACCTGGAACTAAGACTAAAAATGAAGTCTAAGTAATTAAGAGAAGGTAACCAGTAGTAAGATTTGTGTCTCTCAGCATGAGTCCTCCAGAAAATAATGATATAAGATTCTTGAGGAAGGTGCTGGAAGGTGGTGGATTTCAATGAGGGAGATGCTATTCAGGTGTTTAACTGAGGGATGTGCAAAAGTGATTTGCAGCACTAGCAAGATGCGTAAAGAAAAAAACAATTTTTTTTTTTTATCAGATAACATGTAAGTATGATTGCAATTAGGAGAACATTGCATAATTATAGAAATAATAATTATAGTGCAAAACATTTGGTCTATCTTGATCTGTAATTTTATGAAATCAACAATGTTTGATTCCACTTTGCACTATTATTTAATGTCCTTGATAAAAAGTTTGGAAAATGTAGAAATATCAAAAACAAACTGGATAAAGGTACTTTATAAGTAATGTTAAATACACAACACATGTAATAACAGATGTACTAATTTTCACAGTGAATTTCTGGCAATGAATAATGCTATGAAGATGAACGTAGAAAAACAGAGGATGAATAAAATTACTTTCAAGCAGAAATTATGGTCTAGGGGCAATTACGTTTATGTGGAGTGAGCTTTAGCTTATAGTGAATAGTAAAATAAAATTGATTTGCACCTTTGAATTCACTTCTTAGAGCCTGTGACTCCTTCTTGTTTGCACTATTAGTGTGAGAAATATTGCATATTTTATTGGGTTTCATATTCATTCATAGCTATTATATACTGTGATAAAACACGCATACAAAACAAATGAAAAATTTGTTTTGTTTAGACAGAAAACAAAATGAAAGAGCTGTGATGGGATTCCAGCATGGTCAAAATTTAGTAGGCAGAAATCTCCACATGGCATATGCTAATTAGTATCTGATTACAAACAGTTGGATGAGTCATCAGTATACTGAGCATGTGTGGAAGTGGATAGTAAATTCCTTTGTCTTTAACAAGCCATGTGGTCTGCCCATATAAGGTGATCCTGAATATCCTGTGTGCTGATTGGTCTGAGGAATATAGGAGGGGTTATACTGTATGGGAGGGGATGTGCTGCCAACAAAAGTCCTCTGCACCATGCTTTCTCCTCTCAGGAGTTCATCTGAGACCCGATCGGTACGTGAATAAAGGTCTCTTACTTCCTGAATACCTGTGTCCATATCTCTATGTGTGGCTTCTGCGGTTTGTTCCTGTTATTCCTCCGGTAACAGAACTGCATGCACACTATCAAAATACAATGTGCTCATATGAGATTGTGAAAAATAGAGTTGTATAATGGAGGCCTCAGTGAAGTCACTAAACTTGTGATCAATGTTAAATAGGAATGTTGCATTCCACTAGTACTCCACTTAGCACTACAATACGGTACAACAATTTCATTGATATGGTATAAGATAGGTTACAGCACATAAACATAGCCCATGTGCATAAATGAGAGCATTACATTTTGATATGAGAAGTCCACAACAACAAAAAATATGTGCAAAGGTAAAAGCAATAGAACGTCATAGCCAGGGCCGGACTGGCCCACCGGGATACCGGGAAATTTCCCGGTGGGCCGTCGGCACCTGGGGCCGGGCAAGCAGCCGGCTCACCTGCGGCCGCAGAGGGAGCTCTTTTGGCGGCCGCAGGGTTTGCTGGCTGTTTTGGCGGCCCCATGGGGGAGCTGGCTGTTCTGTCTCTGCTCCCCCTCCCCAGCGCACTGCTTACTGAGACCGGGGCCGGAATATTACATCATATTCCAGCCCTGGTCTCTTTCTAGCGCACTGGGGAGGGGGAGCAGAGACAGAACAGCCAGCTCCCCCCTGCGGCCACCAAAGGAGCTCCCTCTGCGGCCGCCAGAAGAGCCAGCTCCCCCTGCGACCAGAACAGCCAGCAAACCCTGCGGCCGCCATCAGAACTCCCCATGCCAGCACACAGGTAGAAATTATGTCACTGTGAATGTATGTGTGTGTGTCTGTGTCATTTGTGTGTGTGTCTGTCATGGTGTGTGTGTGTCTGTGTCATTGTGTGTGTCTGTCTCGTTGTGTCTGTCTGTCTGTGTCATTGTGAGTGTGTGCGTCTGTCTGTCATGGTGTGTGCGTCTGTGTCATGGTGTGTGTGTCTGTCTGTCATGGTGTCTGCGTCAGTCTGTCATGGTGTGTGCGTCTGTGTCATTGTGTGTGTCTGTCATGTAATGTGTGTCTGTCTGTGTCATGTAATGTGTGTCTGTCTGTGTCACGGTGTGTGTGTATCTGTGTCATGGTGTGTGTCTGTGTCACGGTCTCTCTGTGTCGTGGTGTGTGTGTGTCTGTGTGTGTCATGTAATGTGTGTCTGTGTCATGGTGTGTGTCTGTGTCACGGTCTGTCTGTGTTATGGTGTGTGTATGTGTCAAGGTGTGTATGTATTTTTTAAGGTATGTGTCTGTCATGGTGTGTGTGTGTCTGCCATGGTATGTGTGTGTCTCTGTGTCATGGTGTGTGTGTGTGTGTGTCTCTGTCATGGTGTGTCTGTGTTTCTGTCTGTGTCACGGTGTGTGTGTGTCTGTGTAACGGTCTGTCTGTGTCATGGTGTGTGTCTGTCATGGTATGTGTGTGTGCATGTGTGTTTTTACTCACCTTTTTTCCCCCCACATCGTGCTGGTCTCCGCTTGATGATCTCAGCCAATCCGCAGTGACACAGGAAGCACCTCTAGTGACCGTCTGAGTGTCTGTCACTAAGAAGCAATGTAAACACTGCATTTTCTCTAAAAAGTCAGTGTTTACATTGAAAAGCCTGCAGGGATAGGCTATAGACACCAGAGCCACTACATTAAGCTGTGTGTGTGCGCACATGCTAGTGAGTGGGCTTGCTTGTGTGTGTGTGTGTGTGTGTGTGTGTGCCTGCTACTGAGTGAGCTTGTGTTTATGTCAATGACCTTATGTATATCAGTGAGATTGTTTGTCTATGAGGCTGTGTATCAATCAGCTTGTGTCAGTGAGATTGTCTGTGTCTGCATGTGAGTATGCTTACTGTATAATTAAAAATTTTACTCTGAAAGGACCAATATTTTATATTGGAAAAAGCAATATATATATATATATATATATATATATATATATATATATATATATATATCAATCATCTAGGGTGACAAGACATAGACTTACATATAACATGCGACAATATATGGCGCAATGACTTATGGGGCTGGCATAGATTTTTTTTCCAGGGCTGCTTTGGAATCCCCAGTCCGGCCCTGGTCATAGCTGAAGGGTAACTAAGACATTAGTACAAGCATGGTGTCGCAGCATGTCAAAGGTGATGGGTAGTGTCAATTAGTACTTGTATATCATACATGTTGTATAATGATCTTGTAGAAATAAAATGTATAAGTAAAAATAGTATAATAACATAATATGAAACTGTAATACAAGAGGATGGAGACCAGGTGTACTTGATTGAGGTTGACATAAGTGGGGTTTTCAATTGCAAACACATTTGTCTACTAGAGAATAGTCTCTTGAGAACAATGTGTGAGTGCCTCTGGGCCAGTCCCTGTCGGGTGTGAGAACCTATAATCCTTAGATTCAGATAACCATTGTGTATGTGAGCAACTCTCCTATGTGTCATGTTCGGTGTGATGTCTCAATAGTAATTGTAACCATGGCTTCCATACTGTGGTATAAAATGCGTACTTATTCGATAAGGAATAATTAATTTGCTAAATTAGTCATATTGATTCTGCTATATTGATCAATTCTCTAAGCAAGGGAGCCAACACATCCTTCCAGTTAACAAGTGTGAGTTCCACTTTAGGAACTGGGAATAGTTAATGAAAAAAGAAAGAGGTTCCTGGTGTACTATGGAGTACCAGATAATAATATGTTAGTGATCAGTTGTAACACTATCCTTATCTTTTACCAGTATTCCTGAATAATTGTGGCCTGTTGTTCCCTTGGAGGTGGCCTGTTGTTCCTTTGGATGTCCCACACCTCCAGCATATGTCAGATCTAGTGGGGAATAAGTGGTGGAGTTGGAATGTGTATAGTGCCATCTTGATATCCTTCTGTAGTTACTTTCATGGATTTTATTGTTTATGGATGACTTATATAGTGCTCAAAATATATTTTACCAGTCAGTAATAAATAGGGATTTTTTAAATTATTCCTTCCATTTTTGTGAGAATTTAGGAAGGTGTGAATAGTCATTATGTTGCATTGTCTTGTAGAATACATATACATGTTTATTTTTGATAATTTGTGTGGAGCGGTATGTTTCAAACTTTGTAAGTCCCGTGTTACCAAACTGAAAGATTGGATTGGAAGAGAAAAAGTGGGAGATTTAAGAGAACCACAAAGTAACTATCAGTCTCCCTCGGTCTTGTGCTCCATGCAAGATTTCACCTTGTGGAGTTACAATGATCATGAGAATGGTGAGGAATCAACCAAGAACTACACGGGATGATCTTGTTAATTATCTCAAGACAGCTGGGAGCATAGTAACTGTAAGGGTCAAATGGTCAATAGGCCTTATTATAATACAATATCTGTTTGCTCTGAAAGAGTTAAACTTGAATTTTGTCAAACATATGAAATGTTGCTTTTGTGTTTGGAGACTTTTGATCCTCAGTTTGAACTATGTATTGAGATGATGCTTTCACTTTTGATGTTAACAAACCCCCATGATTGCTTGATATTGTTGTTGCTGTCGTTGATGTATACACCTCTAGACAAACTGTGTTTTATATATATGATGTACTTCATTAAACTTTTTGAATGCTTACTGATAATCCATTAGTGGTGACTTCATTGAGTATTCCCAGCACTGATTACAGAGACAAGGAAAGCAGAAACATTTTAGTGCATAAGTCAATGGCAGTGTAAGGGTTTCCAGACCCTGTGGTGAATTTTCAGCAGCCGAGCAGTCACCAAGAAAACAATTTGTAGCACACTACGCCATGAAGGACTGAAATCCTGCAGCGCCTGAAAGGTCCTCAAGCTCAAGAAAGCACATATACAGGCCTGTCTGAAGTTTGTCAATGAACTTCCGAATGATTCAGAGGAGAACTCGGTGAAAGTGTTGTGGTCAGATGAGACCAAAATCAAGCTTATTGACATCAACTCAACTCGCCATGTTTGGAGGAGGAGGAATGCTGCCATGACCCCAAGAACACCATCCCCACCATCAAACAGGTGTTTTTCTGCTAAGGGGACAGGACAACTGCACCACATAAAAGGGACGATGGATGGAGCCATGCCCACAGCCAGGGCATTGAAAATGGGTCGTGGATGGGTATTACAGCATGATAATGACCCGAAACACAGAGCCAAGGCAACAAAGGACTGGCTCAAGTAGAAGCACAGGTCCTTAATCCTATAGAAAATCTTTGGAGAGAACTGAAGGTTCGAGCCAAACGTCAGCCTCAAAACCTTAATTACTTGGAGAGGATCTGCAAAGAGGAGTGGGACAAAGTCCATCCTGAGATGTGTGCAAACTTGGTGGCCAACTACAAGAAATGTCTGAGCTCAGTGATTGCCAACAAGGGTTTTTCCACCAATACTAAGTCGAAGGGGTCAAATACATATTTCACTCATTGACATGCAAATCAATTTTTGACATGCGTTTTTTTTTTTTTTTTTTAAATTATAGATTAATCATTTCTTTGTCAGTGGGCAAACGTTCAAAATTAGCAAGGATTCAAATACTTTTTTCCCTCGCTGTATATTCCAAATGTAAAAAATGCTGTTTTATTTTTGTCCCCATACCTAACATGATAATAGTTTAAAATGCTTAGACATATTTACCTTACACATCTGACAATAGTGATCTTTATTCATATTTAATGCAATATGTTTAATAATTTTCCTTGATTCTGGCTCCAAATTATTGTTACTCTTTGTCATTTTTAAATTAATAGGATTTCTTCTGTGAAGGTGTAAATTTGTTTCTAGTGAACCCTGTCATTTCAATATCCTGTGATTACTAAATTAGCCATTTATTTACATCATATTTTTTATAGTTTTAACAATAGTTTACTGGGATGTAGTCCAGAGGTTTTCAATGACATGTCATAAGATTCTACAGAGTGGAAATTAAACAAATGAACACTAAAAGCAACTTGTGTCTTAGAGACCCAATTACAATTATGGTGAAATAGGTGTTTGCTGTATCCCCCCAAATATAAACATTTCCCTGGCTGTGGCATTTTGCTAAAAGTTTTGAATTATATGAGTGTTGGTAGGTGTATCTACAAAAACTGCAAAACAGGAGGCATTAGCCAATGAATGCTGTCCAAATATGGATTTGAGATTGCTAATGCAGAAGTGTCACTTCCACAGTAGTGATATGCTGAATAAGTGGCTAGGCCACATGTGCCTCGGTTATCCTGACGCTGAGCTCGATCCTGTTTGTAGGCCAGGGCAACTGATTCTGCAATAATTTTCCTGATCTATTGGTACAATATCACAATATTGCTATATTCTTTCTTTTTACTTTTATATGATATCAACCTTTTTACTTTTATATGATGTTTGGAGGGGCAAAGTCCATGTTTGTAGAGCTGCACTCTCACTTTGATGCTGTAGGTGATGGGACACACCTAACCATTAAGCTTGATGTTTTTGTACATTTTTGTTTTTTTGGGGAGGTACCCACTGACTGTTTACAGCTGCACATCACTATTGTTTCTATTACTATAGCGCCTATTCTCACACTTCTTTGTTCAATTTTTTAATTAAAACCCTGTGAACTACTTTTGTATGCCCCATCTTCTCCAATGTAATAGCAATCAGTGCATATGACATCTCCTTCTTGGAACAAGATGTGCTCACCTAAGTGATTTGCTAGTTACTTTCATATGCTGTGAGTATAATACACAAACCTACGGGTCTGGAGGACTGGACTCCTTTCTAGTTGCTTCATTTTTACCCTCTCATTAATTATACTGGGCCTGTTCCACAGTAAGCTTTATTGGCAGTTTATTTTCTCACCATAAGTCTTTAATGCATTCAAATCAATTACATTGCTGCTGAAAAAGGCTTAGCAGGATCCAATAAATATCAGTTTGAATAATATTGAATATCGAAACATATCAAAAATCTATATACTTAGCATAGAAAATATTGACAATTACCATGCTATGCAATTTTAGACAGTGCTGTGACTAGCTTGTAAGCCAACCTTTAAAAATGTGTATTTTTTCTGCTATTTAAATTGGTGGGTTGTTAAATTGTTTAAAATAACATATAGGAAAGCAATTTTCCTTACTAAAATTATCAGAAACAAAAATCTACATATTTTTAGAGAATCTTGCTAAAATAACTGAGCATAACAATGAAACTACCACAGTGAAGTCAGTTGTGATGTGTCAAAACCGATATACGGGTAGCCCTGTAAATAAAGAGAGCCCACCAGGTAGCCATATGAGAAAGAGGGCAGCAGTTGGTGGGGTGAAATGAACAGCACCAGCCAAGATAAGGAGGCTGCCTGAGTTCAATTAGGCCAGATAATCTCCCGCACAATTACAGGCCAAAACTGTACAGCTAAAACCGATGTACATGTAAGCCTGTAAATAAAGAGGGCAATAGGAATTCAATAAGCTCACTTTATTACATAAATACAATTACATTTCCAGCGTCCTAGTTTTTTTAATTATGTGCACTGGTATATCTCTGCTTGAGGTGGCTGATGAAGCTCCTATTCTAAATTAATTACCTTAAAATGTGGATGGGTTTAGTACAGGTCTCATAAATAGCATTCTAATGTAAAATATGAATTTGGCTGATAACAAATAGTGTAATAATAGAAGTGGTGAACTACTTGAATAACATGAAATGGTTTGGCAGTAGCTGTCCAGGGTTTTAACAGGGCACCAGTTGTAATCCTTGGTATATAGAGATATTTCTACTGGAGGAACCATTTGGTTGGTTTTAGTGAGTCTTAATCAGAGTACATAATGATCTGTAATTTTGACGAGATTGTGAAGACTCTACAGTATTTTGGTTGTAGGAAACTGTGAACGGCTATACATATAGCGACTTTGATTACTCAATTGGTATGAGATTCAAATGGGTGATTATCTAGAATGTTGGAGAGTGCCCTGAATTTAGGCACGTCAATAGGTTGTCATTTATAAATTACTGAGTGGTCTACTCGTTGGATACCTTTAACAATATTGTTTATGGGGTACGTAGGCATGATAGGTTTGTGATCTGGAAAGGTGATTTTATTAAAGACCCGGAGGCTCCTATTATGCTGCACTCTTTCTTTAATACCCTCAGCAGCAAAGAATACATTATTGAAGAAAAATAAACATTTGAACTAGGTATAACATCATGGTGACAATGTCCGCCTAGCAACATGACCATCCAATCAGTGTCGTCCTTCTCCTATAGTAGGCGGAGCATTGATGACCAATTCCTCTTTCTTTGCTGCTACCCTCAGATAAGTACACCTCTCACAGTTCTCTCACTGTGGGATCCTTTGATGTTACTTCTTTTCAATTTGCTATTTGTACTTCATTATATTTAATTGTTTTCCTTATATTACCCTTCATTCATGGGTACCTTTTCTGGTACTGACTACATTGTACCTTTAAATCTTTGACTAATCTTTTAACCCTTGTTGTGTATTGCACTACCTGCTTCTGTTTTAACATCCCACACTACTCATGGCTGACCCCTTCATCTAACTACCCTGATATTCAGGGGCTTGGCCGGTGTGAGGGTTTGTCACTTTAATTTTGCCGGCATTTGGTCCGTCCGCGCATGCGCGCCCTGTCAGAACGCCCCCAACGGCCATTTTCAGCTCCGGCTGTGGTCGCGGTCGGATCTAATTCTGACCGCGCATCCAGCCGCACTTTCACTCTCCCTCCCCGTGCGGCGGTATAACTTCGTACCTTCACCGCCGAAACCGGCATACACTTGTGCTTCCGGTTTCGCTCGTCGCGGCGGCCATCTTTTCGGTTCCCTGCCGACACAGCGGCCATTTTCTTCCGTTTTTTCCCCGCCCTTTTGCTCTGGAATGCCCACTCCGCCCCTTGATCGGAGTTGGTGTCCAGTATTAGTGGCGGACGGTCCCCTTTCCTCCTGCTCCCCTCCATTATTTGATAATTAGCTGTAAGTGATTTTACTGTTTAACTTACTGCTTAGTTTATTCTAGTTATTTTCAGCTGGGTTACTTAACCCTGCTTTACAACTTTTACTATTAAATTAATCAAATAACACCTGCTGTCAGTTACATTGCTTGCCAGTTATTTCATTGTTTAACTCCTGCCTGTCAGTTACACTGCACTAATGCAATCTGCTAATGACTTGCCTGGTCCCTCAGGGATAACAACTGACCCCCAAACTGCATTGGGTTTTCCCCCTATAGTTTCTGGGGATGACCTGGATTTCCCAGCATCAGAGGATATTCAGGCTATCATGGATACTACTGTGTCCAAATCTGTCTCTAAAGCCCTGGCATCTGCCATGGACATTATGTCTTCATCTATTTCAAAATCTTTTACCCAAGCACTAAGGCAGGCCCAACGTATGGTCCCTCCGACCGCTATGCCAGTCGCGATATCATCCATTCCCAACCCATCTCGCCCCAGCCGCAAAGCCTCGGCAAAAACCAAGCACTCCTCCAAATTGACGATGGACAGTAAAACACCTGTCATAGATGGCGCGAATACTAACCCACCGCGCAAAAGAGCCTCTAACCGGGCAAAAGCGGATAGACATTGGAAGTGGGCTAAAGCCCAACCTGATTCCACTGAGTCAGAACTCAGTTCAGATGAGGAGAGTGCCCCAGCCCTAGACTCAGATCAGTCTCATGATTTGTCCGACCTAGATTCGGAATATGACATGGATGAGGTGTGTAATCCCTCTACTAAGATAAATACCGCAAGCTCAGATTTGATTAAACAGGGAAAAGTCCTTGACCCGCAGGGCGAACCACTGTTTAAGCCGGATGACTTGCGTCACCCCCGCTCTGCGGAATGGTCACCAGCTGAGCATGTGGCGCAATATGTCGCCTCACGGGTCCGTAAGCCTCTGGACAAGGCAACACGTAGTAAACTGAGGGCTGAATGCCCACGCCCCACCGTACCAGACGAAGTCTGTAAGACACCCCAAGTCGATCCCAAGATCATACAATTTTTAAGCAAGACGGGTTGGAAACCTAGGAAAGGTCTAGACTTTTCGCTTTATAATTGTCAAGACAAAGTCTTGGATATCTTAGGTCCAGCGACCAAAATATTCAAAGCCGTGGAGGAATCCTTGGCACAAGATGACGCTTTAGATCACCTCACTATTAGAGGTTGGATTCAGAGGGTGATATGCCTCATAGGCAACGCCAATACCGCTCTGGCTACAGAGCGTCGTAAAGCTATTCTAATTAAAATAGAACCAAAGCTCGTAAATATGGCAATTACTGAGCCTGGAGCCCTAGCAAAAGGGTACCTTTTTGGAGAATCTTTTGTAAAAGACCTGGGATCTTATGTACAAACATTTACAGCCTTAGATAAGGCACAATCAAATCTAAAAAGGGTGTTCCACCCAAAGGTTTTTGGTGGGGCCGGCAGAGCAAGGGGCCGTCTGTCCGGCAGAGTCAACAGAGGCTCACGCCCGAGCCGAGGCTCCTATGCGGGGAGAACCCCCTTTATTGACCAAAGGTCCGCCCCGACCTTTTTTCCCCAACGAGGCAGACCATGGGTGTCGAGAGGTACATGAGGCGCCCCTTCCGGAAGACGTCCTTACGGTAAGCTACCTTTCTCAATTTTCTTCACATGTGACGATTGGGGGCAGACTCACACTTTTTTCCCATGTCTGGGCTCTCATTACCTCAGATGCCTGGATACTAAGGGCTGTCCACGGGTACCTAATAGACTTTATATCCCTTCCCATCCAGCACTCCCCACCCAGGGAGATTGCTTTTTGCCCTCTAGACACGACCCTCGTCTCCGAGGAGGTCTGAGACTTGGCGCTCAAAGGTGCTATTCAAGAAATCCCGATGCATACCCCGGGTTTTGTGAGCAACCTATTTATTGTCCCAAAAAAGGGGGGCGATTCCCGCCCAGTTATCAATCTCAAACACTTAAATACTTACGTAACTTACCATCACTTCAAGATGGAGGGCATTCATTGCCTACGAGATTTGCTCCAACCAGCCGACTGGATGGTCAAACTCGATCTCAAAGACGCGTACCTCACGGTGCCCATTGCACAGGGGCACCAGGATTTCCTGCAATTCACGTGGCAAGGAAGGAAATGGTGGTTCCGCTGCCTTCCCTTAGGTCTGTCTTCCGCACCTTGGTGTTTCACCAAGCTAATGAAGCCCGTGGTTGCTCTCCTACGCAGTCGGGAAATACGCCTAATCATATATTTAGACGACATCCTGCTGCTATCCCAGTCAGTCTCACTGCTACAGGTTCACCTCGGTTGGACCACAACCTTGCTGCAGAATTTGGGATTCATCATAAACTGGGAAAAGTCCATCCTAGCCCCCACTCAACAAATAGAATTCCTAGGTCTCTTGGTGGACTCAGTTATGCAAACCTTGTATTTACCAACATCCAAAATGAAAAATATCAAAAAAGAGATAAGACGAGTTCTTACCTGTCCACATATATCTCTCAAACATCTGGCCCACGTGATCGGGCTCTTAGCAGCCTCCATACAGGCCATTTTCCTGGGCCCCCTTCATTACAGAGCCCTTCAACGCCTACAGGCGGACGCTGGTCGGCGGCGGAGTCCACACTGCACATAAATTGCCTGGAACTCCTTGCAGGGTCCTTTGCAATTCGCAGCCTCTCCCCGACACTGTCCCAGTGCTCAATCCTACTAAAGATGGACAACGTATCGGCTGTCCGTTATATCAACCACCTCGGTGGCACGAGATCCAAAATCCTAGCGAATTTGGTGAGGGACTTTTGGCAGTTTTGTCTGCAACACAACATGGCGGTCAGGGCAGAATACTTACCGGGGTTGTCCAACACTACGGCGGATTGGTACTCCCGCCATCTGCAGGATTCCAGCGATTGGCATCTCGACCCCCAAATCTTCCAGCACATTTGGGATCTGTGGGGTCCTCTGGCAATAGACTTGTTCGCCTCTCATTTAAACACCCAACTTCCGACCTTCTTCAGTTGGAGGCCAGACCCCAAGGCTTCGGCTACGAATGCTTTCTCCCAAAACTGGTCGACCGCCAGGAACTATGCTTTCCCTCCTTTCGCCTTCATTCCTGATAACCCCCTTATGGCCGTCACAGCCCTGGTTCCCTCCTCTTCTGGAGATGGCCATAGATCGCCCGTGGCTCCTCCCGGATACCCAATCTCTACTACGAGACCCCGATGCGAACCCCCACCCCATGATCCGTCAAGGACTCCTCCGCCTCATGGCGTGGCTGATTTCCGGGGACCCTGGTCGATCGAGGGAGTTTCGCAATCGACTCTCCAACTTCTCGAGGGCGCATGGGCACCCGGCACGAGACAGTCTTACAAATCTGCTTGGCGCACATGGGATGGTTGGTGCATGGTACGGGGTTTGGATCCCTTATCAACTCCTGTGACAAGAGTCCTGCAATTCTTAACGTCCCTTTATGACGACGGGAAGGCTTACAGGACAGGAAACCTCTACCGTTCAGCCATATCGGCCGGCCATACCGGCATCGATGGGGCCCCGATAGGACGACACCCAATTGTCTGTCGCCTTATCCGAGGCATCCGCTTTGCAAGGCCGCCCCAACCTCGCTATTCCTCCCTATGGGACGTCTCCCTAATATTGAATTTCTTGACACGGTGGCCAGACAACGAGTTTCTATCGTTGAAACAACTATCAGCTAAACTAGTTATGCTGTTATGCCTAATCTCATGCAAGAGAGTGTCAGACGTTAGAGCACTCGATGTCAATGCCCGATCCTTCTCTCCAGAAGGAGTAGTCTTTGACATCTCACGGAGGACGAAATCGTCATCCCGGACGGTCCTGTATCCAGCGTTTCCTGCACAGCCACTCCTTTGTCCGGTAGCGTGCCTTCGGGCGTACGAAGCCTGTACCGCACCCCTTCAGACTGGGTCAGACCCCCAACTCTTTATCTCCTTCCGTAAACTGCATGCTCCGGTTTCCTAACCAACCTTGGCCTGCTGGGTGAAATGGCTCATGTCTTTGGCAGGTATTGACACCTCCATTTTCTCTCCCCATTCGGTTCGAGGTGCCATGGCCTCTAAGGCCTCCTTTGCTGGTTGTCGTTTAGAGGATATATTGAAGGTGGCTGATTGGTCCGCGGAATCTACCTTCCGTAATTTCTATTTCAAACCAATCCAGCATTTTGCAGAAGCCGTGATCTCACAGCTTTAAAATAGCATAATAGGAGCCTCCGGGTCTTTAATAAAATTCGAGGATTTTACAATTATCATGACGGAAAGTCATGATTTTATTAAAGACACGGAGGCGAGTATTATCCCACCCACCCGCCCTTGGATGGCTTGGATGTGGGGCAAGGTAAGTTACAGACCTCTCCATGGTAAGTTCATTTTTGGTGATATTGGAGCCATCACAGGCGTTAGGACTTTACCTAATTTGAGACTCATTGTCACGATTGTCCTCAGATCAGTAGTCCCTCTTACTACGTCTATGAATTATTGCCATTGTTAAGTCAAATGTGTGATCCTCTATGTATGGAAAACCCATCAGTCCAAGACATTACCATATTTTCTTGTCTCTTCTAGCATGACTGGATTGAAGGAGCTCTTGGAGCCACATACCTTGTTATGGCTCGTTGGTTCATCTGGTTTCCTGTTACGAGTTTTTAGTTTATTCTTCGGGATACGCAAGAAAGAAAGAGGAATTGGTCATCAATGCTCCGCCTACTATAGGAGAAGGACGACACTGATTGGATGGTCATGTTGCTAGGCGGACATTGTCACCATGATGTTATACCTAGTTCAAATGTTTATTTTTCTTCAATAATGTATTCTTTGCTGCTGAGGGTATTAAAGAAAGAGTGCGGCATAATACTCGTCTCCGTGTCTTTAATAAAATCATGACTTTCCGTCATGATAATTGTAAAATCCTCGAATTAATAAGTAATGTTGTATTCCAGTCATGTAATGTTTAATTGTGCTATATGTCAATTTATATTAAATTATAGGAAAATGATAGTGCCAGGAAAACAATCTTGTTTTACTGGCACTACAGCTTCTCCCTCCCTTTACCCCCTCCCCCCCCCCCTTAGCCCCTTACCGTGGTGCAGAAGGGGTAAAAATCATTTTATTTCTCTAACTTCTGTCCAGCACCAATGTCTCTCGGCATTGGCTTGGGTCCACCTTTGGCAATGGCCACGCTCACATTAGGATTTAACCATTGGAAAGCATTATGCTATGCTTTCTATGGGGTTTTGGGTGACACTAGTTGTCTGCTGTGGGTCAATAATGTTCTAGTTCATAATGAAATCTTTGAAAATTGGGCTTTCTAATGGGTGTTTCCTGGCAGTTAAGTTGTGTTTGAAGACGTCCTGAAAATGAGAACAGGAGAGGGCATCAGCTGTAGAATTATGACAGTGTAGCGGTACTTACCTTACCCGGGGGCTGGCCGAGGTCCTCATTTCCCGCCGCACGCGGCTCTCGACTGAAGACGGGCACGGACCGCGAGATGCGGTCACGTGTCCCGCCTTGCTCTAAAAGCGTGCCGCGCGTCTCGGGCACGCTCTTAAAGGGGCAGTGGGAGCCAAAAGATGAAATGTGCTCCCATTGGCCCCTGTCATCCCACATTCCCCAGACACTCACATTTTGGGGGCGTGGATATGACAGGGGCCAATCAATGTAAAGTTTAGGATATTTATACTTACCTCTCCCTTAACTCCCTGCCCTATAGTGGTTTCTGTTTCAGTTCCCTTTAGCGCTTGTTGTGTTCAGTTGTGATTTTCGTGCTTGACCTTGGCTTTGTATCTGACTCCGTTTATCTCTCTATCCCTGTTTTGTCTTTTTTGCCGGCTTACTGACTACTGTGTACCAGACCTTGGCTAATTTTTGTTCTCGCAGTCTCTTTGTTTCCTTGACCTCGGCTTGTTCTTGATTCTGTCTATTCTCTGCTATACGGTGAGTCCGGCCATTCTAAGGTCCAGTAAGCCGTATCTGCTCTATCTGTCGATTGTTGAACTAAATCTTGCGTGTAGGGGTAAACTACCGTGACAGACAGCCTGGACTATGAACACAAACCAGGAAACATTGATGTGTCGCTGCTTGCCAGGCTAATATTCTAATTAGCCCCAGGATAGTTAAAGAGGATGGTCATCCTTTGTTAATAATGTAGAATGCTCCATGTAATCTGAAGAGCATTTTAATGTGTGATATTTCCATAAATTACCCCACGTGAGTGAAGCTGCTCTGAAGCCCTCTTTCAGATTTACCCAATAATAGCAGATGCACTCACATGGGGTAATTTATGGAAAGATAAAGCTTTAAAATGTTATTCTGATAACATGGCAGCATGTAACTTCTACCATTTCATGAAATGACAGTAAAATGATGGTTTCAGGGGGGCACATGTCTAAACCATAGATAATTGTAAATAGCTGCACAGCCAGAATTGGATGTGGCATGAACATGGATTTGCCATTCCAGTTGTGTATAAACTTGTGCCATATGTATAAGTCGACTTAAACTTGTGTGTCTAGGGTGACTATACTGTTGTTGTCGGGAAAGTTAGTTAGAAGGCAAAGTAACCTAGAAATGAATGAACAGCCTTGTGGGATTATGCCCATAGCTTAGTTCAGTTCATCCAGGAGGGATTGTATGTCCCTGTTTGTGCAGGAACTTTGCAAAATGAATCTGGCCAATTCTTCCTGGATTCCTAAGAAAATTATATTGGTCGTGGGACCTATATTCTTGTCTTTAGATAGTAGGACCTCTAGTCTAGAAAACAAAGCCATGGTGCTGTGAATGCTTTTCTGGTTATATCATTAAAAAAAATAATCTAGGTAGTGAATTATCTCTGGGCATCTTGTGATATTAAAGAGTAGCCAACGGAGAATTTCTGTAAAAATGTTGAATCGTTTTAGGCTACTCTTGGTCCTGAATGTGAGTCTGGTTGCAAAATAGTATTTTGCTTTGCATTTTATACCATTTTATAAGAGTCACGATAATGGGTGGATTGGTAAGCATTGAAAATATCAGTGCTACTAAGCCATGCTGACTTTCATGCCTTCAAAATTGCTTGTATGGCATTGTCCACAATTGTTTATTGGAGAGAAAATTCTTCAGATGGTATTAGAGAATTGATGATGGGTGTACCGAATAGAGCTGATAGGTCTACAATCATTCTCTTTTTTGCTGTAAAATTTTCATGTGGCTATACTAATAGGATTGGTTCACCAACATAAAAAAAGAGGGTTGACTGAAAGGATCCAGTATGAATCACTCAGTTTCTTTATGTAGTAATATGTCTACTGTAATAGGGTCATGTAAAGTAGATTAAAGTTTTTGCATTCTAGAATTCCTGTATTAAGTGCTGTCAGTCCAGTGTGAAACGTTTGTGAAAAAACAGTTGTAAGAAAATTTGTTAGAGGGGTGAGAAGTCAAGTAGAATGCCAAGTTGTCAATGTTTATTTTGGTTAGTCATTGCTTTGGATACAGTTGGTTAGGGCACATGTGCTCTAAACCATAATGAACATACATGTAATAATCTGCATGCACTAAAACACAGCTAACAGCATAACCGTTGTTACACATCTGTGCCTTCCCTAAAAACACAAATATTTAAATTGGATGCACATATGGCACAAGATGAATGCTTCAGGCCTGTGAAGTAGCGGCAGAATAGCTCAGTGTCTTGTTGACTCCAATCTGTAAGGATGTTGAACTAAGATAAAGCTGCCACAGCCTTGGCTGAAAATGAATTATGAGGTCTGTAATGGCTGAAAGAGGCAGCATAACTCAAACACCTGTTATGGCCAAACAAAGCCAAATGTATACTCTAACTCTAACAATATTTAAACACTTGTTATGGCCGAATGTTGAAATGCCAGTTTTGGCCAAAAGAGTGCATAATAAAAAATGCAATACATACAAATTCTCAGGGGAACGAGTCGCAGCCTCTGGGAATGAAGAGGCTGAGCCTGGGTGATGGCAGTTGTGGCAGTAAGTGGCCTGATTCCTGGTGGTAGTGCGTCAGATGAGTTTGAGGAGAAGGGGACAGAATTCCAACATAATTCCTCGCAGAGCCGGACTTCGTGCCTTTTAGTATTTGGACCGAACCAGAAGTGTCCTGGTAACTGTGGCAATCAGTGAAACAAATGGCAACTGCCCAGGTAAGAGAGTTGCCTAAGTTTAAATAGGCCTGGTAACAGCTCCCACAATTACAGGCCATTGTATATATCTTGTTGCACGATTTTGGCTGGAAAGCAGAACACTAGCAGAACACTAGCTTCTTGGGAATCATACAGTGAATATGTTAACTGGCTTATTCACTGAAATTAGAATTCAAAGTGAATTTAATATTTAGACCAAAGTAATTGAATTGTAAAAAATAAGCTATGCTTCTAGTTTATGAATACCAATCAAAGGTTGCCTTTTTTTTACAGAGGAGTGTGTATAACAAAAGTGCTCAAAAGAGTCAAAAAGTGATTTACAGGCAGCTCAATACACTAGTGTGGAAATATCCTCTATTCCACTGAATAAATTTAGTAGATATTGGTGCGGTGTAAGTGACAAGGACCTACACCTATAAGTGGAGCGCTCAAACACAGATAAATCTTACCAAAACGTAGTCTCATTCAATGGTAAAATATGGGGTACATGTCAAAATAAAATACAGAAAATACAATATAGTGTAGATGGTACTAAAAAATGGCTTCACAGTGATTATAATAATATTGTGTTGAATATTACACTCACATTTCAAGGAGCCTGTATATAGAAAACACTGGCTCCGTATAAAGGCTTGTGTGCTGTTATGGTAGCACCACCCTCCTACTTCGGCTTGAAGAATTTCTCGAGAACACGAAAAAAGAGAAGAAAGCAAACCAATGTGTAGACTTATGGTGATAAATGACACAGATATGTGTTCAATAAATGGGGTGCTCACCTGGTCCTGAGCCTACGAATCCCGGCTCTAGGTATGTGGATTTTGTGCCAATTTGAATGGGGATGGCACTACCCCTGTGAGGATTCCTTAGAGGCTCCAAAAGGTACTTGGATGAGGTATTAAATGAAAATGGTAAATGTATTAGTTTAAAATAAACATAAAAACAAAGATGATAAAAGTCCTCAAATAAAAGTCCTTTAAAAATGGCCAATACGCGTTTCGCTCTCAAATAGAGCTTCTTCAGTCATCTGTAATGTTGGTCCTCTGAATCCTCCATTTTAAATGGGTCTTCCCCTTTAATGAGTTAAGTTCATTCTGTCCAATCAGATTCAATTTCACATAATGTGTGTGTATGTGTGTAGCGTTAATGATGTTGACGCCCTTATTTGTCTATTTTTTCATTGGTGGGCAGCATTGGTTGGCGGAAATGCTTGTTTTCAACCGGGTGGTTGGCGGAAGTGACGTCATCTAATCATGTGATCGCCATCCAGCCAAGTTAAAAAAAAAAAATTAAAAAAAATGCTGCAAAAAGCAAATAGGGCTGCAGAATTGGAATGACAGTTAAATTGCATAATGTCAAATATTAAATTCCTAGTGATATCATATAAATTGTGGTGCATATAGACTAATATATTTACATTGTTAAAGGTGCATACAGTGCCGATGGTACATATGGTATACACATTGGTTTGCTTTCTTCTCTTTTTTCGTGTTCTCGAGAAATTCTTCAAGCCGAAGTAGGAGGGTGGTGCTACCATAACAGCACACAAGCCTTTATACGGAGCCAGTGTTTTCTATATACAGGCTCCTTGAAATGTGAGTGTAATATTCAACACGATATTATTATAATCACTGTGAAGCCATTTTTTAGTACCATCTACACTATATTGTATTTTCTGTATTTTATTTTGACATGTACCCCATATTTTAACATTGAATGAGACTACGTTTTGGTAAGATTTATCTGTGTTTGAGCGCTCCACTTATAGGTGTAGGTCCTTGTCACTTACACCGCACCAATATCTATGCTTCTAGTTTGTTTACTTTGACCTAAAGTTTACATTGAATTTACTTTAAATAACCCTCTAAGTATAGCGGTTCAACTCATATTACCCTCCTCCTCCATTTACTTATTCTCTGTTTAAAACTCTGTGTTTTTTCTTGTTATTTCCAGTCATCTCTATTAAGGCTAAATAAAGTTGTTGCTTTTTTTTTTCTTTTACTTTTCATTAGAAGCAATTCCACTGGTATTCCCAATTGAGGGACACACCTTAAGTTAAAAGGTTGTGTATATTGTGAAATGTCACTTCCCAGGAGTTTAACATTATATTTATACCTATAGTCAACAAACAAGTATTTGTGAGATGTAAATAATAAATAAGATACGGGTGCACAGTACTATACCAGCAAGTAAAATTGCTTATAAATCCTTTATTAGAAACACCAGAAAAAAAAATACAATAACAAACACACAATAAATAAAGCGACCAATAAAGGCATATATACAAGTATAATTACCACCGGTAATCAAGCCTTACGAGACAGAACACGTGTCAACAATCCCCCCAATATTTTGGCAACACTCCTGCTGCCTTTACCCCCTCCCCCCACCCTTCCTCCCCGACCATACCTCATGTATAGCGTCTTTAGGGGATTTATTAAATTAATATATTATTTCAAAACAAATATTAATTGCCCTTTCCCTATTGGTACCTTGCTGATCTCTGGTTGTCCAGTGTGCTAGGATCTGTCACACACACATAGGTACAGGCAGACAGTCACACACAAACAGTTCTAGGCACAGTCACATACACATGCACTGTTACAGGCAGACAGATACTCATACACAGTTGCAGGCAGTCTCACACACACACACACACATAGTTAGAGGCAGTTACACACAGTTACAGGCAGACAGTCACACACAGACTGTTACAGGTTAACAGTGACACAAATATACACACAATTAGACAGTCACACTGCACGCACACACTGTTACAGGCAGACAGATACCCATACACAGTTGCAGGCAGTCACACACACACACAGTTAGAGGCAGACAGACATACACACACAAACAGTTACAGATAGTCACACACAGAATGTTACAGGCAGACAGTCATACACACAGTAACACAGTCGCACACAGACCGTTACAGGCAGTCATACACAAAGACACAGTTAGGCAGTTACACACACACCGTTACAGGCAGTCACACACATACACACAGTTAGACAGTCACACACACACTGTTACAGGCAGACAGTCACACACACATACACATAGTCACACACACAGTTACAGGCAGACAGACACACAGTTACAGGCACAAAGATACAAACACACAGCTGCAGGCAGTGACACACATAGTTACAGGCAGACAGTCCCACACAAACAGTTCTAGGCACAGTCACACACACACACACAGCTGGAGGCAGACAGTCACACATATACACACACACAGTTACAGACAGTCACACACAGACCATTACAGGCAGTGGCGTACACATGACCCATGGGGCCCCGGTGCGAAAATTGATCCGTGGCCCCCCCCGGCGCGTGGGCACATGGCGGTGGGCACCTGATCGCAGGGGTTACAGGGCTGCGACTCCTGCGACTGCGGTATGTACGCCAGTGCATGCAGATGCACACACTTAAAGGACCACTCTAGGCACCCAGACCACTTCAGCTTAATGAAGTGGTCAGGGTGCCAGGTCCAGCTAGGGTTAACCCATTTTTTCATAAACATAGCAGTTTCAGAGCAACTGCTATGTTTATGAATGGGTTAAGCCTTCCCCTATTTCCTCTAGAGGCTGTCTCATTGACAGCCGCTAGAGGCGCTTGCGTGCTTCTCACTGTGATTTTCACAGTGAGAGCACGCCAGCGTCCATAGGAAAGCATTATGAATGCTTTCCTATGTGACCGGCTGAATGCGTGCGCAGCTCTTGCCGCGCGTGCGCATTCAGCCGACGGGAGGAGAGAAGGAGGATCGGAGGAGGAGAGCTCCCCGCCCAGCGCTGGAAAAAGGTAAGTTTTAACCCCTTTCCCCCTTCCAGAGCCGGGCGGGAGGGGGACCCTGAGGGTGGGGCACCCTCAGGGCACTATAGTGCCAGGAAAACGAGTATGTTTTCCTGGCACTATAGTGGTCCTTTAAAGGACCACTACAGACACCCAGATCACATCAGCTCAATGAAGTTGTCTGGGTGTCAGGTCCCTCTACTTTTAACCCTGCAGCTGAAAACATAGCAGTTTCAGAGAAACTGCTATGTTTCACTGAGGGTTAATCCAGCCTCTAGTGGCTGTCTCACTGACAGCCGCTAGAGGAGCACACTGAACGTCCATAGGAAAGCATTGAGTAATGCTTTCCTATGGGCGGTTTGAATGTGTGCGCGGTCGCATTCGGAGCTGAGAGGCTGAGGGATCCCCAGCGCCAAGGGAGTCCGGCGCTGGAGAAAGGTAAGTGCTGAAGACACACACTCTCACTTACAGACGCATACACACTAGCTAACAGACACACACATTTACTGACAGAGACACACTCAGCGACAGACATACATACACACTCACACACTCACTTACAAAACATACACTCTCATTGACAAACACACACTCACTAACAGACATCAAACAGACTCACTAAGACACACACACTCAGTAAGACACACACTAACACTCACACTAACACTCTAACACTAACACTCTAACACTAACACTCACTCTAACACTCACACTCTAACACACTCACACTCACTCTAACACTCACACACTCACACTCACTCTAACACTCACTCACTCTAACACTCACTCACTAACACTCACTCACTAACACTCACTCACTAACACTCACACACACGTTTTTTTGTTTTTTTTTTAAATGTAATCCCCCCCCAGCCTCCTTACCTTTTGGAGTGCTTGGGGGGATTCCCTGGGGTCCAGTGGTGCTGCTGGGCTCCTGGGCGGGTGGCCGGTTGGGCAGGCGCGCGCACGAGGGAGCACTCAGTGCTTCCTCTTCAGCTCCCTTGCGCGCAGCGTAGGGATGCCGGCGCCGGAAGATGATGTCATCTTCCGGCTCCGGCATCAGTGTGGTGCGCGAGGGAGCTGAAGAGGAAGCACTGAGTGCTCCCTCGCGCGCCCGCCTGCCCAACTGGCCACCCACCCAGGGGTGTGTGTGTGTGACAGCAGGGCCAGCCTCGGGGGGGCCTGGGGTGGTCGGCTCCTGGGCCCCCCAGGGGAAGAGGCTGGCCCTGTGGGTACATACCGGGTCGCAGGGGCGGCCGGGCCCCCTGGTTGGCCGGGCCCGGTCGCAGCCGCGACCCCTGCGACCCTGGTATGTACGCCGCTGATTACAGGCAGGCAGTCACACACACAGTAAGACAGTCACCCACAGACCGTTACAGGCAGTCATACATAAAGACACAGTTAGACAGTCACACACACACCGTTACAGGCAGTCACACACATACACACAGTTAGACAGTCACACACACACTGTTACAGGCAGACAGTCACACACACATACACATAGTCACACACACACAGTTACAGGCAGACCTAAACACAGTTACAGGCACAAAGATACAAACACACAGCTGCAGGCAGTCACTTACAATATAACATCCAGTCACACACACTTACAGGCAGTTACACACAGTTACAGACACTCACATACACACAGTGACTTGCAGTCTCTCACACTTACACACTTACCTCTTGCCATTATGGACTCATGTGAGGAGGGAAAGCACTGCAGTTTCTGGTAGTTGAAGCAGCAGGGGCTTCTTTCTATTTCCCACTTAGTGTACAGAGGTTAATGGCAGCGGGTGCTTTCAGACCTGCCTCTGTACCAAATTAAGCCCCTGTTGCTCATGAAGCTCCGCCTGCGCTGCCTTCTTAGGTTTTTTTTTTTTTTTTTATTAGTCCTGGGTGGAGAAAAATGAAGTTCTCCACGTGGGTGGGCAGACCTGCAGTATAGGGGTGCTCTATGGGGCACGTGCAAGCTATGTCGGCAGCATGGCGCCCCCTGCAGGCATGGCGCCCTGTGCTGTCACACAGCTCGCACACCCATAAGGCCGCCCTGGTAGTTTGCATCCTTATCTTATTTAATATGTTTTAGGGTCATTTGAGGGAATGCCTTATGAGGTTTTGCACCTAAAGATATAAATAGTTTGTTTGTGTTTTGTTACTCTGTGCAATTATGATATTGTGAGATTTAAATAATAAAATTAAATGTTGACACAGCTATATTCTGCAACTAGGTGTCTCTATGCTAGCTCCCTGTCAATCACCGTTATAAACTCTTTCCTCTGCACATGAGAGTCTGCATAGCAAAAGCATGTAGAGAAAAGGAGAAATTAAACATGTTTTTATTTCTCCTCTTCATTTGCAGTGTTTGTCTTGGCTTTGCTGTTTGTGAATTGGATTATTTTTTTCATTTTCAAAATCTATAAAATAAAGTTAAAAATAAAACAGCTCATGAAAAAAGGTTGACACGAGTTACAGGTGATTTCAATGTTTTATTGAATGGTGTAAAGTGACAGTGATAGCTGACAGTTCCCCTTTAACAGTATGCAAAGTAATCCCTGCTAGATAGATCCATTGAACAGATTATTTGAGATTATTTGATACCTTAAAATAAATTGATGATTTTATTTCTTTACCCCCTTTCAGGACAAAATATTTTATTGCACATTTCTCTAAAAATGTCTACAATCATACCCATTACCAGTACACTATGTACACCATTTACTGCCTCTGTAATGCCGAGGGCTTGTTTCTCTGTGATCTGGACATCAATAAAATGTCTTAATAGCCTCTGCCTTAAGTAACTATGTAATATTTTGCTGTGGAAGTCCTATACCTCAAAATGTATTCTTCTCTTCAGCACTGTACTATATATGAAGTTATCAGTAAACTGTGTCTATTTAGAGACATCAATAAATTAACTAGATTGAAAGCCCTTGAGGCAAACTCTTGCATCTACATGTGGATCATTTAGTGTAAATGTCCATTGCTCTTTTTTTTCTGTACATTACTGTTACTGTGCATTTACTGTGCTTTTTTCTGTGCATTTATTTATAAAATGTGTCATATAAAATATTTTAAGCATTATTATATACTGCAAATTCAAAAAAGCCTCTCTTTGTAGGTATCGATGTGAGATTGTTTTTGCAATATAACACCAAATTGAACTTTATTATTGGCATCGCATTATTAATGTCAGTATTACTGATATATACACTGATCAGCCACAACATTAAAACCACTCACTATTGAACAGAGCAACAGCTGTCAATCTCTATTTGATTTGTATATTGGGATATACTGCCTATATACTGAATACTGTGTTAACCCATAGGGGTACGTTTGTATCAATTGAAGCGCTCTAATTACACATCAGGGGTGATTTATTGATATTTTTCACTTTTGTGTGCTTTCCTTTCACATATATTTCTATAGGAAGGAGAGTTACTATATTTATTTTGTAGTTGCTGACATATCAGTAGTCTTCATATCATTATTATTTATAAGCGCCCATCCTAGCACACATTTACTCATTATTCTTTGTACAACATTAACCCCTTAGGGACACAAGACATGTGTGACATGTCATGATTCCCTTTTATTCCAGAAGTTTGGTCCTTAAGGGGTTAAAACCACTTGCCTAATATCATATAGGTGATGTACCTTCTTGCTATCTCAATATAATGTGTCTGATAACGTATCTTCTGGCTGCACATGTTCAGTTATGTTTGTTTTTATTTTTTATTTTTTTTATTTGTGGATGTGCACATATCATACAGAGGTACAGTAGTTTTGTTATCCACTTTTTGTTTTAAAGGTGTTTTAAAGGTAAAAATATAGTAGCTAAACATGCATATTCAACCTTACATCATCAAAATAGCGTAATTGCGGTGTTTCATCATGTGCTAAATGTTGCTCGTGTGTTATACGTGAGCATATCTCTACAGGGCCAGGTTAGAGACTCGGGATGTTGTCCCGTGGTGAGGCAAATGTGGTCCCTTGGTCGGGGTGAGAGCCTGGTTATTATGGCTCTGGGTTGTGCGATGTGCGTATGTGTGTTTGTAATAACTAGCGTTCTCGCTGGGAAGGGGCGCTCAGGTGTCGCTGTCAGAGGGAGGGTCAGCTCCAGTGGTGCCCTACTGAGCCTTGGCTGGGGGTCACCAGTGCTGTCGTGTGGAGTTGAGTGGTTAGTAGGTGAGCGTGTGGTGGGTTTTAAATTGGTTGGGAGACGTATGTGTGCTGGCTTGCCGGGGTGTGTTCCGCCAGCTGGTGGTCCGAGCTTCATGTAGGTAGTGCTCGAGGTGAGCTCTATTAGCGTGGTCTTGCATACTTTTGTACATATTAAACATTCCAATGTGCTAAACTTTAAAGCACTAGGTTGTTGAGGGTGTCCCCAACTGGGGTGTAAATCTAGCCACGGATAGGGAAGAAGTGTAACTTGGGTGAATATCCCGTGCCAATAGTCACTGGGTTTTAGTCTCTTGGGTCTGCTGTGGATGGGCAGGGACCTCTTCGTGGTTCGAACGGGGTGATGTTGTCCACATCCCACTACTGTCTCTGCGAGCTGCCCTTCTCTGGTTCCGTCTGTGTGGTGATGCCTTGCTGGGTCAGGAACAGTTGGCCCTCCACTAGTGAGTGTAGCGTATGGACAGTCACCTCCACAGTGACCTGGAGGAAGCATGGTGTGCTTCAGCGGTATGGTGTCTTTCTCTGCCTCAGCACACTGGTGACCGGGCGCATGGTTTGCCTCCATAGCATAGTAGGGTATGAGAGGTCATTATAAAATGTCAGGGTGTGCTGCTCAAAGGACAGGGAGAGTGAGTCCCTGACCGCTGCCATGATTGCCATTTTGTCCAGGTGTGTGACAAGTTGTATGATGACATCGCTGTTCATTTGTTGAGGCAGTCTGCCCTGCCTGCGGATTCTATAGATATTGTCTATCAGGATGTTTCTGGCCTGCTTGTGTGGAAGTATGTGCTGGATCAGACGTCTCATGTGTTGTGGCAGTTCCGACTTCTCCACCGAGGTAGGGATACCTTTAATCTTGGTATTCTTGCTGCAGTTGCAGTCTTCGTATTCCGTCATTTTTTGTGTAATTGTGGCTTGTGAATCGGTTAGCCGCTTCTGCTCTGCGGCAAGTGTAGTTGTCTCCTCTGCGGCCTTGATTCGGCTTGTGAGTGAGAGCATATCTTCCCTCAGTATTGCAAGGTCCGCTTGGAACATCTTGCGGATGTCGTGGAGGAGCGATTTGATATCCCCTTTTGTGGCTGGGGTGTTGTTCTCTTCATCTGAGGATTCCATATGCAGGCCGCCAGCTTGGGGGATCTTATCCAGTGTGTCTAGAGAGGCTTCCTCCTCGGACGACGAGATCTCAGCATGTTGGTCCGCCATTTTGGGCGCCATGCGCGGGAGGTTTCCCTGCATGTATTCCCCGATATTTCATGTTCCTGAGGCCAGGGATGCTTTAATCTTCTTGGCCCGCTTTCCCATTGTGGTATTGGGGTGATGGGCAGAGTTCCGGAGGTTTTTCTCCCGGTTAGCTGTGGTCTTTTAGGCTTATTAGTACAGAGCTACTGTTCTGCACGTCTGTTCGGTTTGCTTATGTTTCTTTTTAAAAGAGGTTTGCTCCACATATCGCTTCCTATATGATTCTTAGATGTCTTACCACAGAAGAGCAAATCAAACAATGTTGGATAGAAACAACACAATGTGCATGTTATGACTGTTATACTTGTGTTACACTGGAAATGTATTTCCAAGTGTGGCTATGACCTTTCATCCCACTGTAAACCTGTGCTGACATGTGTGACAAAAGGCAAACAAAAACAATAAAAGATATGTTAAAAAAAGAGGTTTGTCTCTATTCAGTGATTATAAAACTGATGAAAAAGGGTGTAATGTATAACATAAATTAAAATAAGATATGGGCAGCTACATACATCCACAAGCGACTAAGAATGAGTGTGAGCTCATAGGTCAAAACGGTATGTGTGCTCCTAAATATAATGACATAAAGAAATCTATAAAAAATAAATAAAAATATACATTTATTAGTATAAAACTTGTATATATGTGTAAATAAATTAAATCATAAATAAGAACATAACCACACTGATCTAATGCTGGTTGACAGGGAGTAATTCAAAGAAAGGCAAATACAGCCTAACAAATATAGATACAAAAATAGGTGAATAAAACCACCATGGACACAATGTATAAAACAATGTATCTGATGGTTCAAATGTCTACAATGTAAATAAAAATAAAAAACAAATATATAAATAAATACAAAAAGTACCTTGCCTCGGTGTGGGCCCCCACCGAGGTATAAATAAAAAATGATGGTAGAAACCTTGAGAGGATATAATCAATAGAATGAGCGGTGAACAATTACGAATAGCAGACCCCCGGCAGACCCAGATAGGATCCGTCAATGGGGAATTAACTGTTGCACCGCAGTCGGTATCTTCTAAAAAGACCGCAATGTAATAGAAGCACACTCCCAGCGAGAACTAATAATGATCCGTCAATAAAATATAAACTGTTGCACCGCGGTCGGTATCTTCAAAAAAGACCGCAGTGTGAAATAACAAACCCCCGACAGGAATCATTGAATATCTGCAATCTCTAAAATGCTCTCACTCTCAGTAGTTCATAGAGCACTCCCAGCAACAACAGATCAGAAGATCAAGCGATTAGGTGTAGCGAGTCTACGCGTTTCAGCCCTGCCACAGAACTTTCTCAAGACAAAATAGCTACCGTAGATCCTGGTTTAAATACCCCAGGGGTAACATCGGATATAACACATAAAAGCCCCAAACTAAATTCATAATACTTCTCATAATAAGCATCAACATAATATCAAAGACATAAGTATGAACATTTATAAATATATCAAACTGAAAAACTTATACAATAAACATTTTAGCAAACACTAAATTGTGGTTAGGCAACAAATAATAACTAATACGAAAGAGAGAACAAGAAAACGTGTCAGAATTAATGAAAAAAAGGAATAAGATATTATTTAAAGGAACAAACCCCATTTCTTGGGATGGAATTATATGAATATATATATAAGACATAAACCGAAAAAAGGGGGGGAAAGGAATAGTACAATGGTAGTATCATATATATGTGTACAAATAAAGGAAAACTGGACCACAGCAAGGAGATTTATACATAGAAAATGTAAAACATACAATGTATAATACTACTATATCCTGGGTGAGAAAAGGAACTATAAACATGAAAGATGGCACAAATATATAGGCTAAGCTATAACCAATATTTAAACATTTAAAACAGTTCTAGCTCCTCATTTAAACCATTGGGTGTCATAGAATTAAGCCTAAATATCCACACTGATTCAGCCTTAATTAGTTCCCTTTTCCTTTTTGCCCTGTCCTGATAAGGGGAAATATGAACTATCCCCATTAGTTTGATACCAGATGGATTATTCGTGTCGGGCTACCAAGGACCTTGTATCATTACGAA
The DNA here is from genome assembly GCA_933207985.1 of Pelobates cultripes. Classification (NCBI taxonomy): domain Eukaryota; kingdom Metazoa; phylum Chordata; class Amphibia; order Anura; family Pelobatidae; genus Pelobates; species Pelobates cultripes. The sequence continues at coordinate 294,562,952 of OW240912.1, forward strand.
TTATGGCTATTCTATGTTCACGAAACCTACATTTCAGTGGCCTGGTTGTTTGGCCCACATATTGCCGCCCACATTGGCAAGTTAGAAGATACACCACAAAGGGGGTGTTACAAGTAATTGCTGATCGAACTGAAAAAATTTCAGAGCTATTGTAAGGACTAAACAAAGAAATATGATGGCAAATATAGCCACATGTAAGGCATTTTGTGCGACCACAGCGCTTGTTAGCTAAACCCTCCTTATTTACTGTCATATGTCTCTCATTAGGATGATGTAGTTTAGAAGGGGCTAAAATATTCTTCAGGCTAGGTGCCCTTCTGAATGTGACCCTAGGGACCTCTGAAATACAAAACGACAACCAAGGGTCAGAATAGGCCATTACTTATAGAAAATCTCAAAGATATCATCAAAGCCTCCTTAAATGTCGTAGAGAATATGGGTGTTGTGCATGAGCCTACCTCTTTGGTGCTGATGTTGTATTTGGCTTTTTTCACAATAATTCAAGAATCATACAATGCTCTTTTGTATGGGACTCCTGTTCCAAGTGCACAGTTGAAATAGAATAGTTTGAACAAGGAAGACCCTTAGTATGAGTCTTGGACAAAGATGTCACATTGTGATTAAGCCCTTTCAAATAGGCATTCAGTACTTTATTCGGGGGGTAGGATTTTTCTAGAAAGCGCTGAGATAACAAAAGGGCCTCCTTCTCATAATCAGACACAAACTAACAATTTTGTCTGATTCTGGTAAATTGTCCTGAAGGAATATTCTGTATCCATGTGGGATGGTGACCACTTTTGGCATGTAAATAACCATTCACATCCACACTTTTTTGATAGGTCTTAGTGGAGATTCTTCCTTCAGAACCAGTAAGAGTTAAGTCCAAGAAATCAATAGTGGACCTATGTTTCTTGTAAGTAAAGGAAAGGTCCCAACAATTGCTATTATTGTAAGACACAAAGTCTTCTATTTCATTCCAATCACCCCTCCAAATAATAAGGATATCATCGATGAACCTGCGGTAGAGGGCGAGTCGCCCCATCCAATATGGGTCTGCAAAAAACGATTATGTTCTTATTTATGATTTAATCTATTCAGTGATTGCCATGTAAATGAACCACTGTCTCTCATACTATTATAGTGTACAAGCATATTCTTTTACCTCAATAAAAAGAGAATTTAAACAAAAATACATGAGGGGAACTTAAACAGAGTCACAAAAATAAAAATGTTTTTTTGCAATCAAATGGAATGGATAATATTAAGAAACCATACACATGGTGACTGAATTGAAAGGTAAAGCTCATAGATTTTGCCCAGTGAACACTTAATCTTCTCCATGGATTTGATACCCTCAAATGTATTATTCTAATGTTACAAATGGGTATAGTAGTACCCATAAATGATGAAATGAAAGTGTTCATTGTTTTACCCAAAAATGTTTTTCAAAATCGCCACATTTGGCTTTTTGCAATACCTCCAACAGAAATCTGAACTCTTATAAAAAATGTGAGTGAGGTGACAACTATTAAGTAACTTATAACTGACCAGCTGTTTGTTGGTGTCTACATAGAAAACAGAGAATAAAACTGATAATGTAAGTACAGTTGTCATCAAATTATTCAACCCCCATCGATAAACATGTTTATTGTAAAACATTTACAGACTTTCAGCTGTTTTCAATGAACAAATCAAACAAAAGCAATTAAACTCAACACAACAAATGCTCAAGTGTTTTCCCTAGTTGAAATTATTTAACACCCTGAATAGAATCCCTCACAACAACACAAGTATGCAAAACAAGTGTTGTCTCAAGCACACCTGATGCAACTAACCAAGGGCTCATTAGTAGCACCAGCTATGCTTGAGCTGGAACACCTGAAATGCCTGAACTGGCTAGGGGTTTGTTGAGTGTTTGTTGAGTGTCACATTTAACTGCATGTTAGAAATATGGCCAAGTCAAAAGAATGGTCCACAAAGTTAAGAGAAGAGATCATCGCCCTTTAAAAACAAGTAAAAGAATACAAAAATAACGCAAAGGCACTGAATGTTCTTAGAAACACCTTTGGAAGCATAGTTTGCAAGTTCAAAGTTGAAGGAATAGTAATTACACTAACTGAATGGGACAGAAAAAGGAAGCTATCAATGGCTACAAACTAGAGAAGGCAGGTTGTAAAACACTCAAGTGACTTCAAAAGACCTGCAGCAAGGCTTAGTGGTAACAGGCACTGAGGTTTCAGTAAGCACAGTAAGGAACATACTAAACGCAGAAGGTTTCCATGCCAAAACGCTAAGACATACACCACATCTGACCCAAAATCACAATAATATTCAGCTCCAACAATCTCAAAATCATATAAATAAGCCACAGACATTTTGGCATTGTGTTATGTGGAACTATTAAACAAAACTGGAACATTTCAGAACCAAAAGATCAGCGGTCAGGAGGAAAAAGAATGAAGCATACACTGACAAAAACACTCTGCCTACAGTTAAGCATGGTTGTGGCTCGGTGATACTCTAGGGTTGATTTGTATCCTCTGGTACTGGAAACCTGCAATGTGTGGAAAGCAAGATGAATTCATTGAAGTATCATGAAATCCTAGGAGGAAACGCCATGCCATCTGTAAGGAAGCTGAAGCTTGGGAGTCAATGGACCTTCTAACAAGACAATTATTCCAAGTTTACCTAACATTCCACCAAGACATGGTTGCAGAAGAAGTCCTGGAAAATTTTACAGTGGCCATCACCTGACTTGAACCCCATAGAAAATCTCTGATGGGATTTAAAGAAGGCTGTTGCAGCACACAAACCCAAGAATATTACTGAACTAGAGGCCGATGCTCATGAGCAATGGCTAAGATTCCTCAGGAGCACTGCCAGAAGCTGGTGTCTGATTATGCATTTCATTTGCAGCAGGTCGTAACAGCACATGGGTGCTCTACTAAGCACTAAAGATGCCGGTCATGAAGGGGTTGAATAATTTTGAGGCTGGTGAAGTCATTATTAGACATGTGCAATTCGTTTCGTTCCGAATGTAAATTCGAATAAATTTTGGCAATTCGGACATTCGGATGCTTCCAAATATCTGAATTGCCAAATTGCTGAATTGTCGAAGTGATGAATTTTGGAAGTGCCGAACCGAACCGAATTGCTGAATTGCCGAATTACCGAAGTGCCGAATTTCGGAAGTGCCGAACCAAACTGAAGTGCCGAATTTCGGAAGTGCCGAAGTGCTTTGGATTTCTGAAAAGTGTTAAAACAAGTGAGGAGGGAAAATTATGTGAATGATGACAGGAATCTAACCCTAACCTTAACCCTACCATAGGAAAAATTTGATATTTTTCATATTTATTTATTTTGTTATAAAAAAATGTTTTTCACCAGGAAGGATGAATTGAGATTCCCCTCATTTTCAAGTATCTCCTGAGCCCACAAACATTCCATTGTTACAATAGGGCACAATATAAGTTGCATTTCTTATGCCTTTCACACCAACTCCAGGGGGGACACTAATTAGTGTCCTAATCCTAGGAATGCTAGAAAAGTGCATTGGTCATGCCTGACAGATTTCCATTTGTGCTCCAGTGTCTGGATTCTCTCTCGTGCTGTGCAATGATGCCCTGCTTCTGCAATTAGTGGGCGTATCTGAAATGGAGATGGATAGATAAGAGGGAGGGGTAGGTAAGTAGAGAAGGCTGAAGAAACGCCCCTAACTGAGAGGTGTGCCCAATAATGTGATATGACCAAGTTTAGAGTAAGTTTACAAACTTTTATTCCAGAGTTTTCAAAGTTTTTCTTGCTTTATGTTGGTTTGTATTTTTTTGTTTAAAAGTGTTTGATGGTTTCAAAAACAAATCTGTTATGCATGTCACTTTAAGGTTTTACACAACCTTTGAAAATTATCTTGTATACATACATGTTTGTAGATTTAATTATGTATATTATTATTCATGTATTGTTTAGAACACTATATGTTTGAGTCCAAGATTATGTTATGCAGTCTAGCAGAAAACATTATTTGTGTAAAGGAAAAACTTGTGCTTGGGATACCTATATATTTTATAGTTTTATAAATGTTTTTCGCAAATTTGATTAAAATGACAAAACTGTAACACTGTATGCACTAAGAACAAACACCAATACACTCCTTTTGAATGAGCTGATGCAGTTATCATGCAAGTTTGTTACTGTATTGAGTATGACATTTGTGAATTGTCACTGCATTAGTGTTTACAAATCTTATCAATATCGCATTTTATACAAACATTAATAACTTTAATAATTGGTGTGAAAATTTCTGAGTGAGAATGTAAACTTATTTAACCTCTGTTGCAGATGGCACTGATGTGAAACAAAGCTTCAGCATGAACAATTTAATATTTCTAAATAATGCCTGAGGAATAAAATGGCAAAGACCATGCCAGATGGCTTTCCATTTTGTTGTAATAAAGCTAGAAAACAAAACTGTATATTAAAAGTATATGTCATGTCTTGTGTATAATGTACATTTTTATGCAAGTGTGTGAAATGAACAATCTAACTAAATAATGTCAAGTTATAAATATGTCAGTTTTCATTTAATTATATAAAGACAAGACATCCGGCTATCATGCTACTGTAACAGTTACTGATGTGATAATTTCTATGGATGGAACCTAATGTTGAATGCATGAAATATGGCTTTTTATATTCAGTTTTGTAATGAATTATAATATAATATTAGTTTTATTGAAGTGTAACCGAGTAAACTTGCAGAAGCCAGACACAGAGAGATGGATGCAGGTTTTCAGGAAGTAAGGTCTTTATTAACATACCGATCGGGACTCAGATGAACTAACGTTCCAAAACAGGTCTGAGGGCCGAACACATGGAGTACATGCTTTTTATAAAACTATAACTCCTCCCATTAATAGCTACACCCGCACATACCCTTAACCAATCAGTGGACAGGATTTGGATTTCCTCATATGGGCAGACCACATGTACATTGATGACAGTATCTTAGCTACGTGTAACTAACTAACTGATACAACATACACATATGCCACGTGGAAATCTCAGCCTACTAAATTTACATTTCACAGAAATTCCATCACTGAAGAAGCAATTGCATGAAATGCATGTACAAGGCCACTTCCTGTAGGTAAGATCTTGTGTACATGAAAAATTTAAATAGTGACTTATAAATACATGTTTTTTTTTTTTTTTTTAAAGGATCACTATAGGGTCAGGAACAAAATATGTATTACTGACCCTATAGTGTTAAAACCACTATCTAGCCCACCTGGGCCCCTCATGCCTCCATAAATATAGTAAAAATATTACTATATTCAAGCCTGAAGCTACTGGCTCTGCCACTGTCTTCCTCAGAAAAACAAGCAGTCTGCTGACCTCATCAGAAGTGGTAGCCTGATCCAATCACAATGCTTCCCCATAGGATTGTCTGAGACTGACAAAGAGGCAGATCAGGGGCAGAGCCAGCATGATTCAAACACAGCCCTGGCCAACCAGTATCTCCTCATAGAGATGAATTGAATCAATGAATCTCTATGAGGAAATTTTAGTGTCTGCATGCAGAGGGAGGAGACACTGAATGTTTGGATGCATTTTAGGCAGCCATGAACCAGGAAGGATCTCTAACAGCCATCTGAGGAGTGACCAGTGAAGTTATCACTAGGCTGTAATGTAAACACTGCATTTTCTCTGAAAAGATAGGTAATGATTCTACTCACCAGAACAAATTCAATAAGATGTAGTTGTTCTGGTGACTACAGTGTCTCTTTAACCCCTTAAGGACCAAACTTCTGGAATAAAAGGGAATCGTGACATGTCAGACATGTCATGTGTCCTTAAGGGGTTAAAGAGACACATGCATTTTATGTGAAACCATATCTGTTATTTTGTGCCATAAACAAATGTTAAATACAAACATAATTCATAACCTATGATAAAGTAACATTCTAGATTTAGTGTTTGTACACAGGGCCAGCGCATCCTATAGGCGACTTAGGCAGTTGCTTAGAGCACACCAGCCCGGGGGGCACCAGATTTGAGTGACCCCATAGGAGGGAAGCGCACAGGGCTCCCTCCTACCTGTCCCTCAGTGTAGTGTGGAAGGGCTGAGTGGGTCACGGTACAGGAGCTAATGTTTCCTGTACCAGGCCGGACTGATATAATGTGCTCACTGAGAGAGCACTTCCTTTCAGTCCGGCCGGGTACAGGAAACAAAAGCGGTCCACGATGCCTGGCCACACTACACAGGGAGATAGGAGGCACAACAGGGAGGGGGGGTTAGCACCAAGGAGAAGGGGAGAGTGGAACACTAGAAGGGGGAGGGAGACCACTAAAGGCAAGAGGGAGAGGAGAGACCACTAAGGGTGTGGGAAGAGAGGATTGACCACTTAAGGGGAGTGGAGAGGAGAGAACCACTAAGGGGTGGGGAGAGGAGAAACCACTAAAGGGGGGTGGGGAAGAGGAGTGATCACTAAAGGGGTGGGAGAGCACTAAGGGACAGGAGGGGATGGGAGAGCACTAAGGACAGGAGGTGAAGGGAGAGCACTAAGGACAGGAGGGGAGGGGAGAGCATTACTAAGGGCCAGGGGAAAGCACTCAGGGACAAAGGGGCAGGAGAGAGCACAGGGTGAGAAGGAAGAGCACTAAGGGACATGAGGAGAGGGTAACAGGGGAGAGAACTAAAGGACAGGAGGGGAAGAGAGATCACTAAGGGACAGGAGGGTAGAGCACTAAGGGACAAGGGAGCAGTGGACATCACTAAGAAGCAGGGGGGCAGGGGAGAGCACTAAGGAACAGGAGGAGAGGGGAGATCACTAAGGGACAGGTTGGGAGGGGAGACCACTAAGGGACAGGAGACAGAGACACACAGAGTCGCTTGTGAGGGAGACATCTAAGGGATAGGGGGAGAAGGGGAGAGCACTAAGGGACAGGGGGAGGAGAGGAGGTGAGACCACTAAGGGACGAGGGGAATGAAAGAGATCATTAAGAGATGGGAGGGGAGTGTAAGACACACAGACATGCTGAGGAAGGGGTGAAAGAGAAGCACAGAGGGGCCTTGTGGAAAAGAGACACACAAAGGAGCTGGGAAGAGTAAGACACAAAGGGGTTGGGAGAATGTAGGAGACATACAAAGAGGTCGATAAGAGACAAGCAAGGGGCTTGTAACAGATACACTAAAGGGGGGTGTAAGACACAAAAAAATACACACAAGCATACACTCCATCTCTTACATACACTCAATGCACCCCTTACAGACACACGCTGCATTACATTGCATACACAGAAACACACATTTTATCCCTTACACATACAAACACAAAATCACACAACACATCCCTTACACACAACACACACTGCATCCCCTATACACACACTACATCACTTACACAAACTGGTATCCCTATACTCTACATTCCATAAGAACACACACACATTACATCCTCTACAATAACACATAACCCCTACACACATACACTTCACTCCTTGTAAGCAAACTCATTGGTGGGCCATGTAGGTGGACTTATGCGTGGGCCATGTAGGTTGACTTATGGGCAGGCCTTGTAGTCATACTCACAGTCAGGCCCTGGAGGCTCAGATCTCAAGCAGTGTAAGGGACCCCGAACAATGGAGCTGCTTCCTGTTCGATGATTTTTGTGAGCACTGTTACATAGAGCCTGTTATACACCAGATCAGTGGAGCTAGACTGCAGCCTGAGCCCATCGTCATCCACTTGTCCTCATCTGGCGGTAAGTAGGCCCTCCAGTAGTGCATTAGTGGTGGCACTAATCTCTAATTTACCTCACATTAAAGGGACACTATAGTCACCAGAACCACTACATCTTACTGTAGTGGTTCTGGTGTCTATAGCCTGCCTCTGCAAGGTTTTTAATGCAAACACACTTCCATTTCAGAGAAAAGACACTGTGTGCAGCACTGGTGTTGGCTCATATGGCAGATCATATGGGTGGGGCATTGTGATGTCACATATTGAGCAAAGCATATGGGGGTGGCAAATTTGTGTTTGCCTAGGGCGGCAAAAATCTGTTCTATTCTTTATAATTGACATCAAAGGAACAGGCATTCCATGGATGTAGCATTTCTATATTATCTTTTTTTGTAAGTATTTATGACATTTTAAATAAAAGTAGATTTTAATTTGTGATCAATCATTTCTGATAATGTAAATTCAAAAGCCATATAAAAAAATTAACACAAGGGGCGTGGCTGACTTCCAGTGAGAACAGACGCATGGAATAAGGGCTTTGACTCAAACCGACCTGATCTGCTACAGTAAGCAAATTAACTGGCAAAAATTACCATCACTAAGGCACCTAACACATTGGGAAACATTATGTCACCCTCCAAACAACTAAAATTGTCAGAAACTGCAAAATTGAAGAAAAAAGACTGCCGCAAAGACTCCCAATATGGCGACGATCAGATATCCATGTCGGACGGCCAATCAGACCACGAGTCAATATACTCCAAATATTTAGACTCTCCGGTCACAGAGTGCAGGCTACATAAAATGCTACAGGAACTGTGGCAGATTTCCACCGCATTGACGGTGAGTTAAGAAAAGAGATCTATAATCTGTGCAACAAAACAAGTCACATAGAGAATAGAACTGAAGAGTTATGCACCACACACAATAAAGTTGTAGATAAAGTGCAGAAACTGGCTGAGGAAAATGACTCCTTGAAGCTCAAATTGGCAGATATGGAGGACAGGTCGCGAAGAGAGAATATCTGCATCTGCCTTGTGTCCCACGGCGCACTTCCAGCCTATGTCCTTTCCATATGCAAAGCCTTGGTTCTGGGTCTACCAGATTCAGCAAGGGCATTTGTTCGCATGCACAGGTTACCACGCCCAGCAAAGCTCCTAAAGATGTTATTGTAAAATTCCACTACTATGCACACAAGGACACAGTAATGGACACACTCCCGAACCTTCAACGCATAACCTTATATGCAGATTTTTCAGCAGGCACAATGGCAAGATGCAAAGAAGTCACTACGGTCTCGAAGACCCTCCGAGCAACTAATGTGTCATATAGATGGGGATACCCAACCAAGTTATTAATTTGGAAACAAGGAAAAACACATCAAGATGCTTATAGAGTGGGGTATGTGGAACAATACTAACGCCAACCAATAAGAACCCTCAGCATCTTCCCCAAGAAGAATTCAGACGGAATGGCAGATGGTGGGAAGACCAACAAGGAAGACATGAACATTGTCGTGATGGACACTTTGGGAGAACACCCTATAGCTAAGTCATATGCCTCACTTAAATGTTTTATTGCTTTAACCCCTTAAGGACGGAGGGCGTACTATTACGCCCTGCAGGAGCCGGCTCTGAACGCCGGCGGGCGTAATAGTACGCCCTCACTTTAATGGCCGCCCATGTGGCCGGCGCTAGTCGCCCGCTGCAGATCGCGGTCGGGGGGGATGCCCGGCCCCCCAGGCAACCCCCCCTGTGGCCGGTGACCGCGATCTGCAGTCTCTGATCGCAGTGACAGGCTGTCACTGCGATCAGTATTTAACGTGTGTCAGCCGATTTGAAATCGGCTGACACACGTGGCCAGCGGCTACCCCTGTGCAGATCGCGGTCGGGGGACTTACCTGGCCCCCCAGGCAGTCCCCCTGGGGTCAGTGACCGCGATCTGCTAACTCTGAGATCGCAGTGACAGGCTGTCACTGCGATCTCAGAGCGCTCTGATCGCAGTGACAGCCTGTCACTGCGATCAGTGTTACATGTGTCAGCCTATTGGCTGACACATGTAACTGGCACACAGATCCCCCTGCAGATTGGAAGGGGGGAGTGCTTGTACCACCCAGGCACTCCCCCCTGTGGCCAATTACCCAATCTGCAGGAGGTGATCACAGTGACAGGCAGTCACTGTGATCACTGATCCTGTGTGTCAGCCAGTGATGTAAAATCACTGGCTGACACTGTCTCTGCCCCCTCTCCTGTAAAAAAAAAAAAATATTAGTTAAAAAAAAAAATTACAGTTACATATAAAATATACTTAGATCATATATATTATATATATATATGATCTAAGTATATATATATATATATACACACACACACACACACACACTTACACATACACGAAGTGTATTTAAATATTAATATATATAATTATTTATATATATATATTACTATCAAATTACACGTAGACTAATACTGATTAAATATATATATATATATTATTGTTATATATATATATATATATAATATAAAAAAATGTAAATACGTAAAAAAAATAAAAAATTAAAAATAAATAATAAAAAAATATATAGATGTTTTGTTATTTCGTTCTAACTGTATTGTGATATTAATATATATATATATTTATATCAAAATACACGTAGAACGAAATAATATATATATCTATATACATAAATATATACATATATATCACTAAATATATACACCTATATATAAATAAAAATATTTAAAAAAATTATATATATATATGTATATATACACATATGTATATATATACATATATTAATTCTACACATATATTTATGTAATATTTTTACATAATTAGGTATCTAATTAATTACAATTAGCGGGACCTGCCTGACAACCCATGCCGAAAGTATAGGGAATTTAATTTGCTAGCACTATATTTAACCCTATAACTTTCCAAGACACCATAAAACCTGTAAATTGGGGGTACTGTT
>OW240912.1:294591456-294605497 GCA_933207985.1 Pelobates cultripes
GAAGAGATATCTCTTCATCACCTTCATGAGACATTCTTAAATAAATAAGATACAATTATTATTTGAACCGAGTAGTTTAGTACTGGCATGCTAGCTATGCTGTGAGGCGAAACCATTATGCTTATTGTTTTGGTGACCGGTGAGGCCCTGCTAGTTTCCAAGTGGCTTGAGAGGCTCTATCTATGCTTGGCGCAAGGGGATTTTTGTGGCCACTGAACGTTGTGGCAGGATGTTGGCCTCTTGGTGACTGTAACCAGAAAATAGGAAGGGGAGTGACAGGTTAGGCCCTCTCTATGATACGTGCGAGGTGGCTAGGGGTGTATGCCTCCGAGTGTGAGGCGGGGTGTTGACCTTGCGGGACCACTAATCCGAAGCATAGTGCAGAGAAAGAGGAAAAGTTACCTAAGGGCCCCTATGAACCTAATTGCCAGTACTTATGTCTATTCTGTGGGAGATCAGCTATGGATATACTGTAAGCAGGTGTACGTACCTGGAAGTATAGTTTTTGCAACCTGACAATCCGTATAGGTATCAGTAGTACCTGTAACTAAATAGATGGAAACCCTTTGAAAATAAAGATAGATGGCACAACCAAGTTTACCTTAATTATGTTTGACTGTTTCAACTGTAGAGGTCAGTGGAGATGATGTTTGTAAGATCTCCGTAAGTATGTACTTGCCGACCTGTAGGTGGCAGTGTTCGAGTTGTAGCATGGTGGACGTAATAGTATGTAACGTGTGTTCTAAGTTTTTAAATTTATAAGTGATGCCCGTACATGATTAATTTAAGGAGTATCAGTAGGGTATATACTATTATGGGGAAGGATGTATTTTGATAGGTGATCGTAGTATGTATGATACAATATTTATATGGTATTTATGTGTAATAACCGGTTACTTGTTATAATATATATCTGTATCCATATATATATGTTAGCAACACTTAAGTTGTTTGGTGTTCATTTATGGGGCCTAGTGTTTGTAAAATCCCCCTGGTGACCATATATGAAGTGGTCTGTAGGTGGCAGTGTAGGTAGAGATTATGTATAGAGATCAGTGGAGAGTTTGTAATATCTCATTAATAGCAATATACTTGCCGACCTGTATGTGGCAGTGTAGAGCCACCGTTATCATGTGTATTGTAAAGTAAGACTGTAACGGAACTCCCCGTACTCCGAATGAGTACCTTCTGTTGATGGACGCTTCCTAGCCTGCTCCGAGGACCACAAGCACCCCACCGCACTGGACACCACAACCACAGCAGACTCCACAACCGCCGTAGCTTAACTGGAGTCTAGCCGTCTTCTGTCCATCCTGGATCAGCTTCTGTCCTCCAGGACCGTGTGGGGAAGACCTCTCCTCCAGGAGATCGTATCAGGAACAAGCTCTTAAAAGAGCTAAGTGATTAAAGCTCAGGGGAGTATGCAGAGCATAGCAATCCCCAGTGTGAGTATAGCTGTCCCCTCCAATCACGAGACAAAACTACGTGTTGACTTGGCACCAAAGGGCCTTCTTTTATGCAGGTTTCCCCTACATAGGACCACCCACAGGTTTTTCAGAACAACCAATAAAAACATTAAAACACATACAATAAAGTAAACCACTCCCAGCAGAAATCCTCCCCTCTGCCTGTCATACAATTATCTCAACACAATAGACTAACTTATTTATCACAGGCAGAAAATATATCGTTTTTACACAACATTAATAACTTTAAAGGTATACATGCAATATTAATAACATATTTGAAATCAGCGTCCTTTAAATATAAATTGTCAAGGTTATACTCCCCAACACGCAAACCAGAGAACAATAAAGGCGAACACAGATAGACGTATTAACGGACCTTAAAGTGGCCGGAATTAATGTAGAAATGAGAGATAAGAATAGTCAAACACGCCAAGGTCAGGGATACAGAGATATGGGAAAACAAAATAGACAGAGCCAAGGTCAGGGAGCCAGAAATAGGTATAACCAATAAACAAGCTGAAGTCAGGAACCAGAGAAAAGACAACTACTAAGAACGCACTCTCGGGCTAGAATAAACCACGACAGGGCAAGGAAGTGATGTCAGAAGGAGGTTAATATAGGGCAAGGTGAATGCTGATAGGCAGGGACAGAATTGAAGGAGGTATAAATAGATAGTGGTAATAGGTCACTATCTCTTTAAATTTGGAGTCCACGATATCCCTGCCGGCTACCTAGTGCACCTGCGCACGTCCCCGGGCGCTCTCCCAGATGCGTGCGTGCCCCCCGCCAGCAATCCACACCGCCCAAGACGAGAGGACGGACGGCGGGACCGGGACGGCGCGGGACACCAGGTATGACAGAACCCCCCCTGAAGGAAATCTAGGATGGAACACCCTAAAGAGTCGGGGCGCATGGACCTCAGAAGCAGGAACCCACGATCTTTCCTCGGGCCCATAACCTTTCCAATGAACCAGGTACTGAAGCGAACTCCGGAAGATGCAGGAGTTGACAATATGTTGGATCTCATACTCCTCTTGACCATGAACCAAAACTGGAGGAGGACGAGATCGGGAATGAGAATGACTGTTGCATATAAGCGGTTTCAGGAAGGACGTATGAAAGACGTTGGGCACACAAAGGTTTTTGGGCAAATCCAAAGCTTTGGAAACATGATTGATCCTTCGCAAAACCTTGTAAGGAACAATGAACTTAGCAGCCAACTTCATTGAGGGAACGCGTAAGCGCAGGTTATGCGCGGATAACCAAACTCTATCACCAGCAACATAAGAAGGTGCCGCCCTCCGGTGCCTATCTGCAAAGGCTTTTTTAATAAGCATAGTCTTCTCCAAGATGGCATGAACCTTTCTCCAAGTGTCATGTACAGTGGATAAGTGTTCATCCAATACCGGCATTCCTTTGTGAGAAAATGAAGCCGTAAGAAGATTAGGATGACGACCATACGTGACAAAGTAGGGACTGTGACCAGAAGCAGAGTGCGTAGCATTGTTCCTTGCGAATTCAGCCCAAGGAAGAAGGTCAGCCCAGTTGTCCTGGAGTTGAGACGTAAAACAACTGAGATATTGTTCAAGGCTCTGAATAGTCCTTTCAGTAGCACCATTCGTTTGAGGATGATAGGCTGAAGAGAAGGCGAGTTCAATGCCCATGTCTTTACAAAAACCCCTCCAAAACTTTGAAATAAATTGTGAACCCCTATCAGACACAATGACGTCTGGCATTCCATGTAGTCGTATTATTTCCTTGGTGAATATACTGGCTAATTCAGCAGAAGAAGGCAATTTTCTCAAAGGTACGAAATGCGCCATTTTAGAGAAACGATCAACTATAACCAAAATGACAGTAAAACCCTTAGATGGTGGCAACTCTATTATAAAATCCATAGACAGATGAGACCAAGGAACTAATGGCAAAGATAGAGGATGAAGAAGTCCACATGGTACTTGATGAGGTTTAGATTGGGAACAAACGTCACACGATGATACGTAAGCTTCAACATCCTTTCTAAAAGATGGCCACCAATACTGTTCCGATTACCTGGTCTATAGGAGATTACATAATTAAAGCGGGAAAGAAAAAGAGCCCAGCGGACTTGTCTGCACGAAAGCCTCTTAGCGTCACTCAAATAGTATAAATTCTTATGATCGGTGAGGATCATGATAGGAACCGTAGATCCCTCAAGTAAGTGACGCCATTCCTTGAGGGCTGATACTATGGCTAATAATTCTCTATTACCGATATCATAATTCTTTTCAGCAGGTGTCAGTCTAAGAGAAAAGAATCCACAAGGATGCAACAGAGCGGTAGGGGATTCCCTCTGGGAAAGGATAGCCCCCACACCAGTCTTGGAGGCATCAACCTCAAGGATGAAGGGTCTAGAGGGGTCTGGATGTACCAGGACGGGAGCTGAGGCCAAAGATTTCTTCAAGAGAGTGAAAGAAGCTTTGGCCTCCGCAGACCAATTGACATGATTAGCTCCCTTCTTGGTCATAGCTGTGATTGGTGCTAGAATCTGGGAAATGCCTTTTATAAATTTTCTATAATAGTTAGCGAATCCAATGAACCTCTGTATGGACTTCAAACCAATGGGTAAGGGCCATTCAAGAATAGAAGATAGTTTTTTTTTTTTGTGTCCATTTGAAATCCCTCAGTAGAAATTATATACCCTAAAAACGGAATAGAAGTCTGATCGAACAGACATTTCTCAAGTTTGCAATATAAGCCATTGGCAAGAAAGGTCTGTAATATACTTCTAACTTGTTGGCGATGTATCTGAATATTAGGAAAATGAATAAGAATGTCATCAAGATACACAATAGCTCAAGTGTGCAAATAATTTCGTAAGACATCATTGATAAATTCTTGGAAGACTGCTGGCGCATTACATAGACCAAAGGGCATTACCATATACTCATAATGACCTTACCTTTGAGTATTAAATGCAGTCATCCATTCGTCTCCCTCTTTAATGCGAACTAGATTGTAGGCTTCTCTAAGGTAAAGACATTATAACCACGAAGCCTGTCAAAGAGCTCTGTTATCAGCGGTATAGGATATGCATTTTTTAGAGTTATTTTATTCAAACCCCTGTAATCTATGCAGGGACGCAAATCCCCCTCCTTTTTGGCCACAAAAAAGAAGCCAGCCCCTGCAGGGGAAGAGGAACGTCTGATAAACCCCTTACTTAGAGATTCTTGTACATATTCCTCCATAACCTTGTTTTCATTTTGAGAAATGGGGTAAACCCTCCCCTTGGGGGGCATGGTACCAGGGAGGAGTTTAATAGCACAATCATAAGGCCTATGTGGAGGAAGACGGTCTGCCTGTATTTTATCAAAGACCTTCGCCAGGTCTTGGTACTGAGGCGGTACGTTAGTGGAAAGTGGAAGAGCTGATGGAACATTAAGAGAACAAAGGGGTTTAACCTGACTTAAACATGAACTATTACAGGAAGTACTCCAAGACAGAATTTTACTTTCTCTCCAGTCAATAACAGGGTTATGTTTTTGTAACCATGGAAAACCAAGAACAAAAGGGCAAAAAGGGGAAGAAATGACCTGGAAAGACAACTTATCTTTATGGGTAGCACCTATTGATAAAAAAACAGTCTTGCTTTGATGCATAACATAGGGGACTGTTAATGGTCTACCATCTATGGCCTCAAAGGCCAAGGGTGTTTCTTTCTCCTCTAAAGGAAGAGAAAGAGCAGTAGCGAAGGTCTGGTCAATAAAGTTGTCTGCAGATCCAGAGTCAATGAGGGCCATAGTGAGATGACTAACACTTCCCCAGAATAGGGTTACAGGCATAACACATCTGTATGAATTTGTTTTAGGGGACAGAGACATAACACCCAAGGCCGGTCCCCTGAACGAGCTTAGGTGGTAGAGTTTTCCAGACGTGATGGGCAATTGTGACCCAAATGCCCCATACGACCGCAGTATCGGCACAACCCTTCTCTTCTTCTGTAAGACTTCTCAGCCTCAGAGAGTCTTGTATTACCTAGTTGCATGGGTTCAGAATCAGATTCAGGGGCTGGCAAAGCGGGTAATCCGGTTATCATAGGACGAGGAGTGATTCTTCCTAAAGCCCTTCTTTGTCTATCTAAATGAAGATGCTTCTGTCTAACTCTGATATCAATATCTGACATATACTGTATAAGGTCTTCTAGGAGTTCTGGTAAATCCCTGGCTGCCACTTCTTCCTGTAAGGACTCATTAAGGCCCTCAAAAAACACAGCTGTTAGAGCACTGTTATTCCAAGTCAATTCATAGCATAATCTGCCACTGTTCTAGATCCTTGTTTGATTTTTAACAAGGCTCTGGCTGCTAGTCTCTTTCTGCCTGCGGAATTGAATACATTACGGAAAGTCCTGAGGAACAATTAAAAATTAAAGACAATCACGTCATTATTTTCCCATAAGAGATTTATCCAAGCCAGGGCTCTACCTTCTAATAGGTTCATAATGAATGCAATCTTGGACCTATCAGTAGGGAATGAATCAGGGGCTACTTCAAAATGTACGCCCACCTGGTTCAAAAATCCCCTGCATAATGATGGATCCCCAGAATAATGAGGAGGAGGAGTTAGATGAATAGTTGGAGTGGGATGAGTCGCAGATGGTGGAGCAACAGCACCTTGAGAACTACTGTCCTCTGCCTCTGGTTGAAGACACGCAGTCCTGGTGAGGATAGTTTGCAAGGCTTGGGCAAACTGATCCATTCTATGATCTAACCCCTCTATGCTATTTTCATATGCAGCCATTTGTTGTCCCAGGTTTGCAGGGTCCATGGCCCTGTCGTAATGTCAAGGTTATACTCCCCAACACACAAACCAGAGAACAATAAACACAGATAGACGTATTACCGGACCTTAAAGTGGCCGGACTTAACGTAGGAATGAGAGATAAGAATAGTCAAACACGCCACGGTTCAGGGATACAGAGATACGGGAAAACGAAATAGACAGAGCCAAGGTCAGGGAGCCAGAAATAAGAATAACCAATAAACAAGCCGAAGTCAGGAACCAGAGAAAAGACAACTACTAAGAACGCACTCTCGGGCTAGAATAAACCACGACAGGGCAAGGAAGTGATGTCAGAAGGAGGTTAATATAGGGCAAGGTGAATGATGATAGGCAGGGACAGAATTGAAGGAGGTATAAATAGATAGTGGTAATAGGCCACTATCTCTTTAAATTTGGAGTCCACGATATCCCTGCTGGCTACCTAGTGCGCGTGCGCACATCCCCGGGCGCTCTCCTAGATGCGCGCGCACCCGGAGGAGCACGCACGCGATGCCCACCAGCGATCCACACCGCCCGAGATGAGAGGGCGGACGGCGGGACCGGGACGTTGCGGGACACCAGGTATGACATAAATATACTCAAAAATCATAACAATCCGTCCAGTAGATCAAAAGTTAGTCGGAAGTCCTTTTCTGACCGACCACAAGCACATTTTCCTGCCCAAAACAGTTCCATAGATTTGGGCTGTCCAGTCGGTCAATTTCACACTGAAAAAATGACTAAGTCTTATTCGAACATACGTTCGAATCTTCGAACGGGACTAAGCCTCTGGCTGCAGTGTCGAAGTGGAGGGAGAACATACGGGTCAGCTGTGTTCGCGGAAATTTGTAGCAGATTTCAGTTCCATAGATTCAGGAGCACACAACGCTGACTGTGTTTTACAAACTTAAAATGGACGCCGCCACGTGTTCGGTATTCGAATGGCGACTACTTCGGCACTTCAACTGCATCCGAAGTGCCGGTTTAAAAGTACAAATCCTTTCTCTGGGAGTTAAAGGGCCAGCAGCAGCACAATAAAACTCCATTATGCACAAATCAGTTCCTTAAAGGGCAATACATCGCAGGGGCCATAGTCACGTGGCAGGAGGCTGGCAATCAGTCCTCTCCAATGCACTGTGACAAATGGCAGTTTGTCACAAAGACATTTATAAATAACACATATTAATGGAACATATAAATAACCAGTAGTTAATACCGAAAAGAAAATAAGTTTAAATCCCCCAAAACTGCACGTTTGTGTGTTTAACCGCACAAACTGTGCCTGGTCGGTCTGTAGTGAATGAAAGATTAGTTTTAATGTATCCCGTTCATGCTATGTAAACTGCACAAACCGGCCATAACTATCTAATAAGAGACTAAAATGTAAAACGGAATATGTGTATATAATCTGTTCGTACGTTTGAAGTGCACAAACAGATATCTATACGAATGAGCTGTCAGTAAAATGCCCGAGCAGGAAAATACATAGTAATACAATCCCGAAAGCCTGAACGGGGAAAAACATAGAGTGAGATATGTCTGAAATGACTGTGTAAACGAATGGCTGAAAAACGAACAGATAGACTGTATATGCAGTGTAGCATGAAATCGCCGAATGTAACCGTAAAGTGAGGACCTGACCTGTGAATGATGCAGTGGGACTGTTGCCTGGCATAACGAGTAGGTCAACTTACGGTTTGTGAGTCACTAGGATATGATCTGTGGTGATGAAAGAAGCTGGTCAGACGGAAAAAGCCTGCGGCTGGATTCCTGGACACAGCTCAGCGTGGAAGATCTTGTGAGAAAACAGAAGTATTCCAAAATGGCGGCTGGTGTGACCTTGATCGGTATGGAGTCAGGTAAGGGGTGTACCTTATGTAGGGGAGTGATTTAATTTAAGCCCCTCCCACAAGTACAGGCCTTACTATATATATGGCCTTAATATATATATATATATATATATATATATATATATATATAATGTAATATTGTTTAAACACAAATACAGCAGGCAAGCTAAAGGCATTCATATGATGTAAATAAAACTAGGTGCTCTAAGGTCTCACACAGCCAGCAGCTCAATTTTTTAGACTAGAGGAACTCCAGCAACATACTTACCTTTTTGTGTCATTTTTTGTGTCATTTTACCACACTCCCTCTAACATGTAAGCTTATTGAGCAGGGCCCTCAACCCCTCTGTTCCTGTGTGTCCAACTTGTCTGGTTACAACTACATGTCTGTTCGTCCACCCATTGTAAAGCGCTGCGGAATTTGATGGCGCTCTATAAATATCATAATAATAATAATAATAATAATATAGCAAAAAATATGTATCGCACAGCACTTAAACAATACACAATGTGAAATAGAGATAACAACTCTTGGTTCAAGACATTTCTTCCAATGTGGATTTCCTCTGGGGCCAGTATTACATAAAAACAAATTACAATACAAGCTGGTGAGATTCTCCCACTAGAGCAGGGGTAGGCAACCTACAGCACTAGTGCCATGCACGACACTCGAGGTGTCTTTGCACGGCACTCAAGGCTACTAGAGCCAAACGCACTCTGGCCTATCAGGAGTCCCAGTAAAACTTTGGATATCTGCTAATACGAAGAGGTGGTGAAGGACAATCCTCAATTTATGCATTGTAGCACTGGGAGGAAGTGATCTCAGATCTTGTGAATGGGAATCCACACTGTAGTAGAGCAGCCCTCGACAGCTATCGCAGCTCCTGTTCTTGACCTGTACCTGGCCAGCCTGGTCCCCACTGGAACAGAAATACACAGAAATGCAGAATAACCCTCCCCTCCTACAAAAATATGAACAGCCCACATACACACAACACACAATCCCTACAAATGCAACACCACTAACAATCCACATACATGCACAAAACCCCACATGCAGCCTCTCACATGCAATACCTCAAACAGCCCCCACACACTACCAAACACACAATGTGACATATCCATCCACACACAATTCCACAAGCAGCCCTCTTACACAGCCCACATTCATATGTATCATACACGATACCATAAACTACTCCTGAACATATACAATATAATAGCTCATATACGCACAAATACAACGATACAAAGCAATTACAGTAAAACTAACACAAGCAGAATATGGCAGCATACACACCTCAATTTAAAAAAAATAGGATTGGCACGCTACAGGACATCACAATCCTCTATCGGCACAGTGCTGCTAAAAGGTTGACTACCCCTGCACTAGAGACACCATGTAAATAGACTAATCCTCCATTCACATTAGTGTTAATGTGGGTGTCTAATGCCTCTTTTATAGTTTGCTTCGTTGTACATATTCTTGATCTCATACCTATATCTGCCTTCCTTTACCTAGATTGAATTGCTTCTCTCCTCCTCTTTGTCTTGTACCCAGATCATGTGTGCATTCCATCTACATTGTTCCAAATTTGTTTGCATTCCACGTATGCCATTGCATTGCAGATAGATAGTCCTGCAAAAAAATGTATACGTATAAAGGCCTCAGTGAGAAAAATGGAGAGAATAGAGCAATATTATTGTTTAACCCCTTAAGGACCAAACTTCTGGAATAAAAGGGAATCATGACATGTCACACATGCCTCTTTAGAGTTAGACTTCACTTATAATTTAAGGCGCTTGATTATTTAGAACTAATTTGTACCCAAAAGTTGAGTTACCAAACTTTGGTTTAAAATACTGAGTTAGTTTAGTTATTAGTTAGTACATTTTCAGTACAATTCCCCATTTTGTTCTCACTTTTGTTTACTAATATGCATAGATGCATATTTTGGGCAATTGGTATTCCCCTCCCCCACAGTAACCAATTCATATAAAAAAAGATTCAATTCATATAATTTGTGTTTAATTTGGCTCCAGTGTGTTTAATTTATGTATCCAGTATAATTCCTCTTTGGTTAAGTTATTGCTGGACTTCTCACTAATGAGTTGGTCTCATAGTCAACCTGGTCTGCCCCTGAAATCTGATCTTTGTGGCAACATGCCACATTTATTGGATGTCTTTTGTTATAGGGCAGTACTGGAGGCATGCAGAACTCCTGTCACATGTCAGCTGCAAGAATCATCTAATGCCTCAGCTAATGGTACAACAATCTCTGTAACGGATACAAAGGCCCAGTTTATAAGACTTTCAAATTTGCAAGTCTAAATCCTGAAGTTGCATGGTATGTACATTTGCCCTAAATAATTGTGGTCATTATTGCTGTACTTGTGTTATAAAGCAGAATTCAACAGATGCTGTTGAATTCTGTATGCTGCATTAGGGAATTAATTTATCTGCACTCTTAAAGGACCACTATAGGCACCCACACAACTTCAGCTTAATGAAGTGGTCTGGGTACCAGGTCCAGCTAGGATTAACCCTTTCTTCTATAAACATAGCAGTTTCAGAGAAACTGCTATGTTTATAATAGGGTTAGTTCAGCCTCTAGTGGCTGTCTCATTGACAGCCACTAGAGGCGCTTCCGCGCTTCTCACTGTGATTTTCACAGTGAGAAGACGCCAGCGTCCATAGGAAAGCATTGATAATGCTTTCCTATAGACTGGCTGAATGTGCGCACGGCTCATGCCGCGCATGCAAATTCAGCCGATGATGACGAGAAGGAGGAGGAGAGGAGGAGGAGAGTTCCCTGCCCGGCGCTGATAAAAGAGGTAAATTTAACCCCTTCCACTCCCTAGAGCCCGGTGGGAGGGGGGCCCTGAGGGTGGGGGGGACCTAGAGACCCTATACAGCTAGGAAAACAAGTGTTTTCCTGGCACTATAGTGATCCTTTAATTTGAATTTTTGATAAAAATATTAAGGTACTTAAGACTCTGTTGGAATACATTTTATTTTTCATTGATTCACAGAGCAGATGACCAAAACAATATGTAAGGACCCTGAATAAATCATTGATTAAATAAATAATACATCAATATATAATTATTAATAATATGGTGTGAGGATTTACATTCCTAATTGGTATTCTCATGGATACCCACATATACAGATCACCGCATTTCTGTGATGTGACTATATAATGAAACTTAAACTAAATAAGATCCTTCTTATAACAGAATGCACTTCATATCCCGCTAATCTCTCACAATGCATAGCATGCATATGTTTAATTGTGATGCATTTTTATTTGCAATACAACAAGAGGTACATCTTTTGTTATATGTTTTAAGGACACAAAGAAAAATATTAACTTTGTGTTTATGTCTAGGTGGCAGACGACATGAAAACACTGTGGCTTACACCTCCATAAGGTTAAAATGTCTACAATATCTATATTCCCTTATGTTCACTTCCTAACCATCATAGCAATTATTGATATGTATTGTCAGGTTGAAACAGCCTTGGAAAACCCTCACTGGATCAAAAAGAATCTCTTCTTTGGTCTCACATGGTTGCACAAAGGTAAGATTTTTCTTTTTTTTTTCAGATTAACACACTATATTAATTACTTTCCCTTTTTGTGTCCCTGCCTGTCTCTCCCTTTCTCCTTTTTTTTTTTTAATTAAATTTTTATTGGTTATTCAATATGTTACAAAACATTGGGTTTATAGTATTCGTGTACAAACAACATGCATATTCCATCATACATTTTCAAAGGAGTTGCATTGACAAAAGCAGACATATCCATAGAGACATATATACATTTTTGTCAGTACATGCATATCTGGATGATACGGTGACCCAAGATTTGGCCACTAACTGGGGAAGGAACCTGGGGGTTTTGTGCTGCCTAGAAGGAGGGTGGGGATGGGGATGAGAGAGTGTTATATTTCCAGTATTGTGCAATTTGAGTGGACGGTTCTACTCAGTCTCCCTAGTGTCGTGTTTGAGGGTCTGTGTCTCCTGTGGCAGTTGGGAGAAGTGCCATGGCGTGTACCGGGGTGTGAGTTGAAACCTGGAATTAACCTCTGCCAAAGGGCTGGGGTCTTGTAAGTAATATGAATCTGATTTAACATTTAGCAACTGTTATAGCCTTTTGTAAGGGATATGTTGTAGTTTTGTATTGTATAATTATTGTAGTAAATTTACATTCTTCTAGCAGTGTTTACTTGTTATTATAATTATATGAAATATACATTATAGTGTATAATTATTGTAGCAAATCTACATTCTGTTAGCATTGTTTACTTGTTATTTTAATTATATTAACCCCTTATCCCCTTAACGCCGTTACGGCGTTCTATGCCGTCTCGCTTTAATTGGGCTTTAAAGCCGTTGCGGCGGCATAGAACACCGTAACGGCTTTGAGGCCTGGAGCGCCCGGAATACTTACCTACCCGGCGCTCCGCTTCGGGAGGACTGCCTCACAGCCCAGGCAGCCCTCCCATGGCAAAAGAAGCCCCCGGAGACCACGTGATCGCTCTCAAAGAGCGATCACATGACCCCCTACCAGCAGATAGTCCCCCTGCTGGTGGGAAAGTAAAAAAAAAAATATATTAGACATGTTTTAAAATAAAATAAATATATTTATATATATAATATATATATTATATATATGTAACATCATACATAATGTATTTTAATATTAATATAAGTACATATATACCATTTGCAAAAGTAGACAACCCAAGGTATTGCAAATGGGGTATGTCCAGTCTTTTTTAGCAGCCACTTGGTCACAAACACTATAATTTTTTAACATTATTTTTATTTATATATAGATGTGTATATATATATAGTGATATATACGTAAATACTTATGTATGTATATATATATATATATATATATGTATATATATATATATATATTATTTTGTTCTACATGCATTTTGATATCAATATATATATATATATATATATATATTAATTTTAAAATACAGTTAGAATGAAATTATACATTTATATATATTTTTATTTATTTATTTTTTATTATTTTTTTAATTTTATTTTTTAACATATTTACATATTTATTTTATATTATATATAAATATATATATATATAATGATAATTATATATATTTAGTCTATATCATTGTACGTATACTTTGATAGATATATATATATATATATATATATAGATATATATATAGATATATCTATATATCTATATATATACATACAATTATATATATATTAAAATATACTTAGACAGTGTATGTGTATTTATGTGTATGTGTGTATATGTGTGTGTGTGTATATATATATATATATATATATATATATATATACTTAGATCATATACATAATAAATATATATATGATCTAAGTATATATTATTTAATTTTACACTGTTTTAACATGTTTTATTTTTTTTTTTCACACAGCAGGGGGAGTACCTGTCATTAAAGGCACTCTCCCTGCTGGCAATGCCTTGGACGGCTATGCCACAAGGAGCTCGAGATCACATGGCCCAGAGGGGCCGAAGAGGAAGAAGGGGGACTCCCTGGGCTTCCAGGTGAGTCCCCATACCGCGATAAGTACATAAGATCACGGGGACGTTCTATGCTGCCCCGCGGCGTTTAGAGCTGCTTCCTTAAGGGCAGCATAGAACGTCCCGCGGTCTTAAGGGGTTAAATATACATTTAACATTACAAGTTTTGTGTATTTTATATCCACATATTTGACCATAATACCACAAACTATAAAAAGATCAATGTTGTTACTTATTAATTATTATATATTAATTGAAAGATTAATATTCATATTTAAGTGACGGCCACAACAACATTATTGTAGATATCAATGAATTTAATGTCCTGTATACACTACTTTATCATATATGACAATATGTTGTTTCCTTT
>OW240912.1:294605597-294633814 GCA_933207985.1 Pelobates cultripes
AACATCATGGAAGACACTACACTGGAGACACAATGGCTGGCCCACAAAGCGGGTAAAAACAAAAACAAAACTGCTCCAAAACCTAGCCCCATAGAACATACAAACGAGGAATCCCCCTCCAAAGCCATCACTAAACAAATAGCAAAGATCCAAGCCAAATTCCACAAACTGCTCAGTTCAGGACACTACTAGGAACTTACAAGCACTCCAACAAAAATACCATGGCCTGGGCAATAAAGCAGGGACATTACTGGCCAAAAAATGTAAACCAAAAGTCCCTATGTATTATCTAAAACAAATGTAAAAATCTATAATCCTAGCAAAATCATAGATGAAGTAGCATCATATTACAACAATTTATATAATCTCAACAAAGACGACAATACGCACACTCCCACCAAAGCAGAAATACATGCTTACTTGAACAATATCAAACTACCCAAGACAAATCCACAACAGAACACAATCCTAGATGCTCTATTTACTGAAGATGAAGTCAGGAACGCCATCCAATCTCTACCTAAACACAAAGCCCCAGGGCTTGAAAGGCTTTCGAACTACTACTACATTAAACTAAAAACACACTTAACACCACACATTACGAAACTGTTTAACGCTATCAAAGCATCAGGTAAATTTCCCACTGAAATGTTAGAAGCACACATTATAACACTACCCACTCTAACTAAACCACCAACAGTATGCAGTAACTTGAGACCAATCTCCTTGCTGAACGATGGCGCAAAATTCTATGCCAAGCTAATTGCATCCCGGCTTAAACCCCTATTGACAAACCTTATATCAGAAGAACAGATGGGCTTTGTACCCGGTAGAAAGGTCAGAGACAACACCAGGTACTGCCTGTATATGATAGATTGGGCCAACCAGAGTACACAGAGTGGGGTGATCATCACACTGGACGCAGAGGAGACGTTTGATCATCTAAACTGAAACTACATGTCATAGACGTTCATCTCTAGCATATTGGCACTATATACAGCACCCTCAGCCAAAGTGTTCAACACAGGCTTTATGTCTAGAACCTTCCCAATAACCAATGGGACTCGCCAGGGATGCCCACTTTCTCCCCTAATATTCATCTTGTGCCTAGAACCCCTGGAGAGGATCATAAAAAAACAACCCTCTTCTCCCGGGACTGAACTCCCCAGCTAGAGAGAGAAAAGTAGCTTTCTTTGCAGATGATATCCTGCTGTTTCTCACAGATCCAGCAACCTCAATACCTAACCTTCTAAAAACCTTCTAAAAAAGCAGAATATGAGCTTATATCATACTATAAAAACAATATATCAAAGATCCAAATCCTCTTATGGACCACCTACAACCATTATACCCTTTCAAATGGCGCAGACTAGCCATATCATACTTAGGTGTCAAATTAACGAAATCTAAAAACACATAATAAAACCATGAAGTAGTGCATAACAACATAGCCAAACAGCTAGACACATGGGCCAAGCTAGATACATCATGGATAGGCAGAATAAACTTGCTGAAAATTATGATACTACCCCACATACTATATTTATTCAGAACATTACCCATTGTATTACCCAACTCTTTACTCAAAAGATTTTAAACTACTATAAAAATGCCCCGCATATGCAAGAAACCCCTCCCACCCCCCCACCCCACCCCATAAATAGGCTTTTTACACATTAGGTGCGTAAAGGGATGCTGCCCTTCACAAAAGAGGGTCTTGGTGCCCCAAACATTAAAAATTACTATAAGGTGAAAATTACGTCACAGAACTTAGATATAGTGACAGGCAGAACTAGACCAATATGGCTTCAATTTGAATCCACATGCAACCGATTAGTCCCACTCTCCAATTACCTTTGGTCAACATCCATGCCAAAAGACCCTATAGCACTGATATGTACTAAGTTTATGTTGCAGTCCTGGAAGAATTGGAATTCGATGGTGGTTTCTCCTAAAGAGCTCCTATACCTACCTCCGTTGGATGCTATCTTGACAGTATCCTCAGACCGTCCCTTGTCTAATTGAACAAATGGAGGTCTTACTCATGTATACTCCCTCTTCGATAGCAAAGGCATGATTCCTTCCCAGAACTCCAAAAACCAAATGCTCTACCACCACGAAATATGTCCAAGTATCTAAGAGTGAAACACATACTACACACCAAAGGTGTCACATATATGCAGGGCCGGCACTACCTGTTAGGTGGACTAAGCAGCCGCCCAAGGCGACCCCTGAGAAGGGGCGCCACCAGGAGTGCCTGCCCCCCTCATGCTGCAGCCGCCCGAGCGCTCTGCAGAGAGCCTCAGGCAGCTGCAGCTTTGCCCGGGCTGGTGCGTCCATGAGGGCGCACCGCCTGGGCCCAGTATGAGGAGAGGGGCTGACAGGAGGAAAGCGCTCAGCGCTCCCTCCTCTCACTCCCTCGCAGTAGTGTGGCCGAGCTCTGTATGGTCCGCGGGTACAGGGAGCATCTGTCTCCTGTACCCGGCCGGACTAACAGGAAGTGCACACTGAGTGTGCACTTCCTGTTAGTCCGGCCGGGTACAGGAAACAAAAGCTCCCTGTACCCACAGACCATACAGAGCTTGGCCACACTATAACAGTGGTGGGAGGGGAGAAAGAAATTGGGAGGGGGAGGGGGAGAAGAAAATTGGGAGGGGGAGGGGGAGAAGAAAATTAGGAGGGGAGAGGGAAAAGGAAATTGAGGGGAGAAGGAAATTGAGGGGGGGAAGGAAATTGAGGGGGGAAGGAAATTGAGTGGGGGAAAAAAAAATTGGGGGGAAATTGAGGGAGGAGGGGGAGAAGAGAAATTGAGGGATGCGGAGGAGAGGGAAATTGAGGGGGGAGAAGGAAATTGAGGGGGGGAGAGAAGGAAATTGAGGGAGGAGGGGGAGAAGGAAATTGAGGGAGGACGGGGAGAGAAAGAAATTGAGGGAGGAGGGGGAGAAGGAAATTGAGGAGGGGAGAAGGGAAATTGAGGGAGGAGAGGGAGAGAAGGAAATTGAGGGAGGAGGGGAAGAAGAGAAATTGAGTGGGGGGAGAGAAGGTGTTACACTACTTGGGTGAATTGGATTGGAACTCAACTGCAGCTTGTAAACCTCCCTAATTACATTAGTGAAGATACGGAGACACTTTAAAGTATCAATACTGTAGCTTTAAGAAAAGAGGGAATCACTGGTAACTTGGTTCGAACAAAGTTTTAATAAGTGTTAAACTTAAATGAATTGCATTTAGGCAATAAACCAATAAGAAGAAGTCCAAGTAATCAACAACACAAAGTTCATTAATAAGTATTTCCTCAGATGAATTAGGTAACATTCTTTGGTTAATGAGAATAATCTTCAATAGATTAAGTAGCTGAGAATAGTTGCAAATCAAGAACAGTTCATAGTTAATAAGCATGATGGGAGTTGTCCTCCAAATAATTAGTAGCTTGTAGTAGTGAAGATTTGAGTAAGCAAGAATTAGTTCATTATTAAATGAGATTGTAGATAATTAGATGAGAGATATACTTAAGGTTAGTAGTCCTCCAATAGTTAAGAGATAAGGTCCACTTGAAAAGGGAGTTTCCGTTCTCCAGCATTCCTCTATAACATGAAGCATACTTGTCTTAGCCCGATGGCTAAGACAACATCAGAGTTTGTAGAGCCAGCGTGTCCCAGGAGCCAGCGTGTACACTCGGAAGTCGGACCCACATTGCCAGAACCTGTGGAGAGGTAAGTCTGGCGGAAGTTGGCGAGGATGTGGCCAGACGCCGGAAATCGGCGATGGTGCGGCCAAACACCGGAAACAGGAAGGAGTCACAGCAGGCGGGAAGAAAAGAGCGCTAAATGAAAGGTATTTAAGCGAGAAAGAAAGAAGAAGATGGATGAACTTTTGATAAAGGCTATATGCCGAAATGCGTCAAGTTTTATACCAAAGAGGACTTTTTTACAATTTCAGTGTTTGTTTTATTTGTATCCAGCTACCTAGTGTGTGTGGAAATAAAAGCTTTTTTGTTTCATCACTTCCTGCATCCTGAAGTAATTGAAGCAATTAAGGCTGAGGACCACAGAGGGGATTTAGTTTGGAGTCCAACTTTACATACGCTGATTTGATATGCTGTTAGTCTGAGCCAGCTTTTATAAGTGGCTCATGACCATGTGAGTTTGACCATCTACAGTATTTAATAATTACAGTAGTTATGTTATTACCCTATATGTTCTTTTTTTCTTGATTTTAGATGCCCAGTAAGGAAGTATTTCCCAAGTAAGTGGATTAATCTCATAAGAGCAAGCATTAGGCTGCTAGAGTAGGACCTGCCAAGAATAGGGTACATTGATGTTGTGACAGGCTTATGCAATATATGATCATATAATGTAACTAAACCCCCATTATTTTTTTGCCTAGGAGAGGTGTTTTTAAATAAAACTATTACAAATTCTAAGATTTGAAATACTTGTTTAGTGAATAAGCGAGTGTGCTGGATTTATATATATATATATATATATATATATATATATATATATATGTCTGTCTCCCTCCAAGTCAACGGTGCTACCATCAGCTCCACCAAGCAGGCTCGCTGCCTAGGTGTTCACTTTGACTCCGACCTCTCCTTCAAGCCTCATGTTCAATCTGTTGCCAAATCCTGTCATTTCCATCTCAAAAACATTGCGCGCATCCGTCCCTACTTAACGCCAGATGCGACTAAGGTGGTCCATTCCACTGTCCTTTCTCACCTTGACTACTGTAATCCGCTTCTCAGTGGTCTTACGTGCTCCCAACTTGGGTCGTTACAGTCCATAATGAATGCGGCGGCAAGGCTCATCTTCCTGTCTGCCCGCACCTCCTATGCCTCACCCTTCTGTCAGTCCTTACATTGGCTTCCTATACAATATAGGGCTCAGTTTAAAATTCTGGTTCTTGCTTTCAAATTGCTACATAATGCTGCTCCCACCTATCTATCCTCCCTTATACACAAGTATGTCCCGTCTAGGCCCTTACGATCTGCTGAAGACTTATGTCTATCTTCTGTCCGTACTCCCGCCTCTGATGCTCACCTTCAAGATTTCTTGAGGGCTGCACCGTTCCTGTGGAACTCGCTTCCCTCCTCCGTTAGATTCTCACCCAGTCTCCACTCCTTTAAAAATTTGTTAAAAACCCACTTATCAATTAAACTGTTAACAGTTCCTGACTGATTTCTCTTCTGCAACTGTCACTAGTCTAATACTATCCTTACCTTTTTGTGTCATTTTACCCCACTCCATCTAGCATGTAAGCTCATTGAGCAGGGCCCTAAACCCCTCTGTTCCTGTGTGTCCAACTTGTCTGGTTACAACTACATGTCTGTTTGTCCACCCATTGTAAAGCACTAGGGATGGAGCTATAGAAATAACATAATAATAATAATAATAATAATAATAATAATAATAATGTGTCTTTGTATGTATGTCTTGTGTGTGTCTGTATGTATGTGTGTATGTATGTGTCTTTGTATGTGTGTGTGCCTGTATGTATTTGTCTTTGTGTCTGTATGTATGTGTGCCTGTCTGTGTGTGTCTGTATGTGTCTTTTTATGTATGTGTGTCTTGTGAGTGTATCTGTCTGTATGTGTGCCTGTCAGTTTATATGTATGTGTCTTTGCATGTGTGTGCCTGTATGTGTGTGTGTCGGTATGTATGTGTCTGTGTGTCTGTCTGTCTGTGTGTGTGTGTGTGTCTGTATGTATCTGTCTGTATGTGTCTATTTGTGTTTCTGTATGTGTGTGTGTGTGTGTCTGTCAGGGAGGGGAGAGGGAAAGAGGGGTGGGGCCCACGGATCAGCTTCACACCGGGGCCTCATGGGTTGTGTGTACGCCATTGAGTGACTATATGTGTGTCAGTGAGCATGTGTATGTCAGTGAACTGTAGTAAATCTATGTGTAGTGAATCTGTGTTAGTGAGCGCTTCTGTAGGGAGCATGTGTGTGTGTCAGTGAGCTTGTCTGTAGGAGGAGTGTGTGCGCATCAGTGACCTTGTCTGTAGTGAGCGTGTGTGTGTGACGGTGAGCTTGTATGTAGTAAGCTTGTGTGTGTATCAGAGTTTGTCTGTACTAAATTCGTGTGTGTACCAGTAACCTTGTCTGTGTGTCATTGAGATTGTCTTTCAATGAGCCTATTTGTGTGCATCAGTAAGATTGTCTGTGTCTGTATTTGAGTATGCTTTATTGTATAATTTAATTACCCTGAAAGGACTAATATTTTGAATTAGAAAAAGAAATGTACCAATAAAATATATATATATATATATATATATATATATATACATACACATATATATATACATATATATATACACATATATATATACACATATATATATATATACATACACATATATATATATACACACACATATATATATACACACATATATATATACACATATATATATATATATATATATATATATATATATATAAAATCACACTACATAGCACAATGACTTATGGGCTTGCATAGATTTTTTTTCCTGGGCTGCATCCTATCCCCAGTCCGCCCCTGGATAGGAAGCAGCTCTAGCTACCATCTGAGTAGTGACCAGTGAAGTTATCACTAGGTTGTAATGTAAACACTGCATTTTCTCTGAAAAGACAGTGTTTACAACAAAAAGCCTGAAGTGGTTCTACTCACCAGAACAAATGCAATAAGCGGTAGTTGTTCTGACGACTATAGTGCCCCTTTAGTATTTCTAATATCTCAGAAATCTCTGAGATATGTGCTGTATAAAGAGATATAACAACTGTGGGGATAACGTGTAAATCGTATCAGCAATTTCTAGCCTTTAATAAATGAAAACTGAATTCTTTAAACAAATGTGTGTTTTAAATTGTGCAAAAGTGTTAAGCCATGTATTTCTCTTCTGTATTTGGGTCTTTTGTTCATTATAAATTAAATACATTTGTGTCATTTTTTTATTTACTAAAACCACATTTGATATGTCTCACTTGCACTCATCATTTGACCCTGAGAAAATAGCATTACTTTCAACACAGCTGGGAAATATTTGCACACTTCTAGCTGGAGTTACAATCTTATTTGATTGCCTCATTTTAGCCAGTAAGCTACATAAAGAGAGATCTAGTTTTCCCCAATGACATCACTAATAGATCTACACTCACAATGACTTTATACTTTACATCTGATGGAATGCTTCAGCACTCAGCAGTCTGTTTGAAGGAAGGATGGCTTTTACTGCACCTACCATGCTGTGAAGCTTATGGAAGGTTTCTGTCTGGATTATTATTTTAGCAAGGGAATGCTCATTCATTTTGTCTCTGAAATGTTTATCTAAGAGCATTTATCTGATTCATTTCTGTGCATATATATTTATTTTTCTCGCTCATTAAGGTTTGTTTTGATATTTGCCTTCTCTTCCTTTCATATCCTGCATTTTGTGTGTACTTTAAAGATGTTGATTGTATTTTTGAAAGCTGTCAAAATATCTCTCTGTGATCAAAAATGGGGATTTCTTTTATTTTTTTGCTTCAGTTTTAAGGTTTAATAAATTACCTCTGTTAATTACAAACAGAGAAGGTTAATTAACATGGAAAAAAAACCAAATAAATATATATTTATACAGATGGAATGTGCCTTCAATCAATCTGTATAAGTTTACCTCAACTGTGTTGGAGATGAGAAATCAAATCATTTCATTACTACAATACATTCAAAGGGCAATTTAATTAACATTCTAATAATTCATTATTCTAGTTAATATTGTAAGTGATAATGATCATATTTTTATTAAACACTCAAGTTCAATAACGCTCTTAGTAATCTAGAGAAACCTTTCACTGCAAACTGCATTGTAAATGCTTCAATTTGCTGTCTGTCGATCTGTCAGTCTGTCAATTGTGCGAAATTGAAGCCGAACATTCACACTCAAACCTGCAAGCACTGCAGAATTCAGAGCATTTGATTTGGATTAATTTGGATTTTTAAGCCTGAACTACGAGTACTGTGCTATCTTGGGGCTCAAGAAGACCTTAAAGGAACACTAAAGCATTGGGAGTACAAACCTGCATTCCAAATGCTTTAGTGTTTCTGTCACTAGGTATGCTCATCCCCCATATTTACTATAAAGCATTGCCTCCTCTGTGCTGGTCCAATCCAATGCTCCTTGTAGAAAATATTTTTATTAGTGATATTGCAGAAGGTCTTGATGGTAAGGTATGTCTTTTTGCTGATGATACTAAGATATGTAACAGGGTTGATGTTCCAGGAGGGATAAGCCAAATGACAAATGATTTAGGTAAACTAGAAAAATGGTCAGAATTGTGGCAACTGACATTTAATGAGAATAAGTGCAAGATAATGCATCTTGGACGTAAAAACCCATGGGCAGAGTACAGAATATTTGATAGAGTCCTAACCTCAACATATGAGGAAAGGGATTTAGGGGTGATTATTTCTGATGACTTTAAGGTAGGCAGACAATGTAATAGAGCAGCAGGAAATGCTAGCAGAATGCTTGGTTGTATAGGGAGAGGTATTAGCAGTAGAAAGAGGGAAGTGCTCATGCCATTGTACAGAACACTGGTGAGACCTCACTTGGAGTATTGTACACAATAATGGAGACCGTATCTTCAGAAGGATATTGATACCTTAGAGAGGGTTCAGAGAAGGGCTACTAAACTGGTTCATGGATTGCGGGATAAAACTTACCAGGAAAGGTTAAAGGATCTTAACATGTATAGCTTGGAGGAAAGGCGAGACAGGGGGGATATGATAGAAACATTTAAATATATAAAGGGAATCAACACAGTAAAGGAGGAGACTATATTTAAAAGAAGAAAAACTACCACAAAAAGAGGACATAGTCTTAAATTAGAGGGACAAAGGTTTAAAAATATCAGGAAGTATTACTTTACTGAGAGGGTAGTGGACACATGGAATAGCCTTCCAGCTGAAGTGGTAGAGGTTAACACAGTAAAGGAGTTTAAGCATGCGTGGGATAGGCATAAGGCTATCCTAACTATAAGATAAGACTAGGGACTAATGAAAGTATTTAGAAAATTGGGCAGACTAGATGGGCCGAATGGTTCTTATCTGCCGTCACATTCTATGTTTCTATGTTTAAAAGCTTTGAGGGCATAAAGTGTATTTGTTGCGAGCACCCCACACGCATCCAACCTTTTCAATAGGAAAGCATTGAATCAATGCTTTCCTACAGGAGCTTTCATGTCACATGATCAAGTTTTACTCTTTTTATTTTACAAAAACTGCAAATTTTTATAGAAATTGGAACTCATAAATTAACTTGTTACACCTACCTGGCTATTAATCACCGGTCCTGTCACTTCCATGTTTGGTTAGCTCAGTGGAGCTAAACTTAAAAGGCAGCAATTGCCCAGAGCACCTGCCTTGCAAAGACTTCTCAGTGAGCTGCATTGGAAAATCTGTTATTGGACAGCCACAGAAAGTCTGGGCAGGGTTAGAAAGGGAGGGCTTACAAAGGCTTCAGAAAATAAACACCTTTTGAAAGCTATTTAAAGATAAATTCCCAATAAAATGAAAACTACAAGCATGATTTTTATTGGAGGTGTATCTATTAAACAGTGTTTGCTTTGTTTTTTATGTTTTTGGTCAGTTAAATGTCCCATTAAGACCAGCCAGTTTTAACTACTGATAATGTGACACTATCTTGCATTCCTGTTCTCATTCAGGGGTAAATTCAGAGGTTCCAAACTTGAAACTGAGCATCTATAAAAGTAAAAAGGAAAGTTAATATTTTCCCAGTTTACTAAATATGCCAGATTATGTGAAAAACATTAATTTGAATATGTCATGGGATACAGCATACTAGAGCACTGTTATAAATATAAGCACGCACATTCAGTTACCATGAGGCAACTTGCAGCCCATTTGAATTACTCGCTATGCTGAACTGCCATCATAGGCAGCGCTTATTAATTCACTTTACAGGATCACCATAAAAATATAAAGCCAGAAGGGAGCTTAGAATGCTTCTTGTCCACATAACAGTGGAACCAATCAAGTGTGAGAATAACCAAAAGCACACATATTTTCATGACTTTGTCCTTTGATAAAACTAGCATAGTAAATATGTTACAATGTGACTGCACCTCTTGGAGATAGATGAGCAATTACAGGTGCTGGTCTTAGCAATTTCTTACTTCACATGTCTCGCTATTCAAAAAGATGCCTCGTAAAGGCTCAATATCTCCCATAATTGATACTGTCCTTTTCTGAGACCTAGGTGGTTTCAATAACAATAAAATATATTGCTTTGGATGTGAATACTTACAAAGTAAGAGTAAATCATCTCCACTTATTCTTGAGCATTAGGCTATATTTACACCCAGGATTTATTATACTGAGTGTGAGAAGGTCAAATATATTTAAATCAATAAAATAAATATGTCATTGTCTTTTTAACTGTGGGCATGATAAATGCCTATACTGTGCACATTTGGTAAGATACAGCAATAAACAGTCATGTTATGCATTTTTTTTACAGTTCAACTTTATTATTAGCTAACAAATAAGTATATATCCCCAATAAAATGTATAATAGATCTTTAAAATAAAGTAGTCAAACATTTCTCAGCCTTACAATAATACAGCAGTGGAGAAAATACGTAATTGTATTTTCATGTTTTCATTGAAGAAATGTACTATAATGAGAGAAGTTCTAGCAGTAAATATATCTTGAAATTAAATAAACAATGTTCCCATTAAAGTATTTGAGAATTTTTGTGATCGTGATTAAGTACTTTTTTGTCAATACTACTCTCAGTACTCTCATTACTCTTAGTACTAGACAGAAGTGTTGCCTTAAAGGAGAATAGAAGGGCAAGGAAAGCATGTCTCCCAAAAGAGATAAGGATATAGATAAAGCAACAACGGCTAGTATGGATAAAAATAAAAATATAAATTCCTTCTATTCACCTAAATCTCAAGAGCGATCACTAATTAAAATATCATCTCTGGGAGATCGCAGAGAATCAGCCTCACTTATTCCAGAATCCTTTTCGGCAACTCCCCAATATACCAGCCAACAAACTCTTAATGAAGCTTTGGAAGCTCTATATCTGAAATTAAAACAAGATCTGGAAGATAATTCCAATATATTAAGGCTGGAAATAGCTAATATATCCTCTATACTGCAAAATCAGGCAGACACTCTCCAGAAAATCCAAACATCTAACGAAGATTTAACCTTAAAATACAATCAATTGGACGAGAAGATTAAAGCATTAGAGACAAAGGTTACCGATCTGGAAGATAGATCTCGAAGGAACAATATAAAATTGAGAGGAGTTCCTGAATCTATTAATTATGATCAACTAGACCAATTTTTAAAATCCTTCTTTCAAAACCTAATGCCTGAATTGTCAGTTGGAGAATTCCCATTTGAGCGATACCATAGGCTACACAGACCAAAGAACTTGTCGGCAGACATACCTAGGGACATTATTGTTTGTTTTTCTAACAACTATATAAAAAATTTAATTATGCAGTCGGTACAAAAAAATGTTATAACAGATCCTCAATTTAAAGATATTAAGTTATATTCAGATCTATCTTTGATGACCAGGTTGGCAAGGAAAAAATTTGCCGTCCAGACTAGCATTCTGAGGAAGCATGGAATTAAATATAGATGGAGTTTCCCTACAGCATTATTGTTATCCTTTCAAAATCAACAATTTCTTCTTAAAGAAGCCTCGGCGGCCCAAGAAAAAATCCAATTTTGGAACTTACAGTAGTTATCTCCTTGAGTTGACCAAATTAACGACCACCTACCTGAAATAAGACACGGACTACTTACTAAGTCGACCAAATTAATGACCACCTTTTTGGAATAAGACAATGACTAATTACTACCACTATAAAAAAAAAAATTTCTCCTTTTTATATAATATTTAAATTGTGAAGACAGACTAGATCAGTGAATGCCCAAGCCCAATGGGCAGAGTTATGTCTAAAGTTAAGAATGTTCATTTATGGATAAGGGCATCTGGTAACATTTGTATACTGTTTTCATATAAGGGGTTTGACACAAGTTATGGTCTAAGGTAATGTTAACCTGGTATAATGTTGGGAGTTATATAATTATGCCATAATATATAGTTATTACATACTATCTTCTGTTAAGATGCCTTTCCTCCCTCACTCTCCTCTGTTTTGATATAATTATCTATATAGGAGATTGGAAATTCTTTATGCTATATCTCTGATGGGTAATTGAAGGCGACATATTGGATAAATATAAGAATGGTATAAAGCACATATGTAATTTATAGAGGGTTTTTCTTTTTTTTTTCTTTTTTTTCACATATTTTGTATTAACGCTGTTTGGATTACAATTGGTACAGCGAGATATTATTAGTACACTTCTCTAATTATGGAGTTTGACAGTAAGGAATTTTAGAGATTCTACATTCGTATTTTGTAGCAACATAAGCTTTGGTCACAATAATTATGATTCGATATTATTCAGCACTAATAAGAATGGAAGAAAGTTATTTATACACGAGTTGTAGTACAATTTCATAGTATGGGTCTATTCACTTATGATATAACTGTGGTTATTTGTGGGTTTTAAAGGGGTAAAGGAGGTGAAGCGATTTGGTAATAGTAAGATAATATATCAGAGGTAACGCAGATTTAGATCACAATAGATAGGGGGAGTCGGACCATGTATATATATCTCAAGGGAATATGTAGATAGAATGGCTAAGGGAGGGGAAAGGAGAGGGAGGACTTGTACTATCATATTTAAGAGCTGGAGAGATATGTTGAACAGAACTAGAATAGCAATTTATTGTAATATGGTTTTTTAAACCAACGCGAACCTATATCCTAGACAAACTAACTGATCTATTGAAGGCTATAGTATTAAATAAAGGTCGGATTTTTGGAATACTGTTTGGTCTCTGATGAGGTCTGGAGAATTTTTTTTTTTTCTCATTAGTGTTTTTATTTCTGCAATTATAGGTAGGTCCGTTCAGGTAGATATAAGTTCACAGGTCTCCTTATTTTGCTTCTTTCCTGGGATACGTTCCATATTTCATATTATATCTTGGAATTATAATGACTGAGGGAAGGGAGAGGAGAGGGAGATTAGTACTATTATAATGGATAGCTGCAAAATACATCAAGTAGTGTCAGATTAGTAATTTATTGGGTTATGGCTTTAGGAGCTAGTGTGGTCATATATTCTAGTCAAAGTTGACAGCATTGTGGATTGCCATTTGACCGATTTTGGGCTAGATATTTGGAATGCCATTTGGTTTCTGAAGAGTTTGGAGGCCTTCCTCCTCTCGCTAGGGTCTCTATTCCTGCAATTATAGGCAGGTCTTGTTCAGGGGGCTTCATATATATATGTATGTATGTGTGTGTGTATGTATATATATATATATATACATATATGTGTGTGTGTATATACGTCTCCCCACTGGATTACCAAGAGGCGGTTTGTTTCCCCTCTTGAATTATTTTTTGTTTTATGTACTTTATAATGTAAATGTGTATTCTTTTTTTTGTTTCTGTTTTTTCTTTTTTACTTTTCTGAGACTCGATTTGGGGTGTAATCAGGACAATAGGTGTTATGATGGCACTTAATGTGATATCATGGAATGTCCAGGGTTTGAATTCACCACAGAAAAGGGGAGCGGTCTATAAATTTCTAAATGGAAATGATATTGATATTGCTTTTATTCAGGAGACACACTGGATTAATCCCCCAGAGAGACTCTGGAAGTTTAAGAAATTCCCGTTGATATTTTCTTCCAATATGGAGGGGAATAAAAAAAAAAAAAAGAGGCACTGCTATCATAATCTCTAGCAGAATTAATTTTGAAATGATACATCTAACTGGGGATCCAATGGGAAGATATGTGATACACATCGCAAAAATTAATGGTATTATATATACTTTGGTTAATATTTATGCACCACATTCGTGCCCAGGGGACTTTCTGGATAAAACTATGGAAAAGGTTGATGAATTAGCATGTGGTAACATCATAATTGGGGGAGACTTTAATTGTGTATTGGACCCAGCACGGGATAAAAGCCATAAAAATTTTAGAGATTATAAATCTGTAAATACCTATGTTTCTGATTTTTCTAAATTTCTAGATAGGGATTCTCTATTTGACTGTTGGAGGACTTTGAATCCTAGTGAGAGAGATTACACTTTTTTTTCACATGTCCATCAGACCTATTCTCGAATAGATATGTTTTTGGTGAAAGCTGGGTTTTTGAGTTCTATTACTAAATCCAATATTGGATCCATAGTTGTATCAGATCATGCACCAGTATTCATTAAGGTTAAGTTAAAAGGTGGTCTTAGACCAAGGACAAGGTGGAGACTTAACAAAAGCCTCTTGAAATCAGAGTGCAACATTGATTTTTTGCCATCTGAAATTGAAAACTTTTTGATTACCAATGATAATGGGGAAGTTTCTACGGTAACGGTATGGTGTACCCTTAAAAGCTATATAAGGGGACTATTGATTAAACTTGGCTCTGAATCTAAAAGGAAGAAGGGAGAATCTCTGCAAGAGTTAAGAATAAAATTGGCAAATAAGGAACGTCTAAATAAAAATATGGTGAATAAAGACTTAATTGAAGAAATAGCTAAATTAAGGGAAACTATCAAAGATAGAATTTATGATATGGTCAATAAAAATATACTATTCCTTAAACAAAGATGGTACCATAACAATAATAAAATAAAGACCTTTCTAATAAAATTAAAAATAACTTCAAAGATAAATCTATAAAAAAAATTGTCTTTGGTGATAAACATTTAGTGTCACCAAATGATATTGTAAATGCATTTGCGGAATTTTACAAATCTTTATATAACCTAGAGGAGGTAGGGAAGAGTAGAGAAGAAATGGATACATTTTTGAGTAATCTTAAATTACCAAAAATTAACCAAAGGAAGCTGGAAATGCTGAATGCCCCATTCTTATTATCAGAAGTAACAGAAGCAATACATAAGTTAAAATTGAATAAGGCTCCAGGCCCAGATGGCTTTTCAACAATGTTCTATAAAACTTTTTCTAGACTCATTTCCCCTATCCTTTTAGAGATGTTTACGAAGGCGTCCGCGGATACCCCCTTCCCCAATGAGATGTTATTGGCTTCAATCATTCCTATACCCAAAGTAGGGAAAGACCCAACATGTATTACTAACTATAGACCTATATCTCTTATTAATTTAGATATAAAGATATTCTCTCAAATATTGTCCAACCGATTTAAAGAGGTAATTGGAGAACTGATTGACGTTGATCAGTCTGGATTTGTGCGAGGGAGAGGTACTACAGATAATACACGTAGGATATTTAACTTAATACATAGAATAAATGAGCATAAATGGGGATCTGTTATTATGACCCTCGATGCTGAGAAGCCTTTGACAGAGTCAATTGGAGATTCCTGGACTCTGTCATGGGCCAATTTGGCTTAGAGGGTCAGTTTAGACATAAAACTATGTTGTTATATAGGAGTTCTACAGCTAAAATAATTAACCATTTTGTTGAGTCTGACCATTTTGAGGTCAAAAATGGTACTAGACAGGGTTGCCCTTTGGCTCCCCTGTTATATATTCTTACAATTGAACCTTTGGCCACCTTGATCAGACAGGATATTAATGTAAAGGGGGTCAAGTCTCTTAATGGGGAAACCAAGGTTTCCCTTTTCGCAGACGATGTCCTCCTTATCCTGATGGATCCGATGGTTTCAATTCCATCAGTATTGGATGCTATATCCATCTATAGTAGTTTCTCCAACTATAAGGTCAATATGAAAAAAAACCAAATTTTAGCCTTTTTTTTTTACCCAAGGCTCAGAAAGATCTTCTGACTGCACATTTCCAACTCTCATGGGCAAAAGATACTATTGACTATTTGGGGATTAGAATATCTTTTGATATAGAGAGGACGATACAAACAAACTATGATAAATTATTAAGAGATCTGCAACAACTGGTAGACAAATGGAGGAAGACTGAGTCCTCATGGATAGGAAGATTAAATATGATCAAGGCATTTCTGATACCTAAACTTATATACTATCTTAGGGCGATTCCTTATAGACTGGGGAAAGGTATTCTTAACAGTTTTCAAACTCTGATTTCCAAATGTATTTGGGCAAATAAACCACCTAGGATAGCTTTTGACACTCTTCGAAGAAGCTATCAGAAGGGTGGTATAGCATTTCCAGATGTCGATAAAATCCATGAAGCATGTATGGCGACTCATCTTTTACAGTGGCTAGACAAGGAACAGGGATATAAATCATGGCTTACGCTAGAACAGGAGGATAGCCCTAGATATAAATTGTTCATTCTTTCTTGGATGGGTATGTTAAATTTGTGTGAACTGGATACCAAGTATTTTTCGAACCGTATATTGATAGATATGATCAATACCTCCAAAATCCTAAATAAAAAATTGAAGCTAGAAGATAAATTATTATATAGGGTTCCATTAGTGGTCCTACAACACATAATGGATAATATAAATGTTCAATCTTGGACACACCTAGGCCTAGTGAAGATCTCGGATTTATGGGATGGATTTAAACCCATCCCATTTATACAATTGCAAGAAAAGTATAACCTTTCCCCTAGAGATCTTTTTCAATATTTAAGGATTAAGAATTTTTTACTATCTCGGACTATACTTAAAGACCACAACGTTAATCCCCTTATTGTATTATATAAAAAGAAGGGAGGGATTTCTAGATTTATTAAAAATTGCTAGAATCAATGGAACAAGACTCTCATGCTACCTCCTTTGTTAATGGGAACAAGATATTGGGGTATCCTTTCCACTTCTGGAATGGACCAAAGCTACACTCCTAGTTAAGCACTGTATACATAGCGTCTCTCTCTATGAAACACATTTAAAGATAATATATAGGTGGTATATAGTACCGGCTAGACTATATAAAATATCATCTGTACATTCTAAGAATTGTTGGAGATGTGGAAATGAGGAGGGCACTATTTATCATATATGGTGGGAATGTCAGGGTCTTGATAATATAAAAATTCAAATACTTGGCCTTATTAATTCTATTTTTAAGAAGATAAAAGAAATTAGCCCTCAACTTTTTCTCTTTAACATTGGTTTCCCTTCGCAAGATAAATATCAAAAATATCTTTTGACCCATATATTTTTTGCCATTAAAATATGTATAGCTAGGGCTTGGAAATCTTCTATCCCATTAATATGGCACAATATTATGGAGCAAATAGATTATCAGTACAGGATGGAATCAAACCCATTTTTTGGCACTAGAGATGTGGCCAAACTATGGTTACCCTGGACAAATAGACAGAATTTATGATAACAGATTGTGGTTCCCCCCATATCGAGTCTCAGAGAATGTAATTTATTTGTATTATAATTTTTTTTTTCTTATAATTCTATTTATTTATCTATTTGTATGTTTATCAATGTGACAGCTATACCATGGAAATTTTTGGTGTTAATTCCTTTTGATAGCGATTGGCAGTGGACAAATGTAGCGTGATTGAAATATACATCATGTGTACGATGGTTTTCAATGGAAACACTGTACTTTATGTGGAAACATTTGGTGTTTAATTTTACACAGTGCCTATATTACAATTTATTGCCAGCTTATCTATGCTTTTAGCAGTTACATTAATGGTTTTTATTTTTTTTTATTTTATGTTTGCTTGTCTAATTTTTGTTGTGTTTTTTTAACATTTATCTTTGTATCTGGTTGTCTTAATGTGCTGGAGGATTGCCTTTGGGGTACCTCACATGCAAATGTTAAAAATTTCATATAATAAAAAATAAGAAATATAAAAAAAAAATAAAGTATTTGAGAATTACACAAAAAGGAGAAATTCCAGAATGTCTTTTGTTAAGGGTTTCTGAATATCTGTATGTTTGGAAATTGCCCATATAGAAAAGACATCCTGTATTCTGTAATATGTGGCTGAAGTGGAGTGTTTCCTGGTCTGTAATAAAGTGTATTACTGCCTGAGAAAAACATTTGTCTTTTAGCCCTTCCATTTCAATTTCTACGCCATCAAATTGAGGGATGCTGGATCTGTGTGAAGAAACTGACCTTGTTGGCGCAGATGATGGAATTCTTGAAAGCTGCATAATAGTGTGTCTCTTCTTATAACTTGTGGTTTGAGACTTTTGAGAATAACTTGCTTACCTTCCTGTTGTTGCTTATTGACATTAAGTCTACAGGGGGAAGGCCCCCCTTTTTCACTACCATTTGGAATATCTTGTTTCATAAACCCCATTCACCTGGATCTATTTTCACCCTACTGAAGTTTGCCACATCATTCTTTTTTAAACTTCATCATTCTGCGACTTTGAGTTCCTCCTTGACGGTTGCTATATGCTACAACCATGACATTGTCTGTTCTGATGTTTACCCATTTGTGGTAAAGCTGTTGTTTAAAATTGTTAAGGGCTTTGAGTACTGCAAGAAGTTATTGGAAGGAGTGTTCACTACAGAGAATGTCAATTTCACTTGTATATATTTCCTCTGAAGATGGGCTCCTCATTCCCACTGGCTGGCACCTGTAGTTATTACAGTCCAAGGATCCCTGGATTAGTAATCTTGTTGAAGAAAATCTCTTGCATATTCTTGCCAAACAGCAAATCTCTATGAAAATGGCATCAGATCTGAGCCAGAGTGCTCTTCTAGTTGAAACAGAGAGCCATATTTCTGGCTAGGTGTCACGGGTGGCGGTCCGGTGCCCGGGACCCAGACACTGTCCGGGCGGCGGTGCGTGGACCGGGACCCATTATGCCTGTTATTGAGAGTAGGAGTCACAGTGTGGAGGTGGATTAGCAGGGTATGGTGCAGGGCAACCGCACGCCCCCTGGTGTTGAGCACCAGCATTTGTGCAGCCACATACCAGAACCCTGATTCAGTTTATGCGGATCCCAGGAACTAGGAGAAGATAATTAAGCAGACCTCCCAGGAGCTGAATAGGGAGGCTCTATAGCTTGGATGTATCCAGTACTGAAGCAAGGCAGAACTAGGAGAGCAAGACACCATACAAGAAAACAAGACAGAACTAGTAGAGCAAGGTAAGACTAGAAATAGACACCATACATGAAACCAAGACAAAACTAGGAGAACAGGGCAAGACTAGAAATAGGCACCATACATGAAAACAAGACAGAACTAGTAGAACCCAGAACCAGAGCAGGACAGAAAGCAAAACCTAGAACATGTACACAAGACATGAGGAAAACAAGAACATAACATGGGCATGACTGAACAGAACTGTACATGGACTGGGATTACAAGACAAGAGATACAAGGTAAAACAAGAGGAAACATAGCTAAGCACTAATTATGAAAAGTATGGGGATTTAGTTACATTATATGATCATACATTGCATAAGCCTGCCAACAACGCCAATGTACCCCATATCTGGCAGGTCCTACACTGCCTAATGCAAACTAAAACAACCACACTATACCACATTAGCACTTACCTGCAAGAAAGGGCAGAGAGATGAAATACTGCTGCAGGTCCAAGCTGAAACAAAAGGGTAAGTGGAAACAAGCAGGTGTGGCAACATAAAACAAACATTTAAAGGAAACCTGGAGACTGGGAAACCCAGGGATGGATTACAGAAATGAACCCAGAAACCCAGCAACAAAGAAAACCAGACAGACTAGAA
This sequence comes from Pelobates cultripes, assembly GCA_933207985.1. NCBI lineage: Eukaryota > Metazoa > Chordata > Amphibia > Anura > Pelobatidae > Pelobates > Pelobates cultripes. Next base: position 294,625,293 of record OW240912.1, read on the forward strand.
AACCAGAAAAACCAAGCAAGGACAGCAAAAAGGATACTGGATACCACAAGCCAATGCAGGAAAGATCCGCAACGAGGAACAGAACGTGACACTAGGTCTCTCACCGTGTTCACTGAGGATTCTGAGGTAAAGTTTACTACCAGCTTTATGTCTTTTAAGTTGTCTAATAGAGAAGATTTGCTCCTGCCCTCTTTAATATCCTCCTCCAATTTTACATGGGCTTTAGAAAGGTTCAAGTCCATCTTTTTATCCATGGGATCTCTAAATGAGCATGCATTATCAACTGGTAAGGTAGTGCATTTGGAAAGCCTGAGCACTGCAGAATCCACTTTTGAAACAGAGTCCCAAAAACTAGAGTCCATTTTCCCAAATGATTAGAGGCATGAAATTCTACCTTGTTCTGACAGTTTTCTGTCTATATGCAACCATTCATCCATGATGAGTTTTTTAATGGTATCATGCACAGAAAATGTCACTCTTCTTCTCCTTAGGTCCGAGAAGTAGCAGCTAGAATTTATTTATGCATGATATTTTGTTCCCTCAATGTAGAAATAACAGGCTGCAGTGCTCTTCTGGATTCCAATGTCAGCAGCGACAACACACTTATGCTCCCAAAAGTCCAAATCTGCCTGGAATGTGCATTAGCATTAGCTTATTCTTAACAGGATAGAAGTGGTGGCAACAGGTAATGTTGTGTGGTTGCTTATCCCCCATTTGCAGATGAACCACACTGTGTGTGTGATCAAATTCAAACTTTGGGGGAGCTTCATCCCTCAAAACAGCTCTGAACATCCTCTGCACCAGGCGATTAAGGAACATCGTTTATCAGAATATTACATTTCAGGTCCCGCTTGTCCAAATCTTCCATTTGGCATCTGAGAGCCAGAAGCATGGTTTCCTTGTGAGACACTGCAGTATCTCTAGCAGTGAATTGGCCTGAGAGGGTTTGTGTGTTAGTACCCAGGGCCTGTATGCATCTCTCCAGAGCCATCACCTCCGTCCACAAAAAGGCAATTTCTGACCTGATAGCTTCATGGAGGTCTGATAGTGACTGCAGGTCCTGCTTTGTGACCAGGGGCGTTGCCATGCAGTGCAAATCAGTGCCTATCTTCTCCAGTGTGGTTTGCTCTGGATCAGAGGTAGACGATGCCAGTGGCAAGAGCACCATTTTGGAGAAAGACGTGTGTTGACTTGTCATTGATTTGGATGTTGGGTTCCTTCTGTAACATACAAAAAGCCATCCATTCGTCCTGACAGAGATTCACTCTGCGAGCCTCCTTGTGTCTGGGGGCATCAGTTTTTTTTAGTATGACCCATAAGGAAGTTCTGGCTTCAAATAAAGGCATTTTATTACTTTTCTTGAGCTATGAGGAGCGATGCTTTGAGTTTAGGCAGCCATTGAAGCCAGAGCCCAAGCCACACCCGGGCTCATGAAAGCAGTCCAGAAAGAAAAAAAAAAAACAAAGGCAGAGAATGAAATGCCTTAGGTTCAAATCTGGCTTCCCCAATTGCTATTATGCAATATCAATGTCAAATCCTTGTATAGTTTAATTATGCATGATATTGGAATTGACCACAATGTGTCTTTCCTTAGACAGAAGGGGAAGGTTTCATTTCCCATACAGATTTCATGGCCTGTCTTTTGAGATTTGTTTTGACTCATATTTGTTTTTCTTTCAAACGGTTGACTTTACCACCAAGTGAGGGAGGCAACCATGGCGATGGCTTATTTGGCCAAATTCCGACTAGGCTAATGGGAAAAAAAAATCTTTACACCTGGGATGGAGAATTTCTCTCACTGTAGCTTGTTTTGAAAAAGATACAATGATGACTGTAGCAGAGCGCTAATTTAACATGGACTTTTCTCCACTGGTATTCCAATAGTTACACAGTATCAAGTAGGTTATCATAGGAAGAACAGCATAAGCAGTAAATAAAGTAATCCACAAATATCCCATCGCCTTTCCCAATAACTGGACGACACTCAGTATACAAAGCAGAACTAATTTTTAATGACACACACTCTGCTTTTATGCAATCCACCTTAAAAAAATAGGAATTGCCCAATCACTAGCTGGTTACAGTACACAGGTTTCCTCCCCTTAGCCTTGGAGATATCTTAATTATCTATACAGTTTCAGCACACATATTTCCCCAATTCCTGGATGTACCCCAAGACTCTAACTTACACCCATAAATTACATATCCCCTGATAGCCCCGATCTGGGTGAGCAACATACTGAAAAATCACCCAGATCGGTTCAGGGGTTTGTGAATTTCCTGGAGGTCTTCTTTTCACCGACCGCACACGAGGTGTTAGCCGAAGAGAGTTCCATGTTTTTTGGCCTTGCGGTCAGTCTCCATTCATGAGGTGAAAAGCACGAAATTGTTCACATGATTCCTTTCACCGAACGCCGTTCTGTTCGTATGTTTCCCCATGAACAGGTGGAAGTATGGAGGTCTCTGGGATGTTTGCGTGGTCAAGTGTCTGATTTGGGTTCTAGACACTCGATGACCAAACACCTCTGGTGCCTTCGTATGTAAAGATGGCCGCCGCCATGTGTTTGTATGCCGAACGGCAGCCAACCAGGAAATACACAGTGTGTTCGTGTGACTAGCAAACAAGGTAGTGTGAATAATGATGGGGGGGTCAATTAGAGTCACGTTCCTCTCTGGGGTGGCCTGGTTGTTCAGTAGTTTGTTCGTTTGTTGAACGGAAAGGCTTAATAAGTTTGCAATTGGATTCCTACCGAACAACCAGACGAATGCTATAGCAGCCAACTTGTTACTTGTTTCTTAAAAGTAATGAACCGTGGCAAATTATGTATAATACTGTAGCAATCAAAGTTATGGACAGCCAAAATTAAGGAACGTGGTTAGTAGCCAAACATGGTCCGCTACAATGACATTCTATCAGTTTGAAATTGCAGTTGGCAGCTTTACTTGGACTTTGTTGCAGCATTTCACGTTAATTGTTTGAGTATAATGAACTGTCAATTAATTTTTTAGATTTGAAGAGTTTATTAGACTTAGAGGTGGCTTGACTTGTACATTTTTACAAAACCAACAGCTACTAATGATCAGAGATATTCCCAATGGCCAATATTTGAGACTTGAGATGTACATAGCAAAGCATGTCTATATTACTAGCTATTGTTCCATATTAGCCAGCTGATATTCATATTGTTTTATAAATGTACCCAGTGGCAGCAGCACTGTTAGTTATATTGTTACCATTTGAATTGTTAAATATTTCCACTTCTTTGGCCATACTACTTTGATGACACCTTTCTTAAAATTAACTGTATCTGATTGATATTTTTCTAACCTTCAATTTGTTCCACCTATTTTTCTAATAATTTCTATTCCTCTGCTATGAGGTACTTGGCATAATGTCAGTCTTTGTCTTTTGGATAATAGATGTTCATTTGGCATAATGTTTCATGGGCTTATGATATATTATCCTAGGTTGACATCAAAATGCCTACATCGTATATGTGAACTCCTAGTAAATTGGCAAATAAGTAACTGGAGCTCTACATTTTATTGTAGGAGATTGCATCAGACTTAATATTCTTAAGGTGAATGGTATTGTATTCTGGATAGATATTGTAATCACCCGTATTTAACATTATAAATGACCATGCCAAGATTGGGAAAAGAAGAGAGGGGCCAGGGTCTCTGTAGGAGGAGAATATGATTGGAAAGATGGATACTGAGAATCAGAGAATCTGAAGCCAAACAATGGTTGAATGGTTGATTACTCATTAATCATATTTTGACTCCAAATTTAATTTCCTAACTCTAAGTTTTTTGTATACACTTAATATGTTTATACCTGTGAGTCTCTGATGCTGAGAAATACCGGTCTATTCATGCTGTTTTATGCACCTTCTGGAATATATATCTGCTGGTTTAAAACCTGTGTGTCTTCTTTTCACTGTGTTGTCAGTTCATACGCACAGTTTTGAAATTTACTGATTTCTTACACTGTCACATGCAAAAATACCTAATTAAAAAAAGATAGACCCTCCCTTTTCTTGAGAGCTCTGGCACTGTGTTGGAGTGCTGTCCTAGTAATCCGCGGCAATGCTCTGCATTGCTCCCAGTTGAGGTGCAGATTGGAGCCTCCCTGGCCCTCCTTCTCCTCCCCTATCCTGCTGATCCACCCAACGGCTGTGAAGGCACAAAGCAATACCAGAACAGGCCCTGTATTAGCTGGCAAGGGAAATTCTTTAATCTGCTCAGTCGGCCTTGGCCCATGGACCTTGCAGCTCACCAGGCATTTTCCCAGGTTGGCCTGATGACCAGTCCAGGCCTTGAAATGACTTTCAGTGACTGCAAGGGGCAGCTTTAGGCATGTAAAACTTACCTTCCCTTGCATCCCCAGGCCACTGCACTGCAAGCAGCGATATAACAATGAGATGACTTTGCAAAACATACAAATGCTGAACTTTGAGCATGTTCGGCCACCACGCTAGTCATTTGGCCAGTTTTACATCCACATGGCACTTCAAAGGTACACAATTTGTCCAAAGCCTAATGCACAAGTCTAGTTGATAGTAAGGGATCTAATGGAGAATTTGATCTAAAAGTTTGCAAAGGCTGCACATTTAGGATTGCCATATGTAAAAGAAACAGTGGTTTAGAAATGAATATTTCAACATATTTAGGAGCTCAGGTGCTTGCTCAAAAGTAGACAATTTTAACCACAAGAGTTTAATTCAGAAATGTGGTTTTAAAAAAATCATAAGTCATTAACTACTTTGAAAGTACTTTCATGATATTTTGTTCTCTGCTAACTCAGTGTCCAATGGATTGTAAAGCACCAAAATAAATGTTTAGCAAAGAAGAATTTTTTTGAAACGTTTCAGCCGACAAGTGCAGTTTATGATAATGAAAACATGGAGCACTTCTGTCTGCATTATTTCCAAATGGTTATTCTGTATTAGTGATGTCCCGAACGGTTCACCGCGGACTCCAGTCAGCAGACACATTACAGCCAATCAGCAGCAGACCCTCCCTCCCAGACCCTCGCACCTCCTGGACAGCTCACTAAGAAAGCAGCTGGGAGGGAGGGTCTGCTGCTTATTGGCTGGAATGTGCCTGCTGACTGGAGTCCGTGGCGAACCATTCGTGGCGAACCGCGGGTAACCGTTCGGGACATCACTATTCTGTATTTTTCATTGCACCCACAAATATTATTTATTATAATTGGGCAAAATATTTTTTTTTTTATTTTGATAGACAGATAGACAAACAGACTGATAGATGGACAAACAGATAGACAGATCACTTAATATGAGAAATAAAAAGCAGATTTATAGGAATATACTTTTACAATTTAGCAAAAATACTGTAGACAGCATATGCCTAGGGTAGTTATCTATCATTCCTCTTGTGATCAAATTACAAAGAACATGGTTCAAAGACAGAGGCAGACTGACCAGCTGGACCAAAGGCCCAACACTAGAAAAGGGCTCTTTAGCTGCCCTGCCCCCATACAGTCTGCCCACAGTAACATGAAGCTAACCACTGCCACCAGTGCTACACATGATGGTGGCCTGTTGGCATCTCTGATATAGGCACTGAGGAAAATGTGCTGCCCATAGAACAAAGTGAAGAAAACAAAGATGTTAAAAATTCTATATTCTATATTACTATTCATATTAGATATGGACATCTAGTGGCTTAAAAAGTACAGATGGCAATATGCTATGCTGTACCATAAGAAGTTTGGAATCTGGGTGTATAATATAAGCAACCCAAACAGGGGAAGATATCATTCTTAGTTTCAGAGAAAAAGCTCCAGATCTACATTCACCATAGAAGTATCATTCCTCCACAGCCAATATAAGACTATTCCGCCCTAGCTAAAAAGCATCAAACTACAAAACTACAGGAGCTGATTTATTGTGAACTTCTGCCAGGACAAGAAATACGGCTTGTGGTGAGCTATAACAAGTAATTCCTATTGAAAATGTGTCTGTGGACTATATATTTTCTTTTTGTTTTTACTATTTTTGTTTGCAAATTACATCTTTTTTTTGTTGCTATTTTTATTTTTGTATATTTTTTTTTGTTTTTGTACATATTGATGTAGAAAAAAGGAGACCAGCTACTTTAAGATATTCCTCATTATAGCTTAGCTACATGGCCACATATATGATATAGCAAAACAAATAAGTATTGTCCACCAGACTGCACAGTGGACATTATTACAAGTTGTTTCTTTTGTTCTGATACTACCCATTGGTTATATTGTATGGTTAAACCACAGGAGCATATCTTTTTCCATAATCCTAGGAGTGTATTTGAATAGTTAAAAAGTTTGCATTATAATTATTAATTATAAAAAGTGCTGTATTATTTTTATGTTTTTGATTATATTTTGGAGGTTATACGTTGGAGGGTGACCTCAATACCTGCACCATATTTACAGTTGATTGCCAACACAACTATAGTATTTTTTGGCTACAGTAATTAATAAGACATGTTTTGTGTAAATAAAAAGAAACAGAAGATTAGAAATGTTGTAAAATTGGTTGAAACATTTAACATGTTGATTTTTAGAACAACAGTGCCTCAGAAATGAAACATACTAGCTGTGATAGTCTTGAGGCAAGTGTTTGTGACTTGGAAGAACAGTTAGCTCTAAAATCAAAACTGATATGTAAACTTAGAAATTAAATAAAACATTTGTGTGGGATCACAAGGAGTAATCATACTTTAATACCAGAATCAGTTGGTAATTACAAGTACTGATGATTAGACATCAAAATCTATGGTGAATGCTTATGAAAAAAAAAATATAATATCTGGATCAAAATTAATAAAAAGAATTGGACATTTTGATGCTGGTGTTTGATTTAAGGGGTGCTTATATATAATTTTAATGTAAGTAATGTTTATGTTTGATTGCAGGGCTGTGTCTGAATTTAGTTTTTTTTTAATGTGAATGTACATTTGTGTGTAGTATTGATGTTTGAGTGAAGACGGTTGTAACGGCACCCCCCGGGATAAAAGGGTTAAACCGCAGTTTAGTAGATCTTCCCTTCTAGAGACACAGGCACAGCTACTGCAAAACACCAATCCGCCAAACAGGAAACCATATGAATGCCGTAAACAGCCGAACCGGAACCATACGAATGCTGTAAACAGCCGAATAGGAAAAACCATACGGAAGGTTTACACTCCTAGCAGTCGAACTGGAACAGCATACAATAAATCCCACCAAGAACGAGACAAGGCTCCGTTTTGAGGGTCAAGCAGGAACAGTCAGAGCTGTGGGTTTATTGTTCTTATATACACATACAATACACAATAAACACGTAACAATACACTCAGACACTCCCACACAAAATCCTCCCCTCTGCCTGTGATACAATTACCTTACACAATGGGTATTGTAATTATCACCGGCAGAGAAATACAGGTTTTTCCACATTATTCATAACTTAAAAAATTATGCATCACATTCACAGAAAACTTACATTTTCGGAATCAACATACTCCAAATACAAACATATGTCAAAATCATCCAAATTAGTTCATTGGTTCAAAAGATAGATTGAAGTCCTTTGTGACCAAATGAAGCATGGCTTTTCTGCCCAAAACCAGTTCCACAGAGTCTTCTATCCTGGAGATAATTGGGAAGTAATCCAATTATCTCCAAGACAGAGGCAAAACTCCATTGAACACATGGCAGCAAAAGACAATAAAATACATAAAAACATATAACTGTGCAGCCATTGCAAAAACAGGTACATTCAACATATGCCCAGATAGCTCAGATCTGAGCGCACATTATTACTGAATGGCGCTCAGAGCACACACATACAGTTCAATTGCCATGGAGCCAAAGTCTTTCCCATAGTCTTTCATTATACGAATGGGCTCCATGGCATAGCTATCTGGTGTATCACCGCTCAAACAGGGCCAGCACTAAATGACCCGGCTTTCATGTCTTCGCAGGGGAAAATCAAGCGTTTCAACATGGGGCCATAGTCTAAAGGCAGCAGGCAGGCAACCAGGCTCCTCCAATGCACAGTGGCGAGATTGGTCTCGTTACAAGGGTATATTTGTAAAGAATTTTAAAGTTTGAATGCAGGGGTGTGTTTGCATGCTGTGTTACTGTTTGATTGCTTGGATGCATACATATACACTGCTACACACCCCTGCAGTCAAGCGCAAATATTACATACACAAAATTATATACAAGCACCCCTTCAATCAAACTCCAGCACTACACACAGAAGCACACCTGCATTTAAAAGCCAACACTACATACAAACACAACCCTGCATTGCAATGGCAATAATACATACAAATAAAACCCAACATGCACACATTGTACTCTATACAAAATCATGCTTACTCAAATGCACAAACACTGCTCACAAATACATACTCACACAGGTACATACATATAAACACACAAACACATACACACACCAACACATACAGACACTGACACATGCATTCATCACACTGACACACACACATAAACACAGACACACATA
>OW240912.1:294649100-294749647 GCA_933207985.1 Pelobates cultripes
AAATGAGAGGGAGGGGGAGAAGAAGGAAATTGGAGGGAGGGGGAGAAGAAGGAAATTGGAGGGGGGAGAAGAAGGAAATTGTAGAGGGAGGGGGAGAAGAAGGAAATTGGAGAGGGGAGAAGAAGAAGGAGAGGGGGAGAAGAAGGAAATTGGAGAAAGGGGGAGAAGGAAATTGACAGGGGAAGGGGGAGAAGGAATTTGACGGGGGAAGGGGGAGAGATTGACATCCATCACACATACACACAATGCACCCCTTGCACACAGAAAAACACACAATGCATTACACACAGACACACATACACAAGCAATGCATCCCTTACACACAGCAACACACAATGCACCCCATACACACACTCAATGCATCCCTTACAGATGCACACACTGCATCCCATACATACACAAACTCACCTTGCAGCCCTTACACATACAAACACAGATTCACAGAATGCATTCCTTACAAACATCAGGACATCCCCCCCACACACACTCCACCCTCTGTGAACAAACTCATTGGTGGAACATGAAGGTGGACCCTGGGACCCAGACCTTGAGCTGTGTAAAGGGCCCTCAAAAAAATGGAGCTGCTTCCCGTTGATCCCAAAACATTGATTTTTGTGACCACAGTTACAAAACGCCTCCAGAGAGCCTGTTCTACACCAGACCAGTGGAGCCAGACTGCAGCTAGAGCCCATCATCATCCTCATCTGGTTGTAATTAGGCAATCTAGTATATTATTTGTGCACTAATCTCTAATTTACCTCACATTAAAGGGACACTATAGTCCCCAGAACCACTACAGCTTAATGTAGTGGTTCTGGTGTCTAGCCTGTCCCTGCAGGCCTTTTAATGTAAACACGGCGGCACTGCAGCACTGGCGTTAGTTAACATGGCAGATCATATGGGTGGGCCATTGTGATTTCACATGGGGGTGCGGCAAACTTTACTTTTGCCTAGGGCGGCAAAAATCCTTGCACCGGCCCTGCAGACACTGCATTCCTGTGGGCGGACTGGGGGGGGGCAGCACTTTGGGCGGACTCGGGTGCAGGCACCGGGGGGCCCAGACCTTGAGCTGTGTCAGGGGCCCCAAAATTTCTGATGGCAGCCCTGGGTGTCAATATGTCATATGTCAGGTGTCAATCCATATTCAGTGTGACTTAGGAATGTTAGGTGATTTCTGCCCTTTATGGATTAAAACCAGACTCTGTATCAACTGTGTAATTTTCCATGGGAGTTTTGCCATGGATCCCCCTCCGGCATGCCACAGTCCAGGTGTTAGTCCTCTTGAAACAACTTTTCCATCCCTATTGTGGCCAGAAAGAGTCCCTGTGTGTTTTAAAATTCGCCTGCCCATTGAAGTCTATGGCGGTTCGCCGGTTCGCGAACATTTGCGGAAGTTTACGTTCGCCGTTCGCGAACCGAAAATTTTGTGTTCGCGACATCACTAATTAACATTTGTGTGTGTGCTCGGCAGTCTGTCTGTATGTGTATTTAGCAGTCTGTCTGTGTGTGCATTTAGCAGTCTGTCTGTGTGTGCTTTTAGCAGTCTGTCTGTGTGTGCTTTTAGCAGTCTGTCTGTGTGTGCTTTTAGCAGTCTGTCTGTGTGTGCTTTTAGCAGTCTGTCTGTATGTGCTTAGCAGTCTGTCTGTATGTGTATTTAGCAGTCTGTCTGTATTTAGCAGACTGCTGAATACACACACAGACTGCTGAGTACACAGTCTGCTGAATACACACACACACACATACACACACACACACACTGCTAAATACACACACACACACACCTAAATACACACACACAGACTGCTAAATATACACACACACACACAGACTGCTAAATGCGTACATGCACACAGACAGACTGCTGAGTGTACACACACACACAGACTGCTGAGTGTACACACACACACAGACTGCTGAGTGTACACACACTGCATTGAGGGGTACAGTGTATGTGTTTGTGTGTGGGGTGGTGTGTTTGTGTGGGGGTGGTGTGTGTGTGGGGGGGGTGGTGTGTGTGTTGGTGTGGGGTGATGTGTGTAGGGCAGGGGTGCTGTGTGTATGTAGTCCCCCACCCCACTGTTTTCTTTCCCCCCATCCCTCCCTCATTTTTGTTCCCCCATACCTCCCTCAATTTCCCCCTCCATCTCTCCCTCAGTTTTCTTCCCCCCCCCCGTCCTTGATCTCCTACCTTGTAGCGTGGCCGAGCGCACCACGGAGCTCAGTTTCCTGTACCCGGCCGGACAGGAGGTGCTCTCTCTGTGAGCACTTAATTTCCATCCGCCCGGGTACAGGAAATATAAGTTCCTGTACCGCGGCACGCTCAGCCACGCTAGACAGAGTGCCTGGCAGGAGGGAGCGCTATGCGCTCACCTCCTGCCGGTCACTCCGGTTTTGCGCCCGCCGGGCCACCCTAAGGCAGCCATTTGTGCCGCCTTATGGATGTGCCAGCGGAGCGCACCCACCCTCCCTCCGGCGACCTATGGCCGCGTGCCCACAGAGGGGGCTCGGCGTGCCATAGGTTCGCCATCACTGCAATAGACCATGGCATTGTTTTGCAAAAACTTAAAAACTCAGGCGTTGGTGATCGTCCGCTAACCTGGTTTTGATCGTATGTTTCAGACCGATTGTAATATGTGGCAATTTCTGATAGCGCTTCCCTCCCTCTTGCAGTCACGTGTGGTGTTCCCCAAGGCTCCATACTCACCCCCTTGCTATTTGCACTAATGTCTGCAAATTCTCAACTGTACACATGTATGCAGACGACACTGTAATCTACGCTAATAAAAGCAAGCTACTGCAGCTTGAGGTTGGGCTCCAAAACCAATTCACAGAGGTAGAAAAGTGGATAGCGGATAACACACTCTTGCTAAACGCTGACAAAACAGTTACAATGATCTTTGGAACTGTACCTAAATTATGTAAACTACAAAATCAGAAATTGAGTATCAGAACAAATTCAAATAGCACACTGACAGCAGTCTGCTCTTTTAAATATCTAGGCATGTTGCTAGACCCCAATCTATCCTTTGGCCTTCACATTAAAAAAATCTCTTCAAAACTTTACCCAAAACTAGGTGCCCTGTACAGAAACAAATCCTGCCTAAGCCCTACAATGCCAGTCATTGATTACGGAGATGTAGTGTATGCACCTGCACCATAAACCCACCTTAATAAACTTAATACATTTTATAATTTGTTCTGCCGCTTTGTACTAGAATGTAATTTCTTTAACCATCACTGTGACATGCTAAAAAAGCTAAACTGGCTGTTGCTGGAATTCCGGCGCACTCTTCATCTTTCCATCCTTGTGCATAGAAGCATTTCTGGGGAGCTCCCACCCTACATGAGTAAAATGCTCTCAACGGCTGTTCCCACCTCCTATAACCTCCGATCCACTACTAGCACGATAATTAGCACACAGCAATACAAAAATAAAGTGTCTCAATCCTCCTTTTCCTACAGAGCACCTTAATTATGGAATAACCTCAGGGACACAGTCAAATCTTCATTCGATCTAAAATCCTCATTCGATCTAAAATCTATAGTTTGAATATTGTATTTTTGTAATATTGTATCCTATTGTAACAATACAATGTTTTGTGGACAAAGACTCAGGACATACTTGAAAATGAGAGAAATCTCAATGTATCCATCCTGGTAAAATATTTTATAAATCAATAAATAAAAGTGCCGTTATATAAATTTCTTATATTTTTTATTTTTGATAATGCTATACCTACTGCTTTAATAGAGTGCTTCACTTGGCAGGCTTTTGTGAAGGAGTTTTTCTTTACCATGAAAAGGATCCTACTATCATGCACCACTGTTTTCTGTGGATGCCCAGTTTTTTTGTGTTGCAGAGCTAAACAGTGCATGTTTTTTTTCTCTAAATGTACCAAACTGTTGCCACTTTTAACCCCTTGAGGACGCAGCTTCAAATCTGGACTGACCCTTAAGGACACAAGCAATTTTTGCATTTTTTGCTGTTTGTGTTCAACCTCAGTTTGCATTTTTCTTATTTATTGCACCAACACATATTATATACCGTTTTTTAAATGACAAAAATCTTATATGGTGTATATTGTGCCTTAACGTGATGGCATTTTTTCACCAGTTAAATTTTTTTTTTTTGCATTTTTTACATATACATTACATTTTTCAAGTCTGGTATGTGCCACTGTGATCAAACTCCCATAATTATGCTCGGCAAACTCTTTTGTATTAAACAATACCCCCAATGTATGTTTTTGCCACTCTCTTGTGAAGCTACAGTGCCTTAAAAGAGTCCTGACCATTACAGTTTTTACAATTAGAATTTTGATAAATAGATTTGATGTGTCTATATCACATTTTAGGGCATTGTAGCAGTTTGACAGTTAAAATTACCCCATAAATGCATACCATTTTTGAAAGTAGATACCAGGGGCTATGCCATATGGTATATTTTGAGCTTTATTATACCGTTATTTTAGCACCAATTTCATTCAAATTTTATTATATTGTTTTATTTTTGCATTTTTATACATATGTTGCATTTTAGTGGTTAATTTTAGAAACTTCATATATGCTACTGTAAATGAAATCACTAAATTATTCTCAGCTATATTTCCCGAGTACAAAATGACCCCCACTGTATACCTTAGCCAGGTTTTTGTGAAAAAATAGAGGGCTAAAATTATATCCGGCAAAATGACTGTTTCATTTTGGGGCATTTTAGTGGCTCAAATATTTAAATTACACCACCAATGCATACCATTTGCTAAAGTTGGCACAATGGGGACTCTCACATAACATGTTATACGTTTTATTGAAGTGACATTTTGTTACCATTTTATTTCAAAATTTGTAGTATTCATTTTTATTTTTACATTTTTACATACACATAGTATTTTTGATGCTTATTTTTTAAATCCCGTGTGTCCCACTGTCATAAAATTATGTTAGCTGTACTCAGCAACATCTTCTGAGTACAAATATACCCCATATCTTTGGAAAGTGGTGATCTTAATCCTAAACCAAGCCCTAATTCTAACCCAAATCCTGATCCCAAATCTAACCCTCAATCTAATCATAAACCTAACCACAATTCAAACCCATACTGTAATCCCATGTGTAACCCTAATTATAACCTTAATCCTAATCTCAATCCTATCTTTAGCAATAGTGTTAAAATAATTCCCTCTGCTTGTGTCAGCAGAGGAATTCTCTTGCTATATTCAGCAAGGGATGCCCATGCTGACCCTAATACTAATCTGAACCATAATCTGAACCCTAATCTGAAACATAATCTGAATCCTAATCTGAAACATAATCTCAATACTACAATTAATTATAAACCTAATCTTAAACATAAACTTAATAATAAACCTAATAATAAACCTGATAATAAATCTAATACTTATTCTAAACTGAATAATAATCCTTAATTGTAATCCTTAATTTAATCTTAATACCAAAGGTTTCCCACTGCTAATATCAGTACTGATATTAGTAAAGGGATTTTAAACTAAAACAGACAGTGGTACGTTGCTGCCATGTACTGGCTATTTTCAGTATTGCAGTCTCCTATCTCTTACATTGAAGACATTATGCCCAATGCAATGCGAACTGTGCTGGGCAACTGAAAAAGCCCAGCACTGATCAGAATGGTATTGAGGCATAGAGGGTGACCCTCAGGGTCTGTTCAGACCATAGGGGTCTCCCAAGAACCAAATCACTTGAGAGAATGACTGTAGCTGAACTTGATCACTCAGCTGCAGTGTTCTTTGTGGATTTAAAGGGCTAAATGCAGTGCTGACTTTCAGCACTACATACAACTTATCAAAAAGTCTGGGGCTAGTAAAAATGGCCCTAGCTGTCAGAGGGAAGCCCCAGGTATCTATTGATACCTGGGGTTCCTTGTGTGAGCAGAGATTTAACCCTGCTGACACTACATTGCTGTCTATGGGGATTTAAATCCCCATTAAAAGAGCTGCATGCCGATTTCCCTTTGAGCTCTCCATGCAGCTCATCAAAAAGCCTGGGTCAATAAAAATGTCCCCAGTTGGTAGAAGGGAGACCCAGGTTTCCATTGATACCTGCAACTTCCTGGTGTGAGCATTGATTTAACAATGATCACACCAAATTGTAACAGTGGGTATTTAAATCCCCATTTAAATGCTTGTGTGCAGCGCTCACTTTCAAATGATACCTGGGGCTCATTGTTACCAGCAAGGAAATAGACCCTGCTGGAAAAATACTGCATGACAGAAATTTTCCATCATGTGTCCTTAAGGGTAGGATCAGCATGACGTAAATTTTCTGTCATGCGTCCTCAAGGAGTTAATGTTCCTGCTATCACTTTTTTTTTGCAGCCTAAGGATGGCTTGTTTTGCTTGCATTGACTGCATGTTGTGGATTCACAGCAACAGCTTCCAATTGTGAATGGCACACCTGGAATCAACTCCAGACCTTTTACCAGCTTCATTGATGAAGAAATGTTGAAGGAATAGCCCACTGCTGTCCACTTAATAGTTTTTGAGTCAATTGTCCAATTACTTTTAACCCCTTTAAAAGGGGGAGGCTTTATAAAGGGATTAATTGCTAAACCCTTCCTACAATTTAGTTATGAACACCCTCAAATTAAAGCTGCAAGACTGCACTTTACGTCCATATTAATTATGCAACTAAAAATTTAATTTGTTTTGGTAAACAGCTGAAATAACAAAACTTGTGCCTCTGTCCAAATATTTCCAGACCTAACTGTAGCTATATGGAAAATAGGTTTTGTGGATGCCTCATATGAAGTTTTGTCACACAAAGACTACTGAAGACTATATTTGACCTTACATCTCAAGTGCAATGTTTACATGCCATAGCTAAAGCACCAGCACACAAAAAAGGTAAAGATGTATTTGATAACGAGAATGAAAAAGTTGATAAATTGGCAAAAAGATCAGCTTTAACAGGTGAAAATTCAATGTAATGCAATCAGAGCGTATGTCAGTAGCAGTAGTTACAAAGACTAATGCCCAGTCTCTGCAGACAAACAGGAAAATTATATTTTCCTTGCGGCTTCTCTGGTTGATCCAAAACCTCCATTTGTTCATGAAAACAGGGTTTTGTGTCATGGCCAAAACAGAGAACTGTTTCCAGTTAGGTCATTACAGCTAAAAACAATTTACACACATATTCTCCTGCAGATTAACATTGGACAATTATTTGGAAATGTATCACTTCATGTTACCCATATATTGGTAGCAGCCAAGATCGTTATAGCAAGACACTGGAAGCTACCCTTGGTCCCAGTTTGGCCCACAGCTAAAGAACAATTGAAATTTCAACTAAAAATGAAATAGGGGCAACAGAAGAAATATGGACTCTGGCTAGAATTGATAGCAAATAGCTAATATCTGTCATATACTCTTAGCTCTGTATACACACGTATGTGTCTTTAAGATTATTTTCACTCTCGCTTTTATATTCATTTTTTTTTCTATATTCTCTGAAGAGATGAAGGTAAAGGTCAATATCTACTATTTAAAGTACCCTAACTCCCAGTTTGCCCCTCCTGAGGACTAAGATGTAGATAATTGATACATTGCTTGAAACATGACCATATCTATGTTTATGTAGTGTCAAGTATGTTATCTAATGTTACATTTCAGAGATATCTATAAAGTGTCCCACAGCTTAACTTAATTAAACAATATCACATATGTAAAATTACAGCACAATTTAAATTTATATATGAACTTTATAACAATGTTAATAACATGTGAAATCGTTGTTATAATAATAATACTAAAGGTGATTTTATCTATAAATATATTGCTCCCGTTTATAAATATGTAAAAATAATTCTTATGTATGTGATGATGACTCTATAATGTAATGTCTGAAGTGTAATGTGTTAAAGAAAAATCGAATAAAGAAATATAAAAAAAAAAAAAAAATACACAATGTTAAATGATAAATGTTTAGGTCATATTGGGCAGCAGAAACTGTTAGAGGTACTCAGAGAAGTTTTATTTGGATAAATTGGAAGACACTGTACAACAAGTAGTTCAATCATGTTTGTACACTTAAATCCCAGACCTAAACGACAAAAACTATCTAATCAACGTATAGCCCATGCAAATGGTCCTTGGTGTACCCTACAAATTGATTTTATTTGGCCATTACCAGCAGGTAAGAATGGATATAAATATGCGCTGGTAGTCGTGTATGTATTCTCAAAATAGTTGGGAGTAATTTCACTAACAAGGGATAATTTCCAATGGACAGCCAAAGTATTATGGACACATACATACAATTGAATTTTACTAATAAGCCATACTTATCTACCCCACAGGAAAATGCTATTGCATGTGGTAAATGGTTGCAGATGTTGCAGGAAATCTGAAGCAAATTGTTCCACATGCCACTACTTTTATGTACAAAACCTTCAGATTTTTAGTTTTTAAAGAGGATTATGGTCATGATAAAAAGGGCTCCCCAGAAAGAAAGCAGAGAAGAGGCATATCAGTCAACAAAAGAGGCCTGCCAGCCTGGTGTGAATTTACTCCAGGGTGACTGACAGCCTCCTGTCCAACCCTACTCACGGAAGACCATGCAGAAGCTCTCTCTGCTTGGTCCTATTGCCTAACACGCACTGTAAGGACTGACAATATGGACTATCCTGTAGACCCTATATATTATATGGTTCTAGGATTTGGCTCTGCGTATTAATATTCGAGGTTGTCATGACAAATGGATAGCTTAAGTCACTAGAAATTATGAAAGACAAAGCAATTTAAAATCTAGCCTACTTATTAGATATTTATAAAGCCAATTAATACAGAGGGGAAGTGAATGTGTAAATCTGATCTTTGCTTCATTCCTGTGTCATAAAAGAACAAATATGAACTACATACATCTATTTACATCTAGCTGTGTTGGGTGGCTATGAGGATTTGTAGAGAATACAGACTAACAGAGGCAAAGTAATCTTGTTGGGTAAGATTGTTGTTTATCTCTGACAGTAAGAGAGATGATTAACAGTGGAATAATTTTAGAAGAAAAAGTAAGCATTTATTTGCAGAGCAAGCATAGATTTGCAGAGCAAGCACTGTTGTTGATATCAGGCATAACAAGGTGGGTGATTTCAACACCGATAAATACAGCTATTCATCTATACATCCATAATGTCACAGTACCTTGTGTTGCCCAGGCTGTGAAACAGCCTGGGGAGGTCCAGGAAGGGGAGAGGGGCCCTTCCCACAGTCCATCTCATGTCTCCAGCGGTACCGACTGTGGCTGCTGTAACCCCGCCCCCTTTTATGACATGTTGCGTACTCACCGACGTCATGACGCCGATAACATCACGGCCCTCCAAAACGTTTGAATGTGAATATTTTTGTTGCATGGTTATAGATTAAAGGTGTAGGATATAAAAAGGGAATTCAGGGTATGGATCATTGCCCTTTTATGGTTTCTGTTTACAGTTCCCAAGAGTATGTTATATTCTGTGTCTAATTTTGGTATTTTGTTCTCGGTTTTCCTCTCACTAATTTTCGTTCTGTTCTCCTGTGATACGGCTATCATTTTTTTCTGCCTCCCCAGACTCAGCTTGTCCCTGACCATTCTTTTCTTACAACAGGGCCAAAGGACTCTATGGGTACTAGCCCTCAAGGGGTTACATATGATAATAGATTTGAGGAAATAGACCACCGCATGGACCACATTGCCGTTGCCTTGCAAACGTTGATGACACATCCATCAACTTTGCCTATGGAAGGACAAAATCCACAGACTGCTCCTGTGTACACTGGGTTGGAAGTGACTCATTATGGTGCCACTACACATGTTACCTCACGGTTATGCTATGGTGGAGCTCCTGATGCTTTCCGCAGTTTTTTAATCCAAGTAAGCATCTTGTTCAAGCTACAATCCAGAGCCTATCCCACAGATAGAGCCAAGATAGGATATTGTCAGGGTTACAAGTTGATCCAGCATGCGGTACTGTGTCACACATAGGACTAAGGATAATGTATAACCGGACCTTAAAATGGCCGGACTTAACATCTCCAAGAATAGTCAAAATACTAGCCAAGGTCAGGGACACAGAATCAGACACAAAGATGAGGGAAAGCCAAAAGTCAAGGATACCAGATATCAGGGAAGTCAAAACTAAGTCAAAGTCAAATACCAGAAATTCAAGATCAGGAACGCACTCTCGGATAACCATATACATAAAATCACGACAGGGCACTGAGCAAGAGGAGAACTGGGCCTAAATACCCCTCCTGTGGATCTGATTGGCTGTAACCGGCCTTTGGCCCCAAAGGCAATTACCAGGTTTGCATGATTGCTGCTCAGCACAAACCCTCCTGTGGATTTGATTGCTGCTTGGCACAACTTTTCCTGTCAGGACAGTAATGTTGTTCGGCACAACTTTTCCTGTCAGGACAGTAATGTTGCTTTGCACAACTTTTCATGTCAGGACAGTAATGTTGATCGGCACAACTTTCCTGACAGGACAGTAAATGCCATTAACCACATTTTTATGTGCGGATGAATACGTGACAGATATAACATAACCTTGATTATAGATAAGGCCTTGATTTGGGCTAATCCCTTGTTTGAAAATGATAATCCTATAGTCTATAAGTATGCTGGTTTTCTCAAAGCCTTTATGAGAACATTTGATCCTCCAGGTAGAAAGGCTAATGCAGCAAGAACCCTTTTATGTTTGAGACAAGAGAGTCGTTCTCTGGTTGTGAAACCACTTGAATTTAGATCCCTAGCTTCAGAAGTGGGTTGGAATTACCAGGCTTATGTGGATTTGTTTCTCAATGGTCTTTCCGATAGTCTTCTTGATGAAGTAGCTACCAGAGAGCTACCCACGAACATAGAAGAACTTAATACCTACATGTTTCGAATAGATGAAAGGTTGAGACATAGAATGAATACCAGGAAGAGACCTAGAAGGGCAGCCATAAGATTAGCACCTTCCTTTGACCCCGCTGACACCATGGCTTTAGCAATACCATAACCCATGCAACTAGGGGCGACTAGACTATCAGAGCCTGAAAGGCAATACAGAAGAAGAGAAGGCTGAAAGGCAATACAGGAGAAGAGTAGGCCTTTGCATGTATTGTGGTAGGAAAGGGCATCTATGCTGTCTATCTTTTGTTTTTGATTATTAAAGCTATGAGTTTGCCATTTTTGGTTAATTTGTTTGATATAACCTATTTGGTACACCTAGATGTAACCCATTTTCTGTGTTTTTATTGTTATATAAAGTGTTGTTTTTTAATAAAGTTCATTGGTATTTCTATTTTTAGAGCGCACACACCAGATACAATGTTTTTACAATACTTGAAGTTACCAAGAATTATATTGTCAAAGTTTTAGTGTCTTTCCTAAAAAAGAGAAAGCAAGTGGAAAAAATTATAGAGAATATAATAAAAAATGATCTTCCTGTAGTTTTAGATTACTACCATAGATATATTGGTATGTTCTGCAATTTTCTACTTAATGCAGTGACTGAAATTCATAAAATTTACTGTATCACAAAATATTTTGACCTTTTCCATGTCTGCCATTATATAAAATTTCAGTTTTTTTTAATGAGACTGTAATAGCTGAAAATGTTAAGCCAGTCAAATGTATAATATTAAAAGGTTGAAGTAGTAAAACTCTTTTTAAGATTTGTAGACTCTGGGATATTAATAATCTAGCATAGGGTAAATAAATGTTAAATTTAACTAACATAAATACACATTTTAATCAATTTCCAAATGTGTACTTTACATAATGGTATTTATGATAATATAATAAACCAGTAAAAATAACACAATTGTTCATTTCCTTATATGGTCTTACCATATCCACCATGTTTTCAGGCACACAAACATTTTTTTCAAGTAAATTATATGACATGATATAAATAATAGTATGTAAAGAAATCACTTCTTGTCCTGAAAAAAACAATATATAATATGTATGGGAACAGTAAATGAGAGAGTGGAAAATTACAGCTAAACACAAACACCACAAAAGTGTTAAAACAACCCTGGTCCTTAATGTACAACATGGTCAAAACAGTCCGGTCCTTAAGGAGTTAAAGAGGCTGGGTATTTTATAACATTCCATGACCTTGGACTTTATGCTCAATGAATCAAAACCTTATTTCCCCTCTACAAATCTTCTTTGTAATGGAGTACATCATACATACATTGTTCTTATCTCCCGTCACATTCTATGTTTCTATAAAGCCAGGGATTAATGAAAGTAGTTAGGAAATTGGGCAAACTAGACTTGCCACTCCTAGCTTGGTGATTTTATAGAGACAATTTTACATATTCACAGTAATGTAGATTTAGCAGCTAGTAATGGTTTATTAGGAGCACATTTTGCTTTGAAGTTTCAAAGCAACAAACTACAATCACACAGATGCAAATTGTTATTCAATGAATACCACAAATATAAAAATAAGACTATCAGCAGGTGGAACTGAAGAGAAAATAAAAATATGCATATATTAAACTGGCAATGACCCACTTTATAAGATCAGTACAAATGTGATGTCTGTTGCACATATGTTAATCATTTGCTTTTGCAGTTAAAAGGGAAGAAGCTATCAGCTGTTAATTCTTTTTTTTTTATAAACAAAGACATCATGAGACATGTTTTTAATTAGGGAGCTTTAATTATAATAGAAAATTGTGGATGGCAAAGCGTGAAAAATAAAATAAATCATTCTTTCTTTGACACCTCAAATGTAAGATATTTTAGAAGTCAATCATGCTAACAACTTTGTGGCATCTTCATAAGTATATTTATATATTTAACATTTCTAATCACAAGTATAAATACAATTGAATTAAATATAATATGTTCTACTAGATTTTAACTCCTTAAGGATGGAGCCAAATGTACACGTTGTGAACGAAACAAAATGTAAACAAAACCTGACATTTGAGCTACATGTCTGTCCAACTGTAATTCACCTCTTAGATAGTAAATACACCCACCCTTATTATATATCATTTTATTCAGGGGAAACAGGGCTTTCATTTAATATCAAATATTTAGCTATGAAACATAATTTAATATGAAACAAATTGGAGAAAATAAGATTTTTTGGGGATTTTTTTAGTTCTACATGACATTGTAACTGTCAATGTCTTAATACTGTTTGCTTTTACTGCAATAAAATACACATATTTGTATTCAGCAAAGTCTCACGTGTAAAACAGTACCCCCTATGTACAGGTTTTATGGCATTTTGGGAAGTTACAGGGTCAAATATAGCACGTTACATTTGAAATTGAAATTCGCCAGATTGGTTACATTGCCTTTGGGACTTTATAGTAGCCCAGGAATGAAATTTACACCCATAATGGCATACCATTTGCAATAGTAGACAACCCAAGGTATTGCAAATGGGGTATGTCCAGTATTTTTTAGTAGCCATTTGGTCACAAACACTGGCCAAAGTTAGCGTTAGTATTTGTGTGAAAAATGCAAAAAAACGCCAATTTTGGCCAGTGTTTGTGACTAAGTGGCTACTAAAAAGACTGGACATACCCCGTTTGCAATACCTTGGGTTGTCTACTATTGCAAATGGTATGCCATCATAGGGGTAATTTTCATTCTTGGGCTACCATAGGGTCTCAAAGGCAACGTAACCAATCTGGCGAATTTTAATGTGAAAAAATGAAGCACAAGCCTTATATTTGACGCTGTAACTTTTGAAAACACAATAAAACCTGTACATGAGGGGTACTGTTGTACTCGGGAGACTTTGCTTAACACACATATTTGTGTTTCAAAACAGCAAAAAGTATCACAGCAATAATATCGTCCGTGTAAGTGCTGTTTGTGCATGAAAAATGCAAAAAACGGATCTTTTACTGGCGATATCATTGTTGTAATACATTTTACTGTTTTGAAACACTAATATTTGTGTTCAGTGAAGTCTCCCGAGTAGAACAGTAGCCCCCATGTACAGGTTTTATGGTGTCTTGGAAAGTTATAGGGTTAAATATAGTGCTAGCAAATTAAATTCCCTTTACTTTCGGCATGGGTTGTCAGGCAGGTCCCGCTAACTGTAATTAATTAAGATACCTAATTATGTAAAAATATTACATAAATATATATGTAGAATTAATATATGTATATATATACGTATGTGTATATATATGTATATATCTATATAATTTTTTTTAAATATTTTTATTTATATATAGGTATATATAGTGATATATACGTATATATTTATGTATATAGATATATATATTATTTCGTTCTATGTGTATTTTGATATAAATATATATATTAATATCACAATAGAGTTAGAACGAAATAACACACATCTATATATTTTTAAATTATTTTTTTAAATTATTTTTTAAATTTTATTTTATAACGTATTTACATACTTAATTTTTTATATTATATATAAATATATATATATAATTATATATATATATATTTAATCAATATCAGTCTACGTGTAATTTGATATTAACATATATATATATATATATATATATATATATATATATATATATATATATATATATATATATATATATATATATATATATATAATTTATTTTTTATTATTTTTTATTTTATTTTTTAACATATTTACATATTTATTTATTTTATATTATATATAAATATTTATATAATGAAAATTATATATATATTTAATCAATATCATTGTACATGTATTTTGATATTAATATATATTTATAAATATATATATATATATATATTAATATTAAAATACACTTAGACAGTGTATGTATATGTGTATATATATATAACTTCCACAAGAAAAGGCTGCTCTCCGGACTTAAAATCAAAGATTTTATTGAAAATGTTTAAAAATGATGACCAACGTTTCAGTCCCCGATCGGGACCTTCCTCAGGGTCAGAGACAACAGGACAACAATAAACAGTATACAAAGTGACAATATATACCATTACATTAAGTGAAATAACTCACCCAGGTGTTCTATTCTCATTTCCCGCCGGCACCCAGTGAATTTCCGGGTATGCGCGCGCACGTCAATACGTGCTCCGCCCCTTCATCATACTATGTTACGTGCCGACGTACTCCCGGTCACATAGACCGGTCTCCTTAGCAACCATATATACAAAGACCCCTCTTACAACAAGAGGAGTCTATACCAGGATAGAGAATAGGGAAGAAAAAATTAATGCCATACATAAGTAATATAAGTGCTTATTTTAAAACAAATCTTGTGATGGGCTCATT
Source organism: Pelobates cultripes (assembly GCA_933207985.1). NCBI lineage: Eukaryota > Metazoa > Chordata > Amphibia > Anura > Pelobatidae > Pelobates > Pelobates cultripes. The sequence goes on from OW240912.1 coordinate 294,664,357, forward strand.
GTGTATCATATATCCCTAACCACAAGAACACCTAGTGAACCTAGGTAAGTGACACTTCATTAAAGTGATAATAAAGCCACTAAAATTTGACCCATCGGTGTATGAGCCCTAGTTATAGTTAAATGTGAAATTGCACTCATCAGTGAATCAAACAAAATTCATATATAAAATTTTTTAAAGTGATAGCATGCATATAATAAAGTGCATTATAAGTGCTCATAAGCAACATATGTGTAATCAAATATATCATACATATAAAAACACTTTGGCATAATTATAGACACACTGCTCCTGAGAAATTCATTAAACATAAAAATATTTAAAAACAAATAGTAACAAGCTGGTTAAACCTATATAAAAGAATGATACGTGATGCTCTCATTAAGACCCATGGGAGATATTGTATTTAATTGGTGTATCCAAAAAGCCTCTTTCTGAAGCAACATCTTCCCCCAAATCCCCCCCCTGCGGGGAAGGGGTATATGATCAATACCCACAAATTTAAGGGATGCTAAGGGATGTTTTTTATCAAGAAAGTGCCGAGCAACTGGCTTATCAGACTGGCCATCCCTGTACGCTAATCTTATACTCGAGCGGTGGCCCCTAATCCTCTCACACAGAGGTGTTTCTGTCTTTCCTACGTAATAGAGGCCACACGGACACACCAATTTATATACAACAAAGGGGGTTTTACAAGTAATAGTGTGTCTTATATCATATATTTTATTAGTATGTGGGTGATTAAATTTCTTTGCTGGAATCATATGTCCACAAGTAATACACCCCAAACATCGTATGCTTCCCCGTATGTTGTGCTTGACTGTTTTAGAATAACTTTCCACAGGGTCTGTACGTACTAACATGTCCTTAAGACTCTTATTTCTCTTATTTCTCCTGTAGCAAATTAACGGAGTCTCTTTAAAAATCTTTGGCAGGGTGTCATCCGTAGCAATCATTTTCCAATTGTCTTTAACAATTGTTGAAATCAAATTAGAAGAATTATGAAACGTCATCGGAAATACTATTTTCTGTACAGGATCCATCTTTGTTTGCACCGGGGCCAATTTTGCCTTCAACAGTGCTTCTTCTAGTACCTGAATGTTATAACCTCTGTTCAAAAACTTCTGGGTCATGATTTTCAATTGTAACTCAGCCTTATTTATATCAGAATTGTTGCGAATGACTCGCTGGAATTGTGCACAACATACGGGGAAGCATACGATGTCTGGGGTGTATTACTTGTGGACATATGATTCCAGCAAAGAAATTTAATCACCCACATACTAATAAAATATATGATATAAGACACACTATTACTTGTAAAACCCCCTTTGTTGTATATAAATTGGTGTGTCCGTGTGGCCTCTATTACGTAGGAAAGACAGAAACACCTCTGTGTGAGAGGATTAGGGGCCACCGCTCGAGTATAAGATTAGCGTACAGGGATGGCCAGTCTGATAAGCCAGTTGCTCGGCACTTTCTTGATAAAAAACATCCCTTAGCATCCCTTAAATTTGTGGGTATTGATCATATACCCCTTCCCCGCAGGGGGGTAATAGGGGGAAGATGTTGCTTCAGAAAGAGGCTTTTTGGATACACCAATTAAATACAATATCTCCCATGGGTCTTAATGAGAGCATCACGTATCATTCTTTTATATAGGTTTAACCAGCTTGTTACTATTGTTTTTAAATATTTTTATGTTTAATGAATTTCTCAGGAGCAGTGTGTCTATAATTATGCCAAAGTGTTTTTATATGTATGATATATTTGATTACACATATGTTGCTTATGAGCACTTATAATGCACTTTATTATATGCATGCTATCACTTTAAAAAATTTTATATATGAATTTTTTTTGATTCACTGATGAGTGCAATTTCACATTTAACTATAACTAGGGCTCATACACCGATGGGTCAAATTTTAGTGGCTTTATTATCACTTTAATGAAGTGTCACTTACCTAGGTTCACTAGGTGTTCTTGTGGTTAGGGATATATGATACACAATGTGCCCATCACAAGATTTGTTTTAAAATAAGCACTTATATTACTTATGTATGGCATTAATTTTTTCTTCCCTATTCTCTATCCTGGTATAGACTCCTCTTGTTGTAAGAGGGGTCTTTGTATATATGGTTGCTAAGGAGACCGGTCTATGTGACCGGGAGTACGTCGGCACGTAACATAGTATGATGAAGGGGCGGAGCACGCATTGACGTGCGCGCGCATACCCGGAAATTCACTGAGTGCCGGCGGGAAATGAGAATAGAACACCTGGGTGAGTCATTTCACTTAATGTAATGGTATATATTGTCACTTTGTATACTGTTTATTGTTGTCCTGTTGTCTCTGACCCTGAGGAAGGTCCCGATCGGGGACCGAAACGTTGGTCATCATTTTTAAATATTTTCAATAAAATCTTTGATTTTAAGTCCGGAGAGCAGCCTTTTCTTGTGGAAGTTATACCTATTGGAGCTTTGGTGGTGCGCCCGGCATTTGGAATACTTCAAGCGTGAGTGCAGGGGATGTTGATATTTTTTTTATATATATATATATATATATATATGATCTAAGTATATATATATTGTTTTTTACACTTAATTTATTTTATTTTTATTTTCAGCCTGCAGGGGGACCACCTATTATAGGCAGCCCCTCTGCTGGCAATGTAGGAGGCAGCTATCCTGGCTATGTGATTGTGGGGTCCTCACAAGGACCTCACTCTCACATGGCCGGGGGGCTTCCAGGGGGTCGGACGTGCCGCGGGGGGCTCCCTGGGAATCCCCTGAACCGCGATCGCCGGTGTGGGATCACCAGCGACCAGGTAAGTACAGAAAGACTGGAGGGCGTACAATTACGCCCGGCGGCGTTTAGAGCCGCCTAAAATAGGGCATGTCACGGCAAGGGTGTGTAATTTATTATTACACTACGGAATATCATCTTTTAATGTAATTTGTGTAGTAAATGGCACAAATTACAGAGATGCTATTGCTGAGGTCAACAGGGGTTACATCTTTTGAAGCTGGGACCCCCACAGAGGTCAGATGACAGAAGGGGTAGTGTGAATGACATAGCAATGTGAAAAGGATTTTACTATATGGATGTGAAGTAATCAAGGATCTGCAAGGTGTGAGGTTCTACGCTTGGGAAAAGTCTGAATGTCTCTTCATCCATTTGGCATGTACCTTGGATAGTGCAATCATTTGAAATGGTAATGGTAATTCGTTTCATGAAGATCCTTGTGTTCCAGTATCTTATCCAAGTGAAACATTCATACTTACCCACAGGTTAATAATTAAGCTTTATTTTTATTATATTTGGAATGGGACAAGCCCAGTCTTTTAATTAAGCCTAAACATGAGTTGCACAACTTAAACCGTGTGGCAGGACTTGTGATGTCCGTCCTATTGGATCGTGGGCGGGGCGTGCAACATGTCTTTGGAAAGGGAAAACAATAACAAATTCAAAGAGGCAATTATTATTTCCGTGGCAAGTACAGTAGAGGAGATAAAACCAAAAGTTTGTATGTGGGTTGTTGGTTTCTGGAACAAAGGAGGTGGTCACTTAGTATCCCTATTGCTCCACCCCTGGATGAGGCGTGGCAATTCACAGCGTATATCTCCTGTGATCCTGAAGGGTGTTGGTGTACTTGCTTGGGGCCAAGATCTAATTTTGAGTGAGTCACCATCTTTCCTTGCCAGAGACCCCCTGGACAGAAGTTGTACTTTGAAAACCTAAGTGAGTAATTAGGACTTCTGTATTTTATCCTTTTTGTTTTTATCTGTTGTTGGTGTAAATAATTTGTTTATCATATATTTTTATATGCACTGTGACTATCTTTTGCTCATAATAAACATTCATTTATTAAGTTTTGCCTTTGTCTGGTTAAGAATCACGTTACCTGAAGAGACTAGTTAGTATTTTTATAATTCCTTAAATATTGTGCTAAGTAATATTTGGTGGGTTTTATTATTGATTTACCTGGGGGACCAAGGCACCCCATTTATAAATTGTCTTGGTGGTGGCAGCGTTAAAATAGTAATAGTTATAGTATTATGTTTAAGTGTGGGTGGTGTTAAAGGGGGATTTTGTCATTATTTACGGTCTAGTGCAGACAAATAGTGAACTTTAACCCTTTCACAACCACAACTACGTCACGCGCACTCTTGGAGTAGGGTGTGTTCGTGAAGGGCGTAATTGTACGCCCTCCGGTCTTAAGGGGTTAACAAGGTGAAGAATACTACAGAACATCTTACTTGCTGACACTATCTTGACATTTACCAGAGCAGTTAACACAACAATGAACCATGATTATTTGCTTGGTTCTTAAAGCTGTGACGGAGCTCCATGTACCCCGGCTGGGTACCTTCGCCAAGTCAGCTTCCTAGCTGCTTGCAGGGATCGCTTCTTCCCCAGTTGCCACAGCTTGACAGGAGTCCTTCTAGAGCTTTTGCACCCAACCAGGCAGCAGCTATCCTTCCAGGCTGGTTTTGTCCCCTCTGCCTATTCCGCAGCAGCTCTGCTTACAGTGATTATAGTTATTGCCTTTACAAAGGCAACTGCGGCTCTCTTTTGATTTAGAGGGATCTTGCAACTAGCAAACAGGTCTGAAGACTCTGCCACTAGGATCCCTACAAATCAACACAAGTTCCAAAAGGAACTGACATGCAAAACTTTATTTTTCTTGGGACTAGCCCATATGATGATTACATTAAGCTTAATGTGACAACTCAATAAAAATACAAACACTCAAATCACATGAGACAAAATACAGGAACTTGTAATAACATAACATAATGGCATATTAATAAATGGGTGGGAAAGACAATTAACACAAAATATCTCTCCTGCTTGCAAAAATATCAATATGCAAATTACCTGAATATGAAAATTAGCTTTTCTTGCTATTCAGGTAGTGCATACAGTTGCTAGATCCTTGTAACCAACAGGTGGCGCTGTACAGGCTCCATAGCCCAATCCACCTAGTTGATTGCAAGCATTAGCAAAACAGGAGAGCACACTAACATTTAACACTACATAATTACATTACACACACCCTGCATCTATAATGGGTACAGTGTGACTAAAACATAAGAAAAGTCCTGCAACCTATATTAATAGTCTGTCTAAAGGTCCAGGTGATGGTGACTACCGTCACAAAAGCTATGTAAGCTTTTATATATTGTGTCATATATTCCCATCATTACCCTTATGTTTTATCATCCATCACGTGTGCATGTTTACATGGCATGCATGTTAAAACCTTGATATGAAGAGCATCCTGCAGGATAGATATGCCACAATGTGAATTAATCTTATAACATCAATAATTAGGTTATGGCCTTCTAAAATAGGTGCATTGGAGTAGTGGAGGCTTATACAATATATTATTAAATTGTATATAAACACTACCACTACTTAAGCTAATGCATACCTCTAGTGGTTAATAAGATATTTAAAAGCAATTATAGCATAGTATATAACCTTTCCTGTCTATGAGTTGTACAAACTTATCCCATTAGTGCATTGCAATATTCTAATAAACAGATGGCAAATTCGTTCATCCAAACTGGAAGGATGGGGTGCATAGGGTACCAGGTTTTACAGAGAGATAATACACATGATTCAATTAGTTCTTAAATAAAATTATCCGAAGGTGCCTAGCATTCTCAGAACTGAAATAGCATGAGTTATAAACAAAATGTGGATTGTGGATAAATTGCTGTTAAATGAAAAAATATGGGAGTGAATAGTATTATCATGAATGCAAATGACACTAGGCATTGGGTAATTAACAATCCATCCTCAGACCAGACAGATTTTATTCTAATTTTCCATTATATTATTATTACCCAAATGACTTGAATGCTAATATCATAATTTGTAAATGTTACTTGCCACTTTTGGATTTAATTTGTCTTTATACACATTTGTTTTGAGGAAGTCTACCTGTGGAAGTGAACAGCTTTGCCCTCGAATCCATTGGGGGAGACACCCGTAAGCCTACATACCTGTGTGCATTTTGTGAGTGCAATTGTATCTGCAAAGGGATTGATAAAGTAAACAATTTTACACTATTGTAATCGTACATTTTTTACATATTTTTAGACTTTTTCCATTTTGTTCTGTTTGTATTTGTATTACTTAACATACTATTCTATGTGTTTTCAAAATCTCTGATAAATACAACTTTCAATACAGCTGTTTAATGGTACACTTGTTGTGACGAGACCAATCTCACATTGCATTGGAGAAGCCTGGTTGCTCGCCTGTTGCCTTTGGACTATGGCCCCATGTTTAAAGCCTTCTTGCTTCTGCATTCGGTCATTTAACCGGATGCATGTTCATTCAGTAGTTAAACCGTATGAACAGCATTACCCCATCCCGTGGAGTCTATTCGTATGGAGAACAGACTTTGTGAAGACTAACTCCACGGCGATTGGATTGTGTGCATAGGATCTATAAATAGAATCTAAAAATAAAAATAGCAAGAGGATGTATTATTTAAATTACAACAAGAAATGTGCATTGGATAATTTAAGAAATAATTAAAATATAATAATAAAACCTGCAGACAAAGTGAGTAGACTAGTTATACAAGATTTAAATAAATACCCGAACGAATGCTATCGGCAGTTAAGAAATGTGGAGGTGTACAGTGAGTTAGAGAATGATCCTACTCCAAAAATTAAACTATCTTTCAGTGCACTTTTCAACATGGGTAAGGAGTTGGATATACTGAATGATAATGAGAATGCATTTTTTTTAAAAATGAACAACCGCAGATACCCATTTTTTAACATCTTGCCCAAAGTTCACAAAGATAAGTGTAACTCACCTGGGAAGCCCATAGTCTCAGGTATTGGATCCATCTCTGCCAATAAATACAAATATTTAGATATCCACCTATAGGATATAGTAAAGGCAATATCCTCCTATGTAATGGATATACAACATATATCATAAGATAGCTAATTAAAATAACATGGGAAGACAGTTGTAACTAGTGATGTGTCATCACAGGTAGGCAGACAATGTAATAGAGCAGCAGGAAATGCTAGCAGAATGCTTGGTTGTATAGGCAGAGGTATTAGCAGTAGAAACAGGGAAGTGCCCATGCCATTGTACAGAACACTGGTGAGACCTCACTTGGAGTATTGTACGCAGTACTGGAGACCGTATTTCCAGAAGGATATTGATACTTAAGAGAGAGTTCAGAGAAGGGCTACTAAGCTGGTTCATGGATTGCAGGATAAAACTTACAAGGAAAGGTTAAAGGAACTTAATATGTATAGCTTGGAGGAAAGACGAGACAGGGGTTATATGATAGAAACATTTAAATGCATAAAGGGAATCAACACAGTAAAGGAGGAGACTATATTTAAAAGAAGAAAAACTACCACAGCAAGAGGACATGATCTTAAATTAGAGGGGCAAAGGTTTAAAAATAATATCAGGAAGTATTACTTTACTGAAAGGGTAGTGGATGCATGGAATAGCCTTCCAGCTGAAGTGGTAGAGGTTAACACAGTAAAGGAATTTAAGCATGCATGGGATATGCATAAGGCTATGCTAATTATAAGATAAGGCCAGGGACTAATAAACGTATTTAGAAAATTGGGCAGACTAGATGGGCCAAGGTATTACTATGAGGGGTAGGTTCGTCCCCCAGTTATGCCAATTTGTAAATGTCTGGATGGGAAAATTGGTATATCTAAAGAAGTCCAGAATGGGGGTTAAACCTAGTCCTATAGCATAGATATATTGGCAATTTCATTGTTATATGGAACAGCTCTGTGCCAAGTTTAGAAATGTTTTAAGAAAATCTTAACCAAAATGACTGGTGTATTGAATGAACTAGTAAATACAGTACCAAGAATATCGAATACGTGGAGATATTTATATAGAAAACAATTAAATAAAAACTAAAAAGTTTTTCAAAAAAGATGATGCAAATAACTATGTTTTATACAAAAGTGGACATTATACTCCTTGGCTTGATAAAAACCCGAAAGGCCAATTACAAAGAATTAGAAGGAATTGCACTAACATTTAAAGAACAAGCACAGCTTTTACAGGGTAGGTTTTTAGATAAACAAGATCCAAAAGATTTGGTGAATAAGACATATGAAGTATTGACATTGAATCAAGAGGATCTTACTTACCCGCAAAATAATAAACTTAATAAAGATAAAAATAATAAGATACAAAAATCTATATAAAAAAGGTACACACAAATAATAAAATAAAATGCAGCCACATACACCAATAAGCGACTTAATGAGCTACAAACTCAGAATAAATAGGTATGTGCGTTTTTAAATATGAAACCTAGACAATATAGAAAAATACTTCATCTTTTAATAATGACCACATATATATATAAAGAATAAAATCAATTAATACATAACAAGCTGTTTCCAATCCTCAACGTTAGATCCAACTAGACAGGAATACTTTGAGATAAATCAAAGAGATACATAGCAACAATATGTAGCAATATGTATCAATGATATTCTCCACCAAATATCTCCACAAAACAATTGTTACGCGATATATTAAAGACAAGTATATCAAAGGCAATATATAAAGAAGAAGTAGTGGAGACAGCTGGACAAAAAAACATAAACATAAAAATAAAACCAATAATAATAAATATAAATAAATATAAAAAGTACCTGACCTCGGTGCGGGCCCCCACCAGAGGTAAAGATAAATAATAAAAATAAAAATACGAATGTCCAGAAAACCTCCCAGAGACGCTGGATATAAATAATGGAGGGCAGCAAACAAACAACGAGCAGCCAGAATCACCTTATACAAGGGACCCCGGCACTCTAATACCGCGGTCGCGATCTTCAAAAAAGACCGAGGTAGGGGTGAAATAATATAAAAGTATAGGTGCAGGGAGATGGATATAAATCAAAAAGCTGCCCGAATTATGAATGCCCTTGTAGATTTACCGTGGTCGGAATCTTCGCAAAAGACCGCGGTAATCAGCCAGATGAAAATAAAGCACCAAACACAGGGGAGACCGGAGGTATGAAAACAGCCAGCAAAGATGTATACACAGATCGATGACTTTCGTCCCAAACTGTGGAACTTTATCAAGATAATACGTATACATACACCCCACCCAGGGTTTATATACCTGACCTGGGTAAAGCCAAACAAGTAAAAACCGAAATGGATTTCAATAGACAGTTCACCAGTGTCAAGATTCTTATTAAAATTCATAATAAACATAATAATATTCACAGTATTAACAATTTCATATAAGTGTTCATAAGATGTACAAAATATCTTAGCATGACAAAATCTATGCAGTAATATAAACTAGAAAGACTCCATAGGATATTAAATTGAATAAACAAAAATGACTTAGACAGCAAGTCTCCAGATCAAGTAGAGTCTAAAAAATTATAGTTTTGGTTATTTACAAACCTCTCCCATCGAAACATTCCTCATGTATAGGGCATACTATAAAGCATATATTCTAATGCAAAAATACCACATTGGACTAAAACAGCATAGCCCATAATTGTTTTATATTATTTTGAAAATAATAAAAGAAACAGCACAGACAGTTAGTAATTCATAGTGTAAGCACCTATTTGATAATGAACCAGATACATTTAACCTGAAAAGCAAGATCAAATAGTTCTAGCATAGATACCAGACATACATATGTGAGACATCTACTCCGCCCACAGCGCATATTATTTATACCACTATTGCTTTTCATTTGCCCTTCCATATTAGCCCTCAGCTTGGAGGGAGCCAGTATATTTTTCAGATTCGGTGCTTTCCTGAAAGTAATTTTAGGGAGTTCCGAAATACTAAAACATAGCAATGGATCCTTCTTGAGGATAGGCCAATACTTATAAAAAATACCTATAATATCATCAAAACCCCTATTAAACATGGTAGTAAACACAGGTGTGGTACTTTGGTACTAATATTGAACTTAGCTCTTTTTGCTGGGAGGTTATACTCATCTAGGAGATTTAGAGTGAGTTCATGATTATTGGTGTGTTGTACCCCTTCTGGATACATTTCCTGGCCAGGAAGATAAAAGGTAGAAGGGGCTTTATAACCCGAGGAGATAATAAGATACCTCAAGTATTTGATTATAATGAAGTTCATAATGAAGTTCATAGAGAAATTAAAACCATAGTAAACAAACATTGGCATTTGCTAAAAAAGATAATGAATTGGGCAAGGCTCAGATTAACCTTTTATAATTTTTAAGGGTGCCCCAAATTTTAATTTTAAATTAACCCATAATCCCCCCAAAACCAGGAACGGAAACATTTTTTAAATGATAAGAAAGGATTTTCTTCATGTAACAATTTAACTGGCTGCAAACACAGCAGGAACAAGACCCTGAAGGGTAATAATACATTTAGAACAAAAATGAATAATAATGATTTTTTTATTAATGATCTTATCACGTGTTTTACGAGGAACGGTATTTATCTTTTAATATGCCCTTGTGGTCTACAATATGTAGTACGCACTATACGCCCATTCCACAAAAGGATAAATGAGCATGTAAATAATATCTTCAAAGGTTTTATGCAGCACAACCATTTGAAGGAATGCCACAATATGGACCCAAGGGATCTGCCTTTTTTGGGTATACAGGAAATTAAAAAAACACGTAGGGGTGGAAATCAAATTGAAAAAATTGGTAGGGAAGAAATTAAATGGGTTCATAAATAAAAGACATTAAAACCTCATGGTTTGAACACAGAATTTGATCTCCACAATTTGTTATAAAATGTTTACAATATTTTTATATCCTCTTAAGTTTTAAATTTGTAAAACTTTCTTAGAGTGGGTTACTGAGTTTCTGGTTTCTAGTAATGGTTTCTAATGCTGTGATGCTGTATTTTATGATGCCTTCTCTTCTATTTATTATTTACTAATTATTGTTTTTTCCTTCCAGATAACAGGTGTTTGTAATTAAACCATATCATTTTTAATAATTTTTATTGATTTTGGGCTAGGGTATATGTTTTAACACTACATTGTATGTTATAATATTTTGTGGAGCTTATGTTTGTAAGATATATTGTAATATATATAAATATATATATATATATATATATATATATAATATAATATAATATAATATAATATATTATATACAGGGAGTGCAGAATTATTAGGCAAGTTGTATTTTTGATGATTAATTTTATTATTGAACAACAACCATGTTCTCAATGAACCCAAAAAACTCATTAATATCAAAGCTGAATATTTTTGGAAGTAGTTTTTAGTTTGTTTTTAGTTATAGCTATGTTAGGGGGATATCTGTGTGTGCAGGTGACTATTACTGTGCATAATTATTAGGCAACTTAACAAAAAACAAATATATACCCATTTCAATTATTTATTATTACCAGTGAAACAAATATAACATCTCAACATTCACAAATATACATTTCTGACATTCAAAAACAAAACAAAAACAAATCAGTGACCAATATAGCCACCTTTCTTTGCAAGGACACTCAAAAGCCTGCCATCCATGGATTCTGTCAGTGTTTTGATCTGTTCACCATCAACATTGCGTGCAGCAGCAACCACAGCCTCCCAGACACTGTTCAGAGAGGTGTACTGTTTTCCCTCCTTGTAAATCTCACATTTGATGATGGACCACAGGTTCTCAATGGGGTTCAGATCAGGTGAACAAGGAGGCCATGTCATTAGATTTTCTTCTTTTATACCCTTTCTTGCCAGCCACGCTGTGGAGTACTTGGACGCGTGTGATGGAGCATTGTCCTGCATGAAAATCATGTTTTTCTTGAAGGATGCAGACTCCTTCCTGTACCACTGCTTGAAGAAGGTGTCTTCCAGGAACTGGCAGTAGGACTGGGAGTTGAGCTTGACTCCATCCTCAACCCGAAAAGGCCCCACAAGCTCATCTTTGATGATACCAGCCCAAACCAGTACTCCACCTCCACCTTGCTGGCGTCTGAGTCGGACTGGAGCTCTCTGCCCTTTACCAATCCAGCCACGGGCCCATCCATCTGGCCCATCAAGACTCACTCTCATTTCATCAGTCCATAAAACCTTAGAAAAATCAGTCTTGAGATATTTCTTGGCCCAGTCTTGATGTTTCAGCTTATGTGTCTTGTGCAGTGGTGGTCGTCTTTCAGCCTTTCTTACCTTGGCCATGTCTCTGAGTATTGCACACCTTGTGCTTTTGGGCACTCCAGTGATGTTGCAGCTCTGAAATATGGCCAAACTGGTGGCAAGTGGCATCGTGGCAGCTGCACGCTTGACTTTTCTCAGTTCATGGGCAGTTATTTTGCGCCTTGGTTTTTCCACACGCTTCTTGCGACCCTGTTGACTATTTTGAATGAAACGCTTGATTGTTCGATGATCACGCTTCAGAAGCTTTGCAATTTTAAGAGTGCTGCATCCCTCTGCAAGATATCTCATTATTTTTGACTTTTCTGAGCCTGTCAAGTCCTTCTTTTGACCCATTTTGTCAAAGGAAAGGAAGTTGCCTAATAATTATGCACACCTGATATAGGGTGTTGATGTCATTAGACCACACCCCTTCTCATTACAGAGATGCACATCACCTAATATGCTTAATTGGTAGTAGGCTTTCGAGCCTATACAGCTTGGAGTAAGACAACATGCATAAAGAGGATGATGTGGTCAAAATACTAATTTGCCTAATAATTCTGCACTCCCTGTATTGTTTAAGTATATTGTATACATTACCCTCTTTTTGTATGCACTATTATGTTTTATAGTATTTTGTGTAAAACTCAACATTTAGTAGCTATTCCCCCGTTATATCCATGACTTAGTGACTGTTGCAATTGGACTAATGCATATTTATGAGGTCTTTGGACACATCAAATAGACTATGAACATACTACTACTTGTTTAGATCATTCACGCCACTCCATGAGTTTAAGTAGAGACTGTGTACTATATAATACAATATATAATTGTAGTGCCCAATCAGCTGCTATAACACCATGTTTTTATCTCTTCAAATACATTTTACAAAGTTACAATATATCCAACGGTGTAGCGCTATTCATATAAATGGAAACTATAACGAAAAGGTGCCAATTCACTTTCTGTACTCTTTGTTTCGGTATTGTGTACCTTTAAGATAAAGAATACACATACTAGTGCAAAACCTCACAGACAATAGAAATATAATATAGTGTCAAGGAAACACTCACATATTCCTGAGCTATAAACTATAGCTCAAGTGGTAATAGCCTTTGGGTCCATTAAGGTGACCCTCACAGAAATTGTATACTGTTGGAAGGCGGATCTGAGGAAGCTGAGTCATCGGCAAAATGCGCTACCTTGCCTACACGTCATAACATTTGCATGCTGGTGGAAGCCACACCTCCCAGAAATAGCATAGCACCCAGTTTTTAGAGTCTCACAGAAGCCATCAACAGACCTGATATCCTGGTAAAGCCCTATGAGGAGAAGATGTATGTAGCCGAGGTCTTAAATGCCAGCCTGCATGTTTTTAAAGTGGAAGCTGAATAGAATTGTTTCTTTTACCACAGTCGTCACTTTGGTTATATTGAAGTGCCTATACAGTTAGAGCAGACTTCTCTGCTCTACACTTGTGAGTTGTATATTCTCCCTTACTCCTTTGCTATACTTTTTTTTGCAATATTACTCTATGTTTTTTTATATTCATTTTCTTACATGAGAAAATACTGGTGTGATTACTCATTTCTGACAATAGTATGTACAGAGTGTTCTCATGTAAGTAATACAGCTGGCATGGTCTAATATTTTTACACAATATTTATACGCTTGATTGTGTTTTATTGCACAGTGCACTTTTACATAGTTTTTGTGTTTCACTTTTTGTTTCACATTCATTAGTACATATTGTGACAAAAGTACTCCTTTCCCTTGGTTCCTTGTCCTGGGATTGGGGTGTTACACACAGTCTTTTCAGGCTTTAGAGACACTTCACACACTGGATGAGGTAAAAGGACTTGTTCTTTTTATTGTGGTTCCAAAATAAATGCACAGTAAGGTATAAAAGGTTGTAACAAAATATATAAAACAAAATCCTTGCTCTTCTGAGCACTAACTAAACAAAATAATTAGCTAACTGGGTTGGATGGCTTGTCCATTTCCCAACATAAACATAAGCAACAACCTTACTGTTTCATGGTTTTCCTCTCTGTTTCCACTCACAGAAATCAAACACAATCTCTCTCCTCCTTTGGCAGGGGAGTACTTAATAGCACCTGTAATTGACAATCCTTTTCAGGTGAGTTAAATTAGGATTGAAACTCTGGAACTGGACTTCTCACCTGTAGGTTCCAAGCAACTTCCAAAATGTGGAGTGGAGCACTGGCCCACCCTACTCTCCAAGTGCTCCACCCCAGGGCCCAAATATACACATATTTAAAGTGCAATATTCATTTTAACATAACACATTTCCCTGGGGCTAATTACACAAAGTAGGAACCTTGCAAAATCTGGGGAGATATATAGATTACATCCAGCACAATTCCTTGCTTTCGGTCACAATATATATATATATATAAAAAAAAATATAGGGAACAGAAGGCAAGCACTCACTGTGTTTTCTGGTCTCTTTAAAAGGAATTTCTTTATTTCATAGGTTAAAACTTGATTTGATCGACGTTTCAGCCAAACTTCATGGCTTTCATCAGGATCTTAACAGCTCAAAATACAACTAGCAAATAACACATTTATATAGCAAAACAAATTATACAATTAATAATTAAAACACTTACCACCTGAAGGCTGCACTGCTTCCACGGCGTTCTATCGCCGTCTCTGCGCATGCGTCAACCTGCCGCTACCCGGAAGTAGCGTGTTGACGTCATCGTTGCCGTGGATACCCGATATGTTTACCTAGCTCCACGGCAACCCAGCGAGTTGTATACTCGCTCTTACACAGTCAGCCTTGGCGATCTACTTCCTATATACATCAAACTAAACATTTAAAACACATATTAAACAAAAGATATTCAACTGATTAGAGGAGTATTGTTCATTTCTAAATCACATTCTTAATTATATTATTTCTAAAAGCTATTTACATATCGGATTCCTAGGCATACTCTTATAGAGTTAAGATCTTACCACCATCTCATCTTATAAATATTATTGGGTGTTATTAGAGTGACAACTACAAATTATATACAATAAATTATATTCCGATAACCTCAAAGTGCTAAACCTGCTATTTATGTACATTAAAGTGCTAACATTTGTATAATAAAGTGCAACATAATATTTTAAAGTGATACATGTGCTTTTTATATACACTAAAGTGCTACATGTGCTATTTATGTACACCAAAGTGTCGCTTGTGCTATTTATGTGCACCAAAGTGCTACTTTCATTTATACTACTATAAAGTCTCCTAAACACTAAGTACATTAAAGTGCTAACATTTGTATAATAAAGTGCAACATAAAATGTTAAAGTGATGCATGTGCTTTTTATGTACACCAAAGTGCTACATGTGCTATTTATGTACACCAAAGTGTCACTTGTGCTATGTGCACCAAAGTGCTAGTTTCATTTATACTACTATAAAGTCTCCTAATCACTATGCATTAATAATATTTTAATATTTTATACTTTTAAAGTGCCGAAAAAGTTATATTAAACTCTTATATACAAAAATAGTGAACTAATAAGTCTAATAGCGTTATTTATATACATTATTTACATAGAACCTTATTGTAGATTATATTGTGTATCATATCAATATGATTACTTAACCTATCTTGTCAACCAATTAAATTAATTCACCCCTCCCAGGGAAGATACTATTTTAAATAGGTAATTGAGTACAATCCTTTATCTAAATGGATAGGGTAAGATCTATCACCATGTTATTACATTTTTACTTTAATCCATTGTTAATTATTATTATCTATTCTTTTATGCTATAGGTCCTGTTTAAATAAATAGTATTATATCTCTATTATATTTTAATGTTAATGTATATTTATTAATAATAAATATATACATATTCCTCCTCTAATTCTAGTTAAAATATATATATGTTAATAACTCAAAGGAGGCAAAAAAAATTTCAACGTTACTCATATAAATGGATGATATGATATCATCTCATTCAGTCCTCTTGGAGCCACAGTGTCTAATTCCTGTATCCAGAATGTCTCTCTTCTCAACAGGGCATTACCCCTATCTCCACCTCTTCTAGGACAAGGTATCCAATCGATTGCTACGAATTTTAACATGGTCAAAGAGTGTTTATATTCTAAAAAGTGCTTCGCCACAGGTTTGTCTGTATGTCCATCTCTATAGGCAGTTCTTATATTGGATCTGTGACCCCTAATCCTGTCACAAAGTTGCGTTTCGGTTTTCCCTATGTAGACCAAGCCACAAGGGCACGAAATTTTATATATTACATAGGTCAACTTACACGTGATGGTATGGCGAATCTTGTACATCTTATTTTTATGTGGATGGTTAAAATTACGTGCTGGCACCATGTGACTACACGTCACACATCCTAGGCAGCGCACACTCCCTCTTATTTGTATTGTCTTCTGTTCAGTATAGCTCTCAACGGGGTCTGTTTTCATTAGTATAACTTTTAGGTTTCTATTTCTTCGATAGCAAATTCGTGGTGATTCCTTAAATTCTTTTGGTAGACTATTATCGCATGCCAACATATTCCAATTACGTTTCACAATGTTGTTTATTTTCTGTGATTTGCTGTGAAATGTCATAGGAAAAACCAATTTGGGACCTTTAGTGGCGTCTTGTAACGTGGTCGCATTCTCTTCTGCTTCTTCCAGCGCTTTATCTAAGACTCTTTCACTATACCCTCTATCTAGAAATTTCGTTTTCATTTCTTGTAATTGTATTTGTTTCGTTGTTTCCTTTGAATTATTTCTCATGACCCTGAGAAATTGGGCTTTAGGTATAGACTTAATCAAATTTTTTGGATGTGCACTGTTGTAATGTAATATGGTGTTCCTATCGGTAGGTTTAGAGTAGAGGCAATAGACCATTTTATGATCTTCCACGGATAATTCCACATCTAGAAACTGTACTTTTTCTGTACTCACATTGGCCGTAATCCGTATCGGTGTCGGAAGTTGATTAATATGTTCAACCATTTCTTGCGCTTGTGATTTCGTACCCCGCCAGATTATTAGAATATCATCTATAAAGCGAAAATACTTTATGATGTTCTGTCTGAATGGTTTTAATATATATTCTGTCTCAAAGATGTACATATATGAATTGGCGTACATGGGCGCCATAGCCGCTCCCATGGATGTCCCTGATATTTGCATATACCACTGTTCTTCAAAGCGGAAATAGTTATTTTTCAATGCTACCTCCAATAATTCCAGGGTATATTCAATGGGAGGGCCTTTATATTTTAATGAAGCACATAAGACTTGTCTCATAGCCTCTATACCACCATCATGCGGGATGATGGTATAGAGGCTACTGACGTCCATCGTAATAAGTACAGGTGATTCTTCTTCTATGTACAGATTTTGAAGTATTGCCAATAGAGAAGGTGTATCTCTAATACATGTATATAGATCATGTACTGTATCTTTGAACATAGCATCCAACCATTTCCCTATAGGTTGTAGTACACCGCCTATCGCTGATACTATAGGTCGTCCCGGAGAGTCTGTTCGACTCTTATGTATCTTGGGAATTGTGTACATAATAGGTGTCCTCGGATGCTTTTGTATTAAATATAGATAGAGGTTTTGATCTATATAATTAGCTCTCAATCCTATATCAAGGATTTCTTCCACACTTCTGTGTACTTCTTTGGTGGGATCACCTTTGAAAGTAGCACTTTGGTGCACATAAATAGCACAAGCGACACATTGGTGTACATACATAGCACATGTAGCACTTTGGTGTATATAAAAAGCACATGTATCACTTTAACATATTATGTTGCACTTTATTATACAAATGTTAGCACTTTAATGTACATAAATAGCAGGTTTAGCACTTTGAGGTTATCGGAATATAATTTATTGTATATAATTTGTAGTTGTCACTCTAATAACACCCAATAATATTTATAAAATGAGATGGTGGTAAGATCTTAACTCTATAAGAGTATGCCAAGGAATACGATATGTAAATAGCTTTTAGAAATAATATAATTAAGAATGTGATTTAGAAATGAACAATACTCCTCTAATCAGTTGAATATCTTTTGTTTAATATGTGTTTTAAATGTTTAGTTTGATGTATATAGGAAGTAGATCGCCAAGGCTGATTGTGTAAGAGCGAGTATACAACTCGCTGGGTTGCCGTGGAGCTAGGTAAACATATCGGGTATCCACGGCAACGATGACGTCAACACGCTACTTCCGGGTAGCGGCAGGTTGACGCATGCGCAGAGACGGCGATAGAACGCCGTGGAAGCAGTGCAGCCTTCAGGTGGTAAGTGTTTTAATTATTAATTGTATAATTTGTTTTGCTATATAAATGTGTTATTTGCTAGTTGTATTTTGAGCTGTTAAGATCCTGATGAAAGCCATGAAGTTTGGCTGAAACGTCGATCAAATCAAGTTTTAACCTATGAAATAAAGAAATTCCTTTTAAAGAGACCAGAAAACACCGTGAGTGCTTGCCTTCTGTTCCCTATATTTTTGTATACTTTGGCATTGGCTTGACAGCACCGGGCATAAAATTATTGAAGTGTATATGCAAGGAAGACAACAGGATTTTATATATATATCTCAACAGTTTCTGGCACTCATCCCGAAAACAAAATAAATAAATCGTGTCCAGCAATTACTAGGTGCCTCTCCATGCAAAAATATAAGCTGAAAGAATTGAGAGCACTCAATGGATTTTGTAAATCAATGTATTAAATATAACGCATACAAATCAACGTTTCGACCGTCTAGCGGTCTTTATCAAGACGGTCGAAACGTTGATTTGTATGCGTTATATTTAATACATTGATTTACAAAATCCATTGAGTGCTCTCAATTCTTTCGATATATATATATATATATATATATATATATATATGCACTTTATTATTGAGTGGATTATGATTTGGCACTCTGCAATATAGTAGGAGTTTTAAAGACACAGCACACTTTATTTTTATGGTAAATCTACATAGTGCTTACAATATGCTGTACAAAAAAATCCAGAAAATAATGTAAAACAAATACAAACAGTAAATTAAGGGAAAAAGAGTTAAGCAATAAGTATGCAGTGCCAGTTACATTAGGTGGAACTTCACACTAGCTCTGATATATTGGACCTGGGCCAAACAATCCCTGCCTAAGTATGTGATTTAGATATCTTCTTGTACTGTATGTGGGTCATCACCAACATATGAAACATAGACCAGAGTACAGGAACAAAATATAGTGTAGTATGTAAGGCAGTCTTTGAATAATAATGTATGTATATACACTGAAAATTATAAAAATTATAAATGCAACACTTGTTTTTGCCCCCATTTTTCCTGAGCTGAACTCAAAGATCTAAGACTTTTTCTATGTACACAAAAAGGCCTATTTCTCTCAAATATTGTTCACAAATCTGTCTAAATCTGTGTTAGTGAGCCTTTGCCGAGATAATCCATCCAACTCACAGGTGTGGCATATCAAGATGCTGATTAGAACGCATGATTATTGCACAGGTGTGCCTTAGGCTGACCACAATAAAAGGCCACTCTAAATGTGCAGTTTTACTGTATTGGAGGTGTCTGGGGGGGGGGGGCTCCAAAAACCAGTCAGTATCTGGTGTGACCACTATTTGCCTCACGCAGTGAGTGCCTCCATCTCCTTCGCATAGAATTGCTCAGGTTGTTGATTGTGGCCTGTGGAATGTTGGTCCACTCCTCTTCAATGGCTGTGCGAAGTTGCTGGATATTGGCAGGACCACTGTCTTAAATGCTGATCCCGAGCATCCCAAACATGCTCAATGTGTGACATGTCAGGTGAGTATGCTGGCCATGCAAGAACTGGGATGTTTTCAGCTTCCAGAAATTGTGTACAAATCCTTGCAACATGGCGCCGTGCATTATCATGCTGCAACATGATTTCAGGATCTTGTCACGGTATCTGTGCATTCAAAATACCACCAATAAAATGCACCTATGTTCGTTGTCCATAACATATGCCTGCCCATACCATAACCCCCCCACCACCATGGACTACTCGATCCATAACGTTGACATAAGCAAACCACTCACCCACACAACGCCATACATGCTATCTGCCATCTGCCCTGTACAGTGAAAACCTGGATTCAACACCTCTCCAAAGTGCCAGATGCCATTGAATGTGAGCATTTGCCCACTCAAGTCGGTTACAAAAACAAACTGCAGTCAGGTTGAGACCCCGATGAGGACGATGAACATGCTGATTAGCTTCCCTTAGATGGTTTATGACAGTTTGTGCAGAAATTCTTTGGTTATGCAAACTGAATGTTGCAGCAGCTGTCCGTGTGGCTGGTCTCAGACAATATTGGAGGTGAAGATGCTGGATGTGGAGGTCCTGGGCTTGTATGGTTACACGTAGTCTGCGGTGAGGCCGGTTGGATGTACTGCTAAATTCTCTGAAACACCTTTGGAGACGGCCTATGGTAGGGAAATGAACATTCAATTCCTGGGCAACAGCTCTGGTGGACATTCATGCAGTCAGCATGCCAATTGCACACTCCCTCAAAACTTGCAAATTCTGTGTGATAAAACTGCACATTTTAGTGGCCTTTTATTGTGGCCAGTCTGAGGCACACCTTTGCAATGATGATGCTGTCTAATCAGCTGTAACATATTCTTCCTCACCTTGTGGTATTTGCGTTCAGCTGCCGTGCGTCTGTATAACTGACACCTGCAACATGTTGATAGATGCCGGCCACTGCGGATCCACGCCAAATTATAGCCCCATGTCCGCCCACATTGATGACGATGTCAGAGTGCGCGTGACGTCACGCAGGAGACGCGTTTGAATGTTCTGGGGTCAAAGGCCAATTTCGGCCAATCAAAATTGTAAAGGGCTTGTAACAAACCCCTACACTGTGCCTGGGAACATGCACCATTTTCTTGCCCTTCCTCACTTTATCCTGCTTTTGTGTGGCTTTTCTCTAAAGACTTTCGGTAGATTAAAGCATTCGCTTAATTGTTTTCACCTAAACTATATTGACCATGCATTCATTGTACGAATGAAAACTACTGAACACCGGACCACCCTGATACCTAATTGTGCTTCAATTTACCTCCCTGTTCGGCTAATACATTCATATTGAAAACCCACGAACACTTTGTTTAAGTCCCTGGGTGGCCGCCATTTCGGGAGTTTTACACGTGGAAGTGGCCATCTTAAACTCTCAAACAGCTGTGTTTTGCCGTCGAGTGTCTGGAACTAAAATCGGACACTCGACTAGGCAAACACCGCTGAGACCTCCAGACTCCCCTAATTCGTGCCGAAACTACCGAATGTCCCACCGTTCGGTAGACAGACTAAGTTAAACATGGGGATTCTAACGAACACCAGGATATTCACGGATGACAAGCATTTCGGGACTTTTAATCCATGAACAGAGACCGACCACAAGGCCAAAACTTATGGAACTATTTTCGGCTGTTGTTGCCTGTGCGGTCGGTCAAAACTTTAAAGTTCCATAACTCCCGAACCCCTGACCCGATCTGGGTGATTTTTAAATATGTTGTTCCCCTAGATTAGGGCTATCAGATATTTGGGGTACATTCAAAACTCAGGGAAAAATGTATGCTTGTTAATTATGTTAAATGCTTATCTAAGGGGAGGAGATGTGTGGGTTGTAGCTTGTGTTTAATTGGTTACTGTAATAATTGTGTGGGTGCCTCCCTTGCATGGGAAACATCGCATAAAAGGAGAGCATCTGCCATTAAAGTTGAGTTCTTCTTGACCCTTCAAAACGTAGCCTTACGTAGTCTCGTTCTTGGAAGGAAAACTGCAGCTTAATCATCTAGCTCTTTTAACCCCTTAAGGACAGAGCCAAATGTACACATTGTGAACAAAACAAAATGTAAACAAAACCTGGCATTTGCGCTAAATGTCTGTCCAACCGTAATACACCTCTTTCATAGTAAATGCACCCACCCTTATTATATATCATTTTATTCAGGGGAAACAGGGCTTTCATTTAATATCAAATATTTAGCTATGAAACATAATTTAATATGAAAAAAATGGGAGAAAATACGATTTATTTATATTTTTTTAGTTCTACATGACATTTTAACGGTCAGTGTCATAATACTGTTTGCTTTTACTGCAATAAAATACACATATTTGTATTCAGCAAAGTCTCACGTGTAAAACAGTACCCCCTATGTACAGGTTTTACGGCGTTTTGGGAAGTTACAGGGTCAAATATAGCACGTTACATTTGAAATTGAAATTCGCCAGATTGGTTACGTTGCCTTTGAGACTGTATAGTAGCCCGGGAATGAAATTTACACCCATAATGGCATACCATTTGCAATAGTAGACAACCCAAGGTATTGCAAATGGGGTATGTCCAGTCTTTTTTAGTAGCCATTTGGTCACAAACACTGGCCAAAGTTAGCGTTAGTATCTGTTTGTGTGAAAAATGCAAAAAAACGCCAATTTTGGCCAGTGTTTGTGACTAAGTGGCTACTAAAAAAGACTGGACATACCATGTTTGCAATACCTTGTGTTGTCTACTATTGCAAATGGTATGCCATCATAGGGGTAATTTTCATTCTTGGGCTACCATAGGGTCACGAAGGCAACGTAACCAATCTGGCGAATTTTAATGTGAAAAAAATGAAACACAAGCCTTATATTTGACGCTGTAACTTTTGAAAACACCATAAAACCTGTACATGAGGGGTACTGTTGTACTCGGGAGACTTCGCTGAACACAAATATTTGTGTTTCAAAACAGTAAAAAGTATTGCAGCAATAATATCATCCGTGTAAGTGCTGTTTGTGCGTGAAAAATGCAAAAAACTTCACTTTTACTGGCGATATCATTGTTGTAATACATTTTACTGTTTTGAAACACTAATATTTGTGTTCAGCGAAGTCTCCCGAGTAAAACAGTACCCCCAATTTACAGGTTTTATGGTGTCTTGGAAAGTTATAGGGTTAAATATAGTGCTAGCAAATTAAATTCCCTATACTTTCGGCATGGGTTGTCAGGCAGGTCCCGCTAATTGTAATTAATTAGGATACCTAATTATGTAAAAATATTACATAAATATATGTGTAGAATTAATATATGTATATATATACATATGTGTATATATACATATATATATATATATATATATATATATAATTTTTTAAAATATTTTTATTTATATATAGGTGTATATATTTAGTGATATATATGTATATATTTATGTATATAGATATATATATTATTTCGTTCTACGTGTATTTTGATATAAATATATATATATTAATATCACAATACAGTTAGAACGAAATAACAAACATCTATATATTTTTTTATTATTTATTTTTAATTATTTTTTTAATTTTATTTTTTTTACGTATTTACATTTTTTTATATTATATATAAATATATATATATAACAATAATTATATATATATATATATATATTTAATCAGTATTAGTCTACGTGTAATTTGATAGTAATATATATAAATAATTATATATATTAATATTTAAATACACTTTGTGTATGTGTAAATGTGTGTGTGTGTGTGTGTGTGTATACTTAGATCACATATATATATATATATATATATGATCTAAGTATATTTTATATGTAACTGTAATTTTTTTTTTAACTAATATATTTTTTTTTTTACAGGACAGGGGGCAGAGACAGTGTCAGCCAGTGATTTCACATCACTGGCTGACACACAGGATCAGTGAAAAAAAACATCAACCCTGTTAGCTACAAGCTGAATCTTCTGACTGACGTTCATATACATCTAGTATTCAGTTCCTCACTCCTTATACTCTTCCTTGCGGACTTATTTAACATAAGGCCATCTACTCATCCTCCTCCCATAATAGTTAATGGTGAACCTGAATATAAGGTTGAAGCTATTATTTATTATTGAAATAGAAAGACTATGGTGATGATGAGACCTCCTTGATTTCATGTCTCTGAGTGCATCTGTCCTTGTATATGAAATTCATAATTTATACTTTAATGGGCATATTTTGTATACTCCCTGAAGGAGTTCCATGAAAGAGAATATGTCAGAATTTAGAAGTCTTACTGTTCCTTCAAATGATTGATTGTGTATGTATTTATTTAAGACTGGACACTGGAGCACTTTTAATTGCACAAGCTATTTAAACCAATGCGCTCACTACCATGGTGCATTCTCGATTTGAACTGTTAGTATTTCCTATTTGCTCTTTGTGCTTTAATTTAGTTTCAATCACAGATACACTTGGCTCTGTTTCTTTCTCATCTTCCAATTAAAGTCTTGCTCTTGCACTACTCTTCTGGTTTTCGATACAGGCTCTTCAATCTTCTCTAGACACTGAGACCATAAAATATAACTATATGTTTGCATAGTGAACAGTGGTATATTATTTAAGAATGCAAAATATGTTGGCACTTCGTAAAATAAAAGTATTACTGAATAGATTTGTGCATAGTGTGAACATTTCTATTAGCTGCAAAAAAAATTCTGTCATTAAAATTCTGATCGGAATGTCCACAGTAACAAAAAGTAATAATAGAGGCACAAAAGAATAGGGGCAGTAAAAAATAAAACTGATCCTAATGAAAGTCCTGAAAATTGATCCTGATGAAAGTCCTGAAAAAGACTGAAAAGTTGATCCTACTTGATCTCACTTTTTGTATTAATCTTGCTAATACAGAAGACATTTTATTGAACACCATGAGTGCTGCCATTTTTGAATAACCAAAGTCCAAGGCTGAGCACCCGGCAAGTATAGGACATATATATATATATATATATATATATATATATATATATATATATATATATATATATATATATATATATATACATACACACACATACACACACACACACTTTTCTTTGCTCCTCCTATTTTACCTTTATTTGTTATTTTTTCTCACTTGAGCTGCAAACCATATGGCAGGACAATTCTCCTACCAATGCACTGCAAAATATATACATAATATTATATTATTTCAATAAACAGGTTGGCCCATTTTTGCAATATTTTGGTTCTTCTGAAAAGGTATCCAAATCAGGCTTTCGGTACCAAACGGCAGAGCCCAGCCAACATTTTTCTGAAATGTGGACGTCTGCTAAAACCACTTCTTCAGGCAGAGACTTCCACATCCTTATTGTTCTTACAGTAAAAAAAAAAAAAAAAAATGGCTTTGCCTTAGACGATATTTGTGCTTTTACGCCCATAACTCTCAAAGTTAATAGTTCACCATTTAACAGTTATTCCTTGAATAAATGCCAGTCTTAAGCACTAAAAAGGTTAATTAACTAACCAGTTAAGAGTCGGGAGGCAGGTTGATGGGTAGGGAATAGGCTTGACAGTTGCTTTTTGGCGTTTGGAGTTGGGCATAGCAGCGATGTAGCAGTACGGGGCACAGGCAGCCTTATTAATTTTTTCTAAGGCTGCAAGCATGCGCTCAAGGCCTATATTTTTTATCCTGGGACATTAAGTTTGATCTATACAGAGCAGCAGAAACCTTCAAGCTTCATTTCATCTAAGATCCTGGGATGTTAAGTATAAAACTGTATAATTTTGCTATAGCTTTTATACTTGTTTAGATTAAATTGTCTTTGATATGTTTTAACTGCAATCGTGGGAAACATACGATCAGTAATACAAACGATAATTGTCTAGTTAGTATTACAAGTGTTTAGCTAGAACATGTATATTAATATTTGTTATATTTTGTTTAACATATTTTTATTAAACATTATCTTTTATTGCATTCTGAATGATTGTCATTTGAGTATTACCTGTTAAGATATAACTCTGCCGAATTACCTTATGCAGCTAATAATAAAAAAATATAGCTGTACAGAATAAAAAGGGTTGGGTTATGTATGCTTGCAAATATATGTGGGCTTCCATTAACTCTACTGTTAGTCTGACTAGGTGATGTCTATTGTTAGTGTAACTAGGTTACACCAGGACACATGACTGGTGGCCATCTTGATGCTCAAAGCACATAGTCGGCAGCCATCTTGGTTCTCCTAAATGTTTTACACAGTAGTTATTGTGAAACCTTTTGAATTGCACAAACTAATTCATCCAAAACCACGAACCACAATAGTGATGCTAGAATAAAGTTCCAGGACAATGGGAAACAGAAAGTAATGTAAGGTGTTTGTGCATTTAAAATTTAATGAAAGTGCGTTGGCATTTTTGTGACCAGCAAAACACACAAAAATGTGTTCACCACTACCCATCAAATACATACAATTCTTAAAATAATTGAACAAAAATTCAGAGTACTCACTGTCCTTATCTCATTTAGACAAATATCAACACCTTCTTGGGAAATCATTGCCAGGGTCAATATGAAGCAGAGAATCAATAGACAGGAACACTGGTATGGAACACACACACAACAGGATCAAAGACTTAATCCAGATCACAGGGCAAGGTTGAGTTTATATACCCTGCTGATATCTGATCAGGATCAGGTGAAGCATGGCTATCGACAAGGGCCATCCCCCAGTGCTGCAGAGAAACCAGGATCAATAGAACTGAAATAGCTGGTAGGAAACAAAGCTACTGTGGCTCAGAGGTAGGAAGCATGACCAGAACTGCCAAGTACCCAGGATCGAATCCTGACAATCAGAAAATACTGGCAGACATTTTGCATTCTTCTGGATGAAGGTTGCACATGGTACGCTCTTGGAGGAATACTCTCTTCAGCATGAACACGACCCTAAACACAAGGCCAAGTTGACCCTCCAGTGGTTACAGCAGAAAAGATGAAGGTTCTGGAGTGTCCTTCACAGTCTCCTGACCTTTATATCATTGAGTTGCTATTGGGAGCTCTCAAATGTGTGGTTCATGCAAGATGACCAAAGACTTTGCATGACCTGGAAGCATTTTGCTAAGATGAATGGGTAGCTATACCACCTGCAAGAATTAGGGGTCTCATAGCCAACTATTACAAAAGACTGCACACTGTCATTGGTGCTAAATTTGGCAATACACAGTATTAAGAACTAAAGGTATGCCAACTTTTGAACAGTGGTCATTTCATTTTTTTCTTTGTTGCCATGTTTTGTTTTATGATTGTGCCAATCTGTTAAAACCACCAGTTGAATATAAATCCCATAAGAAATAAAAGAAATGTGTTTTTGCAGCTCACTCATGTCTTCTTTAAAATGGTAAATATATTACCAATTCTCCAAGAGTATGCAAACTTTTGAGCACAACTGTATAGGCTAAGGTGTGCAGATGTGTAAAAAATGTAATGTAATAAGATTAGTAAAATAGTGCAGAATAGCTCAATAAAATAAAGCTTAGTTATGTATACTAGGCAGAGATTTGTAGCAAAAATAAAACTGAGCATCGTGTATGCAAAGGTAGACATCTATAAAACATAATGTAACAACACAAGAAAACCAAGCCTAAGTACAATTAGTAGTGTTAAGCGGTGTCATACAGTCAATGAGCATGAAACACAACTATGAATATGAACCACAGAGTAGCCTTATAAGTTGTAAGGCTTAGGAGCCAGGATATTTCTGGATATGTAGAGAAAAAATATAGAAAAAAAAGGGAAAATTATGAAAACAGAGGCCTGGAGAAAAGGAATCAGAACCTGCATGAAGACCCCATTTTAAGTACCAGTGGGAGTGTCTCCCAGTGCCCTCAAGGGTCTTGTACGAGCACGCGCAGCCAGGCATTATAAAATGCAAAAAAAAAACAGAAGGGGACAGAGAGGGAGGACTTATTCGCTTCTGTCTAGGGATCCCCTTCCTAAGAATCACCACTTTGTAACGGTGCATAGAGAGCACACAAATTTACTACGGCTGACCATAACAATAAAGCATAATGTCCCCCCAGGGTGCCAAACCACCCAGCCCCCCAAGCCAATCTCTGCCCTCCACCAGTGCATTCTGTGGCACAGTGGGCATTCGGAGGACAATGAAGTTTACTGGACCCCCCACCAAGATCCACAAAACCCCTGCAACACTACAGCTTCTGTTGGGTATGCATCACCTCATGTGTCTCCCAACAACGGCCACATGCTTGGTGCAGGAACCCCCCCCAGCCACCGGCATGCGGGAGATCCATGCAGTCTGACCTTACATTACTCACAGTGCTAGGAACAATGCAGTCCAGGTCCCCTCCATTCCCAAAGAGGGAGGCTTCCATATCTCCATAGGGCAGGCAGCTAGCGGGACCCCACGGCAGGGCATCCCTGAGGACACTGTGGCATCAAGCAGCATCCCCTCATCTCCATGGAAGCCCCAAGCAAGGAGCGACTACCATCTCAAGTGGTGCCGCAACACACAGCCAAAGCTTTAGCCCAATAGCCAGGATCTTCCTCTGTAAGCCAGGGAGAGTGGGGGCCTGGGTCGGGCCTGAGCCCGGGCCCCCTTCCACTTTTCCAGTGTAAGCATAGAAGTCCCCTCATTCATGGTGGTACAGCAGTAGGCGAGATGTAGGCCATCACGGCCATGCGCTTGAGTAGGCTTGAAATAGTAGCAGCCCCGACTGTCCACCTCATCCAGCTTCAAAACTGATATCATCAGGAAGCATGAGAATTCCCTCACATGAAAAACTTAGGTGTAGGTGTAAATAGGCTCCCTGTTTGTGAAATTAGTCCTTCTTGGGCATCTAAGCTAGGAGTTTCAATAGATGGCTGGCGCCTTGCTCGGCAGCACTGCCCCACCCTGACTTATCTTGTGACTGCATTAGAATTTCAGTAAAATTACACCTAATCAATGTGAAAATTGTATTTTTATGAAATACTCACTTTTTTGTGGGTAGAGTGGGTGACAGAATCACTTTCAGAATGTCTAATCCACTGGCATATATACATATTGTCAGCAACGTATAGAAACTTTTCAAATAATATTTGACCCTCTTTGCAGAACTTCGTATGCTGCCAAAGAACTTCTACACATCAGGAAAAATAGATTTCAAGGTGATTACGCATTAGCATTCAACATTCTTGCAGATAATGCTAAATGAGCAATGAGGCTTTAGTGGCTGCCTTTACCGCAGGTTTGTCCAAATCTTTAAAGAATGAAATTGAAACCACACATCTACCCAGTGACTTAGAGGAATATATTAGATACTTTTTGCAAATCACCAACCAAAGACCTTCCCTTCCAGCCCTTTATGTTGCTTGGTTTAAGTTATCTGATAATGTAAAACAGTTTAGCTCAAGTTGAACAAGAACAGACAAACAAAAATCTAGTAGTAAAAAGAAAATAGTTTGAAAAAATCAAAAGCATAATTAACAAATTACCTTTAGTGAAGTATTACACTGTACCACTTTTGTCAAAGTTAGTCTTTAAAAGGAAAATTGTCTCATTTGCCAAGAATCCGCTTTAAGCAGTATTTTCTGAAAATCAGTAAGTTATCAATGACTATTTGATTGTCATATTACCTTATGCACAGCTATTCCTTGTAGGTGTAAACACATTTTGCAATACCATCTGTCATTACCTTAGATGCTAAACCTGGCCACATTGTTTCTATTTTATACCTAATTTGCCAAATGTCAATCAGGTGACACTCGCAGGACTGAGTCAATAGTCCATCTGAGCTTATAATATGGCAGCAGCATAATTGATGCAGGCATCTCTCTATATAACGTCATATCTTACACTGCGCAGATGCACTTTCATTGTTCTTGGCAGCCTAATAGTATGTTCCTGATTAAATTTTTGACTTTTTAGCTTTGTCATTACCTGGAATTTTGTAAGTTTGTGCAGTCCTTGAATACTGACCTCACAAATGGTTAATGTTCACAGCTGCCCAGTCACAAATAATATATATCCCTTGTGTGGCAGTCATTTACATATTAAAAGGGAGATTCCTGCCAGTGCTCACTACCGGCCCCAGAATGTGTTGGTTTAAATAGTGTTTAAACCAGGGGTCCTCAAACTCCAGCCCCCTAGATGTTGCTGAACTACAACTTCCATGATTCTCTGGCTATGTAATTCAAAGAACCATGGGAGTTGTAGTTCAGCAACATCTGGGGGGCCGGAGTTTGAGGATCCCTGGTTTAAACCAACAAAACTCAATGTCCTCAGTGTGTTGGTTTAAATAATGGTTTGAGTCCATAGGACTCTTAATTATGTGTATTTTTCCATACAAACTGTCTGTTTTTTGCAAAAATGTTTTAGCACTGAATAAAAAAGACTGTACATTATGAAGTATTTCCCATAAGGCATAGTAAAATGGTATAATGAAGGGGGAAATAATATATGAAGTGATAACATTTGTTCAAAGCTAAAATTAGTTGTAATGCCTATCCCACTTCTGTACTCACACTATTTATTAAAGGTCTTTAAGAGTCAGGCCTGTTTGGTAGAGATAAATATCCAGCAGTACACTTGTGCATTTAAATTAAGCCAAATTGAAAATCGCCTAAATTTGGGCCAACTGACTGTTCGGCTGAGTTCTGTATCTCCAAAGCATTATATGGACGTCTAACCGAGCAAATAACTAATTTGATGAACGAGCATGTGGAGTTGCTTTGGGGTTCTGTTCTTGGAACTAAAAAGGGGGATGAAATGAAGTCGAAGCTGATGGGTTTTATGAGAGGGCAAAGTTTTCCTGTCGCAACAAGCAAATTAGATGATTGAGAGACTGAATGTTGATTTTATTCACATTATATGAGATGAACGGGGGGGAAGGAGCAGTGAAAAATATATATTTATTTATACACTGATCAGTGATAACATTAAAACAACCTGCCTACTATTGTCCCACTCGTGCTGCCAAAACAGCTCTGATGCATCGAAATATGGACTCCACAAGGCCTCTGAACATGATATCCTGTGCTACCTGGCACCAATAATTTAACAGCAGATCCTTTAAATGTGTATTCCTGACTCTGTATTGTTAAAAACACTATTTAGGTCCTTGGCCCTCCCTTAACCCGCTTAAACAAGTTAAAAACTCACCTTTATTCCAGAACTGTGCAGGTCTGCTGGCCCTGCCCCTGCCTCCGATCAGTCTCCTTGGATGTGATCATCAAAATTGACGATCTCAGCCAGTCCAATGCTTTCCCATATTATACCCAGGAAGCACCTCTAGTCTGAGTGACTGCCACTGGAGGGAACAATGTAAATACAAGGCAGTGTTTACATTAAAATGCCTGCAGGGACAGACTGTACTCACCAGAACAACTACATTAAGCTGCATTGAATGGAAACTATGGTTCTAGGAAAACAAAGCTGATTTCCTATCACTTTAGATCTCTATAGTGCCCCTCTCTCTCATCTCCCCTCTTACTGTCACCCTCCTCCCGTGGTGCTGAATGGGTTAAATCCTCCTATGTTACTTACCTGATTCCAGCACTGATGTCCCTTGGTGCTGGTTCAGGCCCCACCGCCACTCCATCGATGTCAGCCAGTGGGGGAGAGCTAATGTACATGCAATGCGATCTCTGCAATCCTATTAAGACTTCCCCGTATGAAAGCACTGTATAATGCTTTCCTATGGGGTTTTGGGTGACACTGGATATCCTCATGCATATCACCTAACCTTCCAGAAGTGACTCAAGTCACTGTCTGGTAGACAGCCACTAGAGGTGGAGTAAACCCTGGAAGGCATTGCAATTAGAGTTGAGCGGACACCTGGATGTTCGGGTCCGGCGGGTTCAGCCGAACTTTGAAAAAAAGGCCGGGTTTGGGCTCAAACTTGACCACGAACCCCATTAAAGTCAATGGGGACCCGAACTTTTGGCCACAAAAATGCCTCTAAAAAGATCTAGAGAGTTGCAAAAGCAAGTAAAATGGGGGTAAGAGTAGGACAAGTGCCCTGGAAACAAATGTGGATAGGGAAATCACTTAAAATAACATAAAAATAAAAAAATACTGCTGAGCCATAAAATACCACAAGATGGAATCTTTGATTTTAGCTTTGGAAGAACATAAATCTAAATCTAAAGTATGGCTTTCAGGAGGATCAACAGAATTATCCATTTGAGAAAGGGTTGGACTGCAGGGTATTCTCTTTCATTGTTCAAACTGAGCTCAACTCCTGATGCATGGAGAAAAGGCCTTCACAAGCCTCTGCTATTGTGTACATAGTTTATACTACGTGAACTATAGGTTGAGGAGGCGGTGACCGTGGCAGTGTAGGTGGAAGCGGCGGTGGAGAAGGAGGAGGAGGTAGCCAACACTGTTTATATATATATCTATTTTTAATTTTAATTGTGGTAGCCCACAAAATATTGGGACATACAAAAAAATAAACATTTGCGGCCTGCAGTGCATTTCTTGCAGTCCTGATGCATGGAGAAATGCTCAACTCCTGATGCATGGAGAAAAGGACAAGCCTCTGCTATTGTGTACATAGATTATACCAAGTGACCCATAGGTTGAGGAGGTGGTGACCGTGGCGGTGTAGTTGAAAGCAGCGGTGGAGGAGTATGAGGTAGCCAACACTGTTTTTTTCTTTGTTTGTTTTGTTTTTTTTTCTTTGTTTTTTTTTTTTTTTTTTAAATTAGGGTAGCCCCCAAAATTTTGGGACATATAAAAAAAGAAAACTCTGTTCCGCAGAGCGACTGACCCGTGTGTGCTGCAGCTGAAACTCCACTATCACCTGCTGCTGCTCGCACAGTCTCATGGCGGTGAGCGGGAAGGCCGAAGTTACGCTGCAGTGCAGACAGGTGAGCAGCAGCAGGGTGAGAACGCTAAAAGGGCGCACAGATGGCTCGCACTTTCTGCAGCAGCTCTGATATATCTGGGAATACACCGTGGCGGTGGAGGTGGAAGCGGCGGTGGAGGAGAAGGAGGTAGCCAACACTGTTTTTTATTTGTTTTTTTAATTTTTTTAATTTGTTTTATTGGGGTAGCCCCTAAAATATTGGGACATATAAAAAAAGAAAACAATGGATGGGTGAGGTTGGTATAAATGTCTATTCTGCACAAGGTACACAGACAAGTCTGGTGGGATCCATGCCTGGTTCATTTTAATAAACGTGAGCTTGTCCAAGTTGGCTGTGGACAGGCGGCTGCGCTTGTCTGTGATAACGCCCCCTGCCGTGCTAAACACACGTTCAGACAATACACTGGCTGCAGGGCAGGCCAGCACCTCCAAGGCATAAAGGGCAAGCTCAGGCCATGTGCCCAATTTGGAGACCCAGAAGCTGAATGAGGCAGACTCATCAGTCAGTACGTGTAGGCGTGTGCACACGTACTGTTCCACCATGTTGCTGAAATGCTGCCTCCTGCTAAGACATTCCATATTAGATGGTGGTGCTGGTTGTTGTGGCGTGCTGACAAAGCTTTTCCACATTTCGGCCATGCTAACCCTGCCTTCTGAGGTGCTGGCGGTGCCCCAGCTGCATTGGTGACCTCTTCCTCCTCCTCTGCCTTGTACTTCCACTGAGCCCCCGGTGTCAGTTAGGAATGCCCTCAGCAGCGCATCTATCAGCGTGAGCTTGTAGTCGCACATCTTCCGATCACGCTCCAGTGGGGGAATTAAGGACGGCACGTTGTCCTTGTAACGGGGATCCAGCAGGGTGGCCACCCAGTAATCAGAACAAGTTAGAATGTGGGCAACTCGGCAGTCATTGCGCAGGCACTGCATGTAGTCGCTCATGTGTGCCAGGCTGCCCAGAGCCAAGGACAAGCTGTCCTCTGTGGGAGGTGTATTGTCTGTGTCCTCCATATCCCCCCAGCCACGCTCCAGTGATGCCCACAAGCTGCGTTGGGTGCCACCCTGCTGTGAACACGGTTCCTCCTCCTCATCATCTTCCAGAACTGTGCCCTGGCTGGAAAATTGTGTACCTTACCTATGCTGGTGCAGGAACTGCCCCTCCAAGCCACTTGTGAAAGACTGGCCTGATAACCGTAGAAATGACCACCCACCCCTCTTTCTCCTGTGCCACATCCTCTTCCATCATCGCCCGCAGCGCTTTTTCAAGGAGACATAGAAGCGGGATAGTAATCCAGAGAACGGCGTCATCAGCTCTGGCCATGTTGGTGGAGTACTCGAAACAGTGCAAAATGGCACACAGGTCTTGCATGGAGGCCCACTCATTGGTGGTGAAGTGGTGCTGTTCCGCAGAGCGACTGCATCTGAAACTCCACTATCACCTGCTGCTGCAAGGTGGAGTTCCACCCATATTATGTTGCAGTGCAGACAGGCGAGCAGCAGCAGGGTGAGAACGCCAAAAGCGCTCACAGACAGCCCGCACTTTCTGCAACAGCTCTGATATATCTGGGTAGTTTTTCAGGAATTTCTGCACCACCAAATTCAGCACATGCGCCAGACAAGGGATGTGCGGCAAACCAGCTAGGTCCAGAGCTGCTACGATATTTCGCCCATTATCGCACACCACCAGGCCGGACTTGAGGCTCAGTGGCAACAACCACTCATCAGTCTGTTATTCCATGCCCGTCCACAGCTTCTGCGCGGTGTGGTTTTTTCCCCCCAAACATATCAGTTTTAAAACAGCCTGCTAGGTAGTTTTTCAGGAATTTCTGCACCACCAAATTCAGCACATGCGCCAGGCAAGTGAAGTGCGGCAAACCAGCTAGGTCCAGAGCTGCTACGATATTTCGCCCATTATCGCACACCACCAGGCTGGGCTTGAGGCTCAGTAGCAACAACCACTCATCGGTCTGTTGTTCCAGGCAATGTCCACAGCTTCTGCACGGTGTGGTTTTTTCCCCCCAAACATATCAGTTTTAAAACAGCCTGCTAGGTAGTTTTTCCAGGAATTTCTGCACCACCAAATTCAGCACATGCGCCAGGCAAGTGAAGTGCGGCAAACCAGCTAGGTCCAGAGCTGCTACGATATTTCGCCCATTATCGCACACCACCAGGCTGGGCTTGAGGCTCAGTAGCAACAACCACTCATCGGTCTGTTGTTCCAGGCAACGTCCACAGCTTCTGCACGGTGTGGTTTTTTCCCCCCAAACATATCAGTTTTAAAACAGCCTGCTGGGTAGTTTTTCAGGAATTTCTGCACCACCAAATTCAGCACATGCGCCAGGCAAGGGATGTGCGGCAAACCAGCTAGGTCCAGAGCTGCTACGATATTTTGCCCATTATCGCACACCACCAGGCCGGGCTTGAGGCTCAATGGCAACAACCACTCATCGGTCTGTTGTTCCATGCCCATCCACAGCTTCTGCGCGGTGTGGTTTTTTTCCCCCAAACATATCAGTTTTAAAACAGCCTGCTGTTTTCACCTGGCTGTGCTGAAGTTGGTGGTGAAGGTGTTACGCTGCCCGGATGAGGTGGTGGTAGAGGAGGAGGAAGCAGAATAGGAGGAGGAGGCAACAGGAGGCAAAGAGAAATGCCCTGCAATCCTTGGTGGCGGAAGAACATATGCCAAACTGCTATCCGCATCAGTGCACACCTGATTTTGTCCGCCAATTGGTTGTGCAGGGAAGGGATGGCTCGCCTGGAGAAGTAGTGGTGGCTGGGAACTACGTACTGTGGGACAGCCACCGCCATCAGGTTTTTAAAACTATCTGTCTCCACCAGACGGAATAACAGCATTTCAAAGGCCACAAATTTTGAAATGCTGGGATTCAGGGCCAGGGATCGCGGGTGGGTAGGAGCGTACTTCCTCTTTCTCTGTTTGGGAGATGGACAGCTGTACACTTCCATAGGACAGTGTGGAGATGCTTGGGGACGGTGGCGGACGTGGTGGCGTTGCTGCCACATCCTCTGTTTGCGGGGTGGCAGGTGCCACTGTCACTCCAGAGGTGGAGGAAGAGGCCGAGACAGCAGCAGAAGGAGCCTGAGACCTTTCTTGGTTTTTGATGTGCTTATTCCACTGCAGCTTGTGCTTTGCATGTAGAAGCCTGGTCATGCAGGTTGTGCTCAGGTTTAGCACGTTTATGCTTTGCTTCAGGCTCTGACTGCACAGCGTGCAAACCACTCGTGTCTTCTCGTCAGCACATTGTCTGAAGAACTGCCACGCCAGGGAACTCCTTGGAGCTCGCTTTGGTGTGCTCGATCCCTGGGTGTGGTGGGCAGTAACAGGTGTACCGTCTAGGAGACGGCCACTCCGCTTTTGCACCCTGCTCTCTCTTATGCTGTGCTGGTGCCTCTGTGCGAACACCGCCTCTTCCTCCAAACTGCACAGGTTACTCTCATGACCTTCATTCCATGTGGGGTCTAAGGCCTCATCATCCTCCACATCATCTTCCACCCACTCCTCAACCCTACCGTCCTTGCCGGTCTGCATACTGCCGAAAGATACACAAGTGGGCACCTGTGTTTCGTCATCATCGGTGGTCCTTGCATGTCCACATCCTCACACATAAGTGGTTGTGCATCAGTGCACTCAATCCCTTCCACTTCTGGGGTAGGGCTAGATGGATGGCCCATGGAAACCCCACCAGCAGAGTCATCAAAAAGCATAAGAGACTGCTGCATGACTTGTGGCTCAGACTGCTTGGGTGATTTGATTTGCAAGGGGGTGAGGTGATAAACAGATGGCCATGGCCTGCAGGTTCCAACACTGAGCTTTCAGCAGGGCACCGGGTGGGAGACAATGTGCAGGAACTGGAGGCACCGTCAGCCATCCAATCTACTATCGCCTGTACTTGTTCTGGCCTAAACCATTCGTAGAGCGGTATTCGGGCCTACCAAATAACGCTGAAGGTTCTGTCGCATACTCGCACCTGAGGAAGGTGTTTCACTTGTGCATGTAGCTGGCACAGATCGACCACGTCCTCTCTTTGCAACAGGGATTCCACCAACACCTGAAGAACCACGACCACTGCCACGTCCCTTATTTGACGCTCTCCTCATTCTTTGCGTTCACCCACCAAACTAACAGATGTTTTATGTCACGCAACAATGTAACCACCAACAGTCAACAATTATTTTTGTTTGTTTGTTTATTGGACTGCAAGAAATGCGCCGCAGGCCTCAAATGTACTATTTAGCACACACAAAATTAGAATTTTTACAAGTGCGCTTTAAGCACACTATTAGACGCTTCAGCTGTTCCATGGCCATTTGAAACAGGTATCCTTCTGGAAGACTGATTTCCCTCCCACCCACCCCATGCTTATTTCCTCATTTATAGATAGTCTCCCACACAACATTCAATCTCCTGAAATGACAGGTGCAAACACTGATCAGCACGACCTTCCAATCTCTTAATCCTATAGAACACATACCCTCTCTCCCTACAAATAGATATATCACACACCAATACTATATACTTTTATTTAATTCTTGTTTTTCGCGATTTCTGTTTCATTTTCAACTACACAGCTCATACCACTAACATGAATCCAAATATAACCATACTGATATTCTTAATAACCCTTTTTTCAATCCAATTTTGTTCACACCACTACCAGCATAAGCACACACCTCAAACTGGGACACAAATTATCATACACCATGGCATGCTCTGTTCCTGTAACTTATCTGCTGAGTGCTGGTGGAGAGTTCTAAAAAATAGCCATCCTACCCCCACCTCACAAAATTATAAAGTATCCCATTCACTATATGGCCAAACAAAAATGATGTCTAATTTCCTATTCCTTATGTTACTTGCCCTTGCAAATGATGTGGAGTCTAACCCTGGTCCCCCAGCTAATTCTAGTCCTAATCTCCCCACTAAAAAAGGCCTCTCTTTTGTGCACTGCAACATCCATAGTTTACTCCCTAAACTGGATGAACTGCAAGCCTGGTGTTCCCATTACAAACCAAAAATCATTGTGCTCTCACAATCATGGTTAACAACTAAAATACCAGACACCGCCATTGCAATACATGGGTATTCATGTTTTAGAAATGACAAAGCAAAGAGAGGAGGAGGCATTGTTATTTATGTTGACTATTCCATAAAGTTTACCCCTTTACAACACCTTAGTCCTCCTGCCACCTTTGATTTCCTTTCTGGCACAATTGAGATCCCGTGCAGTAAATCAATCATTATTGCAGGAATCTACCGCCCACCTAGCTCCCCTGTGCATTCCCTTTCTGACATAGCCCATCTCCTTAGTGAAACCATAGCTCAAAACCCTAAAAGTGAACTGTTGGTCTTTGGAGATTTTAATATTGATTGGCTGAATCCTAAAAATAATAGTTCTTGCACGCTGTTTAAGACTTTGCAGCTAACGCAGTTAATCTCCTCCCCAACTCGCATAAACATTAAAAGCCATAACCATACCCTGCTAGATTGGATTCTCTCCACTTCTCCTGATAGAATCCAGGAGGCTGGTGTTCTCCCAAACCCTTTCAGTGATCACTGTTTAGTGTACTGCGTGCGCAAAATAAAGGCTATTAAATCCACTCCCAAGGTTAAAATAACTAGGTCCTTCAAAAAATGTAATCTTGAATCCTTTCTAAAGGACATCAAGAACCTCCCATGGCACAGATTAACCCCTTAACGCCGTTATGGCGTTCTATGCCGTTGCGGCTTTAAAGGGCTTTAAAGCCGTTGCGGCGGCATAGAACGCCGTAACGGCTTAAGCTCTGGGGAGCTCCAATTTACTCACCTCTGCCGCGATCCTCTTCGGGAGGGCTGCCTGACCACCCAGACAGCCCTCCCCCGGCGAATGAGGCCCCCGGGGGCCATGTGATCGCTCTCAAAGAGTGATCACATGGCCCCCTATAGCTGGCTATGGATCTGCCAGCAGGGGGACTGTCTGAAATATCAGACAGTCCCCCTGCTGGTGGGAAAGTAAAAAAAAAAATAATTAAACATGTGTAAAATAAATTAAATATATTTATATATATATAATATATGTATATCTATTATATATATAATAGATCTACATATATATATATATATATATATATATATATATATATATATATATAACGTCATACGTTGTGTATAGTATATAGTATATATTAATATTAAAATACACTTAGAATGACATTACATATATATTATATGTATATATATTATATATATAATAGATATATACACATATTATATATATATATATATATATATATATATATATATACATATAATTACAATAATAAATAAATAAAATAAAATAAATAAAATATTGAAACAAAATTTAATATAAATTATATATTCATATGCAATTTCATTCTAACTGTATTTTGTTATTAATATATATATATATATATATATATATTGGTAACAAAATACACTTAGAATGACATTCTATATATCTATCTATATATAAAATTCAAATAAACGCATATATATATATATATATATATATATATATATATATAGATAAATACATATAATTACATAAAAGATTACATTAGTATACACATAGAATTTAAATACCTATAAATGCATATATATTAAAATTCTATGTGTATATTTAAGTAATCTTTTAACATAATTATGTGATTTGATTAATTAAAATTTGATTGACATGCCTGACAACACAGGGAGAAAGTGCAGAAATTTAATTCGCAAGCACTATATTTGACCCTGTAACTCTCCAAGACACCATAAAACCTGTACATAGGGGGCACTGTTTTACTCGGGAGACTTTGCTGAACTCAAATATTAATGTTTAAAACTGGTAAATTGTATTACAATGATGATATTTTAAGTAAAAGTGATGTTTTTTTTTGCATTTTTTACAAACGAACGGCACTTTTATGGACTATATTATTGTTGTAATATGTTTTACTGTTTTAAAACACTAATATTTGTGTTTAGTGAAGTCTCCTGAGAATAACAGTACCCCCCATGTACAGGTTTTACGGTGTTTTGGAAAGTTAGAGAGTCACATATAAGGCTTGCATTTGTTTTTTTGACATTGAAATTTGCCAGATTGGTTATGTTGCCTTTGAGAGCGTATGGTAGCCCAGGAATGAGAATTACCCCCATGATGGCATACCATTTGCAAAAGTAGACAACCCAAGGTATTGCAAGTGGGGTATGTCCAGTCTTTCTTAGTAGCCACTTAGTCACAAACAATGGCCAAATATTAGTTTTTTCTTTTTTCACACAAAAACAAATATGGACGCTAACTTTGGCCAGTGTTTGTGACTAAGTGGCTACTAAAAAAGACTAAACATACCCCACTTTCAATACCTTGGGTTGTCTACTTTTTCAAATGGTATGTCATTATGGGGGTAATTCTCATTCCTGGGCTATCACACCGTCTCAAAGGTAACATTACTAATCTGGCAAATTTCAATGTGAAAATGGAACATTGTATATTTGACCCTGTAACTTTCCAAAACACCATAAAACCTGTTAATGGGGGGTACTGTTGTACTCGTGAGACATCGTTGATTACAAATATGTGCATTTATTTGCAGTAAAACCTAACAGTATTATGACATTAACAGCTAAAATGTCAGGTGGAAATATCTTATTTTCTCAATTTTTTTTAAAATTTTATTCATAATGAATTATGTTCCATATATGAATAGTTAATGATAAATGAAAGCCCTGTTTCTCCTGAACAAAATGATATATAATAAGTGTGGGTGCACTTAATGTGACAGCGGGGAATTACGGTTGGACAGACATATAGCGCAAATTCCAGTTTTTGTTTACATTTTGTTTTGATCAGAACGTGCACTATTGACTCTGTCCTGAAGGGGTTAAACATTATCCAAGATCTAGACTGGGCTGTTGAATTCTTACAGTCTGAACTCCTACAAATTTGGAATTTGCATGCCCCGCTGTGTAAGGTGAGGGTAAAAGGATCACATATGAACTGGATCACAGCTGACCTCATCCAAATGTACCAGTTTCGGGATTGTTTGTGGTCAAAGTTTAAGCGTACTGGCTCTATGAATGATCACCGTGCATATAAACAATGGCAAAATATATGCACAAAACAGACAAAATTGGCCAACCCTAGAAACTTTTGAAAAGTCATAAATAAACTACAAACTCCCCCAATCCATTTCCAACCCTCCTCTGTCAAAGTGGATAACCAAACCCTGCAACTTCCCTTAGATGTAGCAAATGCCTTTAACAATTATTTTGTTGGATGCTCTACTGCCCTGATTGCCAAGCTAATAAATGACACGCATCCTGAAACTACAAATGTGGATCAGGTCCCACTAAATTTGCAAAGTCCCAATATAGACAAGTTCATTTTTAGACCTGTACCTGTTAGTGTCATTGAAAAACATCTTAATAATCTAAAAATGAAAAACCTGATCAAATCCCAGCAATGCTGTTGAAGCTCAGTACACCAGCAATTGCTAAACCCGTCGTAACTCTAATTAACGAATCCTTGGTGTCTGGATACATAACCAAACTTTGGAAGACTGCGAGAGTAGTGCCTATTCATAAAAGTAGTGACACTACTTTGGTTTCTAACTATCGCCCAATATCATTGCTCCCGGTATTGTCAAAAATCTTAGAAAAATGTGTCCATACGCAACTATGTGAGTACTACCAACAATCAAACTATCTGACCCCTGATTAATAGGGCTTTCGCCAGAATCACTCCACTACAACTGCCCTTTTAAAAGTTTGCAATGACATCCAAACTGGCATGGAACAAGGAGACCTAACTGGAGCTATTTTCCTTGATTTTGCTAAGGCCTTTGACACAGTAGACCACGACATTCTACTGCACAAACTCAAAAACTCAGGTATTGGTGATCATTCGCTAAACTGGTTTCGATCGTATGTATCGGATCACTCGCAATATGTGTCTATTTCTGACAGCGACTCCCTCCCGGTCATGTGTGGTGTTCCCCAAGGTTCCATTCTCGGCCCCCTACTATTTACATTATTTATAAATGATCTGCCTGTAACGGCACCCTCAGCAGGGCCGTCTTTAAGGAGGGGCAAAAGGGGCAGCTGCCCCGGGCCCAGTTGCTCCTGGGGGCCCTAAGGCAGCTGCCCCATGGGCCCCCTGCGGCACCTGAGGTAATCAGGGGCCACAGCCCTTTAATACTGCTCTGGACCGGCCCGGGCCCCTGTTATATGGGGGGTGGCTGACTACATACTCACAGCTAGCCCCCTCACATACTGCCCTGTGAGTCTCTTTGTTTCCTGGGCATGCTGGGAGGAAGTGAGGTCAGATTGCTTCCTCCCAGTAAGAACTGATCACTTCCTCCTCAGTGCCGCTGGGGAGGAGGCACACACCACATGGAGGAGGATGCAAGCATTGTGGGGGAGAGGGACTGAGAAAGCTGATGGCAGACTCCCATCAGCCTGGGCCAGCAAGCTCTCACTGGACACCAGGGAAGCCACCTTTCTGTACCCAAAAGGTAAGGAGACAGGAGGGTAGCTAAATATGTTTTGTTTTTTGTTTTGCTAATTTCTGATATCACTTTTATTTAAGTGTGTTGGTGTTTGTAATGTAACACACTCCTAGAAGAACCTGACAGTTCCCTATTAAATATAAATTTAAAAAGTATTTATTTTAACATATTGCATCAAGTGTTATCAAAGGCTGTATACCATTTTCAAATGTCACTTTTGCCAAATTCTGGACCAGGGTATGTAAGAACAGAGTTGAGACATTATATTGGCCAAGGTTGCAGGGAGTTGCTGTCCAAGAGCTGCTAGAAGGCAGAGATTAAAATATGTAAATGTACACACATATATATGTGTGTATCTGGCTGTGTTTATGTCCTTGTGTGTATCTGGCTGTGTTTGTCTGTGTGTCAGTGTTGTTGTGTGTATGTATACCTCATACACCTGTATGTGCACCTGTGTGTGTGTTTCGGTGTGTGTGTAAGAGTGCACCTGAGTGTGTGGTAATGCATACATCCAAGCATTTTAATGCCAACACAAATACACTCCTACATTCCATCTCTAGCACTGTACACATATACACCCCTGCATTTATACCTTTATGTATGTGTGTATCTGAGTGTGTGTGTATATACCTGTGTCAGTGTGTGTGTGTATGTGCCAGTGTGTGTATATCAAAGTGCTTGTATCTGTGTGTCAAAGGGTGTGTATCTGAGTGTGTGTGTATGTGTATGTGTCAGTGTGAGCATGTGTGTATCTGCGTGTTAATGTGTATGTGTATATGTGTTTATAGAAATCACACAACATGCAAACAGACCCCTGCAAACACAAACATTACAAACACACCAGTTTGCTGAAACACTAATACTACACACAAATGTACACATGTATTTAAAAGACAACACTATATCCAAACACCCCCCTGCATGCAAATACAAACATTACATGCAAACACATTCCTGTATTAAAACGCTAAAATTATATACAAACACCAACTCTACACACAAAAGTACACCTGCATTTAAAAGCCAACACTACAAACAATCACACATCCCTGCATTAAAATGCAAACACTACACACAAGTACACCACTGCATTCCAATGGTAACAGTACATACAAATACACTCCTACATGCACACATACACACTATACAATAACATGCTGACATTCATTTGCACAAACACTGCTCAAAAATACAACCCTGCAAGGATGGTAGATCCCCAGCTGGCATAGCATCGCAGGAGTTGTATGACAGATGGGGATCTATCTTTTCTTTACTCTTGTGCTACAGGGCAGCCCTGAATTTTTTGTTGCACCAAGGCACTCTCTACATTAGTTTCGCCTCTAGGTTGGGGTGGAGGGAGTGATTGCATGCCCAGGGGGCCCAAACAGATGCTTGCCCAGGGTCCAATCAATATTAAAGACGGCCCTGACCCTCAGCATAAAAGGGTTAAACCACCGTTTAGGAGATCTTCCCCTTCCAGATATACAGGCACAGCTACTGCAGAACACCAATCCGCCGAACAGGGTCTAAGCCCATCTGGGGCCTGCCTCCAAATACAGCCCACAGGAATACACACACACAGACACAAACTCACACACTGATACAAAAGGACACAGATACATACTAACAGACAAATATACTGAAACAGACATACACGCATACAGGCATACATACTGACACACACATACTGAGACATACACACAAGCATACATAGTGACAGACAGACACATACTGACAGACATACAGACACACACATCCATACATTCATAATGGCATACAGACATACATTCATACTGACATACATGCATATATACAGACATACTGACATACATGCATACAGACATCTATACACACATACACACAGACATACGTTCATAATGATATGCCGACATACATTCATACTGACATACAG
The DNA here is from genome assembly GCA_933207985.1 of Pelobates cultripes. NCBI lineage: Eukaryota > Metazoa > Chordata > Amphibia > Anura > Pelobatidae > Pelobates > Pelobates cultripes. Next base: position 294,708,602 of record OW240912.1, read on the forward strand.
ACATACACACAGACATATATACATACATACAGACATAGACAGACATACACATACATACACATACATACAGACAGACATAGACATATATACAGACATACATACATACATGCATACATACAGACACACATACATGCAGACAGACATACATACACACATACAGACAGACATAGACATACATACAGACATACATACATGCATACAGATAGACATAGACATACAGACACATACATACATACAGACATACATAGAAATACACACACACACATACACAGAGCTCATTTTCCAGCCACCCTCCTGTTTCTTACCTATTCTTTGCAGGAGGGTGGCTGGGGCTCATGGGAGTAGTCGTCTGGCTCTCCCTCACTGGCACGCGTGCTCCTCCCGCGCAGAGTGAGCTGGGAGGAAGTGACCACTTACTCCCAGCAGCACTTGCTGCGGCTACTTTTTTTAAAGGGGCCCAGTCGCGCTATACCACAGCCACAGCGCTGACCGGGCCCCTGAAGATATAGGGCCCATCGAGTGGCCCAAAGTGCATGGGCCACCCGATGGGCCCCATCAGCGTGCGGGCCCTGGTGCAACTGCACCGGCGGCAGTTCCGCCGCTACACGTGGGGCCCGGGTGGCCGAGCCCCCCAAACCCTGATTGCGGCCCTGCCCACTAATGTACTAGTTTGCAGAATTCTTTCCTAAGCTGTCCCTATAAGCGGCAGTATCCTCTCCCTACACTAATAAGAATGCATGTGCGTGCGGTGCTACGCGACTCCAGCTTATATATAGAGACTGGCTCACATGCTGCTCTGGCCAATCACAGCCATGCCATTAGTAGGCATGGCTGTGATGGCTTCTAAGGGCACACGAGTCAAACGCTTGTTGATTGGCTGCCCTGCAGCCTTTGAAAACACGCCATTAAATCGCCGAACACCGAACATACAGTGATATGTCCGTGTTCGGGTCCGGGGTCCAAAAAACCTAATGTTCAGTACGAACCCGAACTTTAGAGTTCGGGTTCGCTAAACTCTAATTTGATTTTTTCAAAAACTGCAATAATTACAATTGCAGGGTTAAGGGGCCTGGGATACTGCACCCAAACCACTTCAATGAGCTGAAGGTCTGGGTGCATATTGTGTCCCTTTACATCCTGCAGGTTGTGAGCTGGGGTTTCCACAGATCAGATTTGTTATTCTAGCACATTCCACAGATGCTCAATCTGATTAAGATGTGGGGAATTTGGAGACCAAGACAACACATTGAATCAGATTTGTTGTTCTAGCACATTCCACAGATGCTCAATCTGATTAAAATGTGGGGAATTTGGAGACCAAGACAACACATTGAACTTTTTGTCATGTTTCTCAAACCATTCCTGAACAATTTTTGCAATGTGCCCGGGTGCATTAACTTTGCTGAAAGTGGCCACTGCCACCAGAGAACACCATTACAAAGAAGGGATGACATCTACAACAATCTCTAGGTAGGTGGTACATGTCAAAGAAACACATGAATGCCCGGACTCAAGGTTTCGCAGTAGAATACAGCCAGTGCATAACATTGTCTCCACTGGCCTACCTTCTTCCCAATAATGCATCCTGCTGCCATCTCTTCTCCGGGTATGCAAAGCACACACACCTGGCCATCCACCAAACCTAAAAGAAAATGGGATTCATCAAACCAGGCAACTGTCTTCCATTGCTCCATGGTCCAGTTCTGATGCTCACATCACCATTGAAGGCATTTTCAATGATGGACAGTGGTCATCATGGGCACACTAAGCATTCTTTAGCTATGCAGCCCATACATAGCAAACTATAATGTACTGTGTGTTCTGACACCTTTTTATCATGACAAGCATTAAGGGTTTAAGCAATTTGTGCTACAGTAACACTTCTGTGTGATCAGACCAGACAGGCTAGTTTTCGTTCCTCATGAGCATAAGTGAGCCTTGGGCGTCCATGACCATGATGCCAGTTCACCGTTTGTCCTTCCTTGCACACTTTTGGTAGGTATGAATCACTGCATACAGTAAACATACTAAATAGGGAACACAATTTTGGAGATGCTTTGATCCAGTCATCTAGCCCTTGTCAAAGTCCCTCAGATGTTTTACATGCCCATTTTTCCTGCTTCCAACACATGAAATTCAAGAACTGACTCTTTGCTTGCTGCCTAATATACCCTTCCCTTTAACAGGCACCCTTGTAACAATATAATCAATGTTATTCACTTCACCTGTAGTAAAGTGTTTTTTATACTGTGGCTGATCAGTGTATTTGGCTTATCTCCTACCATTCCTTCTAATACAGGGTCTGTTGCTAGGATATACCAATATGTATTTAATATATACTAAATCTACTTTGTATTTATGTTATAATCCAAAATAATAGATATTCCCTATTCTTAATTTTGTTTATACATTCAGTCCTCTTCTATATCTGTATCTATATCTTTAAACCTTTCAAACTACTAAACCTAAATTTCAATTTCCACTTTTTTCCCTAAAAAAAAAAAAAAAAGATTTTAAAAACTTTGCTTGCTGTTCAAAACCTTTCAAATGATTGTTATTCTGTATTAATGTTTTAAACTATCCTTTTGATTATTTTCTATACTGCGTACCCTGCTCCTTTAATTGTTATTATTTGTTTTAAACATTAACCTAATAAATATATGTGGATTGGAGTTTCTATCCTGCATCTCTGTACTGGAGGAAGAGGTTCAGCTAGCCTGTAAAGGCAACCTTAAGCAGTGGCGTAATTACCACAGTTGCAGGCAAGGGCGTCCGGAGAGGGGGGTAATTTAAATTTGCCCTTCTTCCCCACAGGTACCCATGCAGGATAACCTGAAGTGGGTACATTGTTAAAAAAAAAAAAAGGCTGAACTTCCAGTTTGCGCTCAGCCACACTCCACATGAATCAGCCTAGTGTTCATTCCTGAGAGTGTGCTGCAATAGAGAGCAGGGATAGACTTTTATCACTGCTCCCTCCTACATGCAGGTGGCACCAAACTGAGCTGAGCTCTATGGTAGGACTACCAGTCCCAAGCTACTCAGCCACACTACACCAGAGCAGGTAGGGAGAGAATTACTATACAATTGGGAATGAACAGACAGGGAGAATATATGGAGAAATGAACAGAATGAGGGGTGGAAGAGGGGGAATATGGAGAAATATTAAGGTGGGTGTAGGGAGTTATTAGAAAATGGACACATGGAGAATGGAAACATGGAGAATATGAAGAAAGTTGAAGGTGTGTGTGGAGGGTATATAAGAGAAGGGGCAGAAGTTGGGGGGGGACACAAAAGTTTTTTTTTCTTTTCTTTATTATTATTATTATTAGTAGTAGTAGTATTAGTACTGGCATTTATAAGGTGTGGGAAGTGTTGTGGGTGCAATGTGGTACTGTTTGTACTTTTTGGTGCTATGAGTGTCTCAGTTCTCTGGTGACCGCTGTATATGCTACCTTCTGATGAAGCAATAGCTTTGTGTGCAGTCTGGGACTGTGGCAAGTGAAATCTGGTACTGTGGGTGCAATCTGGTGCTGTGAAATGAAAAGTGCTGTGGGTGCAATCTGGTGCTGGGCATGCCACCTATTGCTGTGGCCAAATGTAACGCGAAATGTAGATTACACATTTTTATTTTTTTTAATTTAGTGATAGTGCCTTGATCATGGGTGTACTAATGGGGTGCATTGAGTAGTGTTAATATTAAAACAAATTAAACATTGCAATACTTAAATCAGATAATGTCAACTTGATTCTTCTAATAAGATTTTGCATCAGGTTTCTTAACTCTTTGCCTGCTTGCGCTTCATGTGATAATGACTGTGCCCCTCCCCTTAGTGACACTGTCAAAATGGGGCAGAGCATGATGTCATTACATTTATGCCCCCCGAAAATATTCCTGCGGACGCCCATGGTTGCAGGGGTAGAAGCTGCAACCGGCATGTCACTCTAGGGGGTCCAGCCTCCCTGTCGATCCATGTGACCATGAGCTGGCATCACTTCAGGCCATGACAGCACTGGCCTGGGGCACACAGATGCCGGGTGTCCATCAGAAGGGGAGGGAACAGCACACTGCTCCCCCCTGCCTGTCACTGTATATTTTGTGGCCAAGCAGACCATGGTCTTCAGGAAGTACTCCCTGAGCACTTACTATCATACCAGGTACTGCAGTCCACTCAGCTTCAGTACAATGAGGTGAGCAGGTGCAGGAGGGGATGAGGAGAGACACATGGAGGGGGAGTGGGAGTGACACATTGAGGGGCTGAGGGTTAAGAAAGATAATTGCTAGGGCATGGGGTCGAGACCAAGGCTATGATATTAATAGGACCCTGGGCAAAGCATTTTTTGGGCCTCCTGGACCCTGCCTTCCCCATCCACCCCCACTAACTGACAGATATACTGACACACACACACACATACATTTACACTGACATACTTACTGACACACAAAGACCCATGCACTGACAGACATACTGACACACACAGACACATACATTGATAGACATACTGACATATACATACACTGACAGACATACAGACACACGCACACTGACAGGCATACTGACACACAAAGACACATAACTGTCAGACATACTGACACACACACACAGACATACTGACACACATTCACACACATGCATAATTTACACTTTTAAACCTACCTCCCGTTTCCAACCTTGAAAGGTGCTTTGCCTGTTGTGCAGAGTGGTGGCTGAGGCTGTTGGGAGTTAGGGACTGGCTCTCCAGGCCAAGCTCCCCTCCACATTGTCTCTTTGGTCTCTCCCGAATGGCTCTGTGTTTTCACTTCCTCCCAGGCTGCCGAAAAGCAAGGGGCTTGGGCGTGCTGTTAAAGAGCCACTGCGTGACTGGACTCCTGTTTACACCACAACATGGCCCTTAGTGCATGGGCCACCTGGTGGGTCTCCTTAGTGTGCAGGCCCCCAGCTCCACAAGGGGCCCATGGGGGGAAAAAAAATAGTTGAGGATAGCGGGGCCCACAGATACCCATGTTCTCTAGGTTGATACACACAGCTCTACCACAACATTCATAAATTTGTACTTAGAGCATACTATTAATATGCATTGATTAATATTTTGCATAATCAATAACTCATATTAACAAAATAACATATTTTTAAATCTATTTTAATAGACAATTTCTCTAAAACTATATTTACTTTGGTGCATGCATAATGGATGAGTGAATATTTCAATTCCATTTTCAATTTGCTACCAAGGAAACTAGCTAAAAAAATAATATATCTGTAATGCTCTTTTATGGAAAGATTAAAATTAAATATGTTGATTTTTTTGACAGGGCAGATGTTCAGAATATGCCCTTCAAGCTCTTTATTTTTAAAAAGTGGATATATTTTTTTTATCACTTTGGATATTTGTTTCCTAAACATATAAATATTGCTATGGTGAATTAGCACTGTTTGTTTCTTTGTATGTCTGTGTCTGTGAACATGTGCATCTATCTGTTTGGTGGGAACTGCTAGCAGTGTAATGTGTGTATTGGATGGCTACTTGTAGTCTTGATGTGTGTGTTGTGTTTATGGTGAGTCTATGTTGTGCATGCTTCTCAACCATCTCAATTCTGGTGGGACAGTCCCAGTTTTTGGGCTGTGTCCTGCCATCCTGACTTTGTCCCCAAAAAGTGTAGCACAAAGGTATCAAAAGATGCACTCACTCTATGTTCACATTACTCTAGTTGATTTTTTATAATCATGTGGCATTGTGTCATAGTAATTCTTATCATCAGTCAATACTGTGCACAGATTGGTCTGTCTCGACTCTTGTGTGACTCATTGGTCTAACAGAAGCTGGTGTTTAGAGCATCTGGATTTGTTTCCACTCCCCTACTGAGTATTGCTTCTGTATTATCTCATATGCCCAGAGCTCTTGATGGCTTTAATGTCTGACAGCACTTGCCATGTTTTTGGGAGGCAGGTGATCAGTCGGTAGAAAGATGGTGTTGTTTCCTTGTGAGGATCTTTCATGGCTAGTATTGTTCTGCCATGTGTTATTAAGCGTGGATAAGAGCCTGTTGCTAGTAGCTGATCCATTTGTGCTGCTAGGAATTTATGCAGCTTTAATAATTTCTTTATTCAGTAGGTGTTGATCATATTGTGATGGGATTTCAACATGGTTCAAAATTTTGTAGGCCTGAAATCTCCATGTGGCATATACAAGTACAGGTGTTGTATCTGTTAGTTAGTTAGTTACATGTAGCTAAGATACTGTCATCAATGTACTGAGCATGTGCATCAACTGTAGTCACATTCCTTTGTCCTTAAAAGGAGTCATTGTCACATATTCATCCGCTTATAGAAATGTGGTTAATGACATTTACTGTCCACACAGGAAAAGTTGTGCCGAGCAGCAACCTAATCCACAGAAGGGTTAATGCTGAGCAGCAATTATGCAAATGAAACCTGGTAACTGACTTTGGGGTCAAAGGCCGGTTACAGCCTATCAGAACGAAAGGAGGGGTATTTAGGCCCAGTTCTCAGCCTGCTCAGTGCCCTGTAGTGGTTTCCCTTGTGGTTGTCCTAGAGTGCGTTCCTGTTTATAGTTTTCTACCTGGTTTTTGACTTTGGCTTTGTTTATTGACTTCTCTATATTCTGGTATCCTGACTCCTGGCTTTCCTCATTGCTGTGTCCCTTTCTGTGTTCCCTGACCTCGGCTAGTATTTTTGACTATTCTTTGTACGTTAAATCCCTCCATTCTAAGGACCGGTAATATGTTACTTATTTGTCACCCGTGCTGTACAGTTCTACGTGCTGGATCAAACAGTAATCCTGACAGTCATACGGTCTGCCCATATTAGATGATCCTGAATATCCTGTTCACTGATTGGTCTAAGGGTATGTGTGAGTGGAGCTATGAATGGTAGGAGTTATTGTTAATAAATAGCCTGTGCAAACTATGCTCTGGGCTCATACATTTTGAACACAAGTTTGGTGTGAGACCCGGTCGGTGTGTAAATAAAAGACCTGTTACTTCCTGAAGACTTGTGTCCATATCTCTATGTGTGGCTTCTGCGGTTTGTTCCTGTTATTCCTCCGGTAACATTTTTGGTGCATTGGGTCCAGGAACCTCATCGCACGGAAGCTGGTGCAGAGATTTGGACCTCCCTTCGTCTCAGCGCCACTGGCCTGTTGTCCAGGAGATCATCGGCTTCTATGCAGTGAGTACCGGGGTGCCCCGTCGATGAGTGTGAACCCAGGTTCAGGAACTAAGAGGTAAGACTGATACCGTTAGAGCGGTAGGCCCACAAGGGGTTTTATATTTGGAACCGGTTATTGGATTGCCCCCTCCCTCTGGAGGGAAGAAGCAAGGCACACCGCTTATCTTGAAATTAGACGCTCTTGGTGTAAATAGTTTATGCCGGACACCGGTGTCCTGTCTTGACTAGGGTGTCCAGGTGTAAATTTCGGTCACTAGGTCGGGGAAGCCGGTGAGACTAACAGATTCTGGTGTACATTCCGTCTGCTAGCTCTCAACTTATCTTGGCTAAGTGTGCTTTGTTGTAAATTCAGCCACTAGACTATTGATAGAGTAGATAGACTAAATGGGTACTGTTGTAAATTCCGCCCATTAGTTTGCTATATGTGGTGCTTGGGCAGCGTAGACTAACCGAATCCTGGTGTAAATAGTTCGATAGTTCTCGAGGTACTGGCCAATTAGAGTCGTTGGGTTTGCTGTAAATGTTGTTAAATACGTTGTAATTGGTGAATTGTATGTCCTTCTAGAAAGCTTGAGCTCTGCCATTTAGCAGACGTGTAAATTGTGTGTATAGTGTAAAATAGCACACGGTACCATAACCACTGACATGTACCACAACCACTGACTTATACCATAACTACTGATATTACATGAAAAATACTAAAATTACTGTTTAACCTTGCATGTGTAATAACTGATATTGTAACTTTAAAACCACAATTGTCTAAACTGTACAATAGTTACTAACCATACCATAACCACTGACTGTAGAGACAAAATTGTTGAAATGTTATGTGATAGGTTAGTTTATGTGGATTAATAGTGTGGATAATTGTATGGTTTGAATAATAGTTACATTGATAAGTGTATAGTCTTTGGTGGGTTTTTGATTTAATTTCGTGTGTGCGATGTCGTGATATTGTTGAGCGTGTGAGGATCCTGTGCGTGTGTGTACGTGTATGTTTGGGCCTAGTCACCGTGCCACGTGGTGCTGTTGCTAAGGTAACTGGTGTGACTGTTGAAACTGTATATTTGTACTGCTTTGAATCAGACGCTCTGTTGAAATCGTGGGTGCTTCTGATTCACAAACGGTCCTTTGTCTTGTATATTTAAAAAAAAAAAAAAAAAACTTTTCTAAGGAATATGCTGTTTGTGATTATGGTGTAACACTGTCCCCCAAAAGATTAAAATACTCTGTGTAGCAGAGGACGGCCTGTTCTGGTAACCAGTGTTCCTGTGGATCCTTGATCCAGATTTAATACAGCAGGTTTACATTGTTATAAATAATATGCTGGGGCTATACAAGTAGTTTCTGTATACAGATTGTTGAAACACTGCTAAATAGATCAAGCTGTGCTAAGAGGAACAATGGAGTCCATGGTAGCCAGAACCTGTTTGTCCACTAAGGACTTAATTCCTCCTAGTTTGGACACCCCACTTGCATCTGATTCCCAACCCCCTACTCTTCCTCCCAAGCTAAAACTGGTGTAGCTGGTATTTGCACTCCCCGTGCTCTATTGCCCCTGCCTACCCACATACCTGTCTCACATGATTAAAGTCTATCTGGTTCATTAGACTTTAGGAAGCACTCTAGGGCCACCTACTGGCTATCTTCAGGAGTTACATTGATTTACATTGTTTAAAATATTAATGACCGTTTAATCATCCTTAACTCTATACTGGCATACAACAGACAGAAGTTGGACTGCTTACCCTTCTTATCGTAAGGTTTTATTTTAGGTATAAATATATTAAAAGCCAATTTTTATTGTTAGACCCATAAAGACTATTTTGATACAATTACTTACCCTCTCGTGACACCTACAGGCAGGTTTTTGGTTTAAACATATTTTTATTTTTCAATCACCTAATGCTGACCAGTAAAATTAACTCACCCCCTTTCACCTACCTTACTACTCCCAGATCGGAACCTGTTACTAAACAACCCTATCGAAGTCCCATACTAACTCGACAAATGACTGGTACCCTTTAATCCCGACATTTACAAATGCCTCTCCGGCTTACCCATGGTCCACCACATATTGCTCAAATGATTAACTCAGCATTTGTCAGCCAGGTCCAGAACAATATCAAGAGAAAATTACAAAAGTTAGAGGGATTTGTAGGGATATCCATATCACAGTTAATGGAGGTTGCAAATAAAGTATATATGAATAGGGAAACTGAGACAAAGTGTGAGAAGAAACATGTTAGCGGTAGCTATCACAGGTGTAGCGAGACAGGGAGGGGAGATGGATAGAGGAGTTGAGGCTAGGATGAGCAGGGTACCACTAGGCAGAGATCAATGTGCATATTGTAGAGAGGACATTGGAAGAGTGACTGCCCACAGAGGGGATATATTGTAGGTGGTAGACAAGATGAGAGATGCGGGCGACGTGGTTACGGTGGTAGCTTTAGAGGACGAGGAAGAGGAAGTTTTGGAGGATTTCATGGAAATGGCTGAGGGTGTGTTCAGGAAGGAATATATTATCCCCCTACTCAGAGACTTAGGGATAGGAAAGATAGAAATTTTGTGGGTCTGGCTGACATTGTCATGGAAGACTATTGATACCGACCGGCTCCATCCCCCTTGGCCGAGCGGAGCCTATGGTCGATGTAACAATAGGGGGAAAGAGAAGTCCTTTCATGATTGATACAGGTGGTGAACATTCTGTGGCGACTAAGTTGGTAGCTCCTCCTTATGGAAAGAGTGTAACTGTAATAGGAGCTACTGGGAGAAGCGCTGCTAGACCGGAGTCACACTTGCATTTTAGGATGCCATTTTGTGAAGCACCATTTCCTATATATGCCAGAGTGTTCAATTCAACTTCTAGGACAAGATCTAATATCAAAGCTTCAAGCTCAGATAACTTTTCTACCTAATAGATCAACGTCTCTGAAGTTTAATAAATCACCAGGCATGATAGCAGTATTGGTACCAAAAGAAGAAGAATGGAGCTTCTACTCTGTAATAACAAATGCAAACCCTAAGGTTGGTGGATCTTTATTTGACATTCCAGGAGTATGGGCAGAGAATAATCCTCCAGGACTTGCTCATAATACCCCACCGATACATATTGAACTAAAGCTTGGGGCCTATCCTGTGAGCCTACGCCAGTATCACATACCTCAGAAGGCCAAGAAGAACATACAGATGTACTTGGATAAGTTCGTAAAGTATGGTATCCTAAAATTCTGTACCTCTCCTTGGAACACTCCATTATTACCTGTTCAGAAACCAGGATCAGATGAGTATTGTCCTGTACAAGATTTAAGAGCAGTTAATGATGCAGTAGTTAATATACACCCTGTGGTACCCAACCCCTATAATCTGCTTGCCCTAATTCCTGGTGGGACAACTCACTTTACAGTCCTAGATCTTAAAGATGCTTTCTTCTGCCTTCGACTTGCTGTTGAAAGTCAGTACATCTTTGCTTTTCAATGGGAAGATGCTGTTACAGGATCAAAGCGTCAGATGACTTGGACCAGGTTGCCTCAAGGATTCAAGAATTCACCTACCCTATTTGGATCTGCACTGAGTCAAGATTTACAAGACTTCAAATTCATCCCAGGGGAAAGTGTATTGCTTCAGTACGTGGATGATCTCTTGATAGCTGCAGTTACTAAAGAGATGTGCCAACAAGCAACCCATGATCTACTCCATATTTTTTGGAGGGCAGGTTACAAGGTATAAAGGAAGAAGGCGCAATTGTGTCAGCCAACTGTCAAGAATTTAGGATTCCATATCTCTGAAGGTCAAAGAACAATGGGACCTGAAAGAAAAGAAGCAGTGTGTCGAATACCTGTATCCATGAATAGAAGACAAGTGCAAGAATTCTTGGGAGCAGCAGGATTCTGTAGGATATGGATTCCTAATTATGCAATATTGGTGAAACCCTTGTATGAAGCTGTAAAAGGCACGGAACATGATCCCTTCCTATGGACCACAGAACAACAGAAGGCATTTGAAGATATCAAAAAAGCACTTATGAGTGCCCCAGCACTAGACCTACTAGATCACTCGCGTCCTTTCTACCTATATGTGCATGAGCAAAGAAGAATGGCCGTGGGAGTGTTAACTCAGTACTTAGGATCATGGTAAAGACCTGTAGCCTACTTGTCCAAACAGTTGGATGCAGTGGCCAGTGGTCTTCCACCTTGTCTACGAGCAGTGGCTGCTGCAGCTTTGTTGGTAGCGGAAGCTGACAAACTTACATTGGGTCAGGAACTCTACGTGCGAGTACCTCATGCAGTACAGACCCTACTGGATTACAAAGGTAATCATTGGTTCAGCAATAGCAGAATGACCAAGTATCAGGCTATGTGAGAATCCAAGAGTACATCTTGAGACTGTCAACAATCTCAATCCAGCTACCCTTCTGCCACAGACTTCTGAAAGTCAACATGACTGTCTGGAAATAATGGATAAAGTCTTTTCTAGCAGGCCAGATCTCCACGATTTTCCTATCCAGAACCCAGATATACAGTACTATACGGATGGTAGTAGTTTTGTAAAAGAAGGTATTCGGTATGCAGGGTAGAAACATAGAAACATAGAATGTGGCTGCAGATAAGAACCATTCGGCCCATCTAGTCTGCCCAATTTTCTAAATACTTTCATTAGTCCCTAGCCTTATCTTATAGTTAGGATAGCCTTATGCCTATCCCACGCATGCTTAAACTCCTTTACTGTGTTAACCTCTACCACTTCAGCTGGAAGGCTATTCCATGCATCCACTACCCTCTCAGTAAAGTAATACTTCCTGATATTATTTTTAAACCTTTGTCCCTCTAATTTAAGACTATGTCCTCTTGTTGTGGTAGTTTTTCTTCTTTTAAATATAGTCTCCTCCTTTACTGTGTTGATTCCCTTTATATATTTAAATGTTTCTATCATATCCCCCCTGTCTCGTCTTTCCTCCAAGCTATACATGTTAAGATCCTTTAACCTTTCCTGGTAAGTTTTATCCCGCAATCCATGAACCAGTTTAGTAGCCCTTCTCTGAACCCTCTCTAAGGTATCAATATCCTTCTGAAGATACGGTCTCCAGTACTGAGTACAATACTCCAAGTGAGGTCTCACCAGTGTTCTGTACAATGGCATGATCACTTCCCTCTTTCTACTGCTAATACCTCTCCCTATACAACCAAGCATTCTGCTAGCATTTCCTGCTGCTCTATTACATTGTCTGCCTACCTTAAAGTCATCAGAAATAATCACCCCTAAATCCCTTTCCTCAGATGTTGAGGTTAGGACTCTATCAAATATTCTGTACTCTGCCCTTGGGTTTTTACGTCCAAGATGTATTATCTTGCACTTATCCACATTAAATTTCAGTTGCCACAACTCTGCCCATTTTTCTAGTTTACCTAAATCATTTGCCATTTGGTTTATCCCTCCTGGAACATCAACCCTGTTACATATCTTAGTATCATCAGCAAAAATACCTACCTTACCTTCTGCAATATCACTAATAAAAATATTAAAGAGAATGGGTCCAAGTACAGATCCCTGAGGTACCCCACTGGTGACAGGCCCATGCTTCAAATATATACTCCATTGACTACAACCCTCTGTTGCCTGTCACTCAGACACTGCCTTACCCATTCTACAATATTGGAGTCCAAACTTAAAGATTGCAGTTTATTGATGAGCCTTCTATGTGCAACGGTGTCAAAAGCCTTACTGAAATCTTGGTAAGCAATGTCTACTGCACCACCCTGATGTAGTATTTTAGTTACCCAATCAAACAAATCAATACGAATAGTTTGGCATGATCTCCATAAGTAAACCCATGTTGTCTCTGATCTTGAAAACCATGTGATATTAGATGTTTAACAATCCTATCCTTTAACATGGTTTCCATTACTTTCCCCACTACTGAAGTAAGGCTTACTGGCCTATAGTTGCTCGGCTCCTCCCTACTACCTTTCTTGTGAATGAGCACAACATTTGCTAACTTTCAATCTTCTGGGACTACTCCTGTTAACAACGATTGGTTAAATAAATCTGTTTATGGTTTTGCTAGTACATTACTAAGCTCTTTTAATAATTTTGGGTGTATTACATCAGGTCTCATTGATGTATTTGTCTTTACTTTTGACAGTTGAAATAGAACCTCTTCCTCTGTAAACTCACATGTAACAAATGACTAATTTGTCCTTTTTCCTAACTAAGGCCCCTTTGCTTCATTCTGCTTAATCTTATAGATAATTCTGTCTTCCTCACTCAGGTTTTTTTTAATAATTACTAAATGCTAACTTTTTGTTTTTTACTATTTTGGCCACATCTGCAGAGTACCACAGTGGTTTCTTGAATTTTTTGCTTTTACTGACAAGCCTAATGCAATTTTCTTTTGCCTTCAGCAGTGCAACTTTTAAATAATCCAATTTTTTTTGAACTCCATTTAAATTTCTCCAGTCTGATAATGACTCAGTTACACATATTCTAATTTTAGAAAAGTCTGTTTCTCTAAAGTCTAAAACTTTTTTTTCTGTGTGGTGTGACTCAGTAACTGTTCTTATATTAAAGCACACTGACTGGTGATCACTGGATCCTAAACTTTCACCTGCAGTAATATCTGATACCAAATCTCCATTTGTTAACACTAAATCTAGTATGGCCTCTTTACGAGTTGGCTCCTCAACTACTTGTTTTAGACAATCCCAGTAGGGAGTTTAGAATATGCAGCTATTTTGGTTTTCCAGTTCACATCAGGAAGGTTAAAGTCACCCATGATCATAACTTCCCCCTTCATTTTTATTTTAGCTAGTTCCTCAACTAGTAGATTATCTAACTATTCTATTTGTCCTGGGGGCTTATAAATCACACCTACATGAGTTACTGTGTGATTACCAAATTTTAACATAACCCAAACGGACTCTGTGTTTGCCTCACTAACTTTTATTATGCTAGATTTTATGCTATTCTTCACATAAAGGGCCACTCCTCCCCATTTTTTTCTTCCCTGTCTTTTCTCTATAAAGAGTACCCTGGTATTGTTATGTCCCAATCATTTTTCTCATTCTACCATATCTCAGTAACAGCAACTAAATCTACATTATCAGTTGCCATTATTACCACAAGTTCATGGGTCTTATTCCCTAAACTGCGAGCATTTGTAGACATGACATCATTTTTTAACATACTTGCTACAGGCACCTTCTGTCCTTGTTTTGGGGTTTTATCACCCTTTTGTCCTCCCTCCTAGTTTAAATACATCCTAGCAAAACCTTTGAACTGCTCACTGAGAACATTTGTTCCCGTTTGAGAAAGATGCAAACCATCTTTTTTGTACAGTTTATTTCCACATGCACACTGACATATACATATACACTCTCTGACACACAGATACACACCTTGACACACAAATACAAACACCCACAAGCATTGACCCACAGATACAAACATGCACACTGACATATACACACACCTTTACACAGATGCAGATCTTGACATATACACACACACAATCTGACATACGTAGACACATCCATGGCATAATGTTTATATTTGCAACCACTCTCCTGCTAGCTTACCTTTTGTGCGCAAGAGGGTGGCTTCACTGGGGTCCTGCTGCTGCTGGCTGAGATTGATGGGTGTGAGGTATCCAGCAGCTCACTTTTGCTTATTTTCTCCATGTTTCCTGTGCTTCCTGTCCACCTCCTCCTGCCTCCTCCGTCTAGCATAGCACTCTCCATGTCTGGGAGGAAGTGATCGGCTCCATGTCTGGGAGGAAGTGAGCCAGCTAGTATTATAGGAATCCGGTTGAGCTCTTAAAGAGCCATGGTGCCTGACAAGTCCCTGTTTAGCAACGCCCATCTGGTGGCCTAAGTGCATGGGTCTCTCGATGGGTCACCCCAAGCATGCAGGCTTGACTGCAGTCACATTTTATTTTTGACCCTGGATAGTTATGTATATTAGATATTTGAAGTAATGCAGTACCTTAAGTTTTATTTCCCTACTCCACTTGGAACTAATAATGACTTTGCCCAGTCCCAGGAAATAAATGTATGTAACTATGTAATAGTTAATTGACTATTTTGAAACTATAACTAATGGTGCATATTTTATCAAAGAATTATTGTAGCATCATATTTTTATGCACTAAAATTAAGCAAATAATCATGTTTCATTAACAGTGTATATAAATGTGCCATAGCTTAACTATATGTGCCATATCTTTACTGTGGTGAAATATAACAAATTATTTAGTTAATATTCCACAGGCTATACGATGGCCAAGAGAATTTATTTCTCCTGTATGAGCCAGAGGTAACAACTTCATTCTTGTCACGCAAAACACCTGCCTGTGCTGGTTCGTTTTCTTTGTATTATTTTATGGTGGCACTTACAGGCTATAGCTGATGCATACATTATTACTTGCTATATATTTTGTTCAACAGCCTCAAACCTCAGCTGCTCCTAAAGTGAGGAGAAACATTCTATGTGGTGAAATTAGATCTTGCATTATATCATTCACTTTTGCCCCCATCTCACACAAATTTAGCTGACAATAATTCTGTTTCTCAAGAGAGATTTCATTAGCTTTTAGCAAGACTAGCAGCTTTTCTTTGTTGAACAAAGGTCTATCGTGTAACAATGCTATTTGCTGCTGTAATTTTTCTTTGTGCTCTTATATTTTGCATCACTTTTCTTGTCACTATGTTCTTTTGTAGCATTTTCATTCTAAAGTGGATTCTAGGGTATATTCTCCCATGTTCTTACATTTATATGTTTACTGTATTGTAACAATTGCAATGAAAAAAAGGCCTTGTTAGAACTCTGAACTGAACAGGTGATTTTATTCTCTCTTTATCCTATCAATGTTTAGCTCTTTTGTTATTTTAATTGACAAGTCAGCCCTTTGATTCATTGTTTTAGCACAGACTTGTTCCTCTTACCTTTCCCTAAACAATTTAATTGTTTAAGATACTTAGTTTGAGGACTACAGTCCTTGCAGAATGTGCTTGTTTGCATATGGAGAAGGTAAACGTATTAAACGTTTTTAAATCTTTTAAATCCTGTTTATATATTATTGAACCTATCCACGTGCCATTTTCCATTTTCTGTCTTGTAAATTTGTTCTTTGTGGTTTTTTTTAAGTTGAGTGTCAGGATTTTTAGTTGGTTTTTTATTTATCTCTTGACTTTCAAAGCATTCTCTTTTGTATCCAAGTAGGTCTCATCTACTTTTTATAAAACTCTGTCTCCTTCCATTCATGTCAAACCTAAGCCATTGCTTTGATCGGGAAATCCAACAGAACTATTTTCTTTTTGTTTTCATTCAATTGGCTTTTAAGGTCACCAGGTGAAGTCTCCAAGACAGACACAATCTTTTTAATGTTAGAAGTCTTGACTTTTTCTTTTTGGTTTTCATGCAAAAAGTTTACTTGTTTTTCAGTATTACCCTTATAGGAAAATCACAATATATATTGATTGTGTGCTATGCACAGAACTAGGTACCCAAGTCTAATAAACAATTAGATTTTCTAAAGACATTTCAGAAAGAATGAAAACTATTTTAAAAATAAAAATCATGTATTGGGTTTAATGTGTCTAACGCAATTTATTAGAAGATTGTAATTGTAGTATATAAAGTACAAAGTTCAGATTTCATTTTATATCTCAGTATTATCAGCATGTAAGATTAATTATGTTTATTGGCCACATATGATCATGTTGATGAAAATAATGATGGAGATAATGATAACATGTTGTATGTATTTACATTTTGCTTCAATATGAATTAAGATGAAATCAAGTTTCATTTAAGATGGAAGGAATTATTTATTTATTTTTTATTTTTTTTTTCAAGTTCTGTTTGGTGCTTTGTGAATAGTACACATATCAGCCACATACAACTTGAGCAAACCTAATCTATTTTTTTCAGCAGACTTCTATTTCAAATGTGTTGCAAAGTCAAAAGCTTGTGGATAGACCCCAATATCATACTGCCATGATATGAAATACTTTTTTTTTTTTTTTTTAAAAAAGGGCTTTATTCAAACATAAGCATTTCATGGTATGCCCTGATCTGTGTACATTAGCAAGTATCAGTTGATTGAACAATTAAGTAACAAATAACGGACTCGCAGGTCCCAACATTAAGTGTGCAGACAACACTCAAACAATGTTACATAGTATTTCTATATGACATTTGGTCACGTTTAACACGTTAAGACATACATATGAGTGATCGGAATGCGGCTTGAATAGAGGGATATTCATAAGTTTGTGCCTTGCGTCTGTTTTATGTGATCCTCTAGTATTTCCTTATCACCCTTAAGCCTCATTCTCTTTGGGGTAGTGAGGTCTATTGGTCCGTCGTCATATGTCAGATGTCGTTCAGGGACTTGTCTTACTCGTGTCGTATAGTTGTGTGATGAGGATGTTTGCGTCCATTTTGACGTGCAAATGTGAGTGAGTGACACAATTGTGGGCAATCTCGGATTAAGGCGGGCTACGTTTATCATATAACTTATAATGAAGCTATTGTTGGGGAGTTTTAAAGAGAAGATGAGTGTTAATTGAGGAAGAAGTAAGAGAAAATGGGGGGGGGAAGAGGAGGGGAGAGCTGGGTGGGGGGGGAGGGGGGATAGGGGAGTATGAAGGGAAAGGTGGTCCCGTCATCCGTGACCACGGCGTAGTATGTATCGGACCAGGCATCAGTCCCCGTCTGTGGGTGGTCCTGGGGCTCCTTGGGGTTGCGAACGGCCGTTCCTATCTGTGTTTCGGTCCGCTATGTAGAGTAGCCACGGGTGCCACCTCTCCAAATGCTTGTCTTCTAGTCCTCGTAGTGTAGCCTGTATTAATTCCGCTCTATATATTTCTTCCACCCGTTCCAACCATTGTCTTATCGTCGGGGTATTCGTTTGTTTCCAGTATAATGGAATTAGTGCCTTGGCTGCGTTGATTAGGTGTCTACGAATGTTTTTCCTGTACGTGCTTATGGGATCCGGTGTTGAGTGTAGGAGGACTGCCTCTGCGTTGAGGTTTCCCTCCGTCCCTGTGATATCCCTTATTTTTTGTAGAACTTCGTCCCAGAATGGCTTGATGAGCGAGCATTCCCACCATATGTGCAGTGGCGAACCACGTTCATCTCCGCATCTCCAGCATATGTCAGGTACATTCGGGAAGATCCTGTGTAGACTGTCGGGCGTTCTGTACCAGAATGAGAGAAGTTTATAGTTGGTTTCTTGATATTGGGAGCTCGATGAGCATTTATGGTGTAATATGAGGATCTTTTCCCATTGGGATGTGGTGAAAGATGTATTTAGCATGCGTTCCCAGCGTCTGCGGAATTGGTCCTTGTTAGTGAGGTGCCCCACGAGTACGTGTTGGTATAGCAGGGATATCGCTTTACCTAGAGTAGTCTTGTGATCGCAGAGCATTTCGAACCATGTCAAGTCCCTGTGTAACTTTTCCTTGTCCGGAAGTGTCGGGTAATATGTTCTGAGTTGTATATAACGGAAGGTCTGTAGGCTAGTGGGTTGGTCGCCCTCTATTAGGTCCCTCAGGGGGATCATATCTGCGTTAGTTAACACCTTATGTATGGGGTGTGATTCCCTCTCTCCCAGGAAGGACCATGCTGTCCGTGGTAGTCCTCCCCCTATCTGGGGGTTGTATTGTATCTGGATCATCGGGCTCGGTGCTGGAGAGACGTGAGTAGCTTTTCTGATATAGTCCCACGTTTTCAGTGTCTGTGCCACGGTAGAGGATGGTTCCAAATTCGTCTGCGGCATCTTCTTCGTATTCCACACTGATGTCAAGAAGGAGGGGCCTATATGTTGTTTGTCCAATTCGATCCATTGTTTATGTTCCGGTTGGGTATGCCATTCCAGGACGCGTTGTAGTACTGTCGCGTGGTGGTATTTGCGGAGGTCAGGGAGTGCCAATCCCCCCCATGCTCGAGGTAGGCAAAGGACTTCCTGTCGTAGTCTTGCCTATTTCCCATGCCAAATGAACTTCACCATCGCGGAACGTAGTGACGCGAAATATGCCGTCGGTAGAGCTTGTGGAATCGTCTGGTATAAATATAACAGCCGTGGTAGAATATTCATCTTAAGTATTGCGATCCGGCCTAACCAGGAGATGTGTGGATATGTCCACGTTTTCAAATCTTGTTGGATTCGTTGTAGTAGTGGTAGGAAGTTTGTACGATACATGTCGTCCAGGTCTCTGGTTATTGCGATACCTAGATACCGCATATGGTTTGCGCACCATCTAAACGGAAATTGGTTCTTCAGTGTGGATGTTTGGGCCATTGGGGTGGTAATGTTAAGCACTTCACATTTATTCATGTTCAGTTTGAATCCTGAGACCTCCCCGTAATCCGTGATCATAGTGACTAAGTGTGGCATTGTTGCCTCCGGTTCCGTGATAAAAAATAAGAGGTCATCTGCGTATGCTGCTACTTTGTGTGTTGTGTCCCCGCTTTTGAAGCCTTTGATTGTATCCGATGTGCGCACCGCTTCCAGGAACGGTTCGAGAGCTAGGGCGAAGAGCATGGGGGAGAGTGGGCATCCCTGTCTTGTCCCATTGTGGATCTGGAAGGAGTCGGTAAGCGCTCCGTTCACCCTCACCTTCGCATTGGGGCAGTGGTAGATCGCATCAATCCATTTCATCATGTTCTCTCCGAAGCCCATTTCCCGTAGCGTGGTTATAAGGAATGTCCAGTCAACCCGGTCAAATGCTTTTTCCGCATCCGTTGACAATAAAAGGAGCTTATCTGTTGATTTCTTTGCCAGGTGATGGATGGCCTGCACTCTAAGAGTGCTGTCTCTGGCTTCTCTCCCTGGGATGAACCCCGTCTGGTCTGGATGGACCAATCTCGGAAGCATTTTCCCTATTCTGGTGGATAGTATTTTAGTGAGGAGCTTCACGTCCACATTTAGCAGTGATATCGGTCTATAGCTACTGCAGAGTTCGGGATCCTTCCCAGGTTTCGGGAGAACCGTTATAGTTGCCGCTAATGATTCGGGTCCGAGTCGGGCGCCGTCTATCAAGGCGTTAAATGAGTTGGTGAGTCTCGGGAGCAGTAGGGTTCGGAACTTTTTATAGTAGTCCAAGGTAAAGCCATCAGGGCCTGGGGCCCGTCCCGTTTTGGCGGTCTTGAGTGCCCCTGCAACTTCTGCCTCCGTAATCGGTATATCCAGGAACTCCGATTCCACTTGCTGCAACCTCGTCTTCATGTGTGATTCGATATAACTCCTTATTCTATCCCGTCTGAGTGTTACCTCCTCCGGTAGTGTGGGTCCCGGGATGTTGTATAACGAGGCGTAAAATGTGCGAAACTCGGATGCTATTTTGTCCGGGAATTGTGTGATCGTGCCATCTGATGTCCGTAGTTTATGTACCTGGGTCATGCCTTGGGGGCCTCTAAGCATTCTGGCCAGCAGTCGCCCTCCTTTGTTGGCGTGTTGGTAGAAGAAGGCCTTCGATCGTTGTATGGAGCTATAGTGTCGTTTCGTCATGTGTGTATGTAGAGATCTTCGAGCTTCCAATAATTCTTTATATGTCCCTTCGAGTTGTGAACGTTTGTGTTGCATTTCAAGCGTAGTTATGCGCGTTAGCAGGTCCGTTATACGTTTCCGAGATTCTCTCTTCTTCTGAGAAGCTAGGTGCATCAGTGTCCCTCTGAGCACACTTTTGTGCGCTTCCCATATCGTGGTCGCGGGAAGATCATCTGTCTCATTCAGTGCGAAATAGGAGGTGAGTTCCTCGGAAACCTTTTCCTTCACTGATGGGTCCAAGAGTAATGAGTCCTGGAGTCGCCACGACCTAGCGGTTGGGCGTACCCTAGGGGAGTCCATTTGCAGGGTCACAGGACCATGATCCGACCAGCTTGCTGTTCCAATTTCTGCTGTTTGGATAGCGTCAAGATGTTCCTGTTGAAGGAAGATGTAGTCAATCCTTGCGTATCCAGAAAAAGTTGGAACGGCTAGCGCTAATAATAAAAGCAAATAAAAACAAATAAAATGAAATAAAAGGCAGCAACCTAATAGGGGGTCACCCTCTAACCCTCTATAGAACAAATATACAGAAAAAACAGAAAAAAGGCTGCGCCACAGAAAAATAAATAAAACAAAAGAAGATAAAGCTCGATGGGAAAATAAAATAAATAATAAAAAATAAAAATATTATATATTCTGTATAAAAGTCCCAATAGTAGGTGGTGTCTTAGCTGATTTGTGAGTATATTTTATTTATTTTTATCCTTTTATGCTATTATTTCTCCGGAGAGCACTATCGGCTGTTTTTATTTTCTTTTTATGAGAATTGGATACCAGCACCCCCCAGGAGGAAAAGTACCCCTATAAGCGGAGGGTAATCCGCTGTGTGCCTATCATACTAGAGCTGGTCCTAGCTCATGGACATGTGAGTGTGCAATTTATATTTTAACCTCACTATTATTTTTCTGTACATTCTGCACGATTAGTCCTTTCCCATTGTGTTTTTCATATCGTGAGATGGACAACTGTTACCAAAGAAGACACCACATCAGCTAAGACACCACCTACTATTGGGACTTTTATACAGAATATATAATATTTTTATTTTTTATTATTTATTTTATTTTCCCATCGAGC
This sequence comes from Pelobates cultripes, assembly GCA_933207985.1. NCBI lineage: Eukaryota > Metazoa > Chordata > Amphibia > Anura > Pelobatidae > Pelobates > Pelobates cultripes. The sequence continues at coordinate 294,730,418 of OW240912.1, forward strand.
TTTATCTTCTTTAATCCTTGCGTATCGCTTATGTATCACCGAGTAGTGAGTGTATTCCCTGTCTGCCGGGTGCATCGCTCGCCAGCAATCCACCAGCCTAAGGTTCTTTAGTGTTTTTTGAATGCTTCGGATGGCACCTTGGGTGATGCTGCTATGTCCCGTGGATGAATCTATGAGAGGGATGAGGGGAACATTAATATCTCCTCCAACGATTAACGTGCCCTCCGTGAACGAGGAGAGGTTGGAGAGAGATTTACGTATGAAGTGTGATTGGTTGTTGTTTGGTGCGTATATCGTCGCGAGGGTGTACCTACGGTTTTGTATGTCTCCCTTAATGAACAGGTATCTGCCATTAGGGTCAACCAGTCGCTCCACTTCCTGGAACTGTAGTTGAGCATGGGTGAGAACTGCTACACCTGCCTTACGTGCAGTCGGGTGGTTGCTGAGAGCCGCAGTGGGGTAGTGTTTGCTCTTCAACGGCGGAGCATGTCCTTCCTTAAAGTGTGTTTCCTGTAGGAAAGCAATCGATACGCGCTTAGAGGTAAGCTCTCGGAGAAGGTGCGATCTGCGCTCCGGGATATTTAGGCCCCTGCAGTTCATGGTTGTGATGCATAGAGGGTCAGGTTCGTAGGCCATTTGCGATTGGTGGGGGTGGTTCGCCATGTCCTTTAACGTTTTGTTTACTCTTCTAGTCGGTGCCTGGTGTCGGGTGCTGCCCCGTCTCTTTTAGGAAATGCCGTGGGCACGGAGGTGGCAGGGGGGGGTGACGGTAGTGGAGAAGTTGGGGTAGGGGGGTTGGATCAGAGTCGTATGGGGAGGGATGAGGTAGGGTGGAGTTTGAGAAAAGATGTAGAGAGTCCCCTAGGCGGGGGTATGAAGGTAGAGGTAGGTTAGCCGTCCCCAGAGGGGGACAGTACGGCACCTAGAGGTAGGTGTCAGAAATCCCTCCTGTGAGGGTTGGTTCGCGTGACCACGGTAGCAGTCAGTAGTCGGGTCTGTCAGAGAATATCTAACGACCTCCAACTATCGACTCTCCGTGGTTCGAATTTGTTCACGCGGACTTGGCGGGGGTTAGTGGTCTAGTCTTCGCGCGTTCCCACCACGTACGGTGTATCTACTGTTTGTCGTTACAGGTATATAAGTCCGAGATTACCCAGTGGGTGTGCCACCAGTGTGGGAGCATTTGAGTGTCGTTAGCGTTAGTGTGAGTAATGGGTCTAGTCTGGTGGTATCAGCAGTTATTAGTATTGTCGCTTTTCGTATCCTTGGTTGATGTAGTGCTATCGAGTGGTGGAGTGTTTTTAGGCTGTATGGTCGGTGCCAGGGTCAGGGTCTATATCGGGTCGGGGCAAATTCCTGAGTCTGGGGTAGGGCAGAGTCCTGGTGTGGCATGACTGTCTGTAACGAGAATATACCCCTACACGCAGGATCCAGCTAAACAGAGGCAAATACAGAGGAGAGATACGTCTACCGGACCTTAGAATGGCCGGACTCGACGTATATGAGAGGAGACAGAGCCAGGAACAAACCGAGGTCAAGGGCACAGAGAGACAGCGTAAACTAGGACAAGCCGGGGTCTGGTACACGGAAAACAGCAAGCCGGCAAACAGTACAGATAAGGATAAAGCGAAAACGAAGTCAGAATACGAAGCCAAAGTCAATACGAGAAAACACAACTGAACACCACAAGCGCTAAAGGGAACTGAAACAGAAACCACGATAGGGCAACGAGCTAAGGGAAAAAGGTAAGTTTAAATAGCTTTAAAACGAAAGTGATTGGCTCCTGTCACTTCCACACCCCCTATAGGTAATTGTACAGGGAGTGTGGTATGACAGGAGCCAATGGGAGCCTTTTGGCAATTAGGCTCCCACTGTCTCTTTAAGAGCGCGCCCGAGACTCGCGGCGCGCTCTTAGTTTCAGGCGGGACACGTGACCGCCTCACGCGGTCACTGCCCGCCTTCCATCCAAAGCAGTTGGATGAGCCGCGCGCGGCTCGTGCAGCCGCAGGACCGCGCGCGGCTTGAAGAGAGGACCGCGACCGGCCCCCGGTTAAGGTAAGTAACGCTACACTGTCACGTAATGCGCGGGACGTTTGGTTTGCTCTGGGGGTAAGTGGTGTCATCACCCCCAATTTCAATGAGATAGCTGTCCCGGTCAATATTGTGGTGTGAAATACTTTTTTAATAATAATAATAATTTAAAAAAAAAACTGTCAACGAATATTCTGCTTGAGAATATTTGCTTTATTTACAGTTAAATATTCAACTTGCCAATTTGTTTATTCAATAAATAAATAGAATAATGGGAAACTGGGAGGAAAAAACATTCTTTTTCTGCATTTCTCACCAGTGGTGCTGCTCTATAGATCAAATGACAAAGCGTATATAAAACGCAGATTAGGAACTGTGTACGCACAAGAATCCAGTTTTAAATTTTACATACATTTTTTTATCTGTCATACCTCTGGCTGCTGTGTGGTACTGAGAGGCTCCAGTGGGAGCCATGTGGCAGCCTCAGTGTTCAGAGTCCTGTGTCACTCCTATCTGTCTGAATGCAATGCACTCTACACCCTCCACCTTGGAGGCCACTTGGCATTCTCTGGCTTCATGAGGATGCTTGGTTACTATGGCAACCCCGCACATAGTGCAGAAGTCCTGAAATACTATGTATTTTTATAGATAATTTCTAAAGGGTCGTATTTGTGTGACCCAAGGCGGCATACTTAGGGCGCACCAGCCCAGGGGGCACAAGATTCGAATGACCCGACAGTAGGGAAGCACACAGCATTCCCCCCTATGAGTCACTTAGTGTAGCGTGGCCGAGCGGAGTGGACTGCAGTATAGAAGCTTCAGTTTCCTGTACCTGGCTTGACTGACAGGAAGTGCTCACTAAAGACAGCACTTCCTGTCAGTACGACTAGGTACAGGAAACAAGCTCCTGTACCATGGTCTGCTCCGCTCGGCCATGCTACAAGATAGGTAGGATTGGCACCAGGGAAGGGATTGGAGTGGAAAACTAAGAGGTGAGGGGGAGGGCAGAGCGGACCACTAATGGGGGGGAGAGTGAGGAACACGAAGGGATGGGGCACAGGGAGCAAGGGAAAGGAACACTAAGGGACAGAGGGAGGGGGGGCACTAAAAAAGAGGGAAGGGAGGGGAGAAGAACACTAAGAGGGGGTGGGAAGAACACTAAGGGAGATGGGGGGCACTAAGAGATAGGTAAGAAGGGGATGAACACTTAGGGAGAGCGGGGGCCACAAAAAGAGTGGTTGGGGGGGGAGGAACAATAAAGGAGAAGGGGGGTGAAAGCAAAACACACAAAGGAGCACAAATAGTAAAAGACACAAAGGGGCTAGAGGAAATGGAGACACACAAAGGGGTTGAGGGGAGTAAGACACACAAAGGAGGGTTGTAAGAGCTACACAAGGGAGGTGTAAGACACACAATGCGGAAAAATAGGGGATAAGATACACTAAAGGGGGTATGACATTTTAAAAAAGGGGATAACACACGTAAAGATGCTTTCTTTGGGAGGGGGGGTGCCAAAACCATCTTCACCTGTGTACCCAAAAATCCTTTCACCGGTCACCCATCAGGTCACACCCCTTTGTGTGATTAATGCAGGGTGATGATGCTAACCAATAGCAATATAGTTTTCCCTATATACGTCCCTCTTAATTGGGATAATTGCCCTGCCATGGGTATGAACTTGTTAGTTTTTCTGTTACTGACCCAGCTTAGTTTTGACTATTCTGCTTTTATGGTATCCCTGACGATTTATAAGTACTTCTGGAATCCTTTATCTTGGCTTACTAACTGACATAGTATTTATGCCTATCTTCACGACATGTTAAGCCTGGCCACTTTAGGATCCAATATACATATCTCTATCAGATACACCTCACTGATGAGGCCCAATGAAGGCTGAAACAATTTTCCAGGGTTTCTGTATCACTTGTGCAGAGAAAACCTCCTGGCATTTTGGTTCTGGACTTCCCTTGTGGGTGGAATTAGTCTGATAGGCCTTGTAATATGTTCTCTCTGTAATAGCACAAGTGAGCAAAAACTATTTTGAGACCTGAGCAGGGATTTACTAAAGGGAAAGTTACTGAGTTTCTCTAGGCTTTTGTCTGTTCTAAGAATTCTGATATTCTCTGTTTTTGTTTCAATAAGATGGAGTTGTTAAAGTGTTCCTTTAACCCCTCACTACACCACAGTACCCCAATATCAGTAGGCCCTACACTAATTATAACATTGGAGTCAAATTAAATAGTTCTAGTGCTAAATAAACTAAAGTGTAATTAATTAGTTTGCTATTTGGGCAGACTAGATGGGCCGAATGGAACTGGTGAAAGAGCTGAGGTGAGACGGCCGCTCTCCTCGCTCTAGACACTTCAGGCACCTACTCCCCCCTCCCTTTGGACCAGTGGGGGATATCCCGGTCCCTGCTGGCATGGCCCGCATAGTCCTTCAGAACACAGAGGCCTGCTCCAACAACCTTGTGAGGCGGCTCCAAAACCACAAAGATGAACTCACTGAATCTCAAAGCCTAGCAGAGCAATATACTGACCTCCATAGCTCCTGGAGCCGTTCCATAGCCTCGGTGGATGCTATTTTTACAAATTTCTGTGCCAAGCTTCGTGAGCATTCAGAAACCCCCATCTCCAAGTCTGCAGAGATCAGCAGGAGGAAGCAGAGTAATGGCTCGGCACACTGGCGGATCCAGGGGAGGGGCAATGGGGCAATTGCCACCACTGAGATTCTCTCCTGCTGGCTAATGCAGGTCTGGTATTGTCCAAGTGCCAGCCCTGCAATGTGCCGTCCGCAGGCACATTGCTGGCAGCCGGCAGGGGAGGGAGGAAGAGAGGACCCGGGAGGACCTCCACTTTTTGGTAGGGAGTGGATAAGGGCTCTCGGGATGCCTCAAGTGCATAAGTATCCATGTCATGTGTTGAATGAAAATCAGACCAGACTTGACTGGATTAGGGAATTACAGGAAAAGTATGCACCAGTGTTTGATGGCCAATTAGGGACTGTAAAAGGACAACAAGTTTCCTTAGAATTAAAGGAAGGAGCAACACCGACATTTTTTAAAGCAAAAAGTGTGCCTTTTGCTCTAAGGGCTGGAGTGGAGGCAGAATTGAGGAGATTAGAGGAGCTGAATATCATCTCCCGGGTTCACAATAGTGAGTGGGCTTCGCCCATTGTTCCTGTGAGAAAACGAAATGGGGAGATACGGATTTGTGGGGATTTCCACATGGCTCTTAACACACAGCTCAAAATAGATAAGTATCCCCTTCCTAGGGTAGATTATATTTTTGCATCATTGGCAGGTGGCCAGTAGTGATGTCGCGAACCGTCCGCGAACTTGCCGCGAACAGTTCGCCACGGTTCGCCACGAACCGTTCGCGGCAAACTCCGGTCAGCTGACACATCCCTGCCAATCTCCGGAAGACCCTCCCTCCCAGACCCTCCCACCTCCTGGACAGCATCCATGTTGGCCAGCAATTCACCAAAATTGACTTGAAAAATGCATACCTACAGTTATCTGTACATCCAGATTCTCGACCATTACTTACGATTAATACCCATTTACGATTAATACCCATTCAGGTATAACCGTATGGTTTTTGACATTTCACCTGCACCAGCTGTCTGGCAGCAACAATGGACAAGCTGTTAGCTGGAATTCCTGGGACACAGTGCCTGTTAGATGACATGCTGGTGACGGATAAATCAGAAGAGGAACATAAACAGAATGTACAGGCAGTTTTGCAAAGACTTATGGAATATGGATTGAAAGTGAATTTAGATAAATGCCAATTCATGCAGCATCGTCTTGAATTTTGTGCTCATGTAATTGACAAACATGGGCTGCATACAACAGATGAGAAGGTCAAGGCATTACAGGATGCTCCAACTCCACAAAATGTGACACAACTAAGGTCTTATCTTGGTCTGTTAAATTATTACAACCGTTTTTTGCCAAATTTAGCTCATGTCCTGTACCCTTTGCATCGTCTTCTAGAGAGTAAACGACAAAGGTGCTGGACAGTAGAATGTGCTTCAGCTTTCCATAAGTCAAAAGAACTAGTGTGTAGTTCACGTCTTTTAGTACACTACAACTTGAAAAAGCCTGTTTCCATTGCTTGTGATGCATCACCTTATGTACTGGGAGCAGTCCTGTCTCATTCCATGGAAGATGGGACAGACAGGCCAGTGGCTTTTGCTCACAGCTGCAGAAAAAACTATTCTCAAATAGATAAAGAGGCTCTGGCAATAGTATGGGCAGTAAAGAAATTCCATCTTTATATATATGCTGGACCCTTCACACTGCTTACGGACCATAAACCTTTATTGACAATTTTTAACCCACAGAAAGGTATTTCAATCACTACAGCAGCAAGACTTCAGAGGTATGCCTTAACTCTAATCTCCGCTAAATCCACTACTCCATATTAATTCTCCTTGACCTCTCTGCTGCCTTTGACACTGTTGATCATGCTCTCCACCTTCAAATTCTTCAATCGCTCAGTCTCTGTGACTCTGTCCTCTCTTGGTTTTCCTCCTATCTCTCCCAACGCTCATTCAATGTCTCCTTTTCCAAGGATACCTCCTCCCCTCGTCCTGTCTCGGTTGGAGTTCCCCAAGGGTCTGTCCTTGGTCCTCTTCTATTTTCTCTTTATACTGCCTCTCTTGGTAAACTTATTGCCTCTTTTGGATTCCACTACCACCTGTACGCTGATGACAGTCAGATATACCTCTCCTCCCCGGACCTCTCCCCTGCCGTCCTGCAACGTGTCACTGCTTGCCTTTCTTCCATCTCTAACTGGATGTCCTCACGCTTTTCTGAAACTTAACCTCTTTACCTAGTCTTCAATCATTTAAGAAGGGCCTTAAAACCCATCTCTTCAGATGGCCTCCCAGAGTAATCTCTACCTTACATACCTGTCTCCTGCTCTCTCCTATGGGACAGTGCTTTGCTCTCTCCTCCAGCTCTGCTTCACTTCTACTTGATATTTCCTGTCCTAATGTTTCTAATACCCCACCTCCTATAGTCTGTAAGCTCGTTTGAGCAGGGTCCTCTTCAACCTATTGTTCCTGAAAGTTTTGTTGTAATTGTCCTATTTATTGTTACATCCCCCTTCTCAAAATATTGTAAAATGCTACGGAATCTGTTGGCGCTATATAAATGGCAATAATAATAATAATAATATCTCTGGGCGCTTATCAGTATCAGATACAATATCGTCCAAACACTCTGCATTCTCTAGACTTCCATTGAAAATGGATTCACAATTAACTACCACAGAAAGATCTACAATATATTTTAGCGAGGTGATAATAGCCAGAGAAATTGCACAGGAGACAACCAAGGACTCTTTGCTGAGGGAAATTCTTATTTTTGTACGCAAGGGTTGGCCACTAAAGACTCCAATACATCTTAAGTCATTCCAAACAAGAGCTCAGGAGTTATCAATTTGAGATGGCTGCTTAGTCTGGGGAGAAAGGGTGGTTATTCCTTTTGTGTTACAACAACAGATTCTTGAAATTTTACATGCAGGTCATCCTGGCATAGTCCGCGTGAAGCAGAAGGCAAGAGGTCATGTATGGTGGACAACCATTGATGAGGATATTGCCCGTTATGTTTCAAGTTGCACTGGTTGTGCACAAGCACAGTGTGACTTGCCACATGGTGCCGTACAACCTTGGACCTGGCCTCTATCACCATGGCAGAGAATTCACATAGACTTTGCTGGACCAGTGGAAAATAAAATGTATCTGATTGTGGTAGATGCACATTCTAAACAGCCAGAAGTTCTCTTCAAGTCGCAGACCACTGCAGGATAATGGACCGCAGTTTGTTTCTGGACAATTTCAGGCTTTTCTCGAGGAAAACGGTATTCGTCATCATCGTTCAGCACCGTATTATCCTTCTACTAATGGTCAAGCAGAACGTTTTGTTCAAACATTAAAGGGTTTTCTGAGAAGTCTGAAAGCAGAAGGAAAGAGACCTGAACATCATTTGTCTGAGTTCCTTCTACAGTATCGAAATACACCTCATCCAACCACTGGACAACCTCCAGCATGCCTTATGTTAGTCCGTGAACTCAGGACAAAGTTGGATCTGCTAAAACCAGAGATTCAACAAAGGGTCATCCAGCAACAATCGAAGATGCAAGTCGGAAAAGCAGGCCATTGTTACCAGACAGTAGATTCTGTTTGGATGTGTGTATATGATCAGGAGAATCATTGGAAAGAAGCAGATAAAGGAAGTTCTGGGGCTGGCGCACTATAAAGTTTTAACCTCTGATGGATGTTACACACAGAGACATACAAATCAACTTCGACCATGTATAACAGACAACCTATCAAAGTGGGTAGGGCCACTCATGTAACCAGACACTGATATCTGGCATGGAGTTTGGCATGATGACATTTCTGAAGTCTGCAATACACCTGGTACAGAGGCTTATGATGTAATAGGGGATGATTTGGAGGAAATACCTCATGAAACTCAGGAACAAGAACTGCCAAGCCACAGTTCAAGTAACCATGAAGGCTGTGGTCATGAAAATACTGGCCATTCAACAAGAGAGAGAAGGGCCACAAACCGCTGGCAACCAGAAGATCCATTAAGGGACTATAGTCGGAGAAACTCCACAGTGAGAAGGCAGAAATGGTATCCTAGTAGGAGTAGAATAAGCTGTCCTGAAAAAAAAAGATTGTAGATCTTGAAGATGATGGACAGAATGATGCAGATTAAGGACACATTTTTAAATAGTTCTTTTATTATTGTTTTTACTATTTTGTTTTGTTTTCTTTCTTTGGTTGAGAAAGGAAGGAGATGTGATGTATGGGCGGTTGGGCTGTGTATGAGTGTGTGAGTATATGAGTGTATGTATTGTGATGTATGGGCATTGGGCAGTTGGTGGAATGTTCCAGGGATTTGAAATGGCGGCTGCAGAAACCCTGTGTTACAAGGCTGCAATATGAAGATCCTGTTATATATGTATTAGTAAAGTTAGTACTTCATTATACAGGAAGTATTGGCTGATTTGTACAAAACATCACACTGCCCCCCATACACTCATACACTGCCCCCACACACACTGCCCCCCCATACACACACTGCCCCCACACACACACCAGTGCCCCCCGAGATCCGAAGTTCTCCCCTGCAGGGCCGGTGCTATCCAAGCGCCAGCTCTGCTAAGTGCCTTCACGGACCGGAGGGGAGAGCTGGGCGGCTGGCAGGGAGGGAGGAGGGAGAGGAAACCAGGGAGCTCTTACCTCCAGCTGAGCTCCACCAGTTCTCCTCTCGCGAGCACAGAGCGTTGCTGTGGTAACTCAGGAGGTGCAGGCTAGAGTTCACTCCCCACTAGAACCACCAGGGATTCCACCGGACCACCAGGGATTGGAAGTAATATCCCCTCTCCCAGGGCAAAGGTAAGAAGGGAGGGGGGATATAAAGAATATAAAATAATGTATTTTTAATTTAAAAAAAAAAAATTGTTTTGCTCTGCCCCCTCCAACTACACATACACTTCCCCCACAGCCCCCCATACACACAGACTTATCCTCCACACACACTGTGGTTTCTGCAGAAGCTCTTGACAGTTTCAAATAGCAAGCATCCAATAGGAGACTGTTAGTGACTGTGAAATGAGAAAAAAGGACATACCTGAAACATGCATTTCTTAGCAATGATGCTGCCATAAAGACCAACATTTATACAATATACAGGTTAAGTAACAGTGCACACACACACAAGGTTTTACATGTTACAAGGGCACTCAAAAACACCTATCTCAGAATACAAATATGGGGATTCATAGTTACATAGTTACATTGTTATGTTACATAGGCTGAAAAGAGACATGTGTCCAGCAAGTTCAACCTGTCTGACATTTGTTTTTGCTGTTGATCCAAAAGAAGGTAAAATAAAAACAGTTTGGAGCACTTCCAATTTTGCAACAAACTAGGAAAGAAATTCCCTCTTGACCCCAGAATGGCAGTCAGATTTTATCCTTGGGTCAAGAAGCTATTACCTGACATTGAAAAATTCTATCCTTGAATATTCTGTTTTTGCAAGTATATCTCTAGTTACTGTTTAAACATCTGTACGGGCTCTGATAAAACCACTTCTTCAGGCAGAGAATTCCATATCCTTATTCTTTTGGTAAAAAACCTTTTCCTTTGCCTGAGACTTAATCTTCTATCTTCCAGTGTAAACGCATGTGTCCTATATAAAGTTCTGTTTGTGAACAGATTTCCACATAATGGTTTGTATTGGTCCCAGATATATTTCTATAATTTCATCATATCCCCGTCAAGTGACATTTTTCTAAACTAAAAAGGTTTAAAGAGGTTTCAATTTGTTAACCTAAATTCAATTCCCTTTTTCTCTTTACTATTTAACTTTGGAGTTCAGAGCATAATCATTAAGCACCCCACCCCCTGGCTCCAGATGCCCCTTCAGATATGTCCAAATTTGAGGAGGTTTTGGATAGTAATTATGTTTTATTTGGTATAGATAAGATATATGATATGCATTGTGAGTATATACATCAAAGCATTGTCACTGTAGTTTAGATTTGACACTGCATTTTTTGTATCATGTTTTTTTTTAATCACATTAACATTGTATTTATATATATATATATATATATATATATATATTCAAAATGCTCTTACAACTGATTATTTAAATACACTTTAGCTCATTTAGCTCTAGCAATATTTAGTTTGTCTCCTACATTGGTTACTGTGAAGTAGTGGTAAGACTTACCATATTATGGCCAGGTGGTTGAACTGAATCCCTATATTTGTTTGCTGAGATACGTGATTTTGAGTGTCCTTGTAACATTTAAAACTGTATTTTTATGTGTGCGCTGTTCTTTAACCTGTATAGTGCCTCTAAAATAGACAAAGTGAACCTGACTGGACATTCTTTTCCTCTTTCTGTTGACCCTCTAAACTACTGGGATGAAGCCATATATTCAAGCATATATTGTGGGACCCCTTACACAGCTCAAGGCCTGGTGGCACAGTGCAAGCTCCCAGAAACTTTCTGACTTGTATAGTGAAGATAGAGCCCAAGAGACTCCATCTTCTGCTTTTGGCAGTGGACAGGTCCTCTCCATTTCTTGTGATCATCTGCATTGTGACACAGTTCAAAATGTAATCCACACAGGCAAATGCCAAAAAAAACAAATATCCACAAAATGAATCATAAAGTAAAACCCAAACCAAATCATATCCATGTGCATTCCCTGTACAGAAATAAGCCAATTGGTGCTTGTGGTGTGACGTGAAGCACCCATGGAAGGTGCCACTAAGGCTTTAATATTCTTACTGGTATGTATTTTGTCAGCTTTTATATTTAATGCAATAGACTGATTGTTAGGATTGTCTGTTAGCTTATATTTTTGTGTTTTCATAGCTATCATTTTTTTTTATATTTTAATTTTTTTAGTGCGATATATGTGACCCAGGCATATACAGACAGACTGTTTTGGGATAGAGAGTCTGTTAATTATGTTTATCATGTTGATCTGATTTATTTTATTTATTTTATTATTGATACTATGTACATGGTATGTTTATTTAATAAAGTTGGTTAATATTTTTATTGATTGTTTATTGGTCCTTATTTATTTATCATTGCCCAGTTTCTATTGTCATATCCATCAACAACTGTCCAAGTGAGTGAGTGTTTTCTGTTAAAGGAAACATATTTAATACAGAACATTCACAAATGTTCCAGCAAATAATGGAGGAAATACCTTCCTCAAATTCAATCTCCAATTCTTAAATCTGGCAGGGAATTAAAAAAACAAAAACAAATTAAATTACTCATGCTATTGCTACTCCTGCTTTTTTTTTTTTTTTACTTCATTGTAGTGGTTTTACTCTGCCTGGCTAAAACTGTGGTGTGACCATGTCTGCTAACTTTGCATATGTAGTTGGTAGAAATTAATTGGGCACTGTTTTTTTTTTTGTTTTTTTTGTTTTTTTACACTCTGAAGAAAGGTCTCTCTTGCTACAGACTAAATGTGTGGGAGAGCTCTGTTCTTGTTAGAGTCATAGAGGTGAGTGGGCTGTCAAATAGCCTCTCACTTTTTAATTTTATTTGTTTTAAACATATATTATTAGCAGCTTAAACTGTACGCAGTTTATGAGGGAGAGTGAATTAAGCAGGATCAGTCATAACTGAGGTTGTTTGTAATTTCCATTAATGGAAAAATGTTTGAGTGAAGTGTGACTCAGGAAGACACCATTAGAGATCTGAAGAAAATCGTTACAGCCGAAGCAGGTACCTGATTTGAAAAAATTAAATTAAAGAAATCATCATCTTCAAAGACCATGTATCATTTAGTGACTGTACAATTCATGAAGGGATTGACCTTGAGATGTATTTGTCAATTAACCTTTCTTCTCTTTGTGAGAACCCATACTCACACCCTAATATGGAAGAAATTGCTGATCCTGGGACTTTTCCATCAAGTCCACCATTAGGAGTGCAGCCTTTTGTTATTGTTAAAATTAGAATTCTATAGAAATAAATACTCAGTTTATAAGTTGATAACTCCATTGCTTTTGTAATAAAGAGTTTATTTTGTTAGAATAATGTTCTGATTTTATGGTTTAATATTACTATTTTAATTGCAGTTATATCACCCTGACTAGCTGAGTCTTTTGGTTTGATTATGCATGCTACTTACACAAGTGTAAGTATAAGTTGATAAGCACAGTTTTTAAGAAAAATAAAACTAAAAAAATAAGGTCACTCATATCACAGACTAAACGTGATGAAAACTTTGTTCTTTTTAGGATGGCAGGGATGAGTGGGTTGATTGATATAGCCAGACCAGCGGAAATCCTCATCTTCATTTAATCTAAGGTCCCGGGACATTATGTATAAAACTGTATCATTTCGGGGCATGGCCTGACCGCTGAAGGAGATGGACGTTTAGGCGATCAGCTCCAGGACAGAACCCGCTCACAGCAGCAAATAGAAGAGCAAAAAACATATAAACAGCACCCAATCTGAAGGGGATAGCCATGCAGATGATGGCACAAAGGTCGGTTAAAAAAAAATAAAATCTCAAGACAGCAAAAATGCAAATCGCGGCCCTGTCGTCGCCGACACGCCGCACACAAGATGGCGCTAGTAGGCCTGCATCACCGGCCACGAGTTCCGGACGGAGCGACGAGATCACCATCTCAACAAAACTTGCCCCTGCCACTGATTCTTCGATACAGAGAATGTTAACAGAACTAAGGGCATCTCTACAAGTGGACTTTGCCTAAATGGCGGAAGAAATCAGAGCAGATATAAGGAGCTTGGGCGAACGCATGGATTACCTGGAGACGAAAACAGAAGAAATAATCACAGCACAGAACAATGTAGCCTCTGCATATGAAACATTAGAAGCAAAAATTGACTCTATACTTACCAAACTAGCGGATCATGAGGATAGGGACAGAAGGAATAACATCCGCATCTGCGGAATACCAGAAGAGGTAGGCCCAGCAGACCTAGGGACATACGCAAGACAGCTATTCCAAATATTACTACCCAGCACCCCTGCTCCGGCCCTGCTGCTGAATAGGATCCATTGGCTGCCCAGACCTAAGCATCTACCACCGACAGTACCCAGAGACACAATCACAATGCACAACAATAATACACTATTACACCACAAAAGAAGAAATTATGCAAGCTGCCAGGAAAACACAACCACTGCCAGGTGAATATGACAAGATCCAACTATACACAGATTTGTCAGCAGCCACCTTGGCGACACTGAGGGCTTTCACACCAATTACCAAGGTACTCTGCATGGAAAATATCCCATACAAATGGGGGTTTCCGACACGGCTTATAATACGGCATAATGGCACAGAATACCATGTACTTACCCATGTACTTACTGCTCACTGAATGGAGAATGACTAGGGAGGAAAACGCCAACAGTTTCCCGAAACAGAGACATTCTCCCAGATTGCCAATGAAACTGACTAATACATGGTTACCTGCAGCCGCAGCTAAGTAAACACCTATTGCTTGATGTATATGTTTTCTTAATACCTTGTTAGTACCAAAGATTAAGTGCATTTTATATGTAATAGTTTCATTTATTAATGTGGTTACAATGTAATATGCGACACCTGACACTGACCGCACCAATACTCATGCACCCCTATGATATGGGACACAACTGCAAGGGGTCTTCCCCACGCACATTATAGTACCTTTAATATGAAGCCAAATATGGGTTCTCCCCCCCTCCCCAATGGGCTTCTAGGCCTAATAACTAACCTATGAACAAGTCTCACTTTGGAGACACCGTTAATGTATATAGTTTGTCTTATGTTTTTTGTTCTCCCCACTATCAGTTTTCCCCTCCACTTTGGAATGACAACAACAGTCTAGTGACCTCTCAACCTCCGACAGCTAAACAGACTACTCGAAGGGCAAACTCCATGCTAATGCAACATATATACAACAAACCAAATAAAGGAAATCTAGCCTACCCCACACTAAACCAGCGACAAACCAAAATAGCCCAACACCTTAAACATGACGCTTAACAGTCTCTCCTTGAATGCCAAGGGCCTAAACTCACCCCACAAACGCAGGCTAGCCCTCATGGAGGTAAAGAAACATGAGGCGCAAATACGAGGAAACACATTTCCAAACCAATCACCAACCAAAATTCTCCGCTAAACAATTCCCGATAGGATACCAAAGTCCACAGACAAAGTTAAAACAACTACTATGAAACAACGGATACGGTCCACTAATCTCCTGCGAAATACACTCAGAAACCATGGATTCCTCGACGTGTGGAGATCTCTCAACCCCCTACAAAAGGACTATACATTCCACTCCTTAAGCCATACATCATACTCACGGATAGATAGATTCCCACTCCCAAATTCCCAAATCACGAAGGTAGCTAAAACGCATAAAGGAGACAACACATGGTCCGACCATGCCCCTATCACACTAACACTCACGACAGAGTACCCCATCCATGGAAGATGGTCCTGGTGCCTTAATGATACACTTTTAATGGACCATACATTGGTCGCACAGCTACAAGAGGAACTGGAGTCATACTTCACACTGAACAAAAATGAAGACATACAAACCGAAACCCTATGGCAGGCACACAAGGCTGTTCTATGGGGCCAATGTATAAAACACTCCAGCTACAACAAAAAACAACGCCTCTGAGCATACACCAATATACTCACAGAACTAGCCACACTTAACCAGGCAAACAATCACCTTCTCACGACACCACGACAAGAATTCTCCAACTCCAGACCCAACCAAAAGACAAAGAACTAGCAAAGACTACCTATTTACTTACAAAGATGAAACATAAATTCTTTAAAGAAGGCAATAGAGCTGGGAAAATTCTAGCAGCCCAACTTAAAGCATGAACCTCAGTAGCAAAGATTGCATATCTTCAGACAGACGGGGTGTGCAAACTCACTAACCCGCAAGACATCATAGAAGAATTCGGGATATATTATAGCAAACTCTATAACCTAGCCGCAGATATTTCTACGTCTAAACCGAACCAGGCTGACATTGATGACTTTTTTACGAGATGTCAACCTTCCACCCATATCAGCTGAAGACTGCTGAACTATCACATGTAGAGAGCCAGGGTACAGAAGGTCTATTGCTGGCCTTAGATGCAGAAAAGGCCTTTGATAGACTTAATTGGGCCTATATGACATCAGTCTTGAACAAATACAACTTCCTCACAAAATTCACAAGAGGCATAATAGCATAATATGGGCAGCCATCTGCACAAGTTTCTAACTCAGGATTGTCTCGGTTCCCTCTAATCTCACAAATGGCACAAGGTAGGGTTGTCGCTATCTCCCCTCTTGTTCATTTTGTCACTAGAACCACTAGCCCACAAAATCAGACAGGACCCGTTGATTACGGGAATACAAATCCGCAACACCAACTACTGCCTGGCCATGTTCAGCTTTCCCTGAGTCACCCTGAATCTTCATTACCACAGCTATTATCCCTACTGACAACCTATGGTCATGTGTCTTATTATAAACTCAATAAAGCCAAAACGCAAGCATTACCAATCAACCTAAAGGCGCACCAAATCCAGAGACTATGAAACACATACCAGTTCGAATGGAGACACAATCACCTCACGTATCTAGTGGTCAAAATAGCCCTTCATAGACAAAGGATGATATCCCTCATCTGCATCCCACTCACAAATATGTGCAATTCCGCGTTCCAAAACTGGAGAAAAGGTCACTTATCCTGGTTGAAAAAATACAAACTATCAAAATGATGGTGCTACCAAAGATCCTATATATCTTCTGAATGTTACCTCTACAAATCCTGACTCTCTGGTTCAAGAACATTCAAAAAATGCTAAACAAATTTGTCTGGGAAAAAATGAAACCACGCATACCTATCTCCCTCCTCCAACTACACCTGAAAGGGGGAGGCTTAGGATTACCTAAACTACAAACCTACTACAAAGCAGCCACACTCGAGGCAGCAATCAGACTTAATGCCCCAGAAAACATCTTCCAATGGGCAGACATGGAAAAGGAACATTCAGACAACAAGAAATTTGATCCACAAGCCCCTCTAACAACACTGGGGGCGGTCTCTCCATGGCTATCATTGAGATCATGGACAACTCAGGGAATATTCCTATACTCAACGACATTACCCTTACCTGACCTACAACAGAAATATTGATTACCAAATTCCTTTATTTTTCCATACCTTCAACTGAAAAGCCTAATTAACACTAAAGTCGAGTTCCGATGACACGCCGCAACCGCTACAAAGGATTATCAGAAGATGCTCCTAGACAAATGCCACTCAGCCCCATTGAGACCAAAATCCCTATCTTTATGCTACCAAGCCTTGCTGGACAGAAAAACACCACATTCCTTTAAATACACAATACAATGGGAAAAAGAGGGAATACCCAAGCTTACTGACGATCAGTGGCTTAAATTGCTAAACGCGCTTCAAGGCATCACCTCTTGTTTCTCAAATGTGGAAGCCCACAAAAAAGTGGTATACTGGTGGTACCTTACACCACAACGGCTGACGAAAATATATCCTACAATAAGACCCACCTGCTGGAGAAGCACGCAGTTTGTAATATATTATGATTACATACATGTACTACATACATATATTGCTTAATACATACACAAACTGTCCAGTAGAGACACACACTGCCTAATACATACACACACAGTCTAATAGACACACAGACACTGCATAATACATTCACATATAGAGTCTAAAAGACACACAGACACTGCCTGATACATACACAGTCTTACAGACACATAGACAGTGCCAAATATATACCGACAAACACACACAGTCTAACAGACACTGCCTAATACATACACAAACACACACAGTCTAATAGACACACATGCACTGCCTAATCCACACACACACACAGACACAGCCTAATACACATCTGCAGACACAGCCTAATACACAAAAGAACAAAGGTATGTGTGTGGCGCTCTCTATCTGCAAATGAGCAGCAATTCATCTACAAGGAATCCTCACAACATTGTGAAAAACAAACAGAGAAAAACAAACAGAGAAAAACAGTGGTGGTGGACCACACTGAAGTTATACAAAAGGAAATAAAGAAAGTATATAATTACATACAATTGATGGAAGAAAATTCTGTATGCCTTAATGCCTTAATAAAAAGAACAAAAAAAACATAATAGTGCAATACAGTTATATAATATATGTAGATAATATTAGCAATGCCAATGGAACACTTACACTTTCTAGAGCCAATGTAGCTCTTTTTTTGTACACGTAGACAGTATAATCCCCATCTAGGGATACAATGGTGAGATCCAGGAGTCTTAGTCCAGGTAGTAGTAGATATAGGGAGATATAAACAGAGAGAACTCCAATGTGTAATATTTTGGAATGAAAGCTCATTTGGAACTCAACTGTAGATGAATAAAACGGTTTAATACCGTCACTTTAAGAATATTTGCTTTATTGATTTTAGGTATTTTGAATTTAACAATCTTCAGAAATAATATAAATTGTAAATAATATTCCATGAAATAAATGCAGGATGTGGCTTAGTAGAGAAGTAAAACAAGAGATAAAAAATAAGAAAAGGGCATTTAAAGCATTTAAAGCGGCACTGTCATGCCGAAACCCGTTTTTTTTTTTAACCCCCCTCCCGCCTCCACTACATCCAATTGACCCACTAGTCACCCCCAAATGCCCCTAAGCCCCCCACATTACCTATTTTTTAATCCTTATTTTCTGCCCCGATCTTGATTCAGGGCGCCGCCATCTTTGTGTGGGTAGGTGAAGTCCCTGTGGGACACGTCATCAGCCCACACTAGGCAGACACTGAGATTCCCGCACATGCCCAGTGAAACACCTGGACATGCGAACGGGAATTTCATCTATTCATTCATTCATCAGACAAACGAATGAGTGAATAGAAAGAACAGCCGAACAAACAAACACAATGTATCAGTGTATCTGAGTATCAGTGTATGTTTGTTCGTGCAGTTTATTACAAGGAGGGAGCTACCGGCGTGCAGCTCCCTCCTTGTAATATGTAACTATAGAAGTGGCAGGGAGCAGTGCTCCCCACCACTTCATAAGCCCCCCAGTACCCCCTCTCACTCTATGGGGGTCAATATGACCCCCATAATAGCACAAGAGAGATTTAAATCTCCCAAATGCCCCTACTCACTATACCGCGAGTAGGGGCATGTCTACTAAACAGTGAGCAGCCTGTGGCTGCTCACTGTTGAAAAAAAAAGACGTAAATTACAATAAGGGGGGGCGGACCTATTGTCCTCCCCCCTCCCCCACCCTGAGCGTCAGGTGGGGGCCATAAAGATAATGGGGGGGGGGACCTACTGTCCTCCCCCCGGCCTCCACCCCTGAGCGGTGGGTGGGGGCCCCAATAAAACAATAAGGGGGGGGACCTACTGTCCTCCCCCCCTGGCCCCCACCCCTGAGCGGTGGGTGGGGGCCCTAATAAAACAATAAGGGGGGGGACCTACTGTCCCACCCCCACCCCTGCGCGGTGGGTGGGGGCCCCAATAAAACAATAAGGGGGGGGGGACCTACTGTCCTCCCCCCCTGGCCCCCACCCCTGCGCGGTGGGTGGGGGCCCTAATAAAACAATA
>OW240912.1:294749747-294897185 GCA_933207985.1 Pelobates cultripes
GGGCCCCCACCCACCGCTCAGGGGTGGGGGCCAGGGGGGGAGGACAGCAGGTCCCCCCCCCCTTATTGTTTTATTGGGGCCCCCACCCACCGCTCAGGGGTGGGGGCCGGGGGGGGAGGACAGTAGGTCCCCCCCCCTTATTGTTTTATTAGGGCCCCCACCCACCCACCGCGCAGGGGTGGGGGCCAGTAGGTTCCCCCCCATCTTTATTTAGGGCCCCCACGGGCATGGGGGGGGGGGGTTTATTAGTTTTTTTTATTTATATTTTTTTTACAGTGAGCAGCTATAAGCTGCTCACTGCTTACTACACATGCCCCTACTCGCGATATAGCGAGTAGGGGCATTTATTTACTAATACTAAGTAATCTTTACTTAGTATTAGTAAAGTTGGCTGAAAGACCAATTTAGGTCTTTCAGCCTTTTAGTAGATAGCTCCCTGATACCGTGGGAATTAGGGAGTTATCTACTAAGCGGCTGCAAAATGCAGCCACAGCAATGAATAGGATTAGAGTTTCATTCATTAGAATGAAATTCCGATCCGAATAAAATGCCGAATTGCGTTCTAAAAGAAACGAACATACTGTTGTCATTCAGTTAGAACGCAATTCGGCAGTTTCATGTAAAATGACAGGAAGCATTGTGGGAACACTGAGGAAAGCTAGGGATCATGGGAAAATTGCTCTGACCAGCGGAAATGAAGCACACTTTGCTCCTCCGCTGGTCAGAGCTGGTCAAGCGGAGGAATCCTCCATAAGGCAAAGAGTCCCTACTTTGTCTTATGATTTTAAAGAAAACTAAAGAAGACAGGAAGAAATGAAGAACAGATCCTGAGAGAGGGGGAGAAGAGGAAGAGATTGAGGAAAGGTAAGTTCGACATGACAGTGCCGCTTTAAATCAAACAAATCAGAGGCATCCTATAAGAAGATATAAGGAAGGAAATGAAAAAATAATTGCCAAAGAGAGCAAAACCAACCCCAAAGCATTCTTTAAGTACATAAATTCTAAAAAAACAAAAAAATTTAAGATGAACTCTGTAAAGGGATATGGCATAGACTTCCTATCCACACCAATGCAACACTACCCCCCACGGGAAATCCAATTTTCCCAACAAGACACAACCCTTGTCACCAAGGAGATACGAAATGTGGTAAGAAAACAGGCCATTACAGAAATCCCTGTGAACACACCAGGGTATGTGAGCAACCTATTCCTAGTTGCCAAAAAAGGTGGCTGTGTTCACCCAGTGATCAATTTGAAACACCTCAACACTTACGTAGCATACAACCATTTCAAAATGGAGGGAATACATTGTCTAAGAGACCTCCTCCAGCCATCAGATTGGATGGTAAAGTTAGACCTACAAGATGCGTACCTCATGGTACCGGTGGCCCTACAACACCAGGACTTCCTGCAATTCATATGGCAGGGCAGGAAATGGAGATTCTCATGTCTCCCGTTCGGACTATCTTCGGCCCTGTGATGCTTCACCAAACTGATGAAGCCTGTAGTCGCCTTATTGCGCAGTCGAGGAGTACGTCTCATAATCTACTTACACGACATCCTCATTATGGGCCAATCTTCGCAACTTGCCGAAACCCATCTACACTGGACTCAGACTCTGCTACAAAACCTGTTTTTTCTTGTCAATTGGGAGAAATCCATTCTGGTTCCCACACAACACATAGAGTTCTTGGGCCTCATCGTGGACTCTACGGCTCAAACCTTACATCTGCCAATAACAAAACTGAACGGTATAAAGAAAGAAATCAGACGCACGCTGGCAACGCCCCAGCTCACTATCAGACAATTGGCAAGGGTGATAGATCTTCTAGTGGTCTCTATACAAGCCATTTTTCAAGGCCCTCTACATTATCGGGCATTACAACACCTACAAGCTTCCCATTTGAGAGACGGGGTAGACTACTCAGACTGGATCACCCTAAACGCAGAAGCAAACTAAAATGGTGGCTCCTCCATATGGAAGCCTGGAATGGTCGCGCCATCTTTGTCACCACACCAGACCTCATTATAGAATCCGACGCGAGTTTACTCGGTTGGGGTGCACGCTGTGGGAATGTATCTACAGGTGGCAGATGGTCCGACATGGAATCATCCCTCCATATCAATTGCCTGGAACTTCTCGCTGGATCCTTTGCGATCCGCAGCTTTTCGCCAACCCATGCCCAGTGCTCTATTCTTTTGAAGTTGGACAATATATCAGCAGTTTGGTATATCAACCATCTAGGGGGCATGAAATTGAGGATTCTGGCGAACATGGCACGAGATTTCTGGCAATTCTGCCTGTCACAAGGCATTTCAGTCACAGCAGAATACATTCCCGGTCTATGCAACACCACTGTGGATTGGTGCTCACGACACCTCAGGGACCCAAGCGACTGGCGACTGAGCCCCAGGGTCTTCAAGGAGATCTGGTCATTCTGGGGCCCCTTGGACAAAGATCTCTTTGCGTCCCGCTTAAATGCACAAATACCCAGATTTGTCAGCTGGAGACCGGACCCATCTGCTCTGGCAAGATTGGGCGTCCACAAGGAATTATGCCTTTCCACCGTTTGCATTGATCCCACGTTGCCTACTGCAACTGCGTCGCCAGACGGGAACAATGGTGATTGTGACACCGTTATGGCCTTCCCAGCCATGGTTCCCTCCCCTCTTAGAGATGGCGATAGATATACCCCGCATTCTCCCACACTTCGAGTACCTCCTCCAGGACCTGGACGGATCCCCTCACCCCTTGATACAACAAGATCTTCTCCATCTCACAGCGTGGTTGATTTCAGGGGACCTTGGGCAATCCAGGGAGTTTCGGAGGCAACTCTCCAGCTTCTCGAGGGCGCATGGGCACCCGGCACGAGACAGGCTTATAAGTCTGCTTGGAACAGATGGCGTGATTGGTGCCTGGATCGAGATTTGGATCCCATATCGGCTCCTTTGACTTCGATCCTTCAGTTCCTGACTTCACTATTTCAAGATGGCAAGGCCTACCGTACGGTAAACCTGTATCGTTCGGCCATTTCGGCTTCACATCGGGATTTAGATGGAATCCCGACAGGAAGACAGCCAATGATATGTAGACTTTTACGCGGCATGAAATTTGCACACCCACCGTTACCACGATATTCAGTACTATGGGATGTCTCCATCGTTCTCATTTTTCTAGAAGCATGGCCAGACAATGCAGTCATGTCTCTGAAACAACTATCTGCTAAACTAGTGATGCTCCTGTGCCTCATATCCTGTAAGAGAGTTTCTGATGTCAGGGCTTTAGACCTCACCACACGCTCCTACACCCCCAAAGGGGTCACCTTCGATATTTCTTGAAGAACAAAAACATCATCAAAGAATGTGACATACCCAGCGTTTCCAGACAGGCCACTCCTATGCCCGGTCAAATGCTTACAAACTTACGAATCTCGTACCTCAACGATATGATACATAACGAAACATGAACTCTTCATCTCATTCCAAAAAACACACCTTCCAGTTTCCACTCCAACACTATCTCGCTGGGTTAAGTGGATTATGTCCTCAGCAGGCATTGACACTTCATTGTTCGCACCTCACTCTGTTCAGGGAGCGATGGCCTCCAAGGCCTCCTCGATTGGTTGCTGACTTGAAGACATTATGAAAGCGGCCGATTGGTCATCAGAATCCACCTTTTGTGATTTCTATTTTAAACCTATTCAACACTTCGCGGGAACGGTAGTCTCCCAGCTTTAAACCAGCATAATAGGAGCCTCCGTGTCTTAATAAAATTCACAGATTTGACTATTACCATGACGTAAAGTCATGATTTTATTAATGACATGGAGGCGAGTATTATCCCTCCCACCCGACCCGAGGAAGGAGGGAATTTGGGTAAGTTGATCTCAAGGTAAGTCCTGAATTGGGAAGTTTCTTCGTAATGTTATAAATGTTTGCTTGATCTTAACCACAAAGGTCGGATTACTGGTAAGTGGGTGCACGGTAAGTCCTGATGTCATGGAGTTTACCTCCGGTTATGTTTCTCAACCATTACTAGGCTTTCACAATAGCGTAAACTACAGACACTCTATCCACAATGCCTGGTAATGTTGCATACATCCAGTTTTATACTAGAATATTACCATATTTCTCCTTTTTCTACAGCCTAACCTACGTCTCATTATGGATATTACATTGGTACCCGGATTAATTTTCTCAGTTTGATGGATATCATTCTTCGGGATCGCAAATAAAGAGGAATAGGATTGGTTGACAGAACCTATTATGCTGGGGAGAAGAACCTGATTGGCTGTTACCGTTGCAAAGGAGACACTGCTCTCAGACTGTTAATGTTATGTACTGGTTATGTTTTCAAATTTTTTCTTTGCTGCTGAAGGAAATAAAGAAAGAGTGCAGCATAATACTCGCCTCCGTGTCATTAATAAAATCATGACTTTACGTCATGGTAGTAGTAAAATCTGTGAATTAATGTGTTACATTCAGACAGTTGATATAAAATCTTCTTATTTATGCAAAATAAATCAAATACACAAAGAAAAGCAAAGATAAATACAAAAACCAAGACAACACAAGTAAACCACCACCTATACAGAGCAGGAGTACTTTCTTACTAATATATCAATATTCCCTTCTTCTTCTCTCTTTTTCCTTTCTTTTTTCTTTCCCTTCCTTTTTTTTCTTTTTTTTTTCTTTTTTTTCTTCCCCCTTTCTTCTTTTCTTTTTCTCTTCTTTTTATATATAAATGAGAAAAATGGGGAAAAGGGACCAGAAATATATTACCATTAAATGTTGGAAAGTTTTTGAAGCCAATTTGAATACCATATAGTTTTTTTTGAAAGAGCAGTGGTATTAGTTATAATAACTTTTTTCATAGTTAACTGAAATATAATTTGATCAATCAAACTGGATTTCTGGAATAGATTAGAAGACTTCCATTGTCTGGCTATATAAATTTTGACAGCAACAAAACAATGTATAACAAAGCAGATATGTACGTGCGACTTTAATTGCCAATTCAGATGCAAAAGGGCGATGAACGGATTTTGATTAAGTTTAATACGTATAGCTGTATAAAGGATGTTAAACGCCCATATCCACAACGGTTTGACTAATGGACAGTCCCACCATATATGCATATATGTGCCCAAACATGAGCCACACCTCCAACAGGTGGAATCATATGTTTCATACATACTTGTCAATCTTGTTGGAGTAAAATACCATCTGTGTACTACCTTAAAATGGCATTCAGTCAGAGTTAAACAATGTATATATTTATTTACATTAGTTAAAGAAGTTAGCCAGTCATTAAGGGGAATCACTAGATTGAATTCCTTCTCCCAGATATTAATCAATTTATAAGGTATTATCCTAGATTCATCAAGCAAAGAGATAGCAACAGAGGTAACCTTAGAAACCGTTCGATGGCTAAATAGAGTTTCCATTGTCTTGGCCAACGGAAAAGAAGTTGGAATAACACATTTCTGTATGAAATGTTTGATTCACAGATAAGTAAATATCTCTCTGGGAGAAATATGTATATTACCAACAATCTGTTGCAAAGACTGGATATTATCTCCTTGCATAATATCTGAAATAGTTAATGAATCAATATTTCCCCAAGAAGTCAATGAGAAGTCCTCTATAATACACTCCAAAATATTAAGATTACAAGATTTAGGTATTAGTTGTACAATATTCAAAATTTTCTTAATTTCTGCCCAGTCTTCTAGAGTATAAAACAACGTGGACGGAATCCAACTATTTGACTCTTTCAGAATCTCTTTGAGATCCATCCACATATAATGATACAGTCTAGAAGAGTGGACAGCTTCCAACTCTAAAATATACCATGGTTCCCTACGAACCTGAGGATCTTGGAGAATGTAAATAAGACGGATAATATTAGCAAAATAAGTATATGTAATACTAGGAAAGCCAAGGCCACCTTGGGATAATTTTTTAGATAAATTTTTTTGATTAATTCTAGGTCTTTTGTTCTTCCAAATAAATTTATTAAAACATGATTGAATCATTGCTAACTAAGGCTTAGGCATTTTTAATGGGACCATAGAAAGATATAACCACTTAGGTAAGATATAGGAATTTACAATATTAATTCTACCTATCCACGACATTTCCAAATTTTGCCATTTTTTTTAATTTAAGGTTCATATCTTTCATTAAGATTAAAACATTTCTCTCCATTATAGTTGAAACACTTACAGGGATTGTTAGACCCAAATAATTTAATTCCTTGTCTGTCCAGATAAATTTATAATTCTGGGATAAATTATCAACCAAGTCTGAAGGCATATTAATGGTTAAGGCTAATGATTTTGAAATATTTAACTTGAAATTAGATATACTAGAGTATCTCTCAATTTCAAACATTAAGGGCCGGAGAGATTTTTCAGGGAAAGACAGGGTGATTAAAGCGTCATCCGCATATAAAGAAATTTTAGCATCACATAGTTTTATTTTAACACCGCTAATTAATAAGTTATTCCTAATATTAATGGCTAAACATTCAAGCGATAAGATATATAATAAGGGCGAAAGAGGACACCCCTGACGAGTTCCATTTTTAAGATCAAACCACCCTGCAGTTATATTCGGACCCACTGTTCTAGCAGAAGGGGAGGAATATAGAGCTAAAATAGCACCATATATCCATCCCGTAAAACCGAATGCCTTCAAGACTTCGCTTAAATATCCCCACCCAACCCTGTCAAATGCTTTTTTGGCATCTAATGACAGGGCCAGGAGGGGAATATTATGTCTGTTTGACCAGTCAATACTATCAATCAATCTCCGGGAATTATTTGATGCCCATCTTCCAGGGATAAACCCGATCTGGTCAGGATGGATAAGTTTCGATATAATAACTTTAATTCTCTCAGCAATAATAGCTGAATATAACTTCATATCTACATTAATTAACGCAATCGGTCTATAATTGCACGAGTCGGTACCATCCTTATTCTGTTTCAATATGGGAACAAGATTAGATTGTAATAATTCTTTTGGAATGGTTTTATTTTCAGCTAATTGATTAAAAAATTGAGTAATAGGGTTTAATAAATGTGACTTCATATGTTTATAATATAAATTTGTGAAGCCATCAGGCCCCGGAGTTTTATTTATGGGAAGTCTATTTATTTGGTATTTAACTTCCTCCATAGTAATTTTCTTATTTAAAAGTACCAGTTCCTGTGAAGTAATTTTCGGAATTATTGTATTATGTAAATAATTTTGAATATCCTTTATTTCAGGGTATAAATTTAAATTATAAGTCCTGATAAAATTGATTAAATTTTTCCCTATTAAGGAAGGGGTGGAGTAAACTATTTGGTCGATGACCAGTTTTTCTACTCTATTCCTCGCATATTGATTTCGAAGTCTTTTTGTTAAGTTTTTATTAGCTCTGTTACCCATATGATAATTATTTAAATGTAACTTATTTATGTTAAACTTAATCTTTTCTTCCTCCTTCAAATTAATTTGTTGTTTTAAATGGTTTAAACGAGTCCTCAACTCTGGAGTAGAGTATTGTTTATTTAAATGAGAGCATGAATAAAATTCAATATATAAATCCTTTAAATTCTTACCATTCTTTTTCTTGTAAATACAACCCATTTTAATTAGATAGCCCCTCATAACAGATTTGTGAGTACACCAATTAATCATAGGAGAAGTGTCGGCTGGATTATTTTCAGACCAAAAATATTCTAATAACTTAAAGAACTCCTCCCTATTGGATTCATCTTTAATAAGGGAGTCATTTAGTCTCCAAGTGGTGCGAGACAATGATGACTTTTTGCCAAGATCAAATAATAAATAACTATGATCAGACCAGGGATTATCCTTAAAATCAATAAATTTAATAAGAGGGATTGTATTTGAGTCAACTAGACAATAGTCAATCCTTGAGTAGGTACCATGAACACTAGAAAAATGGGAATAATCTCTTTGGAATGGATGTAATAGTCTCCAAATGTCATATAAATTAAATTGTTTACAAATGTTCTGTATTTTTTTGGCCTGTTTATTAATTATTTTATTATTCGTAGTTGAAGATATTGTTGACTTATCCAATTTGGGGTCATTAACACAATTAAAGTCGCAAGCAATAATCAAGGAACCCTTAGAGATCTTATCAACTTTATCCATAATTAAAGAGAATTTGGCCATAGGGTCAACATTTGGGAGAAATACATTAACCAAAGTATAGGTCCTATCATTGATGTTACAAACCAAAATAATAAACCTGGCGTCCGGATCCATTTCCAAATGTATAACATCAATTTTAAGATCTTTGTTAAATACCAATGCTACCCCTCTTTTTTTTTTCTACCAAAGAGGCGTGAATAATTAATGGATAGTTATCTCCACCCCATTTTTGTCTAGAATCTTTAAGCCAATGGGTTTCTTGTAAAAAAGCAAGTTGTATGTTATGATCTACCAGAGAATTATACAAGCGATTTCTTTTCTTATTAGTATTAAGCCCCTGAGTATTTATCGACAATATCTTCAACATAGAAAAGCATGGATAATATCAGATAGAAAGCTCCTGCTCAGAATAAGAAACAACACATAAAAAGAAAAATAGAAACAAATTACATAAAAACGCTTTGATAAGGGAATGTATACCAGTCCATCATCAAGGCACAACAAACAACTATAAATAAATATAAAACTAATGAATCCATTAATGCCCGTGAGGGCATAATGAAAATAATGTAGTATTACTACACCAGAGGGGAGACTCTGTATCGTGACCGCAGAGCCTACATTCGGGGCAATCTCCCGTTAGTATATACCTTAAATATCTAATTGAAATCCATGAACAAATCACAGATAATCAAATAGTTCTAAATAATTCTAAATCCAGACCTTATATGTCTATTTTCATAGGTTAACAAAATTCCCGAACACTGCTTAACAGTACAAACGTTGCATAAAAATATCTAATAGCAAAAATAGCCATAGGGGGTAATAAATAAATAAATATATAATTCATTTTGTAATATATACTGTGATACAGTGACATTTTCCTTTGTTACATTTATTTTGCCCATTATTATCACACTTCTTTTACTATATAGGTGCATTATTCACATTATAACCCGAAATTGTACACATATCTTATATAAATAATCCAATGTGTGTGCCATCAGTAAGTTCACTAGTATTAAAATGTGTTAAATTTTCCTTGAAGCTTTCTCCCATATTTCTGATTATCTATATCATAGTGCCCTATCAAGCACTCAAAAATTGGTTGCTTGATTATTTTACATTTACCAAATTTTATAAATAAATCTTTCAACCTAATTTAACTTGTTGGTGTTCCTCGGACACCATCTCCATTATTAAAAACTAGTGATCATCTTATAAAAAAAAAAAAAAAAATTTTTTATATATATATATATATATATATATATATATATATATATATATATATATATACACATACATATCTAAACCAAAATTTTGTTTCTTTTCAACCAATCTGTCAATTTCCCATTTGAATCAAACACTTCCCTTTTGCACTCATACACCAGGCTCAATTTTGAAGGAAAAAGCCACTTATATCTTATATTTTGAGTTTGTAAAATTTGGGTAGCAAAGCCAAACTTTTTACGTTGGGCTCTAGTTTCGAATGATAAGTCCTGAAACACCTTGACATTCTGGAAGGGACCTGAAGAGACCGGATTTAATCTGGCAGCTTTTAAAATTGTTTCCTTGAAATCAAATGCAAAAAAACCAAACCATAATATCTCGAGGTAAATCATTCTGAAGAGATTTTGGTTTGAATAGTCTATGACACCTTTCAATTAGTTGATCTTAAGGATTGTATGTAATCCCCAGGGCTGATATATATTCTATCACGATTTGTTTGGCATTGTCGTGGGTTCCCTTCTCCGGCAGATTTCTAAAACGTTAATTTTTCCGCCTCGATCGGTCTTCCAAATCACTTACTTTGAGTTCAAGGTCTGAAATTTTACGAAGTGCCAATTGATAGTTATCATTCAGGAGATTTACTTGGAAGTCCATATCTTTTAATTTAACCTCAAGACCCTCCAATTTTTTTGTCAAGATATTTATTTCCTTTTTTATATCTGCTTTGATTTCTGTAGCCATTACGGCCAGTTCAGATTTTATCTCTTCTAAATTGGCTTTTAAACTTGTATGCAACAGTGAAATAGTAATCGGTTCCTTATCAGGATTTTTTGTACCTTCTGACTCCATACTCTCTGAACTGAGATCCATATCAGTCATCCTATACTTTAGAGTCTGATGTGGCTGAGGAGAAAAATATGTTGTTAAAGACTTATCCTGTGTCTTTTCTTGTGGTTTGTCTTGTAAAGAGTCTTTTTTGTCTTTCCTCGTAGAGGATTTTGTTTCATATGATTTTTTCATGGCCAAATAGTTATCTAGCCCAAATAGTTGAATGACTTTCAAATGCACTCAGTGGTCTCAGCGGCTAACAAGTGTGAACAATTGCAGAAAAAAGCCAAAAACTAGGCACAAATAATTAAATAGTAGGACTATAATAACCTAGGCCAGTATATAGTATATATAAGTTATCTGTCCACAGATAAGCCTAATACCTCAACAGCAGCAATGAGCCATCATGGTGGGTCCATCAACCGAATTTGTATATCTACCACAGCAATAGATACTAACCGAACCGGACGTGAGCCGGCAGTACACCGCCAATTAAGGTAATCTCTTTGCGGGGGTCCAACATGCCTCAAACGGGTTCTTCCAGGTAAAACAAAGTCTAGCTCAACAGCAAGAGTGAGCCATCATAGTGGGAACATCAACCGTGTTTGTTGTAACTGCAGCAGCACAAGATACTAACCGGACCGGACCAGGCCGGAGCCGGCAGCAAAATACTCGCAGTACACCGCCAGGTAAGGTAATCTCTTTGCAGGAATCCTGCACACCTCAAATGGGTTCTTACAGGCAAAGCAGGGTCTGGCTTATGGAGAAAAGCCCCCGAAGACTCCGCTCACGCTAGGTCTTAGCGGGTCCCCCCTCCTCTTCCATCAGCACGGCACACGAGCACAGGCATCAGCACGTACGCACATCATGACGCCTATGAATGAATGACGCTTATTCATTTATTTGTGTATTTTTAAATGATATGTAAATTTTTTATGATATACATAGATTTTATTTATATTTAAAGAGAGACATTTAGGCGATATGCCCCCTCTTCTATTTGCATAAGGACTTATACGTTTTGCACTAGGACCAATCAATATGTGACTTTAGTTATCATGCCCACAAAGGTGGATATAAATTTAGATGGACCACAAATCCAAGACGTGCTCTAAGAGGCCACCCAGGCAAAACGCGTCATCATGCAAACAGGCGCACAACGTCAGTACGTGTTACAAGAAGCTCAAACTCCAGGAAGGATTTCAAAGTGTATCAGCTACCCGAGGACCACAAGTGCTAGCCGTGAGTCAGAGGGTCTGAGAACACACACCACTAGTATTCCACAAGGGAAAGTGCCTGTTTTTATTGCATTTTATCTTATCAATAAAGGACTTCCCTGTATCCAGTTGCCGTCCTGCTTGTCACATCGTGGTCTTGAATATAGGATACTTGGGATGTTTAAGTTAGAGCAGACCTCTACTGCTCCCTAAACATGTGCCTTCACATTTTGGACTTTTTTGTATTTGTTTACTAAAACGTAAATGAATGTCCTACATACAAAATATAAATGAAACGAAAGAGCAAATGCCGAATGCATTACCTTTTCGTTTCAGTTCTTTAATTTAATAGACTCTGTGCTGCAGGGCAATTAACCCCCACAGCACAAAGGGCAGCACAAAACCAGGATACACCACTGGTGGGGGACTCTATCATTAGGAGGGTAGATAGGGCAACCTATCCGCTTTGATTGGCTCAACCGGACAGTTTGCTGTCTCCCAGGTGCTCGGGTGTGGCATGTTGGATGGATTATTGGGAGGGGCTGGGGATGACCCAGCGGTCATGGTCCATGTTGGTGCCAATGACAAAGAAAGAGGAAGATGGAAGATCCTAAAGAATGATTTAAGGGAATTAGGTGGCAAACTTAAGAAAATTACCTCCAAGGTGGTATTCTCTGAGATATTATCTGTGCCACATGCTACAGTGGAAAGGCAGTGGGAGATTAGAGATGGCAATGCATGGCTGAAGTATTGGTGCAGGAAGGAGGGCTTGGGGTTTTTAGAGCACTGGGCTGACTTTGCGCTTGGGTACAACCTTTATAGCAGTGATAGGTTGCACCTAAATGGGAGAGGGTCTGCAGTTCTGGGGGATAGAATGGCTAGAAGGTTGGAGGAGATTTTGAACTAGTAGTAGGGGGGAGGGTCATAGCAATCTACAAGCTGGAGTTAGGACAAAAGGAGATGGGCTTTAGCTCAGTATAAGGGAGATGGAGACAGGGGGAGGGGCAAGCTCAGAACAGAGAAGGTATGCAATGTTGATAATTTACAAAACATACAAGTGACTCATGATAGTATTAAATGTATGCTTACTAATGCAAGGAGCCTAAATAACAAAATGGGGGAACTAGAGGCAATAGCAGACACGAAACAGTATGACATAATAGGCATAACTAAAACATGTTGGGATGAGACATGTGACTGGGCGGTTAACCTGAATGGGTACACACTATACAGGAAGGACAGAAAAAACAGCAAAGGTGGTGGGGTATGTTTGTATGTCAACCATGAGTTAAAGCCACATCTTAAGCAAGTGGAATGTGATGAGGAAGATGTGGAAGCTTTATAGGTAAATATCCCACATCTTAAGCAAGTGGAATGTGATGAGGAAGATGTGGAAGCTTTATAGGTAAATATCTGCTTGGGTTGGGGTATGTTATAAACTACATAATGTTAATATTGATGAGGAACAACAGCAAATTGAGAAAGCTGCAAATCTGGGGGTAACACATTAATTATTGGAGATTTTAATTACCCAGACATAAATTGGGACAGATGGACTAGTAGTTCAGCAAAGGTAATTAGATTTTTGAACTTGTTAAATGACACCCTCATGTCACAACCTGTACAAGTGCCAACTAAAAAGGATGCTTGTCTGGCCCTGGTTCTAACAAACAAGCTTGATCTTTTGAATCAATCCTTGGAAATAAACTCAAAAAAACAAAAGCATATGGGGTATACTAAAACATATAATTTTAAAAAGGTCAATTTCTATAAGTTAAGGTCAGCTTTACAATATATTGACTGGCATAAACTCTTTAGTGAAAAGAACACTGAGGATAAATGGAACATCTTCCAACAAATATTAAAAAGGTACATTTCTCAGTATGTACCATTGGGTAATAAATATAAAAGAAACACACTGAAAACAATGTGGTTTAGTAGAAAAGTAAAGCAAGAGATTAAAAATAAGAAAATGGCATTTAAAGCATTTAAATCAGACAAATCAGAGGCATCCTATAAAAAATATATAAGGAAGCCAATAATGTGTGCAAAATGGCGATTAGATTTGCTAAACTTCAAAATGAAAAAATGGTAGCCAAAGAGTGCAAAACCAACCCCAAAGCATTTTTCAAGTGCATCAATTCTAAAAAAACAAAAAATGAAAGTGTAGGTACACTAAAAACTGGAATATGGGAGTTAGTTAATGAAGGCCAGGAAAAGGCTGAAATTTTGAATAGCTATTTCTCTTTCGTATATATTAAGGAAGAACCCATGGCAATAGATGTGCAAATGATTGCTGCCAAAAACTTGCCTAAAAATTGTAATTGGTTAGCTCAAGACAAGGTGCTGCAGCAACTAAAGAAAGTTAATATAAACAAAGCTCCAGGGCCTGACGGTATTCTTCTACGAGTACTTAAGGAACTAAGTGTAGAAATAGGTGAACCTCTATTTTTAGTCTTTCAAGATTCTTTTCTTTCAGGAAGTGTTCCGGAGGATTGGAGGAAGGCAGACGTTGTTCTTATATTCAAAAAGGGTTCAAAATACTTGCCTGGGTGTTATAGACCTGTGAGCTTAGCTTCTGTGACTGGAAAAGTATTTGAAAGGTTATTAAGGGACAATATTCAATAATTCCTTGAGAAGAACATGGTTATCAGCAAAAACAGCATGGACGAAATTTGGAATGGACGAATTAAATTCATTTGTAGAAAATGAAAATGTCACTGGTGCACATATTTACTGCTCCCCTCTTGTGAGTTGCCTGATTCTCTTATTCACTTACTATTCATATCACACATTTACACTATATTTTTTCTTTTTCATTTTATGTATTGATCTGCACTACTGATTCCTTAAAAGGTATATTTTACAGTCTTTCCTCAAGTTATAATAGAGTAAGTGCTCTTTTTATGATCTTATCATAAAGTGCACAGTGGTTGGATAGTACACAAAATATTTTGTGATATAATCATATATTTTGCATTATGTTTAGCACTTTATAATGCACTTTCACTATTTTGTTTCACTATTCTGCACTTTATATATTTGCTATGCCTTTTAAAGACTATGCAATGTATACATTATTTAAACATAGTTGAAACTTTCTACAAACTCGTTAATAAATGGTACCTAGCCCCATGTCATCAATGAAAATTGGGCACCCATGACCCTGATGTTGTTTTGGAGATGTTCTCACCCAGTTGTCTAGCCATCACTATGTGGCCCCTGTCAAGGCCACTTATATTGTCGCTTGTCCATTTTTCCTTCTTCCAACACATGAAATTCAAGAACTGACTGTTCACTTGCTGCCTGATATATCCCACCCCTTGACAGGTACCTATCATGTCACTTGTCAGTAGTTATAATGTTGTAACTGATCAGTAGTTATAATGTTGTGGTTTATCAGTGTTTATATTATATACATAACTAGTATCTTGATCTCACCATTAGGAAATGCTTGAGTGAAATAATTTAAAACATGTCAATAATGTTCATATTTAATTTGTTATATAATTAATTAACAATATTATTTATTTTAGCATTGCCATGCAAAAGACTACTTTTGATTAACATTTGCATTGCAGTCTCAAACACATGTTGAAACCTAATCATGTAATCTGGGGTGGAACAAGCAGGATTGAACAAGTAGATAGTTGACTTCATATGTTGACTTTTTTTCACCTACTATTTTGGCTAATAATTTTGAACTCATCACATTTTTTTGTTTGGTGAAAATAATGATGATTGTTTCTCTTATTTTGAAGGAATTATTTTTAATATCAATATATACGTGGTATTATATAGTCTCATGGGATCATTTTAAGGTCTAAATTAAGTTTACTCTGGTAATAATTTATTTTAACATTATAACACGTTTTAAAAAAAAATGCAGATGGCATATGTTTTATAGCTAACCTTGATAATAATATTGGATTATTTGTGCTATCTTTAAACATTATAGTAGCATACTTTAAAGATACTAAATTTAATTTCTCTACTAGGAGCTACATTTTTGTGACAGTGTAGAATGGATCTAATTGAAGGAGTTACTCATGCATAACTGTTTCATAAAATTTCTATTGGTCTAAGAACTGGATGGGATGTAAGTGAATAATGAATGTACAAAAGCCCCAGATAAGAAAAAAATGTTTATTTCATTTAACAAAATATTCTTGAAACCTCAAGTAATTTAAAAGACTCTCGTACTGCCATTGGGAAAAATATATACCAAAAGGAATAAAGGAACATTCATTGGATATTAAAACATTCATATTTTTTATCAAAAGTGTGATTCTCATTGCACCTCATGTAACTGAAATCCTAATGAGAGAAGTAAAATATTTAAAATGTATTGACATTCAAAGATTTCCACAAGGATTTGAATAAAATTAAATTTTCACATAGAGTTTTAAATATCCCTTGAAAAATATTTAACATTTATTTATTTTACATATGAAGCCACCTTTTTATTCCTACTGATTTCTTAAAATTAAATTAAATCTTATCACTAAGACAGATGTGACAACTCTGAGCACAAGTACCTTTAATATGAGGTAGCATTGTAATAATAGAGGTTAATCACAACCACAATAGGCAAAAGAGTACTTAGAACCCTAATCCTTTTTACTGATAAATATGGATCTGATATATTAGTGCATGAAATGTGGCCTTCACTGTAGAAACAAGAGGCCCTAAATTACTTCACCTCATCTTTTCTCTCTGGCTAAGGTATCATTTTGGTAATCTTTCTTTGTGCTTGGAAAATGAATGCATAGAGTTAGGATTTGTTCAGACACCTTTCCTGCTAAAATATAAGTAACTTAATATAAACGAAAATGATGGGAGTATCATATTTAAAGAAATTTCCAGTCAACCTTTAATGTGACATTTTCAAGTTGTATATTCTATCTTTCTAAAGTGATATTTCATAGCAATTACAGTAACATTTCTATAGTGTCTCTCCTGGTGAGAGAGAACAAAAATTGGAAGTGTTAAAGATATTCCTATCTATTTTTAACATCACAATGAATATATTAAATTATGCCAACCTATATTAATCTTTTATATATTGTAATCCTTGAGATTCTTATTTGTTGATATGATTAAATCCAGTCTTGATTTAGTTTTATTTGCATTGTTTTTAGTACCAGGTATTTAATTGGTGTACTGTATTATTACTGTATTCATGTTCAGTTTGTTTACTTATGTTTTGTTGTAGCTGCATTGCAATGCTAGAATTAATAATATTGTTCATTAGTTGATTAACAAATTAAATATGAACATTATCAACATGTTATTATTTATAGGGCAACCATAGTACATGGCCAATTTACCATTTGTACATATGTACAGTTTA
Organism: Pelobates cultripes; assembly: GCA_933207985.1. Lineage (NCBI taxonomy): Eukaryota > Metazoa > Chordata > Amphibia > Anura > Pelobatidae > Pelobates > Pelobates cultripes. Next base: position 294,766,551 of record OW240912.1, read on the forward strand.
TTTGCACTGGGTGTATATAACGTTTAAGAATCTATTGATGTTTCTGCTATGTATCCAGGGGATGCACAGCAGTGATCACTTATTATGTGATTTTTCCACACTAATTCACAGATTAGAATGTGGTGCTCTCATCTAGTCCACAATACAAATCAATAATGCTGTGAGTTAGCCCAAGCCATCCTGTTCATCCAAATGAAGACAGTGACCCCATCAATTAATTTAAAAAAAAACATCAATATGCTATATAAAAATATATCCTGAAAGACATATGGAAGTTTGCGAAGAATTTTCATTTTAAAAATATAAAAAACTGGGAGTTTGTCCACACCTTCAGACATGATTCTAAATAGATTACCAAAGGGCCTGTGATTGCTTTGGTAAGGAGTAGGTGTGACCTTTGGAAATGTTAATGCCAAAATAAGTAATTTTATTCAGTAATCTAATGAAAAGGCAAAATATATTTAGGGTGAGAACAAAATTTGTGCAGGGTGAAACATTTAGATTTTTCTAAAACACTAAAGCAATTTATTTTAAAAAAAATGGGTTTTGGGACAGACAAATTTAGTTCATGTTGGTGCTTGGCTTGGCTGAATTTTGGTACCAAAAAACAATTCAACCCACAATGCAGAACACACAATAAAAGGCATGCAAACAACGAAGCACAGCTCCCTACCTTCCCATAGCTTGAGAAATGCACCAAAAAGTCCCAAAACAACTGCAAACTATTTCCAGAATGGCTCCAAATTCGATGCAAAAGCCGCTCAAACACCTCCACACTCAACGCCATGTGCTACCTACAGGCTCCAGGATGCAGGGGCAGTGCTATAAACCTTCCAGGTGCCATGCATCTTGGGGAAACTTGCTTTGTATTGAGAAAAAAATTGTAAACTGAGGCATTATTTTTAATGGATTTTCATTTGTAAACAGAAAATTATGTTAACCGAGGCGTTTGTAAACCTAGGTCCCACTGTATATATAGAAGGGTGGTGGTAGTAATGTTAGGTGGTGACAAGTACAGAATCTGATATAGCACAAGTAGACCTGTTGCCTGCCTTGGTTTTTCTTGTTCTATTTCTTCCATCAGTAATGCAGACTTCTGGTATCTCTGCAGATATTGCTTCATACTGGCACTAATGAGATGTTCCTTTTACTCTCCCCTGCTCAAGTGTTGCTTGGAGATGTGAGGATTGTTTTGGTACCTTTGATTTCATTGAGGATGTGTGTGCTCTATTCAAAGTAATTAAAATTATGTAGAAAATGTTAAATCAACTGAATTGGACTACAACACAGCATGAGGGCTGTCCGTGTGGTGCCTAACCAGCATCTGCTAGCCAGCAGCCACATAAAAAAATATAAAACATTTTTTTTAATAAACTGTGGGAGTCAATATGAGCTACATACTACTATGTGTTACAGCACTTGACTGGTACAATATCCATTTAGATGTGATTCGCTAACAATGAATTTCAACATTAATTAATAGAAAAGAAAGAAAATTAGAACAGATTGCAATAGCATCAACAACACAATAAGAAGAGTAGCTTTGTATTCAGATGTCACTTTTTGCAGTACACAAAAATTGAGGAATAGACGTGTGGATAATCTAAGCAAAGCAGACTCTCCTCGTTTCCAAATAGTGGTAGAGACGGTATGCCTCACACAGAAAAGGAAAAAAAAATAACTATCCAGCGTAAAGTTTTACCTGCTTCAAAAATCTCTAAGGTACTAGAGAGAAAATAGAGCCACAAATACCATTAATTATGTCATAGATGTTCCTTTTAGATTAATATTACCTGGTCTTCTAATAAGGCGTTAGTGGAATGTGTTTTCATGTCACCACAATGTGTTTAGTGGAGTTCAGAAATAAATAAGAAGTATATTAAATTTCTCAAAACTCCAAACATAGATTGAAAAAGCTAAAAACCTGTGGATCCTATCTGATTTCCATATTTTTGCTATGTGCCACTTCAGAGCCAGTTTTCATTGGTGTGCACTAAACAAGATGGATAAGCTACTATTAGTGCACATTTAGGAGTAAAAGGTATAGAAAACATGGATGGCATGATGTATGTAAGTAAACACAGATTTCCATACAGGAATTATTTTGGGTCATCTCTACCAGACATGCATGTACAGTATGTGCCATCTGACTGCCTCGCTCCAGAAGAGTTTAGAAGTCTTTGAATATGTATGCAAGAATATAGCTGGTGTTAATTTCCATTGAAATTAAATCTTTCATATGAGCTTAACATGGTTAAAGCAGTTGGTGAACCCTTTGGTGTTAGCCAAAATAATAGCCCAAGTCCTGTCAGAAAGAACTATACCAAGATATGATTCCCATATTTTCTTAGTAGAAGGAGGAGTGTAACATTATTCTGAATTGCAGAGTAGTCTTTTTATTTGGAACAAGAAAGTGTAGACAAAGTTTTGGCTTGATAAGGCTCAGAGGGTAACCTAAACGTTGTCTCCACTTTCTTGTTCCAAATAAAAAGACTACCTTTACGAAGAAACCTCAGGTGTGCCTGGATATTTCTTTTCTGCTATTCATTATTGAGTCCAGGATGCCTCTAATTAGGACATTATTCCATCTCATACTATTGTCCATGTCGCCTAATTTCCATTCGAGTTTTGTGATTTCATCAGCCAATGTTGTATGCCAATCCACTAAAGAGTTGTGGGAATCAACAATTCCATCCATAATTTCCAATTTATCAGTGTGATCTAATGAAGAGGAAACTAGAGTGTCTTCTTGAGTTCACTGATTTCTCAGTTGGTCTGCCATCAGATATGTTTTTATCTTGGTTTTTTTTTTTTTTAAGTTTGGCCTCAGTTCAATCAGATGGTATAGAAAGTCACTATTTAGGTGTTTAAGCTGTTTTTCACTGGTTTTATCATGGAGATGTCATCTCATGCATCCATCTCAGACAAACGCCAGACCATGCCCCACAAGAATTAATGTATTTTATTATTGGGATTTAGTCTCACAATGTCAGGTGCTTAGCTAGACTGCATCTATCCGGCTCACTTCAACTCGACCCCTTTGAAGAAATAGTTTTATTGCATATTTTCCTTAGCATTTTTTATTTTTAGGTATGCCTATTCCATTATTAATCAAATGTAACAAATAAACTAAATAACAACTGACTTGACATGCTGCAAGAGTTTAAAAATGAATTTAGTTTTTGTTTTTTTCACTTGTATTGTTATCTAAGGACTCTGCATATTTTGCTCCACTTCTATTGTCCCATTTACATATATTGTACCTCTTACCTGTTGGCGCACCCTATAATTTTATATTTCTACCATTTTGTTTTTTATAGCTATTTGTTTTTTTGTGAAAATATTTATTTCTGTCTTGTTAATTTTAATGATAAATTCAAGTAACTGTAAATGCTTAATGAATTGAAAATATTTTTTTCCTAGAGAAAAAGCTAAATCTAATATTCTCAATAGCACACATTTTATTCTGTGTTAAGCATTGCAAATAATATATAAATGTTACTAAAGCTGTAACTTGCTGAAGTACTTTTTTGAATTTTCAGCTCATAATTTGCTGAATCTCCTTTGGGCTTTTAAGCTCAAAGCCAACTGTGATTATAGAAAAAATCCATCTGTCATTCATATCCACCAAATGTTGTAGAATTGAGTGTTTAAAAAATGCACCAGATTTTGTCATGTCAGCTGCTGAAAATGAATGGCCCTGAAGACTGATAATGACACCAATGAAGTTAAGAAAGCCCTTAAGCATTCAAGTACATAACAGAATTTGAAGTGCACACCATCATTTCTGATTAACCTGGATATGACAGATAGTGTATTAAAAACAATTCATTTTAATGAAAACGGCCATATAATTTTATAAAGCATAAATCAAAGAGTCTCACTCTACTCAATTAATTATGTTAAGACCCACCTGGGAAAAGGGGAAGGTAAGTACTAATGATCTAAAAGTTTGCATCAAGTATGAGGAATGCCCAACAGATGTATTAATCCAGAATACAATATTTTGGTACATGGTTTTCTTAACCAAAGAGTTAAGGTATATCATCAGCCATTTTTCACAGGGCCAGCAATCAGTCACACTTCCTATACACACTGAAAAATAAGTAGGATACTACAGTACCTAAACAATCCAAAAATGTGCAACCACTACTGCCGCAGTCTATGCATTCCACCACTATCAGTATAGTCTATAGGACTTTTCAAGAACACACATGTTTTTCTGACTATGTCCTTCTTTTAATATTAATAATTGGATACACTTTCCAAATGATTTGATATTTATGGATACACTTTTAAAATTATTTAATATTATAGCACCCAGACATTAGCATTGGATCATTTAAATTCTGCAAGTTGTGAGGTGGGGAATCCATGTATTGGATTTGTCGTTCACGTACATCCCACAAATGCTCAATCAGATTGAAATCTGCCTCTGATGGCCTGCCTTCTTCTCATAGTGCATCATTCTACCATTTCTTCCCTGGGTAAACAATGCACAAGCACCCAGCCATCCACTTGATCTAAAAGAAAATTTGACTATAACAGGCAACCTTCTTCCATTGCTTCATGGTCCAGATCTGATGCTCACAGCCCCAGCGAAGGTGCGTTCGGTGGTGGACAGAGGGCATCATGGTTACTCTGCCCAGCCCCATACAAAGCAAACTGCAATGCATGGTGTGTTCTGACAACTTTCTATCATATATCCAGCTGCAGTAGCTCTTCTGTGTGATCATGCCAAATGGGCTAGCCTTCTCTCCCCCTTGCTTAAATGAGCCCTGGGCACCCATGATCCTGAATTTTATTTATTTATGTATAATACACAATATATACAAAATTTAACGTAGAACAGGTAAGAAATATACAATCAACCATGACAGATGCATTTTGTTTTGATATATTTAGAGAGGGATTTCTTAAAGATTTTAGACTGGGGGAAGATTTGAAAGTGTGCGGGAGGTTGTTCCATAATTGTGGTGCTCTGTAGGAAAAGGAGGATCGAGCTGATATCTTTTTGTATTGAGGTAGACTAAATAAAGTGCTGGTACTGGATCGGAGGTTATAGGAGGTGGGAACAGCCAGGGAGAGCATTCTGCTCAGGTAGGGTGTGAGCTTCCCAGAAAAGCTCTTAAACACAAGGCTGGAAAGATGAAGGGTACATCTGGATTCGAGCAACAGCCAGTTTAGTTCTTTTAGCATGTCACAATGGTGGGTCATGTCATTACATTGTAGCACAAAGCATCAGAACGAGTTATACAATGTATTAAGCCTATTAAAGGGACACTCCAGGCACCCAGACCACTTCTGCCCATTGGAGTGGTCTGGGTGCCAACTCCCACTATCCTTAACCCTGCAACTGTAATTATTGCAGTTTTCATAAACTGCAATAATTACCTTGCAGGGTTAAGTCCTCCCCTAGTGGCTGTCTACTACCCTCCCACCCTAATATGAGCAAAGCTGCCCCACACATCAAGTCTGTAGCATCAGTTACCATATTTCACCAAACACAGTGCCCTATCAGCAGGCACAGCAAGACTCAGCCAGGCAGGGTGAAATCTCTCCAATAAAAAAATTACATTATTTATTATACCTTAAATCAAAACACCTTGCTAACACAATTAAAAATGGATTCACTACAAATAGGGTTAGCAACTTTCAACGCATAGCTGAAATTTAATATTTCTGCAGAAATTGACCAGCAGAGTCAATTCTTCCATAATATGGTATGAGTATAGGATTTCAAAGAAGAGGAAACAAAAGGTAAAAGCCCATGTTCATCCAACAATGAATTTCATAGTAATGCCGTGCCACATGGTGTTTGAAGATGGTGTACCAAGTCTTGAATGTAATCTTTTCATATCAGGTACCTGTTAGGCTGCCATTAGTTTCTTTATATCTCTAATTTGCAATTTACTTAAGTAAAGTTCTACTTTACTCAAGCCTTCTTTCCCAAATGACATTCATTAAAAACACCTTAATCATGATAGAATCTACTCAATTCCCCCTCCCTCATAAACAACCCTGGTTTAAACTGCTAACAACACTATGTTATGCTTCTAAAAATTAAATGAACATTTGAGTGGGCAATTTAGGACCCACTCATCCCTTCCACACTGAAGAGAACAAAACTTTTCCTCACATCCAGTCTGTAGCACCAGTGACTATCCTCCAGTGTCAAAAAAAATGTGTTCTGTCAGGTAGCCCCAAATTTGGAGTGGATAGGGAACACAATATTCACTGAAGCAGTGCAAATTATTATACTAAAGGAGGAGCAGCATCATGAGCAGCAGTGCTCATTTAAAGTACCCCTAAAGTCACCAACTTTATCTCAATTAAGTGGTTTTGGTGACTTGGTCCTATATGTTTAACCCTTCAAGATATACCATTGTTTTGCAGAATGATCAATGTTTACCTTGAAGGGTTAAACATGAATTTAATTGCTCGTACTGACAGCCACAAGAGAAGATTCCTACTGCACTGACAAAGTAAAACTTGGCTGTGTGACATAGCAGCTCATAGTATAGCTTTGCATTCAATGCTTCCCTAAAATAAGCATTGGATGTGTTCTATGAGGAGCATTGGCTTGGACCATTGCTAGAGGAATTCATGCCTCCTCAATGTTGCTGTAGGAGGAGGATAGGTGAGCAGCGCTGAAGGAGTTCTAGTGTTGTAAAAAGGGGAGTAAACCCTTTCTTTTATTAGTTTGTATGGAAAATCTGGGAGGGAGTGACCCGTACATAACTAGGGACAGGTTTGTATACTATAGTGTTTCCTTAATTTGAAATGTTTTAAAAATCAGTCATATTTTACATTGTTTTTACAAACTTAGAAACAACTTTGAAGGGAGAAGAGTGGCAAACTGGATCACAGCTTGCAGATGATGACAGCTCAAGTATTCAACTGAAGTTCAGAATAAGCCAAGTCGGAGAGATTATACTTGAGGAATCTATTTTCTCCAACATGTGCAAGAACATTGGTGAGGATCATTCTGGACATTCAGCATGATCCCTGTAACAGAAAACATATTGCTCCATTTGGACAGTGATGGAAAGGATGAGTGGGTCATCCATTTTAGAAGAAGAAAATGACTGTCCTTCAGTGTGGAAAAAAACAATGCTTCTCCCAACTGTGTCTGCAAAGATAACAGGCACTGTAAAGTCAGGCAGGATGCTTCCACTAGCAGTAATAACATTTGAAACAAGGGGGAGCTGCAGAAGGAGTAATGTCTGTAGCAGAGATGCAATATTCCCCAGGTTATCTCCGCTTATAATCCAAGTGAGGCTCAGGAACAAGTAAATTGTAAATCCACAGGCAAGGTTTCCAGCAGGCAAAATAACACAGCAGTATCCCAGCAGCAATCCCAATAACTGGACGACACACAGTTTCAGGAGCAGAACTAAAGCTTTATTCAGACAGTGGCCTTTTAAAGCCTGCTCCCATGCAAGGGAGGGATTTTCATTCATTAGTAAAGTAGCCAATCCTGTTCTGGTAACCTCCCACACCTCTCCTCCCCTCAGCCTGCATCATAATCCCCTTATCCAGTACACCAATTCCCCCCGTTTCTGGATGTACCCCTAAACTTAGGGGTACCACTTTAAATCATACATCCCCTGGTAGCCCTGATCTGGGTGAGCAACATATCCAAAAATCACCCAGATCAGACCAGGGGTTCGGGAAATTTATGGAGGGAATAAAATGACCAACCGCACTGGGTGAAACAGCCGAATGCGGTTCCATGTGAATAGGCCCTGCGGTCGGTCCTGGAGTCAGGGAATAAATGGCACGAAAACCTCTAGCTATAGAGGCTAGGGAGGGCTTGCCTGAATCCCCTCGTTTGGTTCTTTCTGTCTACCGAACGAGGGGCCGTTCGGTAGTTAGGAACCGAACCGACCGGGCTTGTGGAGGTTTCAGCGGTGTTCGCCTAGTCGAGTGTCCGATTTGAGTTCCAGACACACAACTGCAAAACACCGCTGTTTGGGAGTTTTAAAATGGCCGCCGCCACGTGTTCGTTTTTCGAATGGCGGCCACCCCCAAGAACAAAGGACGGCTACTCAACTTGTCAATTACCCGTTCGCAACAATGTTGCAACGGGTAATTGAGGACACACTTCACACAGGAGAGGTCTGACTGGTCGGTAGTTTCATTCGAACAAACTAAGGGAATGAAACTACCTAACATTCAGACGAGTACAATACATTAAATACATAGAACTTGCTGATTTCACACGAATGCATTAAAATACATGAAATTCTCAGGAAAGCCCAGGGCCATCCGCTACAATGTAATTTAAATTTTGGTGGGTGATCATATTTAAGAATATTTTTTTTTTTTTTAAAACAAGTTACACTCAATGTATGTAATGTTAATTTCTGCAGTAAACAACAGCCACAAACTGTGTTCCAAAGCACAAGCAGTGGCATAGAAAGACACTATAGTTTAAATGAAAAGAAGAAGAGGATGCCGAAGAGGACTGGTATTATTGCTTGAAACAGGCATTTCTATCTGATAAACAGCTGCTTACGTGTTAAGATTGTAACATTTGTAAATAAAAGTAATAGAAGCTAACGTTCCAACCTCCTGATTTGGCGTAATTTATTAGGATCTACAGCTCACAAGGAATTGGTCCACCCAGAGCCTGTATGTGTGTGTCACTATTCAACTCTTTACTTGTGAGTTGCCAAATATAGTATTTACTTGTGCAATGGATACCTCTGCCGACGGATGCTCCTAGCGCTTTTCAAGGACCATCAGCACCACAGCAGACACCATAAGCACTGCAGACTCCACAAACCGCCGTAGTTTGGTTGGGATCTCGCTGTCTCCTTTCCACCCTGGGACCCCAACCTCTGGATTAAAGAGCGTGTGGGAAGGACCTCTCCAACAAGAGAGTATAGCTGGGTCTCTCCTCCAAGAGAGTATAGCTGGGTCTCTCCTCCAAGAGAGCAGAGCTGTATAGCTGAAGATTATAGGGCACTTTTAACATTGGAAATATTGAGCGCTCAGATCCAAGCTATCTGAGGATATGTTAGACATATAGGTTAAACATTGTATTATATGAGTTATGTATTTTTATGTGGTTTTTGTAACAGTTTTTGGACTTAAAGATATTTCATGTACCTGGAAATAATTGGCTTACCACAGCCAACTATCTCCAGGATAGAGGGGAAGGTAGACCGGCCGCACAGCCTAAATCTGTGGAACTATTTTGGGCATGAAACCACTACAACCATTTACACATCTGTAGGGCTCCCAGTACCAGGATTGCCACCACAGCCACTTACACTATAGGGCTTCAAGTGCTAGGATTGACACCACAACTACTTACACATCTAAAGGACTCCCGCTTCCCGGTGCCCGGGCTGCCCCCACAACCACTTACACATCTGTAGGGCTCCCAGTGCCCAAACTGCCACCACATCCACTTACACATCTAATGAGCTCCCAGTGTCAGGATTGCCACCACAACCACTTACACATCTATAGGGCTCCCAGTGTCCAGACTGCCACCACAACCACTTATACATATATTCTATAGGGCTCCTAGTGCCAGAACTGCCACCAGAACCACTTACACATCTGTATGGCTCCCAGTGTCAGGATTGCCACCACAACCATTTACACATCTAAAGGACTCCCAGTGACAGGTGACACCAAAACCACTTACACATCTATAGGGCTCCCAGTACCATCAAAAAAATCAGGACCCCCAAATGTTGTCAGGAAATCAGTTCAGATCTGCAGAAACTGATTCAGGAAGGTTCAAAAACTGGTCAATCAGTGTACTACAAAATACAGGGAGTGCAGAATTATTAGGCAAGTTGCATTTTTGAGCATTAATTTTATTATTGAACAACAACCATGTTCTCAATGAACCCAAAAAACTCATTAATATCAAAGCTGAATATTTTTGGAAGTAGTTTTTAGTTTGTTTTTAGTTTTAGCTATGTTAGGGGATATCTGTGTGTGCAGGTGACTATTACTGTGCATAATTATTAGGCAACTTAACAAAAAACAAATATATACCCATTTCAATTATTTATTATTACCAGTGAAACCAATATAACATCTCAACATTCACAAATATACATTTCTGACATTCAAAAACAAAACAAAAACAAATCAGTGACCAATATAGCCACCTTTCTTTGCAAGGACACTCAAAAGCCTGCCATCCATGGATTCTGTCAGTGTTTTGATCTGTTCACCATCAACATTGCGTGCAGCAGCAACCACAGCCTCCCAGACACTGTTCAGAGAGGTGTACTGTTTTCCCTCCTTGTAAATCTCACATTTGATGATGGACCACAGGTTCTCAATGGGGTTCAGATCAGGTGAACAAGGAGGCCATGTCATTAGATTTTCTTCTTTTATACCCTTTCTTGCCAGCTACGCTGTGGAGTACTTGGACGCGTGTGATGGAGCATTGTCCTGCATGAAAATCATGTTTTTCTTGAAGGATGCAGACTTCTTCCTGTACCACTGCTTGAAGAAGGTGTCTTCCAGGAACTGGCAGTAGGACTGGGAGTTGAGCTTGACTCCATCCTCAACCCGAAAAGGCCCCACAAGATCATCTTTGATGATACCAGCCCAAACCAGTACTCCACCTCCACCTTGCTGGCGTCTGAGTCGGACTGGAGCTCTCTGCCCTTTACCAATCCAGCCACGGGCCCATCCATCTGGCCCATCAAGACTCACTCTCATTTCATCAGTCCATAAAACCTTAGAAAAATCAGTCTTGAGATATTTCTTGGCCCAGTCTTGACGTTTCAGCTTGTGTGTCTTGTTCAGTGGTGGTCGTCTTTCAGCCTTTCTTACCTTGGCCATGTCTCTGAGTATTGCACACCTTGTGCTTTTGGGCACTCCAGTGATGTTGCAGCTCTGAAATATGGCCAAACTGGTGGCAAGTGGCATCGTGGCAGCTGCACGCTTGACTTTTCTCAGTTCATGGGCAGTTATTTTGCACCTTGGTTTTTCCACACGCTTCTTGCGACCCTGTTGACTATTTTGAATGAAACGCTTGATTGTTCGATGATCACGCTTCAGAAGCTTTGCAATTTTAAGAGTGCTGCATCCCTCAGCAAGATATCTCACTATTTTTGACTTTTCTGAACCTGTCAAGTCCTTCTTTTGACCCATTTTGCCAAAGGAAAGGAAGTTGCCTAATAATTATGCACACCTGATATAGGGTGTTGATGTCATTAGACCACACCCCTTCTCATTACAGAGATGCACATCACCTAATATGCTTAATTGGTAGTAGGCTTTCGAGCCTATACAGCTTGGAGTAAGACAACATGCATAAAGAGGATGATGTGGTCAAAATACTCATTTGCCTAATAATTCTGCACTCCCTGTATGTAATATTATGTATATATGTATTATTTATATATACATTATATTATGTACATATTTTGCAGTACTCATTTACAGCACATGTTCCCACCATTTGTTTCACAGATGAGGTCAGAAAAAGTAACCAACAGAGAGAAAAACAAGAAGAGTAGCAATAATTATATATGTGTATATTTATTAAATATATACTATATTAAAACCTAACAGATTTTTTTTTTTTTTTTAAAGCACTTCTTTTTTCCCCTCTGTTGGTCACTTCTCACTTGATCTTTGAGTAAAATCAGTGCTTACTGACAGCCCCCTAGCCAGCAATTATGTTTTTTCCATCATTCACCACCATTTTTTTAAATGTATTGCAGTGTTAAATAAAATATGAATGGCACAATGTTCTTTATTTTTCATTTGTACTGACTTAAAATTACCGTTTGATGTTTTTTTCTCATAAAAGCACATCAGATGTAGCTGTTGTCTCATGGTGTTCTAGATTTAGTTGCATCTCTGAGTCACTTACTGACACTTTGTGATCAATAAAATAATACATTCTCAATGTTCTTAGCAAAATAGAGTTATCAAGCAGATTGTCATTTGTGACCACAGAAAAATAACTATAGATGAAGATCCATAGAGGAAATCTGGTGAAATGAGGCATAAAGACAAAAGAAAATTACTTATACGTCAACTCTACAAGTGCATGATTAGCACATTAAATAGGTTCTGTGTTAAATTATGGGTATATGGAAGGATGGACGGACAGACAGGCAGATATATTTAAAATGATCTAAATTGATTTGATTGTGTAAATATTTGTATATTGGGGCATACAAAATTACAGTTCCATCTGTTTTTTAACTACAATTACCACAATAAATTTAAAAGAGCTAAGACTGAGCAACACTCGTTTGAAGCAAAATTTAAATAAACATGAGACCAAACATAAGGATTTATGAATGCATTTTTTTCCCACTCATTTAGTAGTTTATAACTCATACTATTTTATGGTGCAGTTTATGTCCCTATAAGAGATGCAATGACTGATATACAAACTTGCCTTACTAACCAACCTTAGAGAAATGTTGAATATTTTTGTTATTCTTTCAAACAAGAAAAGTTTGGAAAATATTCACATACTAATCATATTTTATAATTCTAGTATTAACAGTGGCTAAAAAATGCACATAAAATTATAAGGGATATAGTGTACAAAATATAACAGAACAAACTCTTCCCAACTCTTCCCAATTAGGATCCCAGATCCTAATTGCATTTGCAAGTGATATTTCCATGTATATGGCTGTTATGTATATTGTACACTGTATCTGTTTAAGGTGAAGTGATGCAATCACAAACAGAATACTTGGTGATTCATTTATCCAATATTCATTAAAAAAAGTCTTCTGGAAACTCAATGTTTGGAAGCTTCCTCAGCCAGTTGGTGGATATGGTGCCAGGTGAAGTCCGGTGCCCTCCTAGAGTAAGTAGTTCAGCCATTTGAGTATAGTTTGTCATTGTACCTAGGGTCTACCTGATACCAGTCAACTCCTCCACTGAGGTCAAAAACTCCTGTATCAAGCTTCCATTACCTCTCCTGAGCTAAGGTATTGCTTCCATTTGATAAAGCCCTATGAAATGCATTATGAAAATTATTACTTTCTTGTTTTTTATTTAAAAGGATTTTTGGTCACTACACTCGTGTACTGTGCCAAATGACTTTTTGTTAGATTCATTTATTTTATCCTATTTACTTCCTGGCTTCCTTGCTACTCCAAATAAATCCCAGGTGGGGATCATACCACCGGAGCCTTATCCATAGAGCAGTTTGCCTGTTCTTTATTTGTGAGGATTCCCTACAATTATTATTTTAGCTTTTTTTCTTTATTGCAGAGAGCACTATTATCTGCGTTTTTATATTCTTGTCATGTTGGGTTCAACAAAACTACCTCTCCTTTGGACACTTATCCACATGTCCCATAAGTGGGGATTATACCAATGTATGCTACAACAACTGGAGCTGGTCATAGCTCCATTAAATATAAGATACAGTGTAAAAATCCAAATTTCTGACACTTGGCCAGAGACTTGGATTTTTAAAAATATTTCTGACGGAACACTGATAGCACAACTGTGCACACAGCAGCTTCCTCTCACAACTCACACACTGCTGGTGTTTGGAACAGCAGTGCTGCTGCTATGGAGGCACCCTATTGAATCCTGGAGGCTGCAGGACCTACCTAAGGGATTGTAACAGCCCTGTAGCAAAAGCTCCACCCCCTTGCTCTCAAACAGCCCACCCATTACTTGACATTGTACCACATGTCATCAGACCATGAGGGAGTGGGAAACAAGCTTACACTCTGAAGGCTGGCTCCAGTTCCCTATAGGTAGGAGCTGACACAACACACATACTACCTGTTACAGTGAGGAATGGTGTAGGGCAGAAAATAATTAATAGCTCTCTCCAACAGGAGCTCGGTGTGCATGTGCTGAGGAGCTACAAGGACAACATCAATGTTGTGTCTCCATGAGTAACTGTGAGTGGATATCTGTGACTGTGAATGGGTATCTAGGTCTGTGAGTCGGTATCTTGGTCTGTGAAAGTGAGTGGGTATCTGGGTGTCATGAAGTATAACCATAACACGCAGAGTTTAGGATAGTAAGGAATAGACAAAGTAAAATAAATGTATTACCGGGCCTTAGAGTGGCCATACTTAACGTTAGAGTAAAGCGTAGTCGAAATACAAGCTGAGGTCTCAGTAATAGAGAGACAGCAAAAACAGGTACTAGCTAAAATCGAGTACACATAATAGATAGGCAAGGGTTAAAGAGAAACACAGAGTCAGAAAACAAAGCCAGGGTCAATATCAGAATACAATACAATAACCTTAAGGAACGCACTAAAGGGTACTGGGAACAGAAACCACAATAGAGCACAGTATCTAGGGCCAGATAAATTTAAATAATCCTGGGTTTCATTTGATTGGTTCATGTCATGTCTGCACCCCAAAACGGGCATGAATGGGGGCACCGGAGTGACATGGGCCAATGTGTCATGGAGTAGCACTTCCGGGATTGGCACTCAGCTGTGAGGAGCCGGACCCCACCCCCCTCTGACACAGCTCTGACGGTGTTTAGGGAGACTGGGCCAGAGAGAGGGTGCTTGGTGATTGTGTGTGAGCTGCCTCCGCGAGACCGCAGGCTCAGCTACTGGGAGCTACTTCCACCAGACTTACCTCTCCACAAGCTCAGACAAGCCGTTCCAGCCTTTGAGTCAATGCAAGGATTGATGCATGCCATAAAGGATTACTGGAGAACGGATACTTTGCTACTTTACAAGTGGACAATATCTCTGAACTATTGGAGGACTACACATATTAACCTTAAGTATATCTTTCAGCTATTTGTCTACAATATCATTTTATTAATGAACTAATGCTTGCTTACTCAAATCTTCTTTGTTGCAAACTGCTAAATATATGGAGGACAACTCCCCATCATGTTTATTCATTATGAACTGTTTCTTGCTTTGCAAAGACACTCAATGCTTCAAGCTACTAATTAAATGGAGGACAACTCCTAACAGGCTTATTAACTATGAAATGTTTCTTGCTTTGAAAATCCACTCAGTGCCTCAAGCTACTAATTGTATGGAGGACAACTCCCATCATGCTTATTCACTATGAACTGTGCTTGCTTTGCAAATATTCTTAGCTACTTGCTTATTGTTTCTATTGAAGATTATTCTCATGAACTTAAAGAATGTTACTTAATGCATCTCTAAGGAAATTCTTAATAATGAACTTTGTGTTGTTGATTACTTGCACTTCTTCTTATTGGATTATTGCCTAAATGCAATTCATTTAAGTTTAACACTTATTAAAACTTTGTTTGAATCAAGTTACCAGCAATTCTCTCTTCTTAAAGCTACAGTATTGATACTTTAAAGATTCTCCATTTCTTCACAATTGTAATTAAGGAGTTTACAAGCTGCAGTTGAGTTCCAATCCAAATCACCCCAAGTAGCGTAACACAATGGGAGCCAACCACAAGGTTAGTTTTCTTTTTCCCCTTGAAGAACATGCTCGTGACACAAGCAGTGTTCTTAATACTGTACGGACCATGCACCCGATCAGAACGCTGAGCACTAGTGGCCTGCAGGAGACAAGAGTGTTTGAGCCGCATGCGGTTTGTGTGGAGCACCATGGCTGGCACAAGGACCAGGTAAGTACGCTACACTGGGTCTGTGAATGGGTATCTGTGACTGGATATATTGGTGTGTGAATGTGAGGTATCTGGAGTGTGTGAATGTGTTGTCTGTGTGTGTCAGAGTATAAATGTGTCATTGTGACTGTGCGTGTCCTGCATGCATAATTGTAAGTTTATATCTGAATGTGTTTGTGTGATTTTGTGCATCTATGAGTTTGTCTATATGTGCATATCTGTGAGTATGTAAGTATCACTGTGAATGTGTATAAGAATATTTCTGATTGTGATTTTATTTAACTGCAAGAATATAATTGTTATGTATATGTCTGTGAATTTATGTCCCTGTGTGACTGAGGGCATTGTGTGTATGACTGTGTGTCCCTATCTGTGAGTGTTTTTGTGACTCACTGTGCAAGTGTATAGGGCAGAAGTAGCTTTAAAACCTTTTAAAATGGTGAACAAAGGGAACTTGGAAGGGGTTAATTGAAAAGGGTACATTGCCAAGAAATAATGGATACTAGTTTGGGAGGGTTTAATTGCAAAGAAGTGGCATGGGGTAAACTGCAGACCTATGTGAAGATTATTATTGCTTATGGAGGGGGTTAATTTTCAGAAGGCTATCACCAGAAACTCCTGCCATTTAGCTAAGCCTAGCCATGTGGGATCTCGCTCACTGGTTAATAGATTTAGCTCACTGTTAGGCAACCGTAGCTTCTTGTAGGAGTTTCCAGTAGCAGAGGAGGTGGTGTTGAATACCTATATGTGTGTGTGTGTGTGTGTGTGTGTATGTATATATGTGTATATATATATATATATAAGGCAAAAATCCCCTGCACTCACGCTTTTAACCACTTCACTGCCGGTCGCATAAACCAGAGCTCCAAGTGACACAGTATCCAGCAATGAATGGCTGCTCTCTTTAATCAAGTTTAAAAATTGTGACCAATGTTTCAGTCCCCGTTCGGGACTTTCTTCAGGGTCAGAAATAACAATCCTGTATCTATTTTTAAACTGGATAATAAATAAATATAAATATATATTCCCAAAACACAAATCTCTTATCTCCAATGCACTCTCCCCTTTTCCTGGGCAAAGTAAAAAATTAAATACTTTAGTTTCAGTTATTGGCTTCACCCTCAGCTTAATTTGAAAATAATATTGTCCTCCTGAGAGGGATACAGGTGTCTTACTATGTTTGAGACACTTTGCTCAAATCTATCCAATCGCATATTTATCAGAATGATTTTTATCATTTTTTTTTTTTTTTTAATATATATATGCTAGAAAATTGAACAACTATTGATCTGTCTTGTAACAAAATAGTATATTTTGTTTTGTGTGAATTTTTCAGACCATGATTAATAATTTCTATAAAACATGAGTGTACATGTGAAAAGCGAGATCTGTTTAAATTTACATGATTTCAATTATTTAGGTATTCCTGAACAGCAATTTACTAGGTTGATGTGACAAATATTCATCCAAGATTTGAAGTAACTGTTATGCTATTTGAAGTTAATAAACATCTTAGTGAAGAAACAGTTAACGTTTTTATTCATAGACTTTCCATCAAAAGCTGCAAAAAAAATCAGATTTGTTATTGGTGGTCCCTGAAGACTTTATATACTTATACACATGTATATGTTTGTTCATTGTCTTTTTAATCTAACAAATTTGGGCTGTTGAATTGATAGAACAAATATTTTCAAAAATTGTTTTTAAAGAGAATCTATTTTTTAATTATTATAGCATTTTTGTAATCACCTCCCGTTTCCTCAGTTTTGTGCAAGCTCAAGCTGTTTTTGATATATTTCTGTTTTGCAAATGCAAAATAGATCACTTATAAAAGTAAAATAAAGCTTTAATATTTTTAGATGACAAAAAATACTTTCAAGTGTGTTGTTGCAGCTTTGTATGCATTATACTGTCAATTTCAATAAAAACACAAACAAATCAGATTAACAATAGGGCATCTAGAGTTCATTTAGACCTCAGTAAATGACTGAAGCTCCATCAAGTGTATCAAATCCGCTTGAGTCAAACATTTTTATTTATGAAGATATTTGCAACACACTTTGTGATTTTAGTAGGAGTGCATTCTGAGCTAATTTGCTACAAAAGCCATTTCATGCTCTGGCCTATTATTTTAGTTACCATTCTTCTTCACTCTTTTTCTAGGTAAGCTAACTATTTATTGCATTACTACATATAAACTTTGCAGTATGATTGTTCAATAGTGTGATCCTATGCTACAGTGTAACTGTTACTGCTAATTTAATTATACCTATTGTAATGGTATTAATATAATGATTTACATCATAAAATAAAGCATAATGAGTTGAATGCTTTCTAGGCACCACTAGGGGCAGTGTGTAGGATTTCGTTAGCCATGTGCTTCTTGATGTGACAACACAGGCCTGCCTATTTAGGAATAGACTGAATAGAAACCAGATGTGGGAAGAATTGAGTCCCTATGCTTTTCTTGACAACCTAAGATGTAGTACCAGCTCTGACTTAACCCCAGCCAAAGGGCTGGGACCTTGTAAGTAATATGAATCCATTGTAACATCTAGCATGTGTTAGTATTGTAAAATTATTGTAATATATTGACATTCTCCTAGCATATGTTGCTTATTATAATTTTATTTATCATACATATTTAATATTACAAAGTTTTGTGTATTTTCTATCCACATATTCGACTATAATACTACAAACTATAAAAAATATTAATGTTGTTACTTATTGTTTAATTATTATATGTTAATTAAAATGCTTCTTTAAGTTATGGCCACAACACCTACTGATTATAGTTACATGTACAAGATCTCTTTGAAAGAGTATATGCAAAAAAATTCTTAAAATATAACATTATTTGGAAACCGCATTCAAAGGAGACAAGGAAATGAAAAGGTATTGTGTTACACCCTAATTTTACTTTAGGGTTTTAGAATATGATCTCATGATCTTAAACTCTCAGAATATTAAATAAGCTCCAGTAAAAGGAGCAGCAAGATCAGTTGGATTTCTGGCAAAGCACAACTGCTGTTGGACAAGTGATAGTGTTGGTTTGAAACTTGCTGAAACAGTATCTACTTTACTAGGTCTGTCCGGAAAGTATCAAGCCATGTAATATGAAAAATAGAGACATGTATTGAAGAAGATAAAAGATACAAGAAATATTGTACATAGGACAATAATATATCAGTCCCCTTCAAAGTAGGCACCTTGGGACCTCACACAGTTCTCCCAGTGTCTCTTCCAAAATCCTCTGCAAAATCCTTTTTTGGAATTACCATCAGCTACTTTGTTGTTACCTGAATCTCATTGATGTTGTGAAAACTCTTCACTTTCAAAGGTGATTTTAGTTTTCGGAAAAACCAGAAGTAGAAGGGTGCCAACTCTCTCAACGGAATCTCTTTGAAGCATTTGTGCCACACTTTTATTTGCGCTGCACTCATGGCATCATCCCCGAAAGCCTTCTGAATTACCCAAATGGTTTCAGCGGAGGAATGATTAAGCTTAAAGGGACACTAGAGTCACCAGAACAACTACTCTGGTGAGTATATAGTATGTCAGAATATTCCTGCATGCATTTTTATGTAAACAATGTCTATTCAAAGAAATTACTGCTTAGGGACACCTCCAGTGGCAGTCACTCAGACAACCACTAGAGGTGCTTCAGACAGTCACAAGAGGTGCTTATACAATGTGCAGCACTGGCATTCAGCATCTGCATGCTCTGCATAGAGGCACTGTACTTTCCTGAAAGTGATGCATTGATTCAATGCATCTCTGTGAGGAAATGCTGACTGTCACAGCAAGGCATTTTGTCATGTATGCATGATTGCACTCAATGATTTCTTATGAGTAAGTATGGGATTGGCTGAGTTTACCAATTCTGATGATTATTGCCAAGGGACAGAGCATGGCCAAGGCCAATGACAGTGGATACACATGGCACTGGAATAAATGTGCATTTTTACTTTAGTTAAGGGGGGGGAGGGCGCAGGGAACCTAAAAACATGTTTGTATTCCTGACCCTTTAGTGTTACTTTAATGCAAAATTTGATTCAGATTTGAATATGATGGTCATTTTAACTGACAAGTTTTTCCATACAGATCTTGTAAATATATGAGTTTTGTCTCTCTAGGGCATCCATACTTGAGGGGGGATAGCCGATGATTAGATTAACTGGATTAGAGCCTCACTGTATATGGGGCAGGACTTCCGGGTAGCGGGACACGCCAGCCACACTGCGGAGTGAGATGCTGTTTAAGGGGTTATTTAAGACCTTTTTGTTTGTCCTATATAAAGCTTGTATTAATGTAATACTTTACTTGTGATGTACCCATGAAAGTTCCCTTGAGGGACTGAAACATTGACTTGCTGGAATTCATCAAATAAAGAACCTACCTGAATGAAAACTTTGGAGTGAAGATATTTCTGTAGATATTTATTTTATATATATATATATATATATATATATATATATATATATATATATATATATATATATATATATATATAAAAGCCAGCACTCTGGGTCTTGTAGATAAAAAAAAACTTCTCAGGTTTTATTCCAACAGTCAATGTTTCAGTTCCAATAGAACTTTCTTCAGGACATAAAGAACTAATGTTAAAAATATTGACCTTATATAAGGAAAATCTCACTCACCCAGACCTCGATCACCTGTGTGCCGGCGTGCAGCCATCACCAATGCGCGATTGAGCTCCGCCCCTACTGACGTCACTTCCGGGTGCCGTGCCTCTGTTTCCAAGGTGACCCACAGAAACAAACTGTCACCTAGTGAATGAATGGGGACAAGTGAATTGAATGTTCACAATGTGTAAAACATTATAAGTGTGGATTTATGTAGCTAATCTAACTACTTATTGATCTATATAGAATAAAGTGCATAATAGATATAAGTAAACCAAGTATTCAATTGCATCAATTTGAAATTGACAATGTGCAAATCACTGGATTAATTCCCCGAGTATACAAAGTGCTATTATTAAAGTGACAGTGCTTCCACATTACTTGAAAGTGTCAGTGCCAAAGAATACATATAACCACTCATATCCAATGAGAAAAGTGTCCAAAATGTGCTCATATACAAGTAAATGAAAAATGCATTACAATATAATCTTAATATTATAATGATATTTATAGAGCACTGTCAAATTCCGCAGCGCTTTACAATGGGTGGACGAACAGACATGTAGTTGTAACCAGACAAGTTGGACACACAGGAACAGAGGGGTTGAGGGCCCTGCTCAATGAGCTTATATGCTACAGGGAGTGGGGTAAAATGACACAAAAAGGTAAGGATAGTATTAGACTAATGACAGTTGCAGAAGAGGAATCAGTAAGGAGCTATTAACAGTTTAATTGATACGCTTTTATGAAGAAGTGGGTTTTTAACAATTTTTTTGAAGGAGTGGAGACTGGGTGAGCATCTAACGGAGGAGGGAAACGAGTTCCACAGGAATGGTGCAGCCCTCGAGAAATCTTGTAGGCGAGCATCAGAGGTGGGAGTACGGACAGAAGATAGACGTACGTCTTCAGCAGATCGTAAGGGCCTAGACGGGACATACTTGTGTATAAGGGAGGATAGATAGGTGGGAGCAGAATTATGTAGAGATTTGAAATCAAGAACCAGAATTTTAAATTGAGCTCTATATTTTATAGGAAGCCAATGTAGGGATTGACAGAAGGGTGAGGCATGGAGGTGCGTGCGGACAGGAAGATGAGCCTCGCCGCCGCATTCATTACTGACTGTAACGGCGCTAGCTGGGAGCACGAGAAACGGATTACAGTAGTCAAGGCGAGAAAGGACAGTGGAATGGACCAACACCTTAGTCGCATCGGGTGTTAAGTAGGGGCGGATGCGCGCAATGTTTTTAGATGGAAATGACAGGATTTGGCAATAGATTTAACATGAGGCTTGAAGGAGAGGTCAGAGTCAAAGAGAACACCTAGGCAGCTAGCCTGCATGGTGGAGCTGATGGTAGCACCGTTGACTTGGAGGGAGACAGACACAGGAGTAACAACACTTGAGGGAGGAAAGACCAGAATTTCAGTTTTAGTCAAGTTTAGTTCAAGGAAGTGGGCAGCCATCCAGTTAGAAACAGCAGAGAGGCAGTCAGTGACACTAGTCAAGAGGGATGTGGGGAGATCAGGAGAGGACAGGTAGATTTGCATGTCATCTGCATAGAAATGATATTGGAAGCCAAAGGAGCTAATGAGTTTACCAAAGGAGGCAGTATAGATGGAGAACAGTAGGGGACCAAGGACTGAACCTTGGGGGACACCAAGATAGAGGAGTTGGGGAGAAGAAGCAGAGCCAGAGAAAGAAACCCTGAAAGAGCACTGGGAGAAGTCGGAGGAGCACCAGGAGAGAGCAATATCTTGTAGACCAATATTGCGGAGGATGAGAAGAAGCTGTTGATGATCAACAGTGTCAAAAGCCGCAGACAGGTCAAGGAGAATTAGGATAGAGTAGTGACAATGAGATTTTGCAGCGAGTAGATCATTGGATACTTTGGTCAGTGCCGTTTCCACAGAGTGCTTAGCATGGAAACCAGACTGAAGCGGGTCTAGCAGAGAGCTGGACTTGAGGTCAGTCAATCTCGCATACACAATTTTTAAAAGGATCTTGGATGCAAAAGGTAGTAGCGAGATAGGACGATAATTGGATGGGGAGTTAGGGTCAAGATTGGGCTTCTTTAGAATTGGGGTTACAGTTGCATGTTTGAAGGGCAATAGAAATATACCAGAGGGGAGAGAGAGATCGAAAATTTTAGTGAGAGGTGGAGAAAGAGAAGAAGACAGAGTACGGATGAGATGCGATGGAATTGGATCTAGGGAGCAGGTGGTGGGGCGGGAGGACTGGAGCAGAGCAGAAACTTCTTCCAATGTAGCGGGTGCGAATGAATATAGAACAGCAGAGGGAGTGAAGTTAGGGGAAGTATTATAAGGGGAAGAAGAAAGATGAGATATCTCTTCTCTGATTGTAGAGATCTTGTCAGTGAAGTGAGTTGCAAAGTCTGAGGCGGTTAAGTTAGTAGGTGGAGGAGGAACAGCAGTGCAAAGAAGAGAGTTAAATGTGTGAAATAGTCATTTGGGTTCGCGGGAGAGTGTGGTTATGAGGGTATTGAAGTAATTAACTTTTGCAGAGGAAAGAGCCAAGCTGTATGAGCTCAGCATAAATTTATATGCCTCAACCATATAATAAAGTGCATATAGAAATATAAAAAAGTCTAAATGGTTGCAATGTTAAGGAGACGGTTACTGAGCAAACTCAGACTGTATCCCTTGTGGGGGAAAACATACACACACTATTATATACATCATGATCAAGGTCTAAATGAACATATAAGAAACAGAATAAAAAATATAATTAATGTGAGCTTCCCAATAGGGTTCTGCTCCAAAAAATCTGACAAAACCTCTTACTCTTCATTATATCCTCTGGATTCAACTGTATTATCCTATTCAAATAAAGAACATATATTCAATAATTAGGTATATTTAAATCTTATATCACTCTAATGAGGATAAAAATCTCTATTATAAAGACAGAGAGAGGGATATCAAAAAAATCTCTTGTTTAAAAACTGGAATATTGAGCAATATACAACCCAGGCCTATGTCCCCTTTGGGGCCTATATAAATGACATGTCAATTTTTCGTTGAGTCCCATAGGTGCAATAGTGTTCAATTCCCGGATCCAGAAAGTCTCTCTTTGTAATAATAATATGGCTCGATTACCCCCTCTTCAATATATGGGTATATGATCAATAGCTACGCATTTCAATGTGGATAATAGGTGCTTAAATTCCAGAAAATGACGTGCCACTGGTTTGTCTATATTCCTGTCACGAATTGCTGTTCTAATACTGGATCTATGCCCGCGAATTCGCTCACATAGTGGTGTCTCAGTCTTTCCAATGTAATTTAATCCGCATGGGCATGACAATTTATAGATCACATGATCAGTTCTACATGTGATCCGATGTCTAATGGAATATTTTTTGCTTGTATAAGGGTGATCAAATGATCACTACTGCTGACAATTTATTACTTGCTGTGTTATACTTCATTGGAAAGGTTAATCTTTGCGGTTTTTGTGGACCGGGTCTCTCTGATCTCTCTTTAACAGCCAGTCTAGCTCTTGCCAAAGCTGCATCCAGAATGAACCGGTTGTAACCCCTGACTAAAAATTTGTTGTACATATCCTCAATTTGTTTGTCAGTGCATTCAGAGAGAGAATTATTCCTGAACAATCTCAAAAATTGAGTGAATGGCAAAGATTTTTTAATATGTGCAGGATGCGCACTCGTGTTCCTTTCTTTTAGAGAAAAGTCAGTGCTCCAATTTTTGATTTTGAATGAATATCTCAAGAACCAAATATTGTACTGTTTTTGTGTCAATGTTCCCTGTCATCTTGATTGGGCTGGGGAGGTTATTAATGTGTTGCACAAATTTTCCAGCTTTGTCTACTGTGCCTCTCCACAGTATCAAGATGTCGTTGATAAAACGTACATATTTAATGATTTTATTTGAAAATGGTTTTAGGATACTATCCTCCTCAAACATGTGCATATATGCATTGGCATACATGGGTGCCATTGCAGCACTCATGGATGTTCCCTACTTCTGCATGTACCAATTGGTTTCAAACCTAAAATAATTCTGTTGTAAAGTTAACAGCAGTAATTCCATGACAAATTCAATGGGAGGTCCTTGGTAATATGTTGAGTTGGATAATGTTTGTCTCATAGCTTCAATTCCCTCTTCATGGGGGATGACTGTATAAAGACTTTGTACATCTAAAGTCATAAGTACAAGATTGTCAGGGATATGTTCAACTTTACCCAATATTGATTAAATCCTGTGTGTCCTTAATACATGTGGGTAAGTTTTTTTGAAAAGGAAGTAAAGATATTTTGCTATATGTTCCAAAACTCCTCCTATTGCGGAGACTATTGGACGTCCAGAAGGTGACTGTAGACTTTTATGAATTTTTGGCAATGTATATAGGATAGGGGTTCTCGGATTGCTTTTCTTTAAAAAAATTAAACAGGTCAAAATTAATATATCCTGCCAATAGTCCCATCTCCAATACTTCTTCGATTTTCCTCATCACCTCCAAAGTTGGATCACATGGTAGAGAACTATATGTATTTCGATCTTCAAGTTGTCTCTTAATTTCCAAAGAGTAGTCATTGTAGTTAAGGATGACAATACCCCCTCCCTTGTCTGCTGGTCTAAGACAATTGAGGGATCGTTAGCCAAACCTCTTTAGACATGTTACTGTGTCGGATTTTATGATCCTTTTTGTGTATGCGAGATTGACAGACTTCCTTGAGTCCAACTCTCTGTTAGACCCGCTTCAGTCTGGTTTCCGCGCTAAGCACTCTGTGGAAACGGCACTGACCAAAGTATCCAATGATCTACTCGCTGCAAAATCTCGTGGTCACTACTCTATCCTAATTCTCCTTGACCTGTCTGCGGCTTTTGACACTGTTGATCATCAACAGCTTCTTCTCATCCTCTGCAATATTGGTCCACAAGATATTGCTCTCTCCTGGTGCTCCTCCTACCTCTCCCAGCGCTCTTTCAGTATTTCTTTTTCTGGCTCTGCTTCTTCTCCCTAACTCCTCTCTGTTGGTGTCCCCCAAGGTTCAGTCCTTGGTCCCCTACTGTTCTCCATCTATACTGCCTCCCTTGGTAAACTCATTAGCTCCTTTGGCTTCCAATATAATTTCTATGCAGATGACACGCAAATCTACCTGTCCTCTCCTGATCTCTCCCGTCCCTCTTGACTAGTGTCTCTGACTGCCTCTCTGCTGTTTCTAACTGGATGGCTGCCCACTTCCTTAAACTCAACTTGACCAAAACTGAAATTCTGGTCTTTCCTCCCTCAAGTGTTGTTACTCCTGTGTCTGTCTCCCTCCAAGTCAATGGTGCTACCATAAGCTCCACCACGCAGGCTCGCTGCCTAGGTGCTCTTTTTGACTCCGATCTCTCCTTCAAGCCTCATGTTCAATCTATTGCCAAATCCTGTCATTTCCATCTCAAAAACTTTGAGCGCATCCGCCCCCTACTTAACGCCAGATGCGACTAAGGTGTTGGTCCATTCCACTGTCCTTTCTCACCTTGACTACTGTTATCCACTTCTCAGTGGTCTTACGTGCTCCCAACTTGCGCCGTTACAGTCCATAATGAATGCGGCAGCGAGGCTCATCTTCCTGTCCGCCCATACCTCCCATGCCTCACCCTTCTGTCAGTCCCCAACTCCTCTATCTTGGTGTCCCCCAAGGTTCAGTCCTTGGTCCCCTACTAAAAACCCACTTCTTCATAAAATCGTATCAAGTAAACTGTTAATAGCTCCTTACTGATTGCTCTTCTGCAACTGTCATTAGTCTAATACTATCCTTACCTTTTTGTGTCATTTTACCCCACTCCCCATAGCATGTAAGCTCATCGAGCAGGGCCCTCAACCCTTCTGTTCCTGTGTGTCCAACTTGTCTGGTTACAACTACATGTCTGTTCGTCCACCCATTGTAAAGCGCTGTGGAATTTGACGGCGCTCTATAAATATCATAATAATAATAATCCTTCATAGCTGTTTCCATACCTGTCCTTAATGCTGTCAAAAAAGTTTTAATAGAAGGCTGGCTTTGTGGGGGGGTCAAATGAACTCTTTACCCTGAATCTCGCTGGTGATGGTATAAGATCTTGTACCTGCTTGCCTTTAGCAAAAAATTCTTTAAGTCTAAGTGTTCGTCCGAATTTAAACATATCCACTTCCCAATGAAATTTGTTAGGTTGTGTAGTAGGGAAAACGGGAGTCCTTTACTAAGGATGTCTATTTCTTGATCTGAATATTAATATTATATTGTAATGCATTTTTCATTTACTTGTATATGAGCACATTTTGGTCACTTTTCTCATTGGATATGAGTGGTTATATGTATTCTTTGGCACTGACACTTTCAAGTAATGTGGAAGCACTGTCACTTTAATAATAGCACTTTGTACACTCGGGGAATTAATCCCGTGATTTGCACATTGTCAATTTCAAATTGATGCAATTAAATACTTGGTTTACTTATATCTATTATGCACTTTATATTATATAGATCAATAAGTAGTTAGATTAGCTACATATATGGACACTTATAATGTTTTACACATTGTGCACATTTAATTCACTTGTCCCCATTCATTCACAAGGTGACGGTTTGTTTCTGTGGGTCACCTTGGAAACGGAGGCACGGCACCCGGGAGTGACGTCAGTAGGGGACAGAGTTCAATCGCGCATGCTCATTGGTGATGGCTGCACGCCGGCACACAGGTGATCGAGGTCTGGGTGAGTGAGTTTTTCCTTATATAAGGTCAATATTTTTAACATTAGTTCTTTATGTCCTGAAGAAAGTTCTATTGGAACTGAAACATTGACTGTTGGAATAAAACCTGAGAAGTTTTTATCTACAAAACCCAGAGTGCTGGCTTTTTTCATTCATCGATACATTGTGCAGTCGAGCACCAGGCAATACTTCAAGGGATAGCTGAAGTGCAAAATTGGAGAGGGAGAGAGGGAGAGAGGGATCTGGATTCGTGTGTGTGTGTGTGTGTGTATATATATGTGTGTGTCTATATATATATATATATATATATATATATATATATATATATATATAGTGGCAGTGTATTAGCCCCAAAATAACACTTTCAGTGTTCCCTGACTAGACAGGGTTAAAAATCAGGTTGCTCTAGCATATCAATTAGGGAGCTACATAAACCCTATGCAGAGGAAAATCAGTCTCTCCTGAGAAGAGCTGGGGCAGAGACAGGGCAACTGTGAGTCAAAGAAATTGCTGAAGCTGTGTGGAAAGCAAAGGTATTTTGCAAGCCTTCATTTTTATTTGTCAGCTGAGCTGCCGAGTAGCATAGAACGGGTACTATATGTTAGTTAGTCTCCAGTGTGGAGTAGAAGTTTATTTTGGTTTAATGCTTTGCTGTGGCTAAATTGGGGCAAAACATAAATAGTATGAAACAGCTGATACCCTAAGAGGTAAATCAGCCGAATGTGTGTCTGGGGCACCCTGATTTTGGGGGGTAACCCTCACATACGTATAGATAAAGAAAAAGGAAGACCTAAGGGAAAAGGGGGAAAAGGGGAAACAACCCCCCTCCTACCCTAATCCGCAAGGTCTACCCGATTTAGGAAGCCCCTGCCTAGAATAAATGCTAAAACTTAACCTTTAATAGAAAAAAAAAATCAGAATTATGTGATACATATAAAATAAACAATGGAAATAGAGGGGACGAATAAGATAGAGGGATAAGAATATAGTCCACTATGGACACCTAATGGGTCAACTGGAGTAGCAGTAAGACATAGCCTTGTCCTGAATCAATAAAAGGGGGCTGGAATAAACAGTGGGATAGAGAAAGGGGGAGAATTATATCATAGTAACAGCTCCCTATATAAATGGCAAACAGACTATAAATCTCTGTGAGGAAAAAGAAAAGAGAAAAAGAAAACAGGCTTAGATCCTTGTCTGAAATACTACAGAATGTCAATGATGTAGGACACTGTACATTGCTACAAATAGATGTATATACTAACAGAAAAGGAAATGTACATGTATCCCACGTTTGGATACACAGAGCAACCCCCAGAGATTGAGAAGGGAGTAGCTATCTAAATGGCTAACAAGTATCTAAAGCTAGAATGGGAGGTATTGCCACTATCTGCTAATATAGCCACAATCAGTGGAACTCTACATGTGAGTCCCTATATCAACTGATAGGACCACAGTAGTTGAATCCTGCATAAAAAATATAGCACCACTTGTTCTACCACCAAACCAACCCCCAGAGTAGAAAAATAAAGAAGGACTTGCTACGAATAAAAATCGTCTGGAGCATTCCCTCTATCTGCCTAGTGTCCCCTCTGTCTGCCTAACGCGTGTTTCGGCGCTTATTGAGAGCACCTTCCTCAGAGGCATCAAGTGTGGTCCGATAAAGGCCGATGTATTTTTATGCACAGCACAAACCAATCGGATTAGAGGGCGTGTAGATTCATGTTCGCCCCATAATCGGTGTTTGAACAGGGTCCGCCCACCTGTATACGTATCACTGGAACCTGAAGACAGAATTAACCCTATGTAAACCGTTTTTGTATGTTAATCATTGCACCAATAAAATAGAATAGAGTCTAGCAAAAGACTCATGTTTAAACGCCCGAGATCAGATAGATAAAGAAATTATATATTATATTAGATGTGCACTAATGAGGTAAATAATTTCTAAAATACTCAATAAGTGATAATGGGCATGATAGTGTACAACTATATAGAGAAATTAATTAATGAAGAAATGTAAGGGCCCTGCTAGGATATGATTAAAGATATAATAACTTAAGTGATTGTAGAGGAATCACAATGACACGATTGTATAGACCACTAAAATAATATGTAAAGACATAATCTTTACACCAATAGAATAGAGTCTAGCAAAGGACTCATATTTAAATACAGAAGAATTGATTAATGAAAAAGTGTAAGGGTCCTGCTATTACATATTGAGAGGTGCAATAACTTAAGTGATTATAGGGGAACACAGTGACATGATTGTATGGACCACTGAAATCCATAATTGAAGTGATAATACGTAAATTATTCCAGCCCCCTTTTATTGATTCATAGTTACATATAGTTACATAGCTGAAAAGAGACTTGCGTCCAAGTTCAGCCTTCCTCACAAATGTTGTTGCTGTTGATCCAAAAGAAGGCAAAAAACCTGGTCTGAAGCGCTTCCAATTTTGCCACAAACTAGGAAAATTCCTTCTTGACCCCAAAATAGCAGTCAGATGTCTCCTTGGATCAAGCCACTATTACCCCACTAATTAGAAATTATATCCCTGTATGTTATGTTTTTGTAACTATTTATCCAATTTCAGTTTAAACATCTGTATGGACTCTGACAAAACCACCTCTTCAGGCAGAGAATTACATATCCTTATTGTTCTTACTGTAAAAAAACCTTTTCTTTGCCTTAGATGAAATCTCCTTTCTTCCAGCCTAAATGTGTGACCTCGTGTCCTATGTATAACCCTGTTTATGAATAGATTTCCAGATAAAGATTTGTACTGGCCCCGAATATATTTGTATAAAGTTATCATATCCCCTCTCAGGCGCCGTTTTTCCAAACTAAACAGATTTTTTTTTTTTTAACCTTTCTTCATAACTAAAATGCTCCATTACTTTTATCAATTTTGTAGCTCGTCTCTGGACCCTCTCCAGTGCCATGATATCCTTCTTTAGAACAGGCGCCCAAAATTGCACAGCATATTCAAGGTGTGGTCTTACCAGCGATTTATAAAGAGGCAGAATTATATTTTCATCCCGAGAATTTATGCCCCTATTTATGCATGACAAAATCTTGCTGGCCTTAGCAACTGCAGATTGACATTGCATATTGCTGCCTAATTTGTTGTCTATAACAATTCCCAAATCCTTCTCGTGTGTGGTTATCCTTAATTCACTACCATTTAGTGTGTAAGTTGCTTGTGCATTCTTAACCCCGAAGTGCATAACTTTGCATTTCTCTATGTTAAATTTCATCTGCCATTTTAGTGCCCAGTCCCCCAATCTATCCAAATCTCTCTGCAGCAAAGCAGTATCCTGCTCACATTTTATTACTTTACAAAGTTTTGTGTCATCTGCAAACACTGATACATGGCTTCCAATGCCTATTTCAAGATCATTTATAAATATGTTAAATATAAGTGGTCCCAAAACAGAACCCTGAGGGACACCACTTACCACTTTTGTCCAGCCTGAAAATTTACCATTAATTACAACTCGTTGTACTCTATCCTTAAGCCAATGTTCTACCCAAGAACAAGAATATTCATCTAGACCACTTTTTTTTAGTTTGAAGATTAACCTATTGTGAGGAACCGTATCAAATGCCTTGGCAAAATCCAAGTAGATCACACCCACTGCAACACCCTGATCTATACTTCTACTTACTTCTTCGTAGAATGCAATTAGGTTAGTTTGACATGACCTATGTTTCATAAAACCATGCTGATTCTTCCCAATGAATTCCTGAATATTATCCCTTAATAGCCCTTCAAATATTTTCCCAGTTACAGAAGGTAAAATCACAGGTCTATAATTTCCAGGCAAGGATTTTGAACCCTTTTTAAATATAGGAACAACATCTGCCTTCCTCCAATCCTCCGGTACAACACCTGAAACAAAAGAATCTTGAAAAATTAAATACAGAGGTTCACTTATTTCCCCACTTAGCTCCTTAAGTACTCGTGGGTGAATACCGTCAGGCCCTGGAGCTTTACTTACATTAATTTTTTTTATTAGCTGTAGCACCTTGTCTTGAGTTATCCAATCACAAGTTATTTGCAAGTTTTTTGCCCTTGCCATAGGATCCTCATTAATATATACTAAAGAAAAATAGTTATTTAAAATTTCTGCTTTTTCCTGGTCTTCATTAGCTAACAAACCCAACTCTGTTTCAAGTGTACCTACACTTTCATTTTTTTAAAATTAATGTACTTGAAATTTTTTTGGGGTTGGTTCTGCATTCTTTAGCTATCAATTTCTCATTTTCTAGTTTAGCCACTTTAATTGCCTTTTTGCACGCGTTATTGGCTTCCTTATATCTTAAATTGGATGCCTTTGATTCGTCTGATTTAAATGCTTTAAATGCCCTTTTCTTATTTTTAATCTCGTTTTACTCCTCTACTAAGCCACATTGGTTTTAATTTGTTTCTTTTATATTTATTACCCAATGGTACATACTGAGAAATGTACCTTTCTAATATTTGTTTGAATAGTTTCCATTTATTCTCAGTGTTTTTATCACTAAGGAGTTTATGCCAGTCGATATTTTGTAGCGCTGCCCTAACCTTATTGAAATTGGCTTTTTTTAAATTATATGTTTTAGTATACCCCACTTGCTTTTGCTTTTTTGAGTTTATTTCAAAATTTACCATATTGTGATCACTTTTTCCCAAATGCTCCCTTACTTGAATGTTGGTTAAAAGATCAACATTGTTTGTTATGACAAGATCCAGACAAGCATCCTTTCTAGTTGGTGCTTGTACCAATTGTGACATAAAGGTGTCATTTAACACATTCAAAATACTGATGCCCCTTGCTGAAGTACTAGTCCCTCTTTCCCAATTTATGTCTGGATAATTAAAATCTCCAATAATTAACGTGTTGCCTTGATTTGCAGCTTTCTCAATTTGCTCTAACAGCTGTTCTTCCTCAATAATATTTACATTAGGTGGTTTATAACATATCCAAACCAATAATTGATTTCCCTTTGTTTGCCCCAAGCAGATATCTACCCATAAAGCCTCCACCTTTTCCTCGTCACACTCCACATGCCTAAGATTTGACTTTAACTCATGGTTGACATATAAACATACCCCACCACCCTTCTTGTTTCTCCAATCCTTCCTAAATAACGTGTACCCATTTAAATTAACTGCCCAGTCATGTGTCTCATCCCACCATGTTTCTGTTATGCCTATTATATCATATTGTTTAGTGTATGCTATTGCCTCTAGTTCCCCCATTTTGTTATATAGGCTCCTTGCATTTGTAAGCATACATTTAATATTATCATGAGTCTTTTGTACTTTTTTGTGAATTATCAATATTACATACCTCCTCTGTTCTGAGCTTTTCCCTCCCCCCATCTCCACCCCCTTTGTTCTTTTCCATCCTATCTCCATTTTCTAGATTGCTTTGACCGTCCCCCCCCTACCTCTAGTTTAAAATCTCCTCCAACCTTCTAGCCATCCTATCCCCCAGCACAGCAGACCCTCTTCCGTTTAGGTGCAATCCACCATGACTATACAGGTTGTACCCAAGCGCAAAATCGTCCCAGTGCTCTAAAAACCCCAAACCCTCTTTCCTGCACCAAGACTTAAGCCACGCATTGACCTCTCTAATCTCCCACTGCCTTTCTGCTGTAGTGCACGGCACAGGTAATATTTCTGAAAAAAATTACCTTGGAGGTCCTTTTCTTTAGCTTACTTCCTAGTTCCCTGAACTCATTCTTTAGAACCTTCCATTTTCCTCTGATTTTGTCATTGGTACCAATATGGACCATGACAGCTGGGTCATCTCCAGCCCCTCCCAATAATCCCTCCACTCTGTCGGCAACATGCCGGACCCGAGCACCCGGGAGACAGCAAACTGTCCGGTTGAGTCGATCAGAGTGGCAGATTACCCCATCTACTCTCTTAATAATAGAGTCCTTTACCACCACAACCTGTCTAGACTTCCTTACCCTCTCAACCCCACCTGTACTAGAGGGGCTGATTCCACGGCTGTTAGCAGGAACAGCTTCCTGCAGTACAGCTACTCCTGAGCTGATTCTCCCAACATCTTCACTCAAACGGGCAAATCTGTTAGGCTGCATGAGATCAGGACTAGCTAACCTTTTCTCTTCCCTCCTCCCGCTTCCTCGGCCCACTGTCACACAGCTACGTGCCTGTTCCCCATCTGTCTTATCTCCTCCCTCTCCACTACCTGTCCCCACTAAATTCTGCTCAGTGAGCAGCAGACTCCTCTCAAGATTGTCAATCTCCCTCAGTGTTACAATTTGCCTCTCCAGATCTCTAATCTGAGCTTCCAGAAATGCCACTCGCTCACACCCACCACAGAGGTATGGACCCGGGACAGAATCATCCAGGCATGCATACATGAGGCATAATGTGCACGGAGTTAAACTCGCAATCTTGCTAGCACTCATCCCCAGTTACAAAAAAACACAAGTGAGCAAAAACAATATTTACCCTCTTGGTTTAAACTCCCTTGTAGTTTCAACTCCTGTTGT
The DNA here is from genome assembly GCA_933207985.1 of Pelobates cultripes. Lineage (NCBI taxonomy): Eukaryota > Metazoa > Chordata > Amphibia > Anura > Pelobatidae > Pelobates > Pelobates cultripes. The sequence goes on from OW240912.1 coordinate 294,800,006, forward strand.
TTTAACTCCTACTTAAAAGAGACTACTTGAAATAGCCTACTTTCAAGCAAACTCCAGTGAGCAAGCTCTGTGAGTCAGTAGTGGGTTTATATTGGCAATACAAATCCCACACAGGTGGAAATTAAGGGGCACTCCCCCTAATTAGCTCAGCAGCAGCAGCACCCCCAAGGAGGGGAATAGAAACAACAAGAGAGGGGAAAGAAAAAAAAAAGGGGAGGGAAAACGTTTTTAAACACCAGCAAGGTGAAAATATTGAAGAGAAAAAAGGGACAAAGTTTAAATATATCCAGCAAAGAGAAAAAAAAATAAATAAATATATATATATATATATATATATATATATATATATATATATATATATATATATATATATATATATATAAATATAAAAGGGGAAAAAAGTTACAAAATATTAAAATAAATCAAAACAGTAAGAATACATTTTTTTTTATAAAAGGGTAAAAGAAAAATAAACAAAAAACAAAACACAAAATACAAAAAATACAAAAATGTAAGCCTGCTTTTTTTTCCCACTTGGTATTAACTAATACCAACCACAGTCCACCAGTTCACCAACAAACTCCTATTGTTTTAACTCCTACTTAAAAGAGACTACTTTAAATAGCCTACTTTCAAGCAAACTCCAGTCAGGACAAGGCTATGTCTTACTGCTACTCCATTAGGCGTCCCTAGTGGACTATATTCTTATCCCTCTATCCTATTCATCCCCTCTCTTTCCATTTTTTATTTTATATGTATCACATAATTCTGATTTTTGTTTTCTATTAAAGGTTAAGTTTTAGCATTTATTCTAGGCAGGGGCTTTCTAATCGGGTAGACCTTGCGGATTGGGATAGGAGGGGGTTTGTTTCCCCTTTTCCCCCTTTTCCCATAGGTCTTCCTTTTTCTTTTTTCTAAATTGGGGCAGGCTTGCTAAATAAATATTTCTTCCTCATATTGGAAGAAAACTGTTTCTGTTGTTTATTACCCAAGACCCGGCCAACCTGCTACAATAAATTAAATCGCTCTCTCGCTCTTTCGCTCTCTTTTTTCATTAGGCTGCTAGAGTAGGACCTGCCAAGAATGGGGTACATTGACGTTGTGGCAGGCTTATGCAATACATGATCATATAATGTAACTAAACCCCCATTATTTTTTGCCTAGGTGAGGTGTTTTTAAATAAAACTATTACAAACTCTAAGATTTTGAAAGCATTGTTTAGTGAATAAGCGAGTGCGCTGGATTCTGTATATATATATATATATATATATATATATATATATATATATATATATATATATATATATATAAAAATACAGAATTTATATATATATATATATATATACTGCATATAAGATTATCAGTATGTTTCTATTTAGATGTTCGTACTCCTATCAGAATCGGTGAACATGTTAATATTTTAAAAGCGTTTACACAACACCATGTCTCTGCACATTTTATAGACCATTACAATATGGACCCCAGGGGACTTACTTTTTTAGCTATTCAGCTTGTGAACAAACCCTATAGGGGGGCAATCCTATCCAGAAAATTTGTGTGAAGGAAATTAAGTGAGTGCATAGGCTAGGAACTCTGGAACCCCAGGGGTGAAATATTGAATTTGACATTTATAATTTTTTATAATCCTATAGAACTTTTTATAGTGATTTTAATATATTATCTAATTAGTTGCATGCATGCATGCATGCATACACATATGTTATGCATCTCCTTTTTTGGAATATATGTACACTTTATTTTCACATACTCAAGTCTGGGATTGTAGTCTCATAAATATTTTTTTTTTTTGCTCATGTTTAAAGGTGACTGTTGCATAGATTGATTTATTTTTGTAACTTTTTTTTTTCTTTAGTAGGCTATTCTATTGTAATGTGATTAATTCTATAATGTTTTAGTTGTTAAAATTTGTTATATAGGTGGGGAATTCTTAGACATTTAGGTGATAAACCCTTGTTTTATTTCACTATGCACTGCGGAATCTCTCTATGCATATTAATTACACCTCAACCAATAAACTTCTTACATTTTGGGCAGTAAATGCCCCCATTGTGGACATAAATACAAACTGTGGGGTGGATCTGAGGAAGCCAGCATACCGGCGAAATGCGTCATCACGCTCTGTCATATGCACACAGCTTTGGTCACGTCCCCGAAATGATCGGAGTGTACCAACTTGAACCAACAGCCGATGGTGGAAAGTCTCAGGAGGAACTCTATCGTAGGGGTAAACAGAGGAAACTGACCACTTGCTGCTTTTAATTGATGTGACAATAAAGATTATTTAAGGGTCGCTTTATTGTTTTTTTTTTTGTTTTTTTTTAGCTTTTCTCTTGCAAGTTTTTTTTATATTTCTTTATCTTTATTATATAAATGTTTAACATTTGCATATGAGGTCGCTTTATTGTTAATAGACATGCACACTTGTATTTGGACAAAATTACCAAAAGCCTTTTGGTTTTCTATAATTTAGTCAGTAAGAGAATACAAAATAGCAATAAAATATTTGACTGGATAGGTCACTGACCGAAAGTAATTTAGTCATTTGTTTTTTTCATTAATTACATGTGTTGTTGCAGTCAATGACAATAAACCAACTATATCTTGTTAGTGTACATGATCATGCAGTACTATTCTATATTACGTGCTTTATCAGCCAATCGATGTCAAGTTCCTTTTTTATATATTTTTTTTTTTTTTTGATAGTTTTGAAAATTTTAAATCGGACTGACTGGGTCAGTTTTTTTATTTCCTGTTACTGAAATGCTGAGACATTATTCGAACAGCACTGTTGACTTGTTAGATTATGTTATGTTTCTGGCAGAGTGCAGTCTTACTACTGAAACTGATCTAACTGGTAAAGTTGTTACAGTGATTTTTTTTTTTTTTTGTTGGCTTAACTACTGTAGGTGTTTCTTTTCAATTTTCCAACATTTTGTTGCGTTTTAGGTGGTGACAGTAAAAAGTAGAAAATAAAAACCAAATAGGTACAGGCTGAAAAGACACATGTGTCCATCAAGGTCAGCCCTTCTCCAATCTTCAGTTAGAATTCTTAAATAAAAGAATCCAGAAAGATTAAAAACAGAGGTTCACTTATTTCCACACTTGTCTCCTTAAATACTTGTGGGCGAACACCATCAGGCACCGGAGCTTTGATTACATTAACTTTATAAAGTTACTGCAGAACCTTGTCTTGAGCCATCCAATCACAATTTTGTTGTTTTGCAATTTTCTAAAGCAATCATGTCTCTTGCCATAGGATCCTCCGTAATATATACTGAAAAATAGCTATACATATAAAAATACAAAAAGGTAATTTTTTTTTTTCCTTGGAAAATTGAGTGCTTTTAAGGTATGTTCCAGTTCAGGCAGATCACCTAGTTATATTTTGTATCTCTCTATTTTAGTAAGGTACATAATTATATTTTACTTTTTTTTTTTTTTTTTATTCCTTCTAAATACTTCTGTAATTTCTATTAAAACATATAACCTCAGAATTACAATAAAGTAATATACAAACTGTAGGATGAGACAGATTAAAAGAAAGAGAGCATTGTGATTATGCTTACCCGTTAACTACTTAATCAGCACATGATTCTTGGCATATTATTAGCACAAATCTTCCAGATTGCATGTTAAAAGTAAACTAGTAATTTTTTTGCTAGAAAATTTGTAAAAAATAAAATAAAAAATGAGATAATAAAATTGTAAGAACTAATTGAGAATAAAGAAATAGAAAGATGAAAAAAACACATGATGTTGTAAGGTGTATTTAAATGTAGACAGGACAATTAACATTTTTCCTTTTTTTTTTTGGTCTTTACATTCATATACTGTAAAGCTAACCATAAAAATATAACACATTCACTTAAAGTAATCACACATTTGGAGATAGCAAATACCTTTGTCTAATGGATTAAGGTCTTCAATAAAACACTTCAAAATGCAGGTGGTATTGACATTCAATATTACAGAAATGATTAGTTTCACATTCTTCTATAAAAAAATATACATTTCTATTTGTATTTCACAGTATCATTCCCAGCTGGCATTGCTCTTCTAGGTTTTGCTAAATATGAAAATATATAGAAATATATATATATATATAAATTTATACATGCATTTTAAATTTTTACTATATATTTTGCATATTTTATATTGTACATTTTGTAATATACAAAACTGAGCTCATCAAATTCAAGAGGGAAAAACTTGTAAGAATATGCCAGGATTTTAACCCCTTTAGGACCGTCAATTGTAAAACTTCTGATCAAAACAAAACCTGGAATTTGCACTATATTTCTGTTCAACCATAATTCACATCTTTCATTTTAAGGGTGCTAACACATGTTATATAGCATTTTGTACAGAATAAACAGAGCTTTATTTTCACATCAAATATTTATATACGACGCATAATTTAATAGGAATACATTTAAAAAAAAATAAGAAATTAAGAAATGTTATTTTTCAAGTTCTGCATGGCATTTTAACTTTTAATGTCAAAATACATTTAGTTTTTACTGCAAGTTTTGGAGCGTTACAGGGTCAAATATAGGGCTTTCCCCTTTTTCATTTTTACACATTTAAATTTGCCAGATTGGTTTGCTGGGCCTATTCTGCCTTTAAGACCATATGGCAGTCCAGGACGTAAAATAAAGCCTCTCATGGCATACCATTTGCAAAGGTAGACAACCCAGGGTATTGAAAATGTAGTATGTTCAGTCTTTAGTAGTGGCCACTTAGTCACAAACCGTGGTCAAAGTTAATGTACATATTTGTTTTTTTAGCATTTTTCACACAAAGACTGAACTTTCCCTGATGATGATGATATCATTACATGTGTTAGTGGTTTAAAACCCTTATTTTTGTGTTCAGCAAAGTCTCACAAGAACAACAGTACCCCACGTGTACAAGTTTTATGGTGTTTTGGAAAGTTACAGGGTTTCTCTCTATCTATCTATCTCTTGTAAATTAAATTCAATTGACTTTCTGCCTGGGTTGGCAGAGAGGTCCCTTGAATTATAATTACAATTAATTCATTATGTAAAAATAGTAGACAAATATATATGTTGAAAATAAATATACATACATACATACATAAATGCAACACTTTTTGTTTTTGCCCCCATTTTTCCTGAGCTGAACTCAAAGATCTAAGACTTTTTTTCTATGTACACAAAAGGCATATTTCTCTAAAATATTCACAAATCTGTGTTGGTGAGCATCTTCTCCTCTGCTGAGATAATCCATCCCCCTCACAGGTGTGGCATACCAAGATGCTGATTTAGACAGCATGATTATTGCAAAGGTGTGCCTTAGGCTGGCCACAATAAAAGGCCACTCTAAAATGTGCAGTTTTACTGTATTGGGGGGAATCCGTGGGGGTCCAAAAACCAGTCAGTATCTGGTGTGACCACAATTTGCCTCACACAGTGCAACACATTTCCTTCACATAGTTGATCAAGTTTTTGATTGTGGCCTGTGGAATGTTGCTCCACTCCTTTTCAATGGCTGTGCAAAGTTGCTGGATATTGGACCACCAGGGAGGTAATGAACCCCTCCCCCCAGCACTCCCAAAGGTAAGGAGGGGGGGTAAATAAAAAAAAAAGTGTTAATATGAGTGTGTGTCTGTTAATGTGTGTATGTTTTGTTAGTGTGTGTGTGAGTGTGTGTCTGACTGTGTGAGTGTGTGTCTGCTAGTGAGTGAGTGTGTGTCTGTTAGTGTGTGTCTGACTGTGTGTCAGTGAGTGTGTGTTTGCGTGTGTGTGTGTGTGTCTGTCAGTGTGTGTCTGTCAGTGTGTGTCTGTCAGTGTGTGTCTGTCAGTGTGTGTGTGTTAGTGTGAGTGTGTTTGTGTTTGCCTGTGAGTATGTGTGTCAGTGAGTGTGTGTCTGTTAATGTGTGTGTGTTTGTGTGTGTGTGTCTGCTAGTGAGTGTTTGTTAGTGTGTATGTGTGTGTCTGACTGTGTGTCAGTGACTGTGTGTGTGTCTGCTAGTGAGTGTGTGTCAGTGAGTGTGTGTCTGTTAGTGTGAGTGTGTTTGCCTGTGAGCGTGTGTCAGTGAGTGTGTCTGTTTATGTGTGTGTTTGTTAGTGTGTGTCTGCTAGTATGTGTGTGTCTGTTAGTGTGTATGTGTGTGTCTGACTGTGTCAGTGAGTGTGTGTGTGTGTCTGCTAGTGAGTGTGTCTGACTGTCTGTTAGTGTGAGTGTGTTTGCCTGTGAGTGTGTGTCTGTTAGTGAGTGAGTGTGTCTGTTAGTGTGTGTGTGTTTCTGTTAGCGAGTGTATGCGTATCTGTCAGTGAATGTGTGTGTGTGTATTTAGAAGGCGGGGGGGAAGGGTTGGGGAGGGGCTGGGGCGGTGGGGCGGGGGGGGCGCCTGAGTTTTGTCCTGCCTAGGGCAGCACAAAACCTGGATACACCACTGACTAGGAGCCTCATTTTTCTGATCAGACATACCTGGGCTCGTCACATTCTGGAGACTTGGGTGGTATCCATAGTCCAGATAGATATAGACTGGAGTTTTTCTTCAGACACAGGAGTCTCTCTATACCAACAAGAGAATTAAGACATATGAATCAAAAGGTAAAGCTCTGAAAGAATATGTAAGAAGCCTTCTGGATGAAGAGGTGATTTCTTAGGTCCCAACACAAGAGCAGTTCCAGGGACAATATTCGCCTCTCTTCTGGTGCTAAAAGAAAAAGCACATGGAAGCCTACACTGGACCTAAGAAGGGCCAACCAAAGGCTGAATGTCAGAGTCTTCAAGATGGATGATTACTATCATTCCAACTGGCCTAGATCTTCAGCATTATCTCTGAAGAGAACTTCCAATTTAGTGCCCTACCATTTGGCATCACTTCAGCCCCAATAACCTTATGTGTGCTTATAGTGATATTGAGAGTCCAGAACACCATCTGGTTCCATTGCCTGGATGATCTACTTCTGGTAGCCTCAAACCCACAGAAGGCACCCACACAGAGGAAGATAGTTCTTTCAGAACTCCTGAAGTTTGGCAATTTCACACCAGTTCAGTGGTTGACATTTCTGGGTGGAAAATTCTATGCTCTGCTTTTTTTTCCCTATCTCAGGAACAGTTGCACAGATTGTGGAATTTTTCTCTCCCAGTTTCTTAAATTTTGTTTAGTAACAGCAAGAAAGTAGATGCAACTACTAGAACTCCTTGACTTGTCAGACCTGTCAGATGGACCCAATGGCATCTCTGGATTCCTCATAGATTCTTCCTATCTTGGTTTAACAAGAGAGATTATTGGAGCCAGCCACTGACTATGTCCCCAACAGTGGAGTTACACCTTACTTGGTAGCTGAAAGAGAGAATAAATCTGAGTTTCCAGTGAACAGAATTGGTCCATTATAAGCTCTGATTCCAGTTTTCAAAGATTGGTTGCACAGTGTTTGGACCATGTTGCACAACATTTACATTCAATTGTATGGAATTAAGTCAATTTCAGGGCTCTTCTTCACTCCAGAGGGTGGCTGAAGAACAAGTGGTTCCAAATTTGCTCAAATTTCTAGCAACTGTATCCTATATCTGTCAGGTGGGTCTCACAGCTATGTATTGATGGAATTACAGTCCATGATAATCAAGGCACAGAAGAACAACCATGTGTTCAGAATACAATGGCCGATTACCTGAGCAGAATAACTCTGGACAAAGAGGACTGGCAACCTTATCCTGACGTATTCTCGGGGGTTGACACAGATTTGTCATGTACCCTACTTAGATCTGATGGCCATTTCTTGGAACTACCAGGTCCAGAAGTATTTTTCTGGATTTTAGGACCAGAATGCTCAAGGCCAGGATTCGCTGACTCCATTTTTGAATTTTAGTCTGATGTACATATTTATATACACTAATATAGTTTCCAGTTTTCCACTTTCATAAAGGTATTTCAAAAGCAGATCATAGATGGTCACGTTGACTCTAAATTCCTATAATGTATAAGATGATTCTGGAACCTCCAAGGGAACTTCCAGTACGTCCAAACCTATTACAAGGTCCTTTGACACACCAAGACCCTCAAGTTCTGGTGATGATGTGGGAGTCCCTATTAGTATAGGCATCCCTGAGACGGTCATTGAGATCCGCTTACCATCCTATAAATACTTTACAAAACTTGGCATGCATTTATCTGTTGGAATTGCTTCTCAATCAGGCCTAGAAAGGGTCTGAGTTATAACACTCTAGAGGAGCACATATTTGCACTTTCCACATGGATGGGTGCCCATTCAACATTCGAGGCCCTGGTGCTTTGCTTCATATAAGCATTGATTGAAGTCAAGCCTCCACTGAGGGTGTTGAAGCCAATATGTGACGTACCATTGGTCTCACGGGCTCTGACTAAACCATCATTTGAACCTCTAGCAGGAGCTTCCATGGTTGTAGCACAGAAAGTGCTGTTGCTGGTGGCTAGTACCTCAGCAAGGTGAATGTGTGACCTCCAGGCTTGATCCTATGAACCCCATTTACTAATTTTCAACAGGATATGGTTGTCTTGCATTTGGCATCTGAGATCCGACCTAAGAGGAAAGCTTATTAATGCCATTCTCTGCCTGTGCCAGAGGGTATCAGGGCACTCTCCACTCATGCTGTTGCAGCATCGTGGTCTTCCATGGCAATGGTTTCTGCTGACACTTTTTGTAAAGCTAGCATTTGAACCTCTTTAGACACGTTTGTCCGGCATTTCATACTGTTCGTTAAAACAGTCAATGATACACAATTTGGACCTCAAGTACTTAACTCAGTTCATTCTTCTATCCATGTTGAATTGTTCTGATTATTTTATTGGCAATTATTTTACGTTTTTGTCCCTCCCTTTGTAAGCTTGGGTATTCCCCATGTGTATATGCTGCCATGATTAGCCAAGAAAGTGGAAAATTTACTCATATTTACCATAGTTTTCTTTTCCTGGCTATTATTCATGGCAGCATAGCCTACCCACCCATTAATGTCTCTATTTATCTACTGTAGAGCTTGTAAACTGACTGAGGATTTTAGGAATGGAGCCTCCTTTTAAAGCCTCTGGTGTTTTTCCTGTCCTATCAGCTGTAAGGGGTGGAGCTAACCCATGTGTATATGCTGCCATGAATAATAGCCAGGAAAATAAAATTACGGTAAGTATGAGTAAATTTTCCACTGTGTGTGTGTGTGTGTGTATATGTGTGTGTGTGTGTGTGTGTGTGTGTGTGTATATATATATATATATATATATATATATATATATATATATATATAATTACGTGTGTGTATATTGGGACAAAGTTACTTCCCTGTGTGTCTTTGTCCAGGATCTTTTGGCAACTGCACAGCCCTCTAGGGTAAGGAAGTCAGGTCAAAGTCCAGTTTCAAAGGCCTCTGGCCTGTTTATTTTCTTTTAATAAGTTGCCAGGTACATCAGGATACAACCGGATATACAAAGCAGCAATGCTTACAAATGGCAGAAAAGCTTCCTTCTCCACAAGACACTTCCCCACTCCACCCTGCTTTAACAGCTGTTCTAAAGCTGCTCACAGCCCCTACAGGTGAGGCTAATGACCTTGTTAGGTAGTAAGCAAGAACTCCTCAGAAAACCTGGGCTGGACTCATGCACAGCCACTCTGACAGTGGGGTGGAGAATCTGCACTCCCTGCTCTTCCCAATACTCCACCCCAGGGACCCAAATAACTACATAGAAAAAAAACAAACTACATTTAACCCCTTAAGGACTGAGCCAAATGTACACATTGTGATCAAAACAAAACCTGGCATTTGCGCTATGTCTGTCCAACCGTAATTCACCTTTTATATTAAATGTACCCACACTTATTATATATGATCATTTTATTCAGAGGAAACAGGGCTTTCATTTAACATCAAATATTCTGGTATGAAACATAATTTAATATGAATAAAAAATACAAAATTGGAGAAAAAAAGAATTTTAACTGTGAATGTCATATTACTGTTTGCTTTTACTGCAATAAAATACACATATTTGTATTCAGTAATGTGTCACGTGTAAAACAGTACCCCCTATGTACAGGTTTTATGGTGTTTTGGGAAGTTACAGGGTCAAATATAGCATTACATTTTTCAGTTTGATTATGTTGCCTTTGAGACAGTATGGTAGCCCAGGAATGAGAATTACCCCCATGATGGCATGCCATTTACAATAGTAGACAACCCGAGGTATTGCAAATGGGGTCCAGTATTCTTTAGTAGCCACTTGGTCACAAACTCTGGCCAAAGTTTGTATTCATATTTGTTTGTCTTAAAAATGCAAAAAACTAATTTGAACACCAGTTTTGTCCAGTGTTTGTGACTAAGTGGCTACTAAAAAAGACTGGACATACCCCATTTGCAATACCTTGGGTTGTCTACTATTACAAATGGTATGCCATCATGGGGGTAATTTTCATTCCTGGGCTACCATACGGTCTTAAATGCAACGTAACCAATCTGGCAAACTTCAATGTGAAAAAACTGAAATGCAAGCCTTATATTTGACACTGTAACTTTTGAAAACACCTTAAAACCTGTACATGAGGGGTACTGTTATACTTGGGAGACTTTGCCGAACACATCTGTGTTTCAAAACCGTAAAAAGTATCACAGCAATAATATCGTCAGGGTAAGTGCCGTTTGTATTTGGAAAAAATGCAAAAAACGTAATTTTCACTGATTTATATCATTGGTGTAATACTTGGAAAGTTATAGGGTTAAATACTTTTGTCCTGGGTTGTCAGGCAGGTCCTGCAAATTTTAATTAATAAAATGACTATTATATAAAAAGGCAGAGTGGAGCGAACGAGAAGGGGCAAACATATGGATCTGCGAAGAAATATAAGAGGGACTAGAATTGGTCAGTGCTTTATAGGTATTTCAGGCAGGTCCTGCAAATTTTAATTAATAAAATGACTATTATATAAAAATATTTTATTTATATATATATATATATATATATATATATATATATATATATATATATATATATATATATATATATAATAAAATATCTATCACAATACAGTTAGAATGAAATAAAACATATATATTTTTAATGTATTTACATATTTATGTTGTATAATAATTATATATTTAATTAATATCATTCTTCGTGTATTTTAATATTAAAATATATTTAGAGTGTGTGTGTGTGTGTGTGTGTAATATATAAACTAAATTCTTAAACTGTTTTAAACTTGCTTTTTACAGCCAGCAGGGGAATACCTTATAATTAACTAAAGTCGGTTGTGGTGTGCCGAAACCGATGTTCGGGCAGGCCTGTAAATAAAGAGGGCAAAAAGGATATTTAACCATGCCACTTTAATACCTAATAATCTGTTACTACATACATATGAACATGACTGTATACTTAACTAGCTAATTCTTGAAAGGCTTGTTTTAGCGCTTTATCTGGTTGTGGTATATATAGATTGTAAGTGATGACTTCCATCGTCCCAGTCTTTTAACTATGTGTACCGGAACGCTTTGGCTTGAATCAGCAGTTGCTGCTCCTATACAAAACAAATAGCCTGTGAATGCTGTTGGATCGCTCCCTATTTTTGTGATTAGAGTTTTTATGTATGACGTGAACTTGGCCATTGTCAGTGGGTTGCCGTGTAAGCGAAGAAGAGGAGCGGCCTTGTCTAGAACTGTATGGGCTGAAAGTGATTGGTCTAGTAACTTAACCGGGCACCATTTGTTGCCTGTGGGGAATAGTGGTATGTCCACGGGTGGCCCCATTTGATTTGTTTTAGTCATGTGTAGGGTCAAAACATAGTGGTCCCCTACTTTGTTTAGGTCTCCCACTGTGAGCATATTGGTGGTGTCAATGGTGTTCCCTACTGCAAATTCGTTAGGCCGTAGAAACCCGTAAAATGCCAGAAACATAGCTGTTTTGATGGTGTTTGTTTTCTGTTTCAAAGGGTTGTGAGTCTAACATGTCGGATAGGGCTCTGAACTTTTCCCCATCTATTGGTTGTAGTCTTGTGGTTTTGAGGCCTCCCAACCTTAGGATACCTTTTAATATGATTTTAATTGGGTTTGATGATAGGAAGGTACTGTGGCTGGGGTAGGTGTTTGTGACATGGTATTGTATACCTGTTAGAGAGAGTTTTATGGTATTGTGAGCGAGTTTTAGATTAAGGTGGCAAAAAGAGGTAAAGGCCACCATAGTATCTAATGTGAATGGGTTTCATATTTGGTATTCTGTGGTAAACTTGTTAAATAAAGTGCTCGATTGTATGACCGTCTTGTGTTAGCCGATAATGCTGTATGTGCCAGCATTCTCCCGTGTGCCATTAGTGTTGTTAGTCCAGGATGAGTTCCTGGAATAGTGGTGACCTGTTTGGTATTCTTTTGGCTGAAGGACGTTGTTGGTAGAAAACCTGCAGATTGCAATGAGAGGGTGTCAACAGCTGTGTTGTGCATGCCCGGTATGTGTACACATATCAAGTGGAATTGGTGTGCTGCTGCTAGCCATGTAAGTCTCCTAACTAGACTCATGATTGTGATGGAAGATAACCTACCTTTGTGAATGTCACTCGCTGCCATGTTGTTGGTGAGACCTTTTATGGTCTTACCTTCCCATTGGTGGCCCCACACTAGTGCTGCTGCCACTAAGGGATACATTCCAAACTGGGCAGAAGTGCTGTTAAATGAAGGGAGAGTAGTCATTTTTATTGGCCATTTGTCCCTGAACCATTTGTCACCAAAATTGCTGCGAACCCTGTGTGTGTGCTGCTGCATCTGTCCACAAAACAGGGGAGTTTCTGTTAATGGAGGGATGAAAAGATTAACCCCGTTCTAGTGTGTAAGGAATTCTCTTCACATAGTCAAATCTGTCATAGCATTTTGTCAAATGTTATGACACTATTGTTGTGGGGTATGTTAGGTAAGAGTTTAAGGAGTCTTGAGATAAACGCTCTTCCTTATGGAATTATCCTCATTGCAAAGTTCAGGGACCCGAGCAGTGATTGCAGGTCTCTCCCAGAGGTAGTCCCCATTGTGAGAAACTCCACAACCTCTGCCTTGATCCTCTGAACCTTGTCACCTGGGAGACTCGCTTGCATTGTGATTGTTTCTATGTGTATCCCTAGAAACGTTAAGATTGTGGTGGAACCTACTGTTTTTCAGTTGCTACTGGGATGCCTGGTGCGGAAAATAGTGCTAGTGTCTTCGCCATGCTCTGTGGTGTGGTATTGGAGTGTTCTAATGTGAGGACATCGTCCTGATAGTGTATTACGACTGGGCAATTAGTGACATTCAACAAGAGCCAATATAGTATTTCAGCGAACAAGTCGAAGAGTTTGAGGCTCCTTTTTGGCTCTGAATGTTAAACGGTTAGTGAAATAATAGCGTTCCCTTCAATTTACTTCGTGCAGATGCCACAGTGATGGATGTATGGGAAGCAACTTGAATGTGTTGGAAATGTCAGTTTTGCTGATCCAAGTTGCTACCCCAGTCTATAAGATTGCCTGTATGGCGTTGTCTACTGTGGCATACTGCAGTAAATACTCCTCGCTTGGTATGAGTGAGTTGAGGCTAGGTATGGCAACAGAATGAGGAGCAGACAGATCGATTATTAATCTTTTTATTATTGTATTTCCCGTACCTATGCCCAAGGGATTGGTGCGCCAGGACGTAAATGGTGAGTTTAGGAATGGCCTGAGCATGAATCCTTTCTGTTTCCAACTTCAGTATGTTGCCTACCTATTTTGGTTCTAAAGTGGCCGTGGGGAGTGTTATCAACCCTGTGTGAAAACCTACTGTGTAACCTGTGAATGGAAATTGCACTAACTCCTGTGAGAGGTTCTTTAGGAAGAAGGCAACTTGGATTTTTGGTTAGTCCTTTCATCTGGAAGAGGTGATTTGGGCACATGGTCTTGGTATGAGCTCTGTAGCAAATCGAGCAGACATGCAACAATCTGCAGGCACTGAAACTGCAGCCTCCTGCATTGAAATTGTTGCACACCTGTGCTTTCCCCAAGAACGCTATCGGTCTACCAAGTTTATCCCTTAAACCTTTCTGTTCTGACCTGCTGGTACTAGGGGATGAGTAGCTGGTGGGAAAACTGGGCTTGCTGGAGCATAAGTTAGTAGTGTGGATGTTAGATGCACAGATGGCGCATGCCGGTGGTACTAGCCTGGCAAAGTTGCGACAGAATAACTCAGTGTCCATATGACTCCAATCTATTATGTTAAACTGTGCAAACGTTGCCGCGGCCTTGGCTGAGAAAGATTTGTGGTAGTCGTAAAAGTTAGACCCGCCGTACTTGTTTCCCAGATATACCAACTTGTGCATATACAAGTCCAGTTCCTCTCTACGTTGTAGAAAGTTAAAGCATATGACGTCCCTATACAACCCAAGTGTGAGTACAAAATCTGGTAAGGACAGTTTTTTCATCAGTCTAAGGTCTTTGGCCTTAAGCACTACAGACAGGTCCCTGTAGTTGTAGGTCTTGTTTTCTACCATGTCCTGTGATGCAATGAGTAAGGACATAAGGTTCACATCTTTCCCCTCTAGAATCTTTCTTGATGTTGGGTGGTACCATGTGTGATGTGTGTATCCGCACCGTGTGCATTTTGTGTATCTGTGGCATTCCCCTCTGGGATGGTTTGTTTGACAACTAGAGTAGGAGGGGTGTTAGGGGGACACCCTGTGGCTGGTGCTGGAGTTTCCAACTTCTCCACTCTCTGGTTTAGGCTGTTGATAGACACGAGCATGGCTGCCATGGTGGTCTGAATCCCCGTGAGAGTGTCAATAATTTGGTCTTGTGAGCTAGACCCTGGCTGTGGATTGTCAGGGCTGGTCATCATTATCTTGTATAATGTCGCTTACTTATGTTGAATCAGCGATTAATTCTATGCAGATAAATTCTTATTACCGGTAAATACTTTTAACAAGCACTTGTGATTTATGTAGGGGATTCAATAACTTTTATCCCATGTTCAGTATTTTATGTTGTGAGTTTGATTTTATGTGTAATTTGCCATTTGACCAGTAAATGACTGTATTGTGCTAATTTGACTGTTTGTTTGTTTGTACATAGTATCGTTCGTTTGCTCGTGCGAAATATGTGCTGGGGGAAGCAATGATTTGTGTGTTAGTTTGTGCGTGCTAACTGCCGTTAGTTTAACTGAAAGAGAGTGCATACGGTCGCATGGATCCCCTGTTCGGTAAGTATGTTCGTTCATTTGTTTTATCAACTGTTATCAGGTACCTGGTGGTCGACCCAGAAGTGTGGCTTGGTGCCCCGGAAGGACTGTTACCGAGTGTGGGAATTTTTCTCCGTGCGATGAGAAGGCGATGGTAGTGCCATTTTTCGGGTTGTTGAGTCTGTTTGCGGTCTGTGGAGATAGGGCCTGAAAGGTAGCCTGGGAAGTATCCTGGTAGTCTCTGCACCTGGAAAACCGCGCGAGGAAATCCTACAGGTGCCAACTGGGTGTAGGAAATCCTACAGGTGCCAGTGGACGTCAGCCCAGTATGAAGGTAGGTTTGAGCTTATATAGGCCAGTCACTCCTCTCCCACAGCTCCAGGCTCTGTATATGTATATATGTGTGTGTGTGTGTGTGTGTGTGTGTGTGTATATATATATATATATATATATATATATATATATATATATATATATATATATACAGGGAGTGCAGAATTATTAGGCAAATGAGTATTTTGACCACATCATCCTCTTTATGCATGTTGTCTTACTCCAAGCTGTATAGGCTCGAAAGCCTACTACCAATTAAGCATATTAGGTGATGTGCATCTCTGTAATGAGAAGGGGTGTGGTCTAATGACATCAACACCCTATATCAGGTGTGCATAATTATTAGGCAACTTCCTTTCCTTTGGCAAAATGGGTCAAAAGAAGGACTTGACAGGCTCAGAAAAGTCAAAAATAGTGAGATATCTTGCAGAGGGATGCAGCACTCTTAAAATTGCAAAGCTTCTGAAGCGTGATCATCGAACAATCAAGCGTTTCATTCAAAATAGTCAACAGGGTCGCAAGAAGCGTGTGGAAAAACCAAGGCGCAAAATAACTGCCCATGAACTGAGAAAAGTCAAGCGTGCAGCTGCCACGATGCCACTTGCCACCAGTTTGGCCATATTTCAGAGCTGCAACATCACTGGAGTGCCCAAAAGCACAAGGTGTGCAATACTCAGAGACATGGCCAAGGTAAGAAAGGCTGAAAGACGACCACCACTGAACAAGACACACAAGCTGAAACGTCAAGACTGGGCCAAGAAATATCTCAAGACTGATTTTTCTAAGGTTTTATGGACTGATGAAATGAGAGTGAGTCTTGATGGGCCAGATGGATGGGCCCGTGGCTGGATTGGTAAAGGGCAGAGAGCTCCAGTCCGACTCAGACGCCAGCAAGGTGGAGGTGGAGTACTGGTTTGGGCTGGTATCATCAAAGATGAGCTTGTGGGGCCTTTTCGGGTTGAGGATGGAGTCAAGCTCAACTCCCAGTCCTACTGCCAGTTCCTGGAAGACACCTTCTTCAAGCAGTGGTACAGGAAGAAGTCTGCATCCTTCAAGAAAAACATGATTTTCATGCAGGACAATGCTCCATCACACGCGTCCAAGTACTCCACAGCGTGGCTGGCAAGAAAGGGTATAAAAGAAGAAAATCTAATGACATGGCCTCCTTGTTCACCTGATCTGAACCCCATTGAGAACCTGTGGTCCATCATCAAATGTGAGATTTACAAGGAGGGAAAACAGTACACCTCTCTGAACAGTGTCTGGGAGGCTGTGGTTGCTGCTGCACGCAATGTTGATGGTGAACAGATCAAAACACTGACAGAATCCATGGATGGCAGGCTTTTGAGTGTCCTTGCAAAGAAAGGTGGCTATATTGGTCACTGATTTGTTTTTGTTTTGTTTTTGAATGTCAGAAATGTATATTTGTGAATGTTGAGATGTTATATTGGTTTCACTGGTAATAATAAATAATTGAAATGGGTATATATTTGTTTTTTGTTAAGTTGCCTAATAATTATGCACAGTAATAGTCACCTGCACACACAGATATCCCCCTAACATAGCTATAACTAAAAACAAACTAAAAACTACTTCCAAAAATATTCAGCTTTGATATTAATGAGTTTTTTGGGTTCATTGAGAACATGGTTGTTGTTCAATAATAAAATTAATCCTCAAAAATACAACTTGCCTAATAATTCTGCACTCCCTGTATGTGTGTGTGTATATGTATGTATATATATATATTTTTTTTTTAAACTTATTTTTACAGTTTATTTAATATATATATATATATATATATATATATATATCAGAGTGGTCACATGACCCCTGGGGGTCTTTTTTTTTTTTTGCAGAGGTGAGACTCTCTCAGGACAGACAGTACCCCCCCCCCCTAAGAAGATCGGCGGGGGAACAGAGGCGATTGGTAAGTATATGGGAAGGGAGAGGGAGGGTAGGGGTTAAATTTAAAAAAAAAGTTAAATGTTTAAAAAAAATTTTTTTTATTTTTTTTAAATTTACTGAGCGCCTCGATGGCTTCCAATGCTCTGTCCCACTGCTGGGCTCCACGTGGAGCTACCAGGAAGTGATCACTCTGGGGGGCAGCGTTCCCCCGGTGTTCTCCAGGGGCCACCGGCAGTGAGGGGGTTATTGCAGTGATGCCTCAACATCGAGACATTGCTGCAATACCATTAGAGCAGCTGGAAGTGTTAATGATTGCTTCCAGCGCTCTAATTTTAATAGGACGTATTGGACGTCCGCATTTCTTAAGGACCGTTTTTTTTTTTTTTTCAGATGTACCTGATACATCCTTGGTCCTTAAGGGGTTAAAGGAATTTGTTTTATTCCTGTCCTATCGGCTTTAAGGGCAGGAGCTAACCCATATGTATATGCTGCCAGGATTAGCCAGGAAATTTAAAATTATAGCTGGTGGTATAAAATAGTTTATGAATAATAGCTGCTAAACACAAAAAGATTATTCCTAAAATCTTTAAAAACAAATGTGCAAAGTGAAAGTGTCAGTGCTTAATAGATCATTCCCAGAAAATTTCAATGGGTTCTATTTTAAATATAGTATGTGTATTCTGTAGAGTTAAAGCTACATAAGGTTGGTTTTAAATTGGGAATGTACACAATAGCACAATATATGTACTGTATATTGAAAAAATATTGTGTGTAAAAATATCTTCCTAACCTTAGTAATACAACTCTTAACACAGTATTGCTATTTGTGTTTTATTTTTGCTTTTAAATACAAATGTCCACTGTAAATTGAGATAAAGTCAGTGATATATAAAAGTGGAAAGTATCTGTGAGGTATATTACCACTCCTCCAAAAAGCAGCAAGACCCGTATGGCAATTGGAGACTTTTATGCCGTTGTGTAGATTTAGTAAGGAAAAGTGATTATAATGGTGCTTTTGATTTCCAGAATGAGCTTGGTATTAGCAGATGGATCCGTTAAGATGCCAGAATCCCAGCCCAGAAGCAGCTTATCCGACCAGATGAGCACTTGTAGTAAAACGCTGCCGCATAAATCACTGCAACTGACATTGGTTTAGAACCTGTTATCCACTCTACGTGTTTCACCCGATCTCTTGAAAAAGCCCGCGGAGATCGGTTGAAATGCGTGAAATTAGATTATTTTGTGATATATCATGGACTTAAAACTTTATTAATTTTCCCTGTTTTTTTTTTGTCATATTTTCTTTCTAATAGCATTTTTTTGTTATATCAATACATAATATTTGTGAATTGTATGCTTGGACTGGTGTTAATATCTTTGCAGATAAAATAAGCTGAACTAGGATTTTAAAATCACCATAGGCTTTACTGCAAGTCCTTCATTACTATCTTAAGTTAAAGTCTCCGTAGGTATGTGGTTGTTTTGTTCGTTCAAAGACAATTGAATATCTTTGGCAATTCTTAATATATATGTATGTTGCAACAATGGTTCCTGTTCCACTGGTAACCAATTTTTATTGGCTTCCAGCCTATTACATATTACCTACTTGTATTGATCAACAGTCTCTAATCCTTTCGATTCTAATGTTTACCATAATTTGTATTTACAGTATTTTTTATCTTTATATACCCTGATGTTGTTGGTCTAAATTTCCTACTTATAATTAGTAGTTACCACGTTTTTTATGGCTCATCCTTATATTCGTTCACTATTTGAATGATGTGCTCCTTTTTGCCTTTTCTCATAATATCTAATATTTGTGTTAGTGGATTCTACCTGTCTTGTAATTATCATTATTATATCAAACATTACATTTACTGTAACGGACCGTTTTGCACACAAGAGGTTAAAAACCGTTTAGGCGATATTCCCCTTTCAGATGCACAGACAGCTACTGCAAGCACCAATCTCCCGAACTGCAAACTACACGAATTCTCCAACTCCTGAACAGGAAACTCACAAATACTGTAAACAGCTGAACCGGAAAAACCATACAAAAGGTTTACGCTCCTGGCAGTCAGCATACAATCCAATTCCCCCAATAACGAGACGACACTTTGTTTGAGGGTTAAGCAGAATCTGACTGTACTGGCACATACAGCCTCTTTTATTCCCAATCCACAAACTTAGTACTGCCCACAGGGTTTTACAGAACAACCAATCAATCTGTACAATACCCACAGACACTCCCACACAAAATCCTCCCCTCTGCCTGTGATACAATTACCTTACACAATGAGTAATCTAATTATCACAGACAGAGAAATACAGTTTCATAAAACACATCACAGGGACCCCAAAACATGCAATAACCCGTATATCCTTGGAACCGGGGGATCTGGGTGAAGCACATATCCAAAATTCACCCAGATCTGTTCAGTACTTTGGAAGATACAGTTTAATGCAGATTCTGCAGAACATATACAGGCTAAATGAAAAACTATCACTGTATAATGTGTCCCCTGCTGTATAGTCCAAAACAACTGCACAATGTCTCTATGCACCAAATACTGGCGAGATGGCACTGTGTTGAAAAGTCCAAACAGTGTCTGTGAGTTAAAATGGCCGCCATCCATTGTTCTTACCATGTGCTTCATCCATTGTTCTCACCATGTGCCTCTGATACAGGAAATGGTGGCCACCCAGTAACTCCACAGTATGTCCCCAGATGGTTCTTAAAGGGCCAGCAGCAGCACAACACAAATCCATTTTGCCCAAATCATGTCTTTAAAGGGTAATCCATTCCAGGGGCCATAGTCACATGGCAGGAGGCTGGCAACCAGGCTTCTCCAGTGCATAGTGGCGAGGTTGGTTCCGCCACATTTACTGTGTGGAATCTCTCGGAGTCTGACATTTACAATACGTAGCCATTGTTGCAGTGTTTTTAATAGCAAACTCTCCTGTTTCTCTAATAGGCTCTGCCCTTTCTTACAGGCAGCTATTGTTTGTGTTTGAAGCAGGTAGAATTCTGTCTTTGAGTACATGCTACCAGAGAATGGTGGGATTTTTGGTTTAATTTATCCTTCTATTTGATAGCAGGTTATGGTTTTAATTCAGTGGTGTTTGGAATTTCAGTGCTTGTTCCAGCCTAGTGTCTGGAAGTTATGCCTTTGATAAGGTTCTGATTTGATAGTGCTATTTATTGAGTATTTCCTCTATAATGGAGAGGGCAATTAACTTCTCTTTTTGCTAAAATCTATTTTATTATTCTCCATAGCAAGACAGGTGTCTAATTTCTTAACGGTTTTGTCTAATATTAATCTAGACTTGCTCCTATTATGGATTTGGTTATCATGACCTTAATTCCTACCTGGCAATATAATTCTCCAGGATATTCCTTATATTTGAATACCAGGGGTTTGCTGACAAACAGCCTCTGGGGTACAATTATTTGTCTGAACAGATATCCTGACAATAACCTATTGTATATAACTTGTTTGGCTTTTGATTAATGAATTAGGAAAATGTTTTCATACTTTCTATAATTTTCATTTCCTGGTCATTATACATGGAAGCATTCCACCCCCACCCATCTACTATAAGAGTTGTGAAGCTAGTTACAAATATTGCCTGGTGGGAAGTGGCTGGATCTATTTATACCAATTTCAGGGTTATATTTTCTGTCCTTTCTGTTGTGAGTGGAGGAGCTAACCCATGAGCACAATGCTGTCATGTATAATGATGAGGAAAAGAAAATTACAGTAAGTATGAAAATGTTTTCCTTTATTATATCTCTACTGAAAAATATGTTAGAAATTGCTGATCACAAAATGTTGGAAGTTAAGATGCCTTAAAACAAAGTTGATATAAATAAAAAGAAGAGCAAAAAAACAAGTCGCGAGAGGGTGCTGAGGACGGATAACAGCTCAATTAGTATGCCCTATGGTGGATCCCCGCTCAGTTCTCAAGCTGGTTTTAGCTCATCTTGTGCCATTACAAAGAGAACCAGACCACGCATCTCAGACTAATTCCACCGAAAAGGGCAGAACAGATCCAAAATACAGGCCGGCTCTCTCTGCACGAGAGATACAGCAACCCCAGACAAGGCTGGAATCAGTCTGAGATGTGTGGTCTGGTTCTCTTTGTAATGGCACAAGATGAGCTAAAACCAGCTTGAGAACTGAGAGGGGATCCACCGAAAGGCAGGCTAATTGAGCTGTTGCCCATCTTCAGCACTCTGTTGCGACTTGTTTTTTTTGCTCTCCTTAAACAAAAAGAATGTTACCTGTGCTCTGGCCTAAATCCCTATGTACATTTAAACAAAAGGCTTTTTTACTCCAATGGCCATTTGAATATAAGCTCACCTGCCCCGTTAAGGTAAGTCCTACTCTAGCCATTAGGTTTGCTGATATCAGCCAAGAATCTCCAATGAGACAGGAAGGGGTATTTTATAAACCCTTTCACATTTAACCCTTTATAGGGCTTCTACACATACAATAAACTTTACAGGTATCAGACAAAGTGTAAACATCTCTAATGAGACATGAAGGGGTGTTTTATGAACCCCTACATATTTATTAACAATAAATAGGGCTATAAAACATACAAATTACTTTGTCGGTATCAGCTAAAAGGCAAATTTCTCTGAGACAGGAAGGGGTGCTGCCCCTACATATTTATAAACTCTTAATAAGAGAAACATGGGGTGGCTGGCAGCAATGTAACATAGCTGTGTGATACAAACATCATATACAAACACAAAGATAAAGCAATGCGCTTACAGCAGCAGTAGCTTAGTATCCAACAGTTCAAAATACATAGTAAAAACAAAAAAGATCGTATATAGGAATAAATGTCTTTTTACTCAACACTGGTGTCCCTTGAGCATTCCTGTGAAGAACTCACGCAGAGAAATTGTATTGACAGCCCACCGGGGGAACCTGGAGTAGTTTGAAGGAATTTTAACTTCCAAAACTTTGTGAGTGCAATTTATAACTATGGAATAATACACTATATAACAGCACTTCACAATTGTTGCATTTATGTTCTAGGTAAAGCTGAAGCCCATGTATATGTTGTTTTTTTGTTTGTTTGTTTTTTAATGCTGGATAAAGAAAAGGCTATTCAGAAGGAGCCTTACAAGGGTAACTGCTCTATACAACCATTTTTAGCAAGCTAAGTATATATTGTTATACAGCGTCTAAGTATTTTTGGTTATTTTGTTAGAAATTGCTGCTGAGTATTTTCTTTTTCTTTTGTAATCTTGTATTAATGAACAAAGTGAAGTAGCTGATGCAGGAGTATTTTCAAGTTGAAAAAAGGAACTTAAAAAAAAAATGAGAGGAAAATGTCAGTGGCAATTGATAGCTCAATTGCCACTTCCAACCAGAGCTAAGAATAATCTGTGTTGGAGAGGGTATGGATAGGTATGTCACACCTTTTGGTCTTGCACAAAACTATCCCACTACTGGCAAGAAGTCCGTAAACTGATTGTCTCTATCATTGAATTTCCCATTGACTTATCCCCTGAATTGTGCCTCCTTAAGCAATTCCCTGATGGTTTAACTGTACATAAACATGTCATGCTAGGCCATCATCTCCTCATCTCTGCTTTGTCAGTTATACCCAGACACTGTCAGTTTTTGAAAACAAGCAATGTGAACTCTTAGTGCCATCCGCAAATAATGTACTTCTCAGACATGATTGGTTTGAATGGGAGAAAGCTATGAGAAGTAAGTACAAACGATAATCTTGGTATCCACCTGACTAAAACGCCTTCTATTGTTTCTACTTGATTCATTATTAACCATGTTCAGTATCTAATATATGGCACTTTTATAAAATTGTATTACACCTTTATTTGCATGTACATCACTTATTTGATTATTTTGTGATATATCATGGGCATAAAACTGTATTAATTTTCCCTGTTTTTTTCTGTCTTTATTATTATTTTTTTCCTCATAGAATTTTGTTATATCAATATAAACATATTGTACTTTTCTTCATTATTGTTTGATACAAAGTCCCAACCATTATTATTATAATTAATTAATATAAAAAAAAATATTAGAAAAGAAAACTTGTGAAAAACTGTACCATTGTAGCAGCAGTAGCTACTTAGATTGAAAATAGCTCCTGCTGCTATTTATCAATCACCCAATCACTTTAAACTTTTTTTAATTAGTTTTGCTGCTGCTCCCCATTTTTAAAATGCCTTTCATGATAATGGTTGTCATCCTGCCTGGCTGAGTCCTGCTGAACCTACAACCTCCATAGATGCAACAGGAAGAAGCTGATGAACTGGCAACATTTTCCCCACACTTATGGTTGGTGGGCACTGGGCAATTGATGACATACTTATCCCTTTCACCCTGAAAATAAATCTTTCTTACACAACCAGTCCGTAGGTTGAGAAACCATACAACAGGGTAGGGAAAAAAACTATCAGCTTCTCCACCTATGTCTGTGGATAAAACAAACATAGTTACAACCCAAGACTCAGAATGGCAGAACAAAACCACAATAATTAATGTAATTTAAAAAAAAAAAAAAAAAAAAACACAAAGCCGCAGCAACAGTTGTAATGTATTTTGATATTTGTTTTAAATTCACCACCATTATTTAGAATAATTTTATATATTTTAAAACCTTTTTGAAGGGAGAAGTAAATGGCCAATTGTATCACAGTGAAAAGTAGTATAACTCAAATTGGGGAGATTGAATTTGCTCCATTAGTTGTAGGGACATTTGTGAGTGTTGTGGTATCGCTAACTCACCTTGGGCAGTGGATGGTGGATATGACAATAGCTGTCACAATCAGAGAGCAGACCACACACACACTCTTCCTCTCATCCCATCAACTCAGATGGTCATGAGTAGCAGGCAAATTGGATTCAAACAAGTAAACCTGGATCATGTTAGACGCACAAATAGCCTCCTTTTAAATGCTTGCTGACTCCCTTTCTTTCCCAAAAACTGCCAAAAGTCTCCGCCCAAACTACAGCTCTAACCTCTGCTGCTTGGAGTCATGATTATATCGGGTTCAATCACATTTCCCTCAATTAGCATGTCTCCCTCTCACTAAAAATTACCATTTCAATAAGTCTGTGCTTCTAGTATTTTAGAAACTTAATACTGTTAGCTTCCTCTTAATTGTAGGATCACACAGAGAAGCTAGCATATATTCAAGGCAATCCATTTTTGTGTACTCAAGCTTTGAGTACCTCTTTCAACCGCTTGACCATTGCTACTACATCAGTCTTGAGCATGTCATCAGGAACAACTTTCCTGTTTTTTACAAAGGCTTCCATTTTGCTTATGAGGCAGGTGAACAAGGAGATGAACTGTCCCAAACTGTATCACTGTGGCTTGAAGGTTCTGTCACATTACTGTTATCCAATCCTCATGCTCCACTGGGGACTCAATGCCAATGTACTTAAGACTATGGATTGCCCTTTGCTGTCTAATGTGCTGTCATCCTGTGTAGCTGGTATGTGGGAAACCCTGTATTCTGTTGACCCTGCTTAAGGAGTTGGTTAGCCTTTACTCTACAGTGTAAATGCCTGGACTCATCTCACAATAATCAAGTATGGTTGCCACTTTTGTGTTGCCTTCTAGAATTGCAGCCTTCCCTATAAGATGTAGGATGTGTGCAGAATAGTGCATACCTACAAAAATACAATTTTACAGAGGTTTAACATGTTAGCAGCTCCACTGTTGACCACAAAGCCAATGTGCACATGGGTGCCTGCTTGATCTCCAAAGCAAATTGCTTCTATTGGTCGGATTGCCTCCAAGATGTAGTCTGAAGTGTGGTCTTCCTCCATCACTCCATAATGCATCAGAAATTATTGATATCACTGCTACCCTATTGATCTACTCCAAGCCTGTCATGCTGCTGAAGGTGAACCTCCTCACCCACCACCATACCTAGTCACCATGGGCTGCCACCAGTGTGCCATTGGGAACAGTACAATGAGACTATAATTCTGATAAAAGTGAAATGGGATAGAATGACATATTGTAGAGCAATGGTCTGTACCAAAGTATTAAAGGGCTCCTGTTCTATCATGGAAAAGTAAAATCCCACATCCGTGGATTTGTAACAAAACTCAACTTTACACCAGCACTTGGTTCATTAATACTAATGTAAATAGTGTTGAGAGTAGGGATGCACCGAAATGAAAATTCTGGGCCGAAACCGAAAATTCAGGATGCCCTTGGCAGAAAACCAAAACCGAAAATTACTTTTTTTTTTTTTTTTCCCCAAATGATTTTTAAAAAGTGTTTTTCCTATAATTTAATTAATATTAGAGTTTTAATGAATTTGATTAATCTGATATGAAAAACTCCCTTCTCCCTTCTCTTTTATTGGTCCCCCCACTTAATATTCCTCTCTCCCCCTCTAGTGTTCCTCTCCCCTCTTTTTTAGTGTTCTTTTCTTCCCCCTCGTCCCAAGTGCAGTATTCTTGACTTTTCATGTTCTCATTACTATCTTTCATTGTGATATATAATAATCTATATTGTTAATGCAAGCATGTCTGTTAAACTGTGCACTACAAAAAACATATATATCATTTTTATTTTTTGGGGAAGTTTGTCCCATTTTCGGTGCATCCCTAGTTGGGAGTTATGGTTGTGCTGTTGGTAGTCAATTCACAGCCTCTGTCTTATAAGTGTGTTAATATTACATACACTGGTGTAAGTACAAAAAAGTGCAAAAGTGCAAATGCCACTAATATACCAGTGCTATAGTGAAAATAAAAAAGAAATAGAATAAATATTCAATATTCAAGTGAAGATTCTCGTATTAGTATAAAGAGTTTACATTTTTAACCAATGATGAGGACTAAATAGGCGGATACACGCCCATGAAAGTGGACTTAAAAGCAAGGCAGCAGCAGGATGGGAGTGTGATCTGAGGAAACCGATTCTGTGGCGAAACGCGTCATCACGCACGTCCCGTGGTTACGTCATTAGGCTCCACCTCCAGGAAGTGTTTACGGTATTGTGCTAGCCTGCAGCCATACCGAACGGAATACGTTCCAGAGAAGGACTGAGGGAGCTAAGTGACACCACTTTGGTGATTTTTAAATTGTGAAGATTTGCTGAAATTTAAGAGTTTTTTCCGATTTGCTGCCGTCTTGTGACCCTTGGCTTTAAGCATATACAAAGCGGATACAGTTAGAGCAGACATATCTGCTCTCCACTTGTGAGTGCAATTATATATATATTGTCTCCATATTATAATTTGTAATACTGTATTACACTATGTATTTCTTTTTGCTTTTCATATATGTGTACATATAATTCGGAGCAACCTGATCCATGGTATACAGCTGGGTATTGTAAGTGCTCCGTTTATTTTATTTATTCTATTTCTTTTTTATTTTCGCTATAGCACTGGTATATTAGTGGCATTTGCACTTTTGCACTTTTTTGTACTTACACCAGTTTATGTAATATTAACACACTTATAAGACAGAGGCTGTGAATTGACATAAGTACCAGAGTGTTTTTAAAGGAATATTGCAAATTTTTTGTCTTAAAGACACAGCGCACCCTTTTTTCTGTATTATTGTATTTTTAGTGTTTTATGAGCTATTGCACTTTATAAGGGAGCTGCTTCTAAGGTTTTAAGGTTATTTTTTGTATATATATTCACGATTTTAGACGTGTATTGAGCGCCATCTGTTACTTGTTCTTTTCTCTGGTGTGCTGTTGGTAGTAACTATGACAGCTGATTAGATCAGGGGTGTCTCTATCATGAGGCAAACAAGGCATGTGCCTTGGGAGGCACTTGGCAATGGGGCGGCAATATGCCTTGTTAGCCTAGTGAGAGATACATATTTAAGATTTTGTAAATGTAATAATAATAATAAAAAACATGATCAATCTGATGCCCTCTCGCAACTTACTTGCCACACTCTCTGCTCTGCTCTATCCCTGCTTCCTCATTATTGTTTGAGCAGTCTGTGACTGCGTGAACAACAGACTGTTGCCATGAAGAGCAAGCCGACCTCCTGCGAGAAGCCGAATGCACCCTTCTTGTAACACCATGAAGGGTGAATTAGGCTTCCGAACAACACGAAGGCTCCATGCAGCTACCGAACATCACAGTTGTTTGGGTGCTTAGAGCTCCATTTGGAACTCCAGAGCCTTCTTGCATTTTAGCCTGGTGCGGCACGTGCGGTGTGTGGAGCAGAAGTGGAGGCATGCTGTCTGCATAGTGAAGCTGAAGTCGTGTGTTTCTGTGCTGTCCTGGCATTGCAGAGTGGGTGAGTAATTTAAATTTAACATATGAATGTTTTTTTGTTTGTTTTTTTACAGCAATAAATCCTCCATATATTTTTTGACACTGTTTAAAAAACAAACCCCTTATTTACAAAACTTGTATTTTATGTCTTTTGTAGCCATGCATTTATTTATTTTTATTACTACTCAGAAAAAAGTTTTTTTTTTTTTTTTTTTAAAGGGTAAATTGATTGTCCTCAATAGTCACAATAGGTTCTTTACTGATTGCCCCCATACGCACCCCCCTGTTCTGAACAAATTTAGTCACGACATACAGACTTGCTATGTTGGTTGATTTTCACTGACGCTATGTCGGTTAATTTTCACTTCTGCTTTCTCAGTTGATTTTTTTTTTATTAATGCTTTGTTGGTAGATTTTTACTGATGCTATGTTGGTTGATTTTAAAAAAAAAATTATTTTTTTTTTTTTACTGATGCTCTGTTGGCTGATTTGTCGGTTGATTTTCACAGCATTGGTAATATCCTTAGCAGCCATGAGTGACAAGCTTAAAAGGCTAAGTGGAGCAGGTTACCGAAAAAATGCCAAAATTAGGAGGGAAAAACAAGCCACGGAGCTTGAACAGACAGGAAAAGTTTATCTATTTTTCTCAAAACCTGTGGCTTCTTCTAGTATTGAGCAGGGTGAGGAGGTAGTTGAAGATTTTACTGCTGACATCTGTGAAACTGATGTAGTTGCTACATGCAGTTATGATACTTCAATAGCTACCAGTAGCATTGACAGAGAATCTGAGGCTTCTGAATCAGGTCCTTCGAGTTCAATACAATTTGATGATCCTGTTGTACAAATAGTAGTGAGCTCTGTACCTGCTGAATGGGTTTTAAATGTTTGCACCAGAGACCATGTGGCTAAACATGGAATAATTCAAAATGAGAATCTGGACTTTACACAGTCGAGAAAGTTGTATACTGCCCATTCTAGGATGCTAACTAAACACCTATTCGGAAAAAAAAACTTTAATGGAGAGAAACAAAAAGGAGCTATTTGGTTTACTCCAAAAGTAAAGGAGTAGTGTTTTTGTGCTCCATGTCATTTTGGTGGCAAATCCCAGTTGGCAGAAAGTAACTTTAATGACTGGAAAAATGTCACAGCTTGATTTTAAATGAAGATGAGCGTTCAGCTGAACACAAACCCTGCATGCTATCTTTAAAATCAAGTGCATGTACACTGGGGAGAATTGATGAAAGTCCTGATGAAATTCAATATTGGAGAAATGTTTTAAAGAGTTGTTGCTGCAGTTAAGGCACTTCGCACTCGAGGAGTTGCTTTCAGAGGGAAAGATGACCATTTTGTTTTGACACACAATGGAAACTACATGATGATCGAATTTCTGTCAGAATTTTACCCATTTACAGCTGAACACATTGCCCATTACAGAAATGCAGGAAAGGAGTCACATCTTACCTCGTATTCACTACCTGTGAGTAGCTTATGGCAGATTCTGTTACAAAGCAGATGGTTAAGGAGGCAAAGGCTGGTAAATATTATTCTATCAGTGTTGATTCAACACCTGATAGCTCCCACATGGATCAGCTGGTCTTCATCTTAAGGTATGTCAAGGAAGATGGCTTATTGGTTGAGCGCTTTCTATGTTTTATTCCAAATCCTGGATATAAATCGGAACAACTGGCTGAAGTGGTCCTCACCACTCTTAAGTCATATGATCTTGATATTACAAACTGTTGTGGTCAATCATATGACAATGCAAGCAATATGTCTGACAATTATAGAGGATTGCAAGCCCGAATTCTGGAAAGAAACCCACTTGCTGTGTATGTTCCAAACTCTGCACACTCTTTAAATCTAGTAGGGAAGCATGCTGCTGAAAGTTTTCCTGAAGTTTGGTCATTCTTTGGACTCCTATAATACCTTTACATTTTCTTTACTGCTTCCACTCACAGATGGGGTTTTTTACAAGAACACTTATCTGTGCCAAACATTCTAGCGGTAAAGAGATTATCTGATACACATTGGTCAGCCAGGGAAGATGCCCGTCGAAGCTTAAATCGAAATTGTAATCCAAGCTTTAACAAAAATTAAGGAAAATACTGCAGAGGCACCAGAAACATGCTATGAAGCTGAAGGTCTTCTGAATAAAATACATCTGGACACTGCACTTATGAGTGGTTTTGTGGGGTACTATCCTGGAAAATTTTGGTGCAGTTAGTAAAAAACCTCAAAGCATTGGCATTGATGTTAGGAATATGTTTCTGGTTTCTCGAACAAACTGGATCAGTGACTCATACAGCTCCTCTACAATTCTGACTTGTGAAGCTGCTGCAATGGAAAAAGTAACTGTGAAGGAATATGAGACTAAGAGGAAAGGTGTACACGCAAGGAAAAGTTCAGCAACTTCCAGCAAGACACAGGCAGAGGAAGCCCAAGAAAATTTTCGCATTTACACCTTTTATGTTATTTGTGACAACTTGGTTGCTGAACTTATGAGAAAAAAAAAGGCATGTGACTCTTCTTTAGAAAGTTTAAATTCATTACTGATCTATCAAAAACTAAATCATCAGCAATATCACAGCATGCAAATAACCTTTGTTCTTCTGACAGCAAAGACTTGGAACAGGAGTGTTTAGTTGGTGATTGCCTCCACTTTCGTTCATACCGCATAAGTACTTCTGCAGAAGATACCTCTGTTCTGGTGATGTCTTGAATGATAAGAGAGGGAGAATTGCAAGGCATTTATTTAAATGTGGACATTGCTCTCAGAATGTTTTTGTGTACTGCAGCAACTAACTGCTCAGTTGAGTGTTCATTATCAACTTTGAAGCATGTGAAGAACTAATTGTGATCCAGAATGGTAGAGGAAAGATTGAACTCCCTGGCAGTGTTGGCAATAGTCTGAGTTCACAAAATCTTTTGGACTATGATAAGCTTGTCAAAAGCTGTGCCACACAGAGTTTGGCGAAAGTCAAGTCAAGTATGATTTAGATCTAATAGTCCAATATTCAACAGTTTGCACTTATTTAAGTTAGAAATGTTTACAGTTTTATTTGTTGTATTCAACAAGTTGCATTTCAGTTTACTAAAAAATATTTATGTGTGTGTGTGTATGTGTGTACAGGGCCGCGATCAGGGGGTGACAACCACATTGCCTCTCTGTGTGTGTATATATGTATGTATGTATATATGTGTGTGTGTGTGTGTGTGTGTGTGTATGTATATATATGTATAAATATATATATATATATATATATATATATATATATATATATATATATATATATATATTGTAACAAACCACCTCTTTTACAGGTAGGATTGTCACAGATCTTGCAGTAACCACAGCCTTCTAGGGTATACAAAGTCCAGGACACATTCAGCTCAGTTTTCCTTTTTATTCAGTAAGAAAACAGGTGCTTTAAATAATAACAAAACAAACAAAATCCCTTGCTCTTACTTGAGCTCTTACTAGACAGTAATTGCTATCTGCAATTGGGTGGCTTTCCCACTTACCAATTTTCCAAACAAAAGAAATGTCTTTGCAATAAACAGAATCTCTCCTAGCTGTCTTTTTCTCCCTCACTCTGCAGCAGGCTGCCCTCTTCTTTTAAAGGCCTGTCTACTAATTGACTGGCTACAGGTGAGTGCCAATTAACTAACTCGTAAGTCAGATCCAAATAGTGGTCTGTTACACAGCAACTAGTGCTGTTGGAGCATTGGCCCACCCTGCTCTCCAAATACTCCGCCCCAGGGACCCATACCAGGTTTTGCAGAGCATCAGCTATGCATATTGCAAACTCTAACATCTCTCCCTGGGGCATTTAACTGAAAAATCCTCTGGTTGCTGTTTAGCAAATCAGGTCTGATGTATCTCCCATCAACCACTATTCCACCTTTACGCTCACATATCCTCCCCCCCAGCTCATACCCATGGGTTTGAGCGACCATGGAAATCAGGGAGTGTACCCTCGAAAGCCCACCAGCATTACCTTGTTGCAGACCAGCCCTGTGTTCCACAGTGAAATTAAAAGATTGTAAACTCAAAAACCATCTGGTTACTCTGGAGTTATTTTCCTTGTTCTGATACATCCATGTCAGAGGTGCATGGTCCGTTATCAATGTCGGAACTTTCTGCCTAGCTTGGAGTGAGTATTTAGGCGTCTAATGCCCTTGTGGCAAGACGCTTTTTCAACAATAGAGTAGTTCTTCTCATGTGGGTTTTAACTTCCTGCTCAAAAGAAACAGGGTGTTCTTCACCCTGGTATTCCCTATGAAGGAGAACAGCCCCCAGAAGCCAACATCAGAGCATCTGTCTGAAGACTATAAAGTCCCTGGAAAAATCTGGGGTCACCAAGAGACAGGATGGCTACAGATAGCTTCCTTCAGACTCTTAAAAGCCTTTTCTGCCTCAGAGGGGCACCATTTAATTATGACTGGGGATTTTGCTTTAATAAAAGGTCTGGTAGAGGGTGCAGCAATGGTAGCAAAATCTGGAATAGAGCCGCCTATAATATCAATTAAACCCAAAAATGCCTTTACTTGTTTCTTTGTAAGGGGCTGTGGCCATTTTTGTATGGCTTCTACTTTGGCTTCCTGTGGTTTAACCAAACCCCTCCCAATAGAATAACCTAAGTACTTTGGTTCCTCTAAACCAATCGTACACTTGGAAGGATTGGCAGTTAAACCCGCTGAGCGGATAGCATCAAGCACCGCTTGAACTTTGGGGAGGTGGGATTCCCAGTCTGCACTGTGGATGATGACATCATCCAAGTATGCTGCAGCATAACGAACATGAGGTTTAAGAATTCTGTCCATCATTCGTTGGAATGTGGCAGGTGCCCCATGTAACCCAAATGGCAATACAGTGTACGGAAACAGGCCACTGGGTGTTGAAAAGGCTGTCTTTTCTTTGGCTCTTTCAGTGAGAGGGACCTGCCAGTAACCCTTTGTTAAATCCAAGGTTGTTAGATAACGAGCTTTACCCAGTCTTTCTATTAACTCATCAACTCTGGGCATTGGGTAAGCATCAAATTTTGAGATAGCATTTAACTTGCGGTAGTCATTACAGAACCTCCATGTGCCATCAGGTTTTGGCACCAATACAATAGGACTACTCCAGTTACTCTGGGATTCTTCAATGACTCCAAGTTTTAACATGCTCTCAACCTCTAAATTTATAACCTCCCTCCGGGCCTCAGGAATTCTATAGGGTTTGAGATTAACTCTTTTCCCTGGTTCGGTTATTATGTCATGTTTAATCACCTTAGTCTTTCCTGGAACTACCGAGAAAACATCCCTATTTCTTCTGATGAAGTCTCTGACCTCTTGCTTTTGATGTACAGACAGAGCCTCAGATACGTTCACCTCTGGCTCTACTATAGGAGGTTCTGAAGTTTTTAAAGCAACCAGGACCTCCCTGTCCTTCCATGGCTTTAACAGATTTATATGATACAACTGTTCAGGCTTTCTTCTTCCTGGTTGTCTGACTTTATAATTGACATCACTCACTTTCTCTATTATTTCATAGGGTCCATGCCAAGTCGCAAGGAACTTATTCTCCACAGTAGGGACCAGAACCAATACCCTGTCTCCAGGTTGGAACACTCTGACTCTAGCATTTCGGTTATAGCTGTTTTTCTGAGCCTGCTGGGCTTCCAGCATGTGTTCCCTGACAATAGGCATGATGGTGGCCATTCTATCCTGCATTTGAGCTATATGCTCAATTACACTCCTGTGAGGAGTAGTCTCCTGTTCCCAGGTCTCCTTAGCAATATCCAATATTCCCCTGGGATGTCTTCCATATAACAATTCAAAAGGAGAGAAGCCCGTGGAGGCCTGTGGAACTTCCCTAATGGAAAACAGTAGATATGGCAATAAAAAAAATCCCAATTTCTTCCATCAGCATCAATTACCTTGCGTAGCATACTCTTAAGGGTTTTGTTGAACCTCTCTACTAAACCATCAGTCTGTGGGTGATATACTGAGGTCTTAAGATGTTTAACCTGCAAGAGCCTGCACAACTCTTTTGTGACTTTGGACATGAACGGGGTCCCCTGGTCTGTCAGGATTTCTTTAGGGATACCCACCCTACTGAACATCAACATAAGTTCCTTAGCTATTAACTTTGCAGAAGTATTACGCAAGGGAATGGCCTCAGGGTAACGAGTTGCATAGTCCAAGATGACTAATATATATTGGTGTCCTCTAGCAGACTTTACCAGTGGCCCCACTAAGTCCATAGCGATCCTTTCAAAAGGCACATCAATTATGGGTAAGGGTACAAGTGGACTACGAAAAGTCTTGAAAGGAGCCCTGTATTGGCACTCTGGACAAGAGGAGCAATAGTTTGTGATAGCAGCAAACACTCCAGGCCAGTAAAACCTTCTAAGGACTCTCTCTCTAGTTTTTTCGACTCCCAAGTGTCCCCCTAATATGTGGCTGTGAGCCAACTTTAGTACTATATTTTGGTAAGTCTGAGGAACCAACAGCTGCTTAATGATATCTGAATCCCTTTTTTCTACACGGTAAATTAGGTAATTTTGTACTTCAAAATAGGGTAACGGTAGGGCTTCTCCTGGTTGATTAGCAACCCCATTTACAACTTTAATATCATTTCTAGCTGTCACTAAAGTGGGATCTTCCCACTGAGCACTTTTAAAATTACCTGGACTGATTCCAATATCAATTAAGTCCTTATCCTTGTCTGTAGTATTAGTAGGCTCTTCACTAGTTTGAGCTGGGTTATCTCCTATTAATACTGGTTTAGGGCAGTATTTTCTCCTTTTTCTTATTTTTCCGTCACAGTGGTCAAAACCCAAGTCAATATCGGAAAAAGGAAACACATTATCCTCGGCCGATTGACTAATTTCTGATAAAGTTTGGTCCCTCTTTAGTACAGCTGCCCATAATTCTAGAAAGTGAGGAAAGTCTCTACCGATCACTACCTCATGGGCTAATCTAGGTACTACACCCACTCGGTACTTTAAATCCCCATACTGGGTTCCAATATTTACTTCCACAGTGGGGTATTCCTTTTTATCACCATGAACACAGATAATGCCTATTTTCTGTACATGATCAGGTTTTACACAAGGTATTATAGACTCTGCTACCAACTTAACCATACTACCTGAATCAAGTAATGCTTTAGACATTTTTCCATTCACAGTTACACAGCATTTATGAGGGTTATTATCATAGTCATTGTTAACAGTACCATAACAGTTGAGCAAAAATGAACGTGCTCCCTCATCTTTGCCCATATTGCATTCCATAGGTTCATCCTTCAATGGACAGTCTTTGGCCATATGACCATCCTCTTTGCACTTGAAACATTTGACAGTACAATCTGACCACCAATTAGTTCCTTTCCCAGGCCTATTAGACCTGGATGCCCCCCTGGTGTTTTGTGTATAGAGCTGCAGTTCTTCAGCTCCCCTTAAACCTTGAACAGTCTTACCAGGTCTTGCAGAATCTTGGGGCTTAGGATTGTGAGGGTTTGCCTGTGAAGTAGGACATAGCAGTTCTCCTGCAGCCACATATCTTTCCACCAAGGCAATCAGTTGGTCAGCTGTATGGGGGTCACTTTGGCTGACCCAGCGACGCAGGGCAGCTGGTAAACCACGCAAAAAACGGTCCATTACTAAGGTTTCCACAATGTGGCTAGCTGAATGGATTTCAGGTTGTAGCCATTTCCGTGCAAGGTGTATGAGGTCAAACATTTGGGAACGCGCGGCTTTGACTGAAGAATATGACCATGAGTGGAACCTTTGTACTGCAGAGGTTACACCCAGTCGTGCCAAGATTTCAGCTTTCAGTTTGCTGTAGTTACTTGCATCGGCTGGTTCTAGGTCATAATACGCCTTCTGCGGCTCTCCACTTAGGAACGGTGCCAGTATGCTTGCCCACTCACCACTCTGCCATCCCTCCCTCTCAGCAGTGCGCTCAAATGCCAGAAGGTATGCCTCAACATCATCTGATGCGGTCATTTTCTGAAGATAGTGGCTCGCCCGAATCACCTTTGGCCCCAGATATCTTCCATCAGGGTCTCCATTCAGTTTTTCAGAGATAGCTTGGATTTCCTGTTGTAGTCCCTGGGTGACTTTTTGCTGCTCCTCACAGGCTACTTTAAACATCTCCGCTTGTGTCACAACAAGCTGTTTCACCAAGGACTCAGTGCACTCCATTTGTGTTTTGGCCAGGACTTTAGCACACTCTGCCTGGGCCAGCACAAGTTGCTGCAGGGCTGCACTGTTTTCTGCAGCTCTCCTGTTAGCCTCCTGTTGCACAGAGGTGGATTGGATCAGAGCCTTGATAACATCCTCCATGTTGAGCTTTAAATGACTTTTACCCTCAGGCTTACGTGGCTGCCCGCATTCTCCACCATATGTAACAAACCACCTCTTTTACAGGTAGGATTGTCACCGATCTTGCAGTAACCACAGCCTTCTAGGGTATACAAAGTCCAGGACACCTTCAGCTCAGTTTTCCTTTTTATTCAGTAAGAAAACAGGTTCTTTAAATAATAACAAAAACAAACAAAATCCCTTGCTCTTACTTGAGCTCTTACTAGACAGTAATTGCTATCTGCAATTGGGTGGCTTTCCCACTTACCAATTTTCCAAACAAAAGAAATGGCTTTGCAATAAACACACTTGTCTTTCACTCTCCTAGCTGTCTTTTTCTCCCTCACTCTGCAGCAGGCTGCTCTCTTCTTTTAAAGGCCTGTCTACTAATTGACTGGCTACAGGTGAGTGCCAATTAACTAACTCGTAAGTCAGATCCAAATAGTGGTCTGTTACACAGCAACTAATGCTGTTGGAGCATTGGCCCACCCTGCTCTCCAAATACTCCGCGACAGGGACCCATAACATGTTTTGCAGAACCTTAGCAATGTAGATTGCAAACTCAAACATCTCTCCCTGGGGCATTTAACTGAAAATTCTCAGGTTGCTGTTTAACAAATCAGGCCTGATGTATCTTCCATCAAGCACAATTCCACTTTTACGCTCACAATATATATATATATATATATATATATATATATATATATCTACACACTTGCAAGAAAAAGTATGTGAACCCTTTGGAATGATATGGATTTCTGCACAAATTGGTCAAAAATGTGATCTGATCATCATCTAAGTCACAACAATAGACAATCACAGTCTGCTTAAACTAATAACACACAAAGAATGAAATGTTACCATATTTTTATTGAACACACCATGTAAACATTCACAGTGCAGGTGGAAAAAGTATGCGAACCCCTAGACTAATGACATCTCCAAGAACTAATTGGAGTGAGATGTCAGCCAACTGGAGTCCAATCAATGAGATGAGATTGGAGGTGTTGGTTACAGCTGCCCTATAAAAAACACACACCAGTTCTGGGTTTGCCTTTCACAAGAAGCATTGCCTGATGTAAATGATGCCTCGCACAAAAGAGCTCTCAGAAGACCTACGATTAAGAATTGTTGACTTGCATAAAGCTGGAAAGGGTTATAAAAGTATCTGCCTTGCTGTTCATCAGTCCACGGTAAGGCAAATTGTCTATAAATGGAGAAAGTTTTGCACTGCTGCTACTGTCCCTAGGAGTGGATGTCCTGTAAAGATGACTGCAAGAGCACAACGCAGACTGCTCAATGAGGTGAAGAAGAATCCTAGAGTGTCAGCTAAAGACTTACAAAAGTCACTGGCAAATGCTAACATCCCTGTTAGCGAATCTACAATACGTAAAACACTAAACAAGAATGGATTTCATGGGAGGATACCACAGAGGAAGCCACTGTTGTCCAAACAAAACATTGCTGCACGTTTACAGTTTGCACAAGAGCACCTGGATGTTTCACAGCAGTACTGGCAAAATATTCTGTGGACAGATGAAACCAAAGTTGAGTTGTTTAGAAGAAACACACAACACTATGTGTGGCGAAAAAAAGGCACAGCACACCAACATCAAAACCTCATCCCAACTGTGAAGTATGGTGGTGGGGGCATCATGGTTTGGGGCTGCCTTGCTGCATCAGGGCCTGGACGGATTGCTATCATCGAAGGAAAAATGAATTCCCAAGTTTATCAAGACATTTTGCAGGAGAACTTAAGGCCATCTGTCTACCAGCTGAAGCTCAACAGAAGATGGGTGTTGCAACAGGACAATGACCCAAAGCATAGAAGTAAATCAACAACAGAATGGCTTAAACAGAAGAAAATACACCTTCTGAAGTGGCCCAGTCAGAGTCCTGACCTCAACCCGATTGAGATGCTGTGGCATGACCTCAAGAAAGCGATTCACACCAGACATCCCAAGAATATTGCTGAACTGAAACAGTTCTGTAAAGAGGAATGGTCAAGAATTACTCCTGACCGTTGTGCACGTCTGATCTGCAACTACAGGAAACGTTTGGTTGAAGTTATTGCTGCCAAAGGAGGTTCAACCAGTTATTAAATCCAAGGGTTCACATACTTTATCCACCTGCACTGTGAATGTTTACATGGTGTGTTCAATAAAAACATGGCAACATTTCATTCTTTGTGTGTTATTAGTTTAAGCAGACTGTGATTGTCTATTGTTGTGACTTAGATGATGATCAGATCACATTTTATGACCAATTTGTGCAGAAATCCATATCCTTCCAAAGGGTTCACATACTTTTTCTTGCAACCGTATATATATACACATTATTTTTTTAAAAAAATTTTTTTACACTGATTGCTATTTTTTTAAACTTTATTTTATGATTTTCCACTTGCATGGAGACTGCCTTTCAGCCCAGACCGTCCCCCTGCAGGCAGATACACAGGCACCTATTGCGGTCATGTGATCGAGCTGTGGTGGAATTTCGGTGAATGTAAATTTAGTAGGCCAAAATCTCCATGTGGCATATGTGTATGTTGTGTCAGTTAGTTAGCTACACGTAGCTAGGATACTGTCATCAATGTACTGAGCATGTGCAGGACTGCAGGAACTGAAATTGCACTTATTTCCTTTGTCTTGGATGGGCCATGTGGTTTGACTAGATGTACAAGTCTATATTCTGCTCATTGATTGGTTAAAGGTATATGTGGGTGTAGATAATAATGGGAGGAGTTATAGTGCTATATAAGGAATGTACACTATGTGTTGGTCTCTCAGAATTTTGGAACAGGAATTCATCTGAGACCCGATCGGTAATGTGAATAAAGGCCTCTTACTTCCTGAAGACTTGTGTCAATATCTCTGTGTTTGGCTTCTGCATGCTTACACAGCAACATTTCGATCAAGTGGCCACGGGGTCCTGATCTGCCGCGGGGAGACTGCCTGGGAAGACAGGCAGCCCCCCTGGACCGGGAGGAGCGCTGATCGCCGTCGGTCCCCCAGGTAAGTACTCCCAGACCGTTATGATGGTTCAGGACCGTCATCGGTCCTCAAGGGGATGTTTCCGATGACGGTCCTGAACCGTCATCGGTCGTCAAGGGGTTAACTGTTCAGATGTAGTTATTGATGTTATTAAGAGAAGTTTGTTTTCTGCATTCCTGCTGCTAACGACTCTTGTGACTGTATCAGGGACTTTATCATCATTTAACATTAGCCAGGAACTGCATTGTTATTTGTGCTGTTACATGTCTATCTCTTTAACCACAACACAGTATGTATTTCCATGTCTGTAGTTATTTATGTCTCTGAGTTAAGTGGAGGGTACTCATCTACTCAGTGGGGTGGGTTCCCCATAAATAGAAGTTGCACTGTGTAAGAATAAGATGTCCCGATCTCCCAACTATAGCAGAGGCTCAGGATCCCTGTCAGCGACAGAAGAAGGTATAAATGCTGCTAGCTACGGCTTGTTGCCATGAGCAGGGCAAAAAAGGGTTACATATAGATACACACACACACACACACACACACACAGGGAGACTGCCTGTCAGTTCTCTTTCAGAGCGGTCACATTGGCCCGCGGGGGCCTAATTTTCCGAGGAGGGACAGTCCCTCCAGACCAGGAGCAACACCGATTGCCAGCGGGGCAACGGCGGCGATCGGGTAAGTTATAGATTTGCCGCGGAAGAACTAGGTATGTCCGCGGTCCTTAAGGACCATTTTTGTCGGACGTACATAGTACGTCTGCAGTCCTTAAGAGGTTAAGCTTCTTTACGTCACTCATGGAAATGCAAATCAATTTATACTTTTTTTTGACGTGCTTTTCTGATTTTTTATTTTTTTATTTTTTTATTATTCTGTTTCACTGTTAAAATACACCTACCATTAAAATTATAGACTGATAATTTCTTTGTCAGTGGGCAAATGTTCAAAATCAGCAGGTGATCAAATACTTTTTTCCCTCACTGTATATATAATTATACATATATATGTGTGTGTGTGTCTGGGCTGGGCTTTTTCAACCCCCTTGTTTGTTCCAAACACATTTAGGTTCTTGTAAGAAGAAAACCTCTTCAGTGTTTGCTTTTGCCTGCATTCCAGAGTTTGGTCATGCAATGAATAGAGCTAGAGAGAAATAAATGTGCCGGAACTTTGCATTTTGTTACAAAATAGAGTCACATCTGCTAAGTAGTGACTTTACTGTCACAAAATGTCTGACAGTAAAATACATGACAGAATCTACAACGGTGACCCACTGCTTTCAAGTTTGGAGATACACACACAATCAGATCCAGATACAACATTTGACAAGGCCCTACAGGACCACCACATCCATAGGTAAGGATTGTACTGCCCAGGCACTACCATCTGGAGCTGCTCTATAGCTCCTGAAATTTGTAAGTGTTTTTTTATACTCCTTTCACCAACTGTCAGAAGATACTACACTATTGTTTTCACTTGGAACTTTTCTCTCTACATATCCATCTATTGGATTCAAGACTACCTATGAGGAATTGCTCCTTCATTTTCATACCGATATTATAGTGATGCTCAAAAACTTTGAAACAAAAAGGTCAGATACCAAAAATGTTATCTAATTATGTTAGTTGCAAGAACCTCTGAATAGATTAATATTTATATATAGTCATGGGAAAAAGAAAGTACACCTTTTTTGTTATTTTGTCCTAATATGTAAAATCAATCTACAAGCCCCTAGTCACCCATTCCCCCCCCAAAATTAAATCCTACCTACCCCGTCACCCTAAAAATAGTGAGGGGTAACAAAAACACCCTGTAAAATAAAGTTTCATACTTACCATTAGATGTCTTCTTTTCTTTCTTCAGCCCCCAAAAAAGGCCAAATAAAAATCCATAATTGTCCCGTCGCAACTGTTAAAATAAAAATAAAAAAATAAAAACCTGACTCCCCCAAAAATCTCTCATCCAGTGAAGGCACCATGCAGACTGAGCTCCGCAGGGCACGGAAATGCTTATAAAGCCTTCCCACGCCTTGCTATTTGACTCAGAGCACTCTGGTTGGCTTGGAATCAACCAATCAGTGTGCTCTGACAGGTAAATTAAGAGACTGACAGGTAAGTCTCTACATTTACCTGTCACAGCACTCTGATTGGTTGGCTTGGAATCCAACCAATCAGAGTGCTTTGAGTCATTTTACAGAGCATGGGAAAATTCCAAATAACTTTCCCACAGCCACTGTTTAGGCATGCTGCGAGTAGGGGCATGCAGGAGGATTTAACCTCCCTTTTATTAATATGGGGGTCATAGTGACCCCCACAGGTTTTAATACGGGGGGGGGATAGGAATTAATATTATTTATTACAGGGAGGGATCTAGTAGTGCTGCCGGCTTCCTCCTTGCTTCTTTTTGTTGCGCATGGGCAGTGGTATTTCCTTATTAATGGACGAAAAGTAATTATTATTTTTTACCGAATTTTGTCTGAAAACGAATGGTTTACGGAAGAAATTCGGAATGAAATTTTTATTTAGTACAAATTCATTCGTACTAAATGAAAATTTAATTGGTGCACATGTCTAGCGATTAAATTACCCTCGGTTCCTATTTCATAAGGGTCATTCAGTTATTCTGGCCACCTCACCTATGGCATATCTTACGTATCTACATGTGCCTACAATCTTGTCATACATTGATCAGTTTCTGAATACTGGTTAATACAATCACAATGAACTGTAATCTCTTTTGGGCTACATTAACTTTGCGATAAAAATTATTTCGCAAGGTCATGTTTTCATATCCAGATTACTTCACTTCCCCCCCCCCATTTTCAGTCTGATAATCTCCATATTGCACTTGACTAACATGCCACCTCCGATTTGCACATATGGAGAGACTTTCTACTTAAAAGGAATGGGAAGTATGTTTCACCCCCTTATTAACCAAGTCACTTACAATTTGGACGGACGCGGCTGTCACTTCCGGGTTCGCAGCAATTTTGGCAATAAGTGGTTATGGGCAGGTTGGCAAGAGGAAACTAAGAACATCCTGGAATTTACTACCACTTCAGCCTTAAAGGACCACTCTAGGCACCCAGACCACTTCAGCTTAATGAAGTGGTCTGGGTGCCTGGTCCTTCTAGGGTTAACCCATTTTTTCATAAACATAGCAGTTTCAGAGAAACTGCTGTGTTTATTAATGGGTTAAGCCTTCCCCCTAATCCTCTAGTGGCTGTCTCATTGACAGCCACTAGAGGCGCTTGCGTGCTTCTCACTGTGATTTTCACAGTGAGAGCACGCATGCGTCCATAGGAAAGCATTGTAAGCATTGCCGCGCGTGCGCATTCAGCCCAGGAGGAGGAGAAGAGGAGGATCGGAGGAGGAGAGCTCTCCGCCCAGCGCTGGAAAAAGGTAAGTTTTTAACCCTTTCCCCCTTCCAGAGCTGGGCGGGAGGGGGTCCCTGAGGGTGGGGGCACCCTCAGGGCACTATAGTGCCAGGAAAACGAGTATGTTTTCCTGGCACTATAGTGGTCCTTTAATTGAGCTCTACCCAATCATGGCAGCTGCAGTAACTTGAGGCACAGTATGGGCAGATCAAACTATCAGGTATTGCTTAGATATCTTG
Organism: Pelobates cultripes; assembly: GCA_933207985.1. Taxonomy (NCBI): domain Eukaryota; kingdom Metazoa; phylum Chordata; class Amphibia; order Anura; family Pelobatidae; genus Pelobates; species Pelobates cultripes. The sequence continues at coordinate 294,842,638 of OW240912.1, forward strand.
AAAAATCAGGTATAGGAAGACAACTTTTTCTTGGTAACAGCAGATATGAGTTCACTCTTTACCATCATTTCCCATGAACGGGGATGCCAGGCCACAAGGTTTTTCTTGGAGGAATTTGGGGAATTCCCTGGTGATCAGATAGATTTCATCATTGAGGGAATCAGATGGATCCTCACTAATAATTACTTTTGGTTTGGAGGTGATTTTTTTTCCCTTCAGATCTGTGGCACGATGATGGGCACCAGATTCGCCCCCAGTTACGCCAATTTATTCATGTCATTTTGGGAGCATCAACATGTGTATGTAAGGCGGGACTGGGAGGCGAGTCTGGTGCTCTATCGCCGTTACATAAATGATATATTTTTAATCTGGAGGGGTGATGAATTTTAAATAAAAAGGCTATAAAGCCCAACTATTGGACAAAGCCCAACGTGAAGTTGCTCTAAAGGATAGAGAGTCACTCCTACAGTATAAAATACCATCCACAGAGACAGCTGAATGCAATTTAGCGTTCATCTGTGATTTCAGTTGCCAGAGCTATAAATTAAAAATAATTTTCCAGAAATACTGGCCGATTTTACAAAATGATACGTTCTTAAATAAGGTTTTACCAAATAAACCCATTTTCACTTATAGAGGAGTCCCCAGTCTAAAGACTAATTTAGTACGTAACCACATAAAAGAACATAAAACGATTAAAAATGTTTTTAATCAAAAAAATGGCTTCTATGGCTGTGGCACATGTGGTGCCTGCAGTAATAGCGGCCAAAAAAAGAGACACATTACTTCATTTTCTACCTGTGATTCTCAACTCCAAAGCAAACAGCCCAATAACTATAAAATAAATCAACGTATAACTTGTTATTCCAAACAAGTTAATTATCTTATCACATGTCAGTGTGGTCTAAGTTATGTAGGTAGGACCACTAGATCCCTCCATATAAGAATACAGGAGCACATCCGCAATATTAGGAAGGGTTTTGACAAACATAGCCTTTCAGCACATTTTAAACAGAAACACAATTGTGATCCAACCCAACTGACCTTTATAGGTATCCAAATTGTTAATATCAATTGGAGGGGTGAGGATCCAATAAGGAAGATGGGACAACAAGAGATGAGATGGATTTTCAATCTTAACACTATGATTCCCACCGGCCTTAACGGTGATTTTGAAATGTCACTTCTTATGATATTGCTTTAAACAGCATGTATTAATCCTTTATATTTGGTGGTAATTTTTTTCTATAAGTTGTTTATTACATAAATTTGATAGGATTTGAGAGGATCTTTAAATATAGGTGACCTAGATTACTATTATTATAAATGTCAAATCCTAATATACTATACAACCTATTTATAGAGTTATTGCTTAGAAGCTTTTTGTAAGGATTTATATACATGCTGTGATAATGTTAATTTTTACTGTATTTAAATTTAATGTACAATCTACTAACATGCATATTTATATATTTTTTATTTATTTTTTTCGTTTCGTTTCGTTTTTTTATATGCCCCAACAATTTCTCCTGTATATTTGATACAAATGAGGATATCCTCTGAATATATAAGGTATATGTGTACTATTCCATTTGTTTAATATAAATTGCATAATAATAATATGGATAGAGGGCATAAGGGAAATGACAGGCACGAATATACATTGCTCTGTTTCTTTCCCTACCTATTGCCCACTAGTAAAATGGCGATCGCAATACCGGAAGTGACGCGGCAACGTACCTGACGTCACTTCCGGTTACGGACGTAACCAATAAAACGGAGTAAGATAAGCCACAGTACACTCCGTCTAAACGAATGGACGGATTGGATAATCAATGAGGAAAACCCACCAATGAGGAACCAGACCGGGATATTTAAACCGGAATGTGAAAAAGAGCAGTGAACACTGATTGAGAAAGCCCTCGAGTAGGGTGAAACGGGTCTCGGAAGTGAAAGATATTTATGGGACATTTTTTTACCTTGTTTTATTTATTTGTATTTTACTGCCTGTTGGCAAAATACATTTTTATTTTTTAACCAAAGTTCCCTCTGATCTTCACCAATCTTGCTCCAAGAAGGGAAAATGTCTCCCTTATTGACACTCATGCTGATAAACTCAGAGCCGAGTACCAGGCTCAAAATAAGGTGAGCACCTATTTAAAGATATAGTATACTCACCTTTATTATTTAAAGTTACTCCACTATATTATCTCCTATTACGTTTTTCCTGTATCTCTTACCTCTGAGGGATTCCATCTATTTTTCCAAGAAAAGGGGAACAGTACCACCAGACGGTACTAAAGCGCAAGTGATCTGAGCCTATCCTAACTTAGGCTCTACAATATGTGAGTTAGCATTTCTTCGGATCACTGCACAACGCTCAATTGTCACACAGATTTACACTATTATTTCTTTGTATATGTTTCTTTATTGTATGTATGCTGAATTGAAAGTGATACTGCTACAATATTAGGATCAGACGACCCTTGTTATAGGGTAGGTGTCCATCACTATCACTGTATGCTCCACTCATATAGGTGAACTGCCTTTGGCTTTTCCACCTTTCTTCTAGTTCTTACAATTTGAGGTGGGTGTGAGGGACCCCCACAAGATTGTTGTAGCATCTACACAATTTTCAATATTCTATAAGCGCCTTCTATACACAGTTTTTCTTTGTCTTTATCAGGTGTTGCTCAGATAACCTGGCTACATGCTACATCAAAGGACGTTCAGCGTCCCTGACCATAATGCACTTCAAGAGAATACTGACTTTATCAGCTGCTAATAACTACTTTCTTGGTATGTGACCATATCCCAGGAATTCAAAACATTGCCACTGGTGACTTATCTCGCTCTCATTTACAGGAATTTCACAGAGCGTCTACATTTTAACCAGTTCTAGAAAGAATTTAATAGTGTAAACAAGTTTCCATGAAACAACAGTCGATTTTACTTTTTGCCCCCTTCACTTGAAATTATTTTAACACTACTAAATGATATTTAACAGTTTTCTGTCATCCTATAACATTAGAATCATGTTGTAAGGCATTACAAACTCAAATACTATTCTTCCACCCTCTAGATTACCTATCCTCAATCATTTCCAGTCACAGTTCTATCTCATCGATGCGGCACCTTTCAAACCGCACACAAATCACAACATAAATACCGCCATTTATATTTATTTATTTATTTATAAAATATTTTACCAGGAAAGATACATTGAGATTTCTCTCGTTTTCAAGTATGTCCTGGGTCCACAAATCATTGCATTGTTACATTAGGTACAACAAAATACAAAAACAATATTAATACACAATATATACAAAATTTAACATAGAACAGGCAGGAAATATATAATCAACCATGACACGTGCATTCTGTTTTGAGGTATGTAGAGAGGGATCTCTTAAATGACTTTAGGCTTAGGGAAGATTTTAAATTGTGCGGGAGGTAGTTCCACAATTGCGCCGCTCTGTAGGAGAAGGAGGATCGGGCCACTTTCTTTTTGTATTGAGGTAGACTAAGTAAAGTGCTTGTAAGGATCGGAGCTTATAGAAAGTGGGAACAGCTGGGGAAAGCATTTTGTTCAGGTAGGTTGGGAGCTTCCCAGAAAAGCTCTTAAAAACAAGGCTGGAAAGAAGAAGGGTGCGCCTGGATTCCAGCGATAGCCAGTTTAGTTCCTTTAGCATGTCACAATGATGGGTCCTGTAATTACATTGTAGCACAAATCGGCAGAACGAGTTATACAATGTGTTGAGTTTATTAATGTGGGATTGCGATGCAGACGCATATACTACATCCCCATAATCAATGATTGGCATCAGCATTTGCTGTACAATCTTTTCCTTTACTGTAGGGCTTAGGCAGGCTTTGTTTCTGTACAGGGCACCTAATTTTGGATAAAGTTTAGATGCAAGCTTTTCTATGTGCAGGCCAAAAGATAGATTGGGGTCTAATATCATACCCAAGTATTTGAAAGAGTGGACTGCGGTCAGTGTGCCATTTGAATTTGTTTTGATGGATAGGTGGGAATTGTGTAATTTGTGTAATTTAGGTACTGTTCCAAAGATCATTGTGACAGTTTTGTCAGTGTTCAGGAAGAGTTTGTTTTTTGCGATCCACTTTTCTACCTCTGTAAACTGGTCTTGGAGCACAGCCTCAAGTTGCGGTAGATTGGATTTGCTCGCATAGATTACCGTGTCATCTGCGTACATGTGTACATTTGAGGATTGGCAGACATTAGGCAGATCATTTATAAATAATGTAAATAGTAGGGGGCCGAGAATGGAACCCTGGGGAACACCACACGTGACTGGGAGAGGGAGGGAGTCACTGTCAGAAATGGACACATATTGCGAGCGATCCGATACATACGATCGAAACCAGTTTAGAGAATGATCACCAATACCTGAGTTTTTGAGTTTGTGCAGTAGAATGTTGTGGTCTACTGTGTCAAAGGCCATAGCAAAATCAAGGAAAATAGCTCCAGTTAGGGCTCCTTGTTCCATGCCAGTTTGGATGTCATTGCAAACTTTTAGGAGGGCAGTTGTAGTGGAGTGATTCTGGCGAAAGCCCGATTGATCAGGGGTCAGATAGTTTAATTGTTGGTAGTACTCACAAAGTTGCGTATGGACACATTTTTCTAAGATTTTTGACAATACCGGGAGCAATGATATTGGGCGATAGTTAGAAACCAAAGTAGTGTCACCACTTTTATGGATAGGCACTACTCTCGCAGTCTTCCAAAGTTTGGGTATGTATCCAGACACCAAGGATTCGTTAATTAGCGTTGAGACGGGTTTATCAATTGCCAACACACTGAGCTTCAACAGCATTGCTGGGATTTGATCAGGTCCGGACTGGTTTTTCATTTTTAGTTTATTAAGATGTTTTTTAATGACACTAACAGGTACAGGTCTAAAATTAAACTTGTCTATATTGGGACTTTGCAAATTTAGTGGGGCCTGATCCACATTAGTAGTTTCAGGATGCGTGTCATTTATTAGCTTGGCAATCAGGGCAGTAGAGCATCCGACAAAATAATTGTTAAAGGCATTTGCTACATCTGAGGGAAGTTGCAGGGTTTGGTTACCCACTTTGACAGTGGAGGGTTGGGAGTGGATTGGGGGAGTTTGTAGTTTATTTATGACTTTCCAAAAGTTTCTAGGGTTTGAGATGTTACTGTTCAGATTTTCATAGAAATATTGGGCCTTGGCCAGTTTTGTCTGTTTTGTGCATATATTTCGCCATTGTCTATATGCACCGTGATCATTCATAGAGCCAGTACGCTTAAACTTTGACCACAAAGAATCCCGAAACTGGTACATTTGGATGAGGTCAGCTGTGATCCAGTTCATATGTGCTCCTTTTACCCTCACCTTACGCAGCGGGGCATGCAAATTCCAAATTTGTAGGAGTTCAGACTGAAAGTATTCAACAGCACAGTCTAGATCTGGGATAATGTTTTATCTGTGCCATGAGAGATTCTTGATGTCATTTAAAAAGGATTCAAGATTACATTTTTTGAAGGACCTAATTATTTTAACCTTGGGAGAGGATTTAATAGCCTTTATTTTGCGCACGCAGTACACTAAACAGTGATCACTGAACGTGTTTGGGAGAACACCAACCTCCTGGATTCTACCAGGAGAAGTGGAGAGAATCCAATCTAGCAGGGTATGGTTATGGCTTTTAATGTTTATGCGAGTTGGGGAGGAGATTAATTGCGTTAGCTGCAAAGTCTTAAACAGCGTGCAAGAACTATTATTTTTAGGGTTCAGCCAATCAATATTAAAATCTCCAAAGACCAACAGTTCACTTTTTGGGTTTTGAGCTATGGTTTCACTAAGGAGATGGACTATGTCAGAAAGGGAATGCACAGGGGAGCTAGGTGGGCGGTAGATTCCTGCAACAATGATTTACTGCACGGGATCTCAATTGTGCCAGAAAGGAAATCAAAGATGGCAGGAGGACTAAGGTTTTGTAAAGGGGTAAACTTTATGGAATTGTCAACATAAATAACAATGCCTCCTCCTCTCTTTGCTCTGTCATTTCTAAAACATGAATAACCCTGTATTGCAATGGCGGTGTCTGGTATTTTAGCCGTTAACCATGATTCTGAGAGCACAATGATTTTTGGTTTGTAATGGGAACACCAGGCTTGCAGTGCATCCAGTTTAGGGAGTAAACTACGGATGTTGCAGTGCACAAATGAGAGGCCTTTTTTAGTGGGGAGATTAGGACTAGAATAAGCTGGGGGACCAGGGTTAGACTCCACATCATTTGCAAGGGCAAGTAACATAAAGAGTAGGAATTTGGACATCATCTTTGTTTGGCCATATAGTGAATGGGATAATTTATAATTTTGTGAGTTTGGGGTTGGAGGGCTATTTTTTATAACTCTCCACCAGCACTCAGCAGATAAGTTAAAGGAACAGAGCAGGTGTATTATAATTTGTGTTCCAGTTTGAGGTGTGTGCTTATGCTGGTAGTGGTGTGAACAAAATTGGATTGAGAAAAGGGTTATTAAGAATAACAGTATGGTTATATTAGGATTCATGTTAGTGGTATGAGGTGTGTAGTTGAAAATGAAACAGAAATTGTGAGAAAAAAAAATTAAATAGAAGTATATGGTTTTGGTGTGTGATATATCTATTTGTAGTGGTGAGAGAGGGTATGTGTTCTATAAGGTTAAGAGATTGAAAAGGGTGTGCTGATCAGTGGTTGCACTTGTCATTTCAGTAGATTGAAAGTTGTGTGGGAGTCTATCTATAAATGAGAAAATGACCATGGGGTGGGTGGGAGGAAAAAGTCAATCTTCCAGAAGGCTACCTGTTTCAAATGGCCATGGAACAGCTGATGGAGCTCTGAGTTCTATGCTGGACTGGGTATGTTTAAAAATCATACTGTGGGAGAGAGATGTATTTATATAGTTTTCTATTGGTTTCTCAGACCAAGAGAACTTACTTCCATGAACGTCACTTCCCCAGACTACATTAAAGGACCACTCTCGGCACCCAGACCGCTTCAGCTTAATGAAGTGGTTTGGGTGCCAGGTCCCTCTAGGATTAACCCTTTTTTTTTTATAAACATAGCAGTTTCAGAGAAATATGAATATGTATTATATGGTAATATGCTTAATTTGTAGGCTGTATAATATACTCATTTTTGCCCTCTTATTACAGGCCCACCACACAGTCGGTTCGGGCACATCACAACTGACTTTTTCATATTACTATATGTCTCATTTAGGGACCTTACATACTTGTTTCCAATATGCTCTCATTACGGCTTATATATTTATTTGTGTTCAGGGCACCAAGGCCGTAATGAGTGAAAGTGAGTCAAATTGTTTTAACGTAACACAGAAAATAAGTAGGTTGGTTGTGGTGTGCCAGAACCAACAATGCGGTAGGCCTGTAAATAAAGAGGGCCCACCCTTGAAGTTATAAAAGGTATATGTGAAAAGAGGGAGAGGAGGGAGGGGCAAGCCTTAACATATATGAGATTATATAATGTATGGAATTGTAAAGCAATGAAAATATATTAAATGAAAAAACAATCAAAAGGCTTTAAAGATAGTAAAGATAAATGAATAAAATTCTACCAAACTTCAGTACATTGTTTGACGTTTCCAGATAGTCCACTCCGGTTAATAGCATTATTATATACAAGTAAAAAAGTAAAAACAAATAATTAAAGTCCAATGCGCTTTGGCTTTTTAAGCGCAAAATTATGAAATCTAACAAGTTTATAGTCCAACCACAAGATTCATATTTAACTTGATAAACTTACATCTTCTTAGCAGATACAATCTCCAATCACAGTAAAAATCACCATTAAATTTAGGGCTCATCAAGTTTGTCATAATGGAAAGAAAAAGCATACAAAATTAAAATAACTTTTTAATTTTATATTAATTAGTTCCTCTGGAAATATTATACATCATGCCATTTGTTTTTTTTCCTCCTCTTTTTTTTTTTTTGTCTCCCTATACTTCTACCCACACCTGAAACTCATAGACCAATTTCTTTTAGTTTGAGCATTAACCTATTGTGAGAAACCATATCAAATGCCTTAGCAAAATCCAAGTAGAACACATCCACTGCAACACCCTGATCTATACTTCTTCGTAGAGTGCAATTAGGTTAGTTTGACATGACTTAAGTTTCACAAAACCAATCTGATTATTGATAATAAAGTCCTTGGAGTGCGGTCATTTTAAATATATATATATATATATATATATATATATATATATATATATACATATACACACACACACACACATACACACATACACACATACATATATACACACACACACGACATGGACAAAAGTATTGGGACACCTGACCATTACACCAACAGGAACTTTTATGATATTGCTTTCTAAATACATAGACATTAATATGTAGTTGGTCCCCCCCCACAGACACACACACTGTAAATTGTGAGTATAAGCTTATGTGATTACATTTTAGATTGGTAAAGGGACAGTATTCTTAAAACTTCTATTTTTGTTTATACTTTATTAAACTTTGTGGGCCCTTATGGTGGGTTTAGTACAACCAAGTTGTGCCTGATGTTTGTATATTGTTTGTTTAAGGTCTACTTAACACTGTGAAGGATAAAACTAGAGAAAAGTTTTCTTTTCACGTTGTTTTGCTAGTATTAATAGTTTAATTGGTTTTAATTTATACATTTGTTTATTTTCCTTGCCCTCATAGACATGTAGTGTCAAAAAGGGTTTTATTACATTTCAGGATACAAATAACAAAACAAATAAAAAAGTAAAATTTAGTTTGTAATTATTGTCTTAATAAAATGTTCTTTCATAACAAACATAATAACGGTATGCTGTTAAAATACATAACTTTAGAGACACCAGCAATTTAGCAGAGATTGAGTGAAGAAAATCTTCACCTTCACCTTCACCTTAATTGTATTGTAAGTTCACATGCTATTTTTTTACATTTTCTGTATAATGAGTTTCAGATTAGAAGATTGTTATGCTATTATTCAATATTACATTTGATATATCCCATTGTGAGGTCTGTCATTTTAATTTGAATATAAATTACATTTTAAGTTCAAACAGGGGGTACCACCCATTTATTGTTAAACTTGTGAGGTAAATAATTTTTTTTGGGGGGGGAGGGAGGTATTTGAGGGGTTTGGGCGTTAGTGTTGTCATTTAATTTTGGAAGATTTGTATGTTTGTTTGTTGTTGGTATTTTGTTATGTCCCTATAGATAAAAAAAATACCCCCCACGCCATATGACATATAATCTCAATATTTCATAATACACAACCATAGACTTCTACAACTGTGCGTTTTCCCTGAATTTTACATTTTTTTCATGTTCAAAATGACCACTGGCCTTTACAACCTTTGATCCATATTACTATTTGTACATATTAGTATTAAATAGTCATATTATATGAAATTGTAATATAGTTCATTAGTGGGAAGAAAAACAAATGCCACCCCCACACATTTATGAAATTGAAGGACATCTTAAATGTCATTGGCTTGAGGTGGCCATCTTGCATTTGGTATTGACTTGCTTTGAACAAGCATTGTAGAGGACCTAGCCATGGGCATACCACATTTTGCATTGTTCTGAAATTATGTTTGAAGATCAATTTTGTGCAATCCAGTTTGTCCATTAAACTATGCGACCAATCATTTTTTTCTTGAACAAATGTGAATCTAGGTCACTGTGTAACCTCACAAAACCTTTTGACAGACCATGTGATCCATGACATTTTTGTTGGAAAGACTAAAGTGCACCAGTGGTCTCTATGAATGCAATAACTTTCAAGAGTTTCTGATTTGCAGTTTGGTTTTTATAAGCATTTTACAAAATTGGCAGAAAAAGAATTAAAAACAAAAATAGTAATAAGCTTAGCAAAAATAATATGTTGTACAGTATATGCATAGCTCAGTCACCTAATAACTAAATGAACCTCAAACTCCATCTTCCATAAACAAACATTTCTAGACATAAGACATTAATTCTTACAAAAAAAAAAATATTCTAATCAGAATTTATGTAGCATCAACAATCTACAGTTTTACAAAGAGGATAAAACGGCAAATAAGAAAAACTATAACAAATTTTAACGGGGACAGAATATTAAGGACACTGATCAAACAGAGCTATATAACAGCATTAGATACTGTGCAAACATTTCATTAGACATTAACATCCAAAGACATGACTTTTTGAAGAATTACATTACAGATTATACCATTATACCTGTATTAGACAAGATATATTTGCTTATTAACATATTTAAAAACTTCCAGGGATTCTATGATACAAACGCTGCTTATCCTTTAGATTGTAAGCTCACTGGCAGAGTCCTCTACTTATTGTATCAGTCTGTTTTTATTGTGTTTGTCTTTTTCCCAATTGTACAACGTTGTGGAATATGTTGGTGCTTTATAAATGCCAGTAATAAATAAATAAATATACTTTATACAAAATCCTAAATCTCTAGTGCTACAAATACAAATAAACTTACCAGGGGTCCACTAGGTGGCAATTGCTTTCTCAATTGAGAGCAAGGAGCTCATGCTAGCTATTACCTCTCCTTAACTAAACCCTGTTAAGCAAGGCCAGCTCATTGGCTGAAAGTGTGAGGAAAGACCCTAGAATAGTTGTCAAACTGTTACCACATGGTTTGATTACTTATCACTCCTGGCACCATAAATATTAGAGGGCACTGTATTGATTATAGTGCTTTGAGTGTTCCTTTTAAACAAGTAATTCAAGGTGACAGCACATCAAAGTGTGGAAAAGTCCCAGGGGGTGAATATTTAAACAATTCACGGTTTTCTGAATTAAAGAATAAATATATATATATATATATATAATATACATACACACACACACACACACACACACACACACACATATATATATATATATATATATATATATACACACACACATATATATATATACACACACACACATATATATACAGGGTGTGTGTGTGTGTGTGTGTTTCAATTATGACTTAAAGTTATGACTTCTAGTTCTCGATGTGAAAATACATTCTTTCAGCTATTCCATATCCCGCTGAACTTTTGGCATTCTTAATATAAAATTTATAACACACTGGTTGTCATTGGTGGCAACAGACTTGTTGAGTCTGCATCTCCTGGGCATGCACAAACCTCAGTAAACACATCTTCACAATGTACATGTCATATTGATAGTAGTAACTGGGATATAGGATTTCACACTTCGCAACTCCAGCAGCCACCATCTGTCAAATGCTTGACACCATGGCTTGCTGATTGGTAAGTTAGGACAGAATGCTTTGGCCACCTATAAGGGATATTTAAACTTGAAATGACTACTCAAAATAATAAAGCTGTTCAGCTTGAGAAAAAATAAAAATGTTTACATTTTTAGCTATTGTGATAAAGTGAAGGCAGATAGGCCTATAACATTTAACCCCAGGGGGAGTATGTGTAGGATGTGTTGTAGGCAACACAAAACACTGTTTAGTTATGGGCCCCTGGGGTGGAGCATTTGGAGAGAAGGGTGGGCCAATGCTCCACTCCACAGTTTTGAAGCCCATGGAGCAACGCAGTAGGGGGAGTGGGCCTTGACAGAGCCAGGGAGGGGGCATGGGCTTAGGTTGTGGGCCGGGTTTAGGAATGGAGTCTGGGGGTGGGGAGTGGGAGTATAAAAAGAAGCCATGTTAGAATAGGGGCCATTTTAACCAGGGCCCCTCTTACCTGTAGTTTTTTGCAGGTCAGAGAGGTTCCTTGTTTTTTGTCGTTCTGCAGGTCCATGGCGTCGTTAGAAGAGATCCTGGAGGGAGTTCGGGCGGCGGTGAAGGACAGAGGACTCGAGTGGCTGCATCAACAGCTGGGGGCGGCCGGGCCTTCCTCTGCGGTACCAGCTCGCCGACCGGCTCGGAGGACGAGACCGCCGCAGCGTTTGAGCCCGGGCGCTGGGCCCGCGGCGAGACGCCGACGAAGTCCATCAGCGGGAGCAGGAGTGTCCACGGGGGCGGGAGAGGTCCCGTTCCAGGAGCCGGGTAGGCGCACGGCTCGGTCCGGCGGGCGCAGCAGCGGTCAGGCAAGGACGGCCGTAAAGCACCCGGCGGCCGGAAGGCGCACGCCGCGCGGGTCTGCGGCTGGCAGGAGTGATGGAGCTGCAGCTTTCCAGGAGGCGGCCGGCTCGGCGGTCAGGTCGGAGGACGGCCACGGGAGCGGGAGTGTGGAGCCTGAACGTCCCGGTGAGTCAGCCACTGTTGGCACTGCTGTGGGGCAGGGGATTGGTGTTGACAGAGGATTGGTGGCACGGACAGCCCCCCACGTGTCTGGGGGAGGCTGGGACGACAGGGACAGCGCAGGAACGGCCCGGGCGGGGGCCAGGAGGGAGGATGGTAGGGAAGGCCTGCTGGCAGGGGGGACGGCTGGATCAGGGTGCAAGGCGATCAGCCAGGGCAAAGAACCAGGATCAGTGGCAGGAAGGAGGTCAGGTGGAGCGATGGCAGGAGACGGGCAGAGAGCACTTCAGGCTGGAGGTGACAGGAGTGATGGCAGCAGACGGGAGGGCCCTTCCGGCTGCTCTCAGGGGCAGCATTCGGACAGGGAGGACGCAAGGAGTGAGCGGAGAGCAGAACGGCGCTATGCGGGTGCCAGTCGCAGCAGCACGAGGAGCAGAGCAGGGAGTCAAGGGAGCGGTGATGGGTCACCGGCGCGGAGCGGAGGCGGCGCAGCTGGGTCCTGTTGCAGGGAAGACTGTGGGAGGTCCACTTCCAGGGACAGAATGAGGAGGCGTCAGCGTAGCACATCTGGTTCGTCGGAGAGGAGATTCCAGGCACAGTCGAGGGGAGCAGATTGCAGGTTGAGGCAGCAGGCGAGGCGGAGCGTTACACGAGATGGTTGGCGGGAACGTGGGGAGGAAGGGCGGGTAGACCCTACGCTGAACAGACTACCCAGGATTTCTTCTCCCTACAGGTCACGGAGCAATACCCCTACGGTCTCGAGGCGGGACCAGGCGGATGGGAGTCGGCGGCAACAGGACACTCTGGTACCTTTAACGGTGGACGGAAGGACGGCGCCCCTGCGGCCAGCTGCGGCCAGGGGCTTGAACGGTGAGTCCACACACACACGACACTCTGTACAATTGTTAAGTGATTTAAAAACATTTTTGGAGTCTTGGTCGGGGAAGGGAGGGTCACCTCAGGAATTCGGGCAGGTATGGTCGCGGGACAGTAGTCGGGACAAGGTGGTTGAGCGCGCGGGGGCGCTTCCGACGGGGTCGCATGAAGGTGAGGCTGGCGACACGACGGGGTCGTCGGGACTGGCCGACAGGGGGGGAGAGCACGCGGAAGGGGGTAGTGATATCCCGGATGCGACGCGGCAAAACGTGCACGTTTCATTCGCGGGTCCCCTGGGATGCCATTTAAAAGCGGATGTAAAAGACAAAATTTGGAAAGGGGAGTTTGTAGAGATCTTTTCCCTTCTCCCCCTCGAGGAATTCTTGGACTTGAAAGAGGAGGATAAGAAGGACGCCAAGAAAGAGGAGGAGGAAAAAAGGCGGAGGTATCGCAAAATACCAAAAACTTTTGGGGATTGGCTGAGGGCCTTCTGTATTTTGGCAAGCGTTATCGGGGAAAAGAACCCGGGTCGTTGCTCGGAACTTTTTTGCTACTTGGATGGGATAGGCGATGGATATCGAACCTACGGGGGATTGGCGTGGTGGAGGTATGACGAGCAATTTCGACAACGGCTAGCGGTGAATTCGAGCATGCGGTGGGATCAAATGGATCTGCCGTTATGGATGCGCCTCATGATGGCGCAAAAGGCGGCGCCCTTTCTTGGGACAGCCGGCACAGCCGCAGGGGGTGCTGTGTCGGCTGGGCAAAAGAAAGGCTTCTGCTGGATGTACAACGAGGGACACTGCAGGTGGGGAAATACCTGCAGGTTCCGACATGAGTGTTCCGGCTGTGGGGGGGCTCATGGCGCTAGCCGATGCTTCAAGAAAGGTAAGCTTGGGGTTGGAGGGGGGTCCACAGGGGCAGCACCTCCCGCAGCTGTAGCTGGGGGCGTCCCCGGTGAAAATAGACGTGATGTTGCCTTGGCTAAGGCAGTACGCTAATAGGGAGGATGCAGTATTTTTGTGGAGGGGATTTAGGGAAGGCTTTGTTATCCCCTTTGTGGTTAGGGGTCCAGGCACTTTGTGTGGTAATCTTAAGTCGGTTCGGGAGCACCCAGGGATAGCGCGGGATAAGTTGAGCAAGGAAGTACAGCTGGGGAGGATGGCGGGCCTGTTCTTGGAGCCACCATTGGCCGATCTACGAATATCCCCGCTCGGTGTGGTTCCCAAGAAGGAGGCGGGTAAGTTCAGGTTGATTCATCATTTATCGTACCCGAAAGGGGCATCGGTAAATGATGACATTGACGCGGCCCTCAGCTCCGTCTCCTATACGTCATTCGACAAGGCTGTCGAGTTGGTCCGGAGAATGGGGCGTAGGGCGCTGATGGCGAAAGTAGATGTGGAGGCTGCCTTCCGGCTGCTTCCTATACACCCGAAATGTCATCATTTGCTCGGGTGCTGTCTCGATGGGGATTATTTTGTGGACCTGTGTTTGCCAATGGGTTGTTCCATTTCGTGTGCCTATTTTGAAAAATTTAGTACCTTTTTGGAATGGGTGGTACGGAAGGAATCGGCGGGGGGCGCGGTGGTGCACTATCTTGACGATTTCCTCTGCGTCGGCCCGCGAGAATCGGACCGGTGTAGGCACGTACTGGAAGTGTTCCAATGGGTCGCACACTCTTTCGGGGTTCCCTTGGCGGGAGACAAGACGGTGGGGCCCACGACATGCCTTAGTTTTTTGGGTTTGGAAATCGATTCCGAAAGGGGGGAATGTCGGTTACCTTTAGACAAATTAGAGAGTCTGAAGGAGCGGGTAGCCACTGTAGGGAGGGCTAAGAAAGTGACACTGCGGGGGCTTCAGTCATTAGTGGGGAGCCTTAACTTCGCGTGCCGGGTTATTCCCATGGGGAGGGTTTTTTGTAGGCGGCTGTCGCGTGCAACAAGCGGGGTGCGTATGCCGTCACACTACATCAGGGTCTCGGCAGATATGAAAGCGGACTTAAGGGTGTGGGACCGGTTCTTACAGGATTTTAATGGGACGGTGTTTTTCCGGGAATCGGTGGCGGCGGAAGAGGTTGGGCTCTATACAGACGCTTCGGGCAGCGTCGGTTTTGGGGCATATCTGGCGGGTGATTGGTGTGCAGAGGCGTGGCCTGCAGCGTGGAAAGAAAGCCCGCTGATAAGAAATTTGGCGTTTTGGGAATTATTTCCGGTCGTCGTAGCCGTGGGGTTATGGGGGCCGGTGTTAGCGAACAGGCAAATTGTGTTCCATTCAGATAATATGGCGGTGGTGCAGGCGATCAACAGCTTGTCTGCATCATCCCCCCCGGTTTTATGTTTGTTGCGACGGTTTGTACTTCTCTGCATGTCCTTCAACTTGGTATTTAGGGCTAAGCACATCCCTGGGTTGTGTAACGTAGTGGCTGACGATTCCGGGAAGCGGCGCCGGAAGCTCAGGAGAGGGGGCAGGCTTGCCCAGACGAGATGTGGCGGCTCGGGACGTCATGCTTGGGGAGTATATAAGGAATTCGTTAGCGCCGAGCACTTGGTCGTCTTACGTTAAGGTGTGGAAGGAATGGGAGGAGGCAGTACAACAGGTAGGAGGCGTTTTTTCGGCAGGTCAGAGGGTGGATGTGCTTCTGTGGATGCTGTGTCGCTTGTTCTCGAGGCAGGCTTCACCGGCCATGGTGGACAGGTACATGTCTGCCATGGCCTTTTTGTTCAAGTTCAATGGGTGGGACGATCTCACAAAGAATTTCGTGATACGACAGGCGATACGTGGTTTCCGGAAGGGTAAGAAGTTTGGAGACACGAGAAGACCAGTGTCGTTTTCGGTGTTACAGGGGCTATTGGAGACGTTGGATGGGGTATGTCATTCTCCTTTTGAGGTGGCGCTATTTTCGGGAGCATTTGTATGGGCGTTTTTTGGAGCTTTTCGGATTGGGGAACTGGTTAGCGCCAATAAGAAGGGGGTTGGCGGTTTGCTGCTCGGGGACGTGGACGTATGCAACGACAGGGTGCAGATCAGGCTGCGCCGTTTGAAAACGGACGTGTTCGGCAAAGGGTGCTCGGTAGTGTTGTATGAGTTACCAGGTTCAAGGGCATGCCCGGTGGCTTGCGGCGCGCGGTACTTGGAAGTCCGCCCTGGGATGACCGGTTGTTTTTTCCTGCATGCCGATGGCACGGCTTTGTCTCGTTTCCAGTTTCTACGGGTTTTTCGCTTGGGTTTACAGAGACTGGGCCTAGAGCCCAAGCAATTTGGGACACACTCGTTCCGCATAGGCGCGGCAACTGAGGCAGCACGTTTGGGCTTGGGGGACGAGCGGATCAAACGGATCGGGAGGTGGGAATCCATGCGGTTCCGTACGTATGTGAGGCCTGACAGGCTGGTGTGAGTATGCATTGCGTAGGAACTTGGTGCACGGGGAAGTTGTCTTGTTTTGCAACTAATTTTGTCTCTTTTCAGGTTTTAAAGTTTGGTTGATGGGACACTCGTATGTGTACTGGGCACAGAAGAGAGCCGCAGTTAGAAGATGTGGATCGCAGCTGGGCTTTCCTTTGGAGCGAGTGGAGTTATCTTGGCTTGGTTTGCGGGGCGCTAGTTGGCAGGGTCTCTGCAGCACATTATTTAGGAAGTTGGCTGGGGGGTCGGTCCCAGATGTGGTATTGGTTCACGGAGGGGGGAATGACTTGGGTTTGATCCCCCAAAGAGAGCTGGTTCGGAAGATGAAGAGGGACATGGATCGGCTGAGGGAGCTGGTCCCTGGCGTGGTTGTTGTTTGGTCTGAGATGGTGCCTCGTTTTACGTGGAAGCACGCCAGGGACCCAGCTGCAATAGCCCGATCTAGGGGCAAGGTCAACAAGATTATGGCGGTTTTTATTAGACGCTCAGGGGGCGTAGTGGTGCGGCACAGGGAGTTAGAGGGTATGTTGCCGGGTTATTATAGGAGGGACGGCATACACCTATCGGAAGTGGGGAATGATTTACGAAACCTGGGTTTTCAAGACGGAGTAGCACGGGCCCTGTTTTTGTGTAGTGGGGGTCGCACATGTGCTTAAGGAGGTCAAGCCATGTGCTGTGGCGGAACAGGGCGTTGTAAATATTGGAATTTGGCGTGGAATTTGAACTGGACAGGCCAAGGTTTAGGCCGGATGGAGTTAAGGATTGGTTGGTTCTAGCTCTTCGGTGGCTACGAACCTGGGGGGTGTAGGGGTGTCTGAGGTATACCCCTACAGTTAACCGGATGATATGGGGCCTCTTTGGTAGGCCGTGTATTTCAAGTTATATGTTATTTGATTGTTATTTATTGTTCAATTGGTAGGGTCATTGTCAGGGGGACTGTGTGGGGGTATAGTAATATAATGTTTAGTAGGACAATGACCCTAAATTATGTTATTTATTATAATTAATTAATAAAGCTGTGGACTTTGTACTCCAACAGAATTAACGGTGTCCGAGTCTTATTTAAGGGTAAAGTAGCACATGCCGAATAACGACTGTGCAAATGTCAAGTGGTTTTCTGGGGAGACATGGATCCAGGCCAGGGTTTTTTGGATCGTCTCCAACCCACTGCTCAGCTGCAGTTAATGAGCTGTTGCAGTGGGAATAAACTCCTCCCTGCTAGGCAGGTAAAGGAGAGGGATTGCTGGCTTCCTCCCAGGAAGCAGGTAGGAGAGAGGCTGATCTCTCCAGATAGAGTCAAGGAGACTAGGCACTGGGAGTGCAAAAAGGAAGCAGTCAAGGCTGGCTTGGAGCACTGGGAGTGCAGAAGGAAGCAGTCAAGGCTGGCTTGGAGGCACTGGGAGTGCGGAAAGGAAAGCAGTCAGGGCAAGGCTGGCTTGGAGCACTGGGAGTGCAGAAAGGAAAGCAGTCAGGGCAAGGCTGGCTTGGAGCACTAGGAGTGCGGAAAGGAACTCAACAGGCTAGCCAGCAGAGTGTTGCTAACTAATAAGGTTGGTGCCATATGTTTTGTTAGTTTAACCCTGATAGAGAGGGATGTTCAAAGTGAGTTAGTGCTCAGACCGAGCTAGGTTTTTGTTTATAGGGTTTTGTGTTACATTTATGTTTTAATTTACTGCTGTATCCTGTGTGGATTTGCAAATAAAGTGACTGGATTATATGCAATTACAAGGACTGTGCATGTTTTTGCCCTAGAGGACCGTGCTACCTGCTGAAAAGGATCACACTATTGTATGGAATTTTAAAATCAATCATGTTCAGATTTCCACGTGAAAAAGACAAATGAAGACCTGTATATATGCCTCTGCCTATCTTCTTATTCTTTAAAGCGGCACTGTCATGCTGAACTCGATTCCTCTTCTCTCCCTCTGTCAGCATCTGTTCTTCATTTCTTCCTGCCTGCTCTAGTTTTCTTTAAAACATAAGACAAAGTAGGGACTATTTGTCTTATGGAAGTTTCCTACGCCTGACCAGCTATGACCAGCTGAGGAGCAAAGTGTGCTTTATTTGCGGTGGTCAGAGCAATTTTCACACAGTTCTCACCTTTCCTCTGTGTTCCCGCTAAGCCTCCTTTCACTTTTCCCGAACGTCCTGTTATTTAGACAGAACGCCCACGAAACTACCGAATTGCATACTAACAGAATGAGAACAGTTTCTCCATTCGTGTTAGGACTCAATTCAGGACTTTGTTCGGATCGGAATTTTATTGAATTAATGAAACTCCAATCCTATTCATGCCGCGGCTGCATCTTGCAGCCGCCTAGTAGATAACTCCCTAATTCCCACGGTATCAGGGAGCTATCTACCAAAAGGCTGAAAAACCTAAATTGGTCTTTCAGCCAAATTTACTAATACTAAGTAAAGATTACTTAGCCTGAGGCTGCTCACTGACCAAAAAAAAAACCCCTAGTATCCTCCCTCCTGAGCCCCCACCTGTGCCGCGCGAGTGGGGGATATTAAGCTGAGCAGCGGGTGGGAGACCATAAATACCAATAAGGGGGGGACCTAAATAAAAATTACCCCCTCCCAGGTGACTAGGCATCCCTAAGCCCCTAGTCACCCCCCCACCCAAAAAAATAATAATAATAATAAACCCCTAGACAGAGCACTCTGGTTGGATTTCAAATTGAATGCAACCAGTGTGTTATGAGTCTCACATTATTTGAAAGCAGCCTCTATTAAGTAGACTCTTTCAAGTAGGAGTTAGAAAACCAGGAGTTACTTGGAGTGTTTTGTATACTGTGGAGAGTGGTTTGTATTTTATTTTTGTTTAATCTTTAAAGTTGGTAAGGTTTAAAAGAAAAAGAGAAAACAACATTTTTTTGTTTTTTTTGAAATTTACTTTTTTTTTTTTGTTCTGGTTTTCCCCCCCTTTTTTGTGTGCTGCTGCTTGATTGATTGGGGGAGTGTTCATTAATTACACCTGTGTGGGATTTGTATCCCCATAAAGGCACACCCCTAACTCACTAAGCTTGCTCACGTTATTTGAAAGCAGCCTCTATTAAGTAGGAGTTAGAAAACCAGGAGTTACTTGGAGTGTTTTGTATACTGTGGAGAGTGGTTTGTATTTTATTTTTGTTTAATCTTTAAAGTTGGTAAGGTTTAAAAAAAAAATTTGTTTTTTAAATTTACTTTTTTTTTTTTTTGTGTGTTCTGGTTTTCCCCCCTTTTTTTTGTGCTGCTGCTTGATTGATTGGAGGAGTGTTCATTGTTTGCACCTGTGTGGGATTTGTATCCCCATAAAGGCACACCCCTAACTCACTGAGCTTGCTCACATTATTTGAAAGCAGCCTCTATTAAGTAGACTCTTTCAAGTAGGAGTTAGAAAACCAGGAGTTACTTGGAGTGGTTTGTATACTGTGGAGAGTGGTTTGTATTTTATTTTTGTTTAATCTTTAAAGTTGGTAAGGTTTAAAAAAAAAATTGTTTTTTAAATTTACTTTTTTTTTCTTTTTTTTTTCTGTGTTCTGGTTTTCCCCCCTTTTTTGTGCTGCTGCTTGATTGATTGGGGGAGTGTTCATTGTTTGCACCTGTGTGGGATTTGTATCCCCATAAAGGCACACCCTAACTCATTGAGCTTGCTCACGTTACTTGAAAGCAGCCTCTGTTAAGTAGACTCTTTCAAGTAGGAGTTAGAAAACCAGGAGTTGAAACTAACAAGGGGTTCAAACTATCAAGGTAACTGTTTTTATTTTACTGTTTAAAGGGGAAATGAGTGTTAGCAAGATTGCTGGTTTAACTCAATGCACATCTTGTTGCATGTATGGATGCCTGGATGTACCCATCCAGGGTCCATACCTCTGTGATGGTTGTGTGCGAGTGGCTTCTCTGGAAGCTCAGATTGGAGATCTTGAGAAGCAAATCGCAACATTGAGGGAGATTGACAATCTTGAGAGGAGTCTACTGCTCACTGAGCAGAGTTTAGTGGGGACAGGTAGTGGAGAGGGAGGAGATAAGACAGATGGGGAACAGGCATGTAGCTGGGTGACAGTGGGGCGAGGAAGCAGGGGGGGAGGGAAGAGGAAAGGGCTAGCTAGTCCTGATTTGGTGCAACCTAGCAGATTTGCCCGTTTGAGGGAAGATGTTGGGAGCATCAGCTCAGGAGTAGCTGTATTAGAGGAAGCTGTTACTTCTAACAGCCGAGCTAACAGCCCCCCTAGTACGGGTGGGGATCAAAATGTAAGGAAGGCAAGACAGGTTGTGGTGGTAGGGGACTCTATCATTAGGAGAGCAGATAGGGCAATCTGCCGCTCTGATCGGCTCAACCGGACAGTTTGCTGTCTCCCGGGTGCTCGGGTCCGGCATGTTGCTGACAGAGTGGATGGATTATTGGGAGGGGCTGGGGATGACCCAGCGGTCATGGTCCATGTTGGTACCAATGACAAAGTAAGAGGAAGATGGAAGGTCCTAAAGAATGATTTCAGGGAATTAGGTAGCAAACTTAAGAAAAGGACCTCCAAGGTGGTATTCTCTGAGATATTACCTGTGCCACGTGCTACAGTGGAAAGGCAGCAGGAGATTAGAGAGGTCAATGCGTGGCTTAAGTCTTGGTGCAGGAAGGAGGGTTTGGGGTTTTTAGAGCACTGGGCCGACTTTGCGATTGGGTACAACCTTTATAGTGGTGATGGATTGCACCTAAACGGGAGAGGGTCTGCAGTGCTGGGGGATAGGATGGCTAGAAGGTTGGAGGAGATTTTAAACTAGTAGTAGGGGGGGAGGGTCATAGCAATCTACAAAATGGAGATAGGACAGAAAGGAGATGGGCTTTAGCACAATATAAGGGGGGTGGAAACGGGGGGAGGGGCAAGCTCAGAACAGAGAAGCTGTGTAATGTTGAAAATTCACAAAATATACAAGTGACGCATAATAAATGTATGCTTACTAATGCAAGGAGCCTAAATAACAAAATGGGGGAACTACAGGCATTAGCATACACTAAACAATATGATATAATAGGCATAACTGAAACATGGTGGGATGAGACACATGACTGGGCAGCTAACTTAAATGGGTACATGTTATTTAGGAAGGATAGGAAAAACAAGAAGGGTGGTGGGGTATGTTTGTATGTCAACCATGATTTAAAGCCAAATGTTTAGGAAATGGAATGCGAGGAGGATAATGTGGAAGCTTTATGGGTAAATATCTGCTTGGGGGAAAACCAACTATTGGTTGGGATATGTTATAAACCACCTAATGTTAATATTGACGAGGAACAACAGCTGTTTGAGCAAATTGAGAAAGCTGCAAATATGGGTAACACTTTAATTATTGGAGATTTTAATTACCCGGACATAAATTGGGACAGAGGGACTAGTAGCTCAGCAAAGGGAATTAGGTTTTAAACTTGTTAAATGACACCTTCATGTCACAACTTGTACAAGCACCAACTAGAATGGATGCTTGTCTGGACCTGGTTTTAACAAACAATGTTGATCTTTTGACCAACATTCAAGTAGGTGAGCACTTGGGAAATAGTGATCACAATATAGTGTCCTTTGAAATAAACTAAAAAAAACAAAAGCACATGGGGAATACTAAAACATATAATTTTAAAAAGGCCAATTTCAATAAGTTAAGGGCAGCTTTACAATATATTGACTGGCATAAACTCTTTAGTGAAAAGAAAACTGAGGATAAATGGATCATCTTCCAACAAATATTAAAAAGGTACATTTCTCAGTATGTACCATTGGGAAATAAATATAAAAGAAACAAATTAAAACCAATGTGGCTTAGTAGAGAAGTAAAACAAGAGATTACAACTAAGAAAAGGGCATTTAAAGCATTGAAATCGGACAAATCAGATGCATCTTATAAAAGATATAAGGATGCAAATAATGCGTGCAAAAAGGCAATTAGACTTGCTAAACTTCAAAATGAAATAATGATAGCTGAAGAGAGCAAAACCAACCCCAAAGCATTTAAGTACATAAATTCTAAAAAACAAAACAAAATGAAAGTGTAGGTACACTAAAAACTGAAACGGGGGTGTTAATTAATGAAGACCAGGAAAAGGCAGGAATTTTAAATAACTTTTTCTCCTCCATATATATTAAGGAAGAACCCATGGCAATAGATGTGCAAATGATTGCTACTAAAAACTTGCAGAATAATTGTAATTGGTTAACTCAAGACAAGGTGCTGCAGCAACTAAAGAAAGTTAATATAAACAAAGCTCCAGGGCCTGGCGGTATCCATCCATGTGTACTTAAGGAACTAAGTGTAGAAATAAGTGAACCTCTGTTTTTAATCTTTCAAGAATATTTTCTTTCAGGAAGTGTTCGGGAGGATTGGAGGAAGGCATATGTGGTTCCTATATTCAAAAAGGGTTCAAAATCCTTGCCTGGAAATTATAGACCTGTTAGCTTAACTTCTGTGGCTGGGAAAAAATATTTGAAAGGTTATTAAGGGATAATATTCAAGAATTCCCTGAGAAGAACATGGTTATCAGCAAAAATCAGCACGGTTTTATGAAGCACAGGTTATGACAAACTAACTTGATTGTGTTCTATGAAGAAGTAAGTAGAAGTATAGATCAGGGTGTTGCAGTGGATGTGATCTATTTGGATTTTGCCAAGGCATTTGATACAGTTCCACACAATAGATTAGTGTTCAAACTCAAGGAAATCGGTCTAGATGAAAATGCTTGTTCTTGGTAGAACATTGGCTTAAAAACAGAGTACAAAGAGTTGTCATTAATGGTAAATTTTCAAGCTGGACAGAGGTGGCAAGTGGTGTCCCTCAGGGGTCTGTGCTGGGACCCCTTTTATTTAACATTTTTATAAATGATCTTGAAGACCGCATTGAAAGTCATGTTTCAGTGTTTGCAGATGACACCAAACTTTGTAAAACAATACAATGTGAGCAAGATATTACTTTGCTGCAGAGGGATTTAGATAGACTGGGGGACTGGGCACTCAAATGGCAGATGAAATTTAATGTTGAAAATGCAAAGTTATGCACTTCGGCGTAAAGAATACACAAGCAACGTATACCCTTAATGGAAGCGAATTAGGGATAACAACACATGAAAAGGACTTGGGAATTGTTATAGACAACAAACTATGCAACAATGTGCAATGTCAATCAGCAGTGGCCAAGGCCAGTAAGGTATTGTCATGCATGAAAAAGGGCATTCATTCTCGGGACAAGAATATAATTTTGCCTCTTTATAAATCACTGGTAAGACCCCATATTGAATATGCTGTGCAATTTTGGGCACCTGTTCTAAAGAAGGATATTATGGCACTAGAAAAAGTGCAGAGGCGGGCTACAAAATTAATAAAAGGAATGGAACATATCGGCTATGAAGAAAGGTTAACAAATTTAAACCTATTTAGTTTAGAAAAACGTCGCCTGAGAGGGGATATGATAACATTATACAAATATATTCGGGGCCAATACAAACCATTGTGTAGAAATCTATTCACAAACCGGACTTTACATAGGACACGAGGCCATGCGTTTAGACTGGAAGAAAGAAGATTTCGCCTAAGGCAAAGGAAAGGTTTTTTTACTGTAAGAACAATCAGGATGTGGAATTCTCTGCCTGAAGAAGTGGTTTTATCAGAGTCCATACAGATGTTCAAACGGCTACTAGATGCATACTTGCAAGAACAGAATATTCAAGGATATAATCTTTCAATGTAGGTAATAACTGCTTGATCCAAGGATAAATCTGACTGCCATTCTGGGGTCAAGAAGGAATTTTTTTCCTAGCTTGTTGCAAAATTGTGCTTCAAACTGGTTTTTTTTGCCTTCTTTTGGATCAACAGCAAAAAACAAATGTGAGGTAGGCTGAACTTGATGGACGCAAGTCTCTTTTCAGCTATGTAACTATGTAACTATGAGTCATTTTACACAGCGTGGGAAAGTTCCAAAGAACTTTCCCACTCTGTGTAAAATGACACAGAGCACTATGATTGGTTGGATTTCACACCAACCAGAGTGCTGTGACAGGTAAATGTAGAGACTTATCTGTCATTCTCTTCATTTACCTGTCAGAGCACTCTGATTGGCTTAAACCAACCAATCAGAGCGCTCTGAGCCAATTTGCAGGCTGTGGGTAGACTTTATAAGCCTTTCCCCGCTTTGTAGAGCTCAGTCTGAATGACAGGACGTGCGGGAACACTGAGGAAAGGTGAGAATTGTAGGAAAATTGCTCTGACCACCGGAAATGAAGCACACTTTGCTTCTCTGCTGGTCATAGCTGGTCAGGCGTAGGAAACTTTCATAAGACAAATAGTCCCTAATTTGTCTTATGTTTTAAAGAAAACTAGAGCAGACAGGAAGAAATGAAGAACAGATCCTGACAGAGGGAGAGAAGAGGAATCGATTAAAGAAAGGTAAGTTCGGCATAACAATGCCACTTTAATATGAGCCTGGGGCAAAACCCAACACTTCATCTTCTAGTTTTGTCATTTATCTTGCTCTTGGGTCTTGGCCAGTTCGCTATGGCAAGTTATCAACAGAGAAGTGGACATGTAAATCATGTGTTGTGGCTGGTTATTAAATATGGTATTCACTTATATTGATAAAAATGTTACATTTGGAATCCAGTGAAAACCTTTCCAAGCTCCAATGGACATTGTAGTGTCACTAATCTCCAAAAGCAATAATCAATATTTGTTTTCTGAGTTGAACCTTCATCAATACAAAGGGAAGTGTTACAGATTTCATAAAGACACCTTCAACTAGGAAAGGTCAATAAACAGAGTGTGTAGACGTATTATGAGTGACCTCTAGTGTCGCATTCCCAAATAATTAAAAAAGAAAATTTTATTACTATTATTAGGGTTATTTATATAGTGCCAACTTATTATGCAGCTTTTTACAATATTATTGAAGGGGGGAATTTACCTATACAGGAAAAATAGGTAGATTAGGTATACAGTTGTGCACAAAAGTTTTCATACCCTGGTAGAAATTGTGAAATTTTGGCACTGATTCTTAAAATATGACTGATCATGCAAAAAAAAAAAAAAAGTATTTTATTAAAGAATAGTGATCATATGAAACCATTTACTATCACATAGTTGTTTCGCTCCTTTTTAAATCATATTGATAACTAATCACCCAAATGGCCCTGATCAAAAATGTGCATACCCTTGTTCATTTTAATTAAATTGCAGTTAGTGTCTGTGGATAAATAGTCAATGAGTTTGTTAGCTCTCACGTGGATGCACTGAACAGGTAAGCAGAGTATAACTGTCAAAAGACCTGCTTAACAAAGTAATGGAACTTTATAAAGATGGAAAAGGATATAAAAAGATATACAAGGCCTTGAAAATGCCAGTACTGGTCAATCACTTATTAAGAAGTGGAACATTTGGGGTTTTCTTGATACCAAGCCAATGTCAGGTAGACCAAGAAAGATTTCAGCCACAACTGCCAGAAGAATTGTTCGGGATGCAAAGAAAAACCCACAGTTAGAAAGAAACACAGCACTGGTTAGGAATGGAACAAATCCAATCAATATTTATTCTCCCTCTTTATTTTTTGAGTTTACTTTGATTTTCTATTTTAACCATACTGTGGGGCTTATGTTTCTATGCCCCAATTTATTATTCTATTCATATAATTTTGAATATCCCTCTAATGTTGTTTTCTCTGGGCTCATTTTATTTACTACATGATAGAATTTATTAAGACATACAAAGTCACACATGGTGCTCAATTATTACATCTTTACTATATGTGATGAGTTTTACACTGTGTGACATACTCATACATGTAGTGCCACTGTTGTGATATTTATCATGATTACTAGGGAATTGTTCCCTAAATGGGCTCCATTTGTTTTACCCTGCAGCGTTATGTTCATCTATACGCTACTTTCGCCAGCTCTTCTGTTTAGCTATATTTACATTTTACATTTTGTGCCTTCACTCTATGAAGATAGAAGATATGTGCTAGCTTCCATTTATATTTTGGTTATGTGAGGGTTAAATCTACAATTAGCTTCACTCCTGTTGAGCTTGGTACTTTTCTCCGCCCCCTATTTCCTGATTGGACAACAATGGTTACATCATGCTTATGGGTGGAGCTTTAAACACATTTAAAAAGAGGCTCCCTTCAGTCTGCAAATTGCTCTTGATAAAGGCGACTTGTTTTGCCGAAACGCGCGTTGAGCACGGCACTAAAGCGGATGATGATTTTAATTTAGGATTCTATTTTGTTTTCAGACTGTCCTATCATTTATTTATTTATGGTGGGATTAGATACTAGTCTATTACTAGCATGATATTAGGGACTCCTTCCCCCAAATCTCCTACAGCTGTTTAGGCAGTTTGCTTAACATTTATATTGCTGGCTACTTAGACTGCAGCCTTTTTTCCTGCAATGTTGCAAATGTATTTTGGTAGATCTTTGTGCACATATTTTTATGTGCACTTGATATACTCTTTGTTCTAATTATAGAGTTTATTTACTTTTGTATTTAGAGATCTTCATTTTGCTACATTTAATGTATCTCCCTCCTTTTGGTTATAGTTATTTGCTACTATTTATGGCAATTCTGCCACACACATGGTGGGATTAGATACTTGTCTATTATCAGCAAGATATTAGGGACTCCTTCCCCCAAATCTCCTACAGCTGTTTAGGCAGTTTGTTTAACATTTATATTGCTGGCTATTTAGACTGCAGGCTTTTTTCCTGCAATGTTGCAAACATATTTTGGTAGATCTTTTGCACATATATTTATATTTTTGTGCACCTGATATACTCTTTCTTCTAATTATAGATTTTATTTACTTTTGCATTTAGAGATCTTCAGTTTGCTACATTTAGTGTATCTCCCCCCTTTTTGGTCAATTTGCTATTATTTATGGCAATTTTGCCACACACATACTTATAGCATTTCTTCTGACCATATTACTATTATTTTTGGACTAGTCGATTCTAATTAGATCCTAATTTTATTACTTGTTTGTTTAGTATCTGTGTGTTTCTCCCCCAAGAGGGATTAATAAAGAGTTTTTCGTTTTTTGCTCTCTGCGCTCCACTTTTATATTTATAATTGCAGAGTAGCTTTTTTTCATATAAGGATACAAGGTCTTTTTGGGAGGCAGATTGTTTATAATCTGCAACCCATAAGTCCTATTCTCTCTAAAAACCCACAGTTAACCTGTGGAAAAAGACGGTGTGATTGTTTCAATAAGCACAATACGATGATACTTGAACCAAAAAAAAGTCTGCATGGTCGAGTTGCCAGAAAGAAGCCTTTACTGTGTCACAATGCCACAAAAAAGCCTGGTTACAATATGCCTGACATCTTGACATGCCTCACAGCTTCTGACACACTGTAATTTGGAGTGACGAGACCAAAATAGAGCTTTATGGTCACAACCAATGTCAGGACAGGAAGAGGTGCTGCCCTGAGACAGCAATATCCCTTTAAATGTGGGGACCCAATTTGCAGAGAATCAATGACAAGACACAATGAATAATAAATAATAATAAAGTAAATAATAGGTATATATTATTACGAAAAACAAAGGACAAACAAATATCAAACTATATACAAATATACAATGCCAAAAACAAGTATATACAGTAATTTAGGATTAGCACGAATTGTGCAGGCAAAGCATAAAAAACAGTCTTTTGGTATATGAAATACTTTTGAGCAGGGCCGGGTAGCCACCACGAACAACAGACAGTACACAAGTCCAGAGCCACAAGGTAGGCTACAGAGTCACAAGGAAGCAAGGCCAGAATCAGGATACACGATCAAAGGAAGCAGGGTCAGGGTCACTGGATGCTAGACCAGAGGACAGGAACACAAAACCAGAGAACACTGGAACACAGGACCAGATGACACTGGAACACAGGGGGGGTTGAGCTCTTGGACTTTCCAGCATGACAATGACCCTACGCACAACGCCAAGTTGACTCTCCAGTGGTTACAGCAGAAAAAGGTGAAGGTTCTGGAGTGGCCATCACAGTCTCCTGACATTAATATAATTGAGCCACTCTGGGGAGATCTCAAACGTGTGGCTCATGAAAGACGACCAATGACTTTGCATGACCTGGGGGCATTTTGCCAAATGAGTGGGCGGCTATACCACCTACAATAATTAGGGACCTCGTAGGCAACTATTACAAAAGACTGCACTCTGTCATTGGTGCTAAAGAGTGTAATACACAGTATTAAGAACTAAGATTATGCAGATATTTCAACAGGGGTCATTTAATTGTTTTCTTTGTTGCCATGTTTTGTTTTATGATTGGGCCATTCCGTTCTAACCTACAGTTGAATATGAATCCCATAAGAAATAAAAGAAATGTGTTTTACCTGCTCACTCACGTTTTCTTTAAAAATGGTACATAGATTATCAATTCTCCAAGGGTATGCAAACTTGTGAGCACAACTGTATGTGAATGTAAACATAGGAGTAACAATGACATAATCAGGGATATATGTATTCATCATTTTGATACAACAAATATGCAAAGATATATTAATTAAAAATTTGTGAAGCGTAGCAAAATGGAAAGTTCACAAAAAGGTTATTTTTTAATAGGAAATAAAGAAACCACATGGTGGCTAATTTTGAAAAGCAATCGGTGGACTGTTATAATTCCTCTGCAGTTGAAGTTTTAAATATTTACACTTCGCAATAGATTCCTCCCATATTTGTGCTGCCAGAAATACCAGTAGCAGGTTGTTCTGAAATTTCTTGTAGACCACCCTTCAGGCATCTAACATTTAGTGAATGAACAATTGTTGATACAACAATGACAATTGTTTGGGGTTTTTGATTTTTATTCTTTGTGTTTTTGAAATCCTATTTATAGCTGCTATTCATCTCACAAAGCATTCCCTGAGGGAGATTTATTAACATATGATTCTTTTACAAAACTATATGTTATTTCTGCATCATAGAAATATACCCTACAGATGCTCCTAAACATGTCCCATGCCCTTTCATAAATGTCAGTTAAACAAGCTGATATTGTTTACTGCTTACATATATAAAGTTTCAAGCAAAAAAGAAAACATTTTCAACAGTGATCTGTCAGCATTGCTTAATACAGCAACTGAAAATTTGGTTTTGAAGCCTCAAGGAAGATTTACCTGTGCATCAAAAAGAATTAATAAACAAATTGTATATTAAGATAGACTTTCATAATGATGATTCATTAATCATACTCAATGTAGGAAGAATTAATTCTGGGAACCTTTATTACGAGACACATTTAGTCAACATATTTAAAGGAGCAATCCAGGCTGGATATGACTTCTGTTTTAATGTGTACAGATAAACAATTAAATCCAGTAAAGAAATATATCAATAAGTGAAAATACAATCAACTCTGCATCTGCATGATAAATTTGGGGAATTGGGACACAAGCTGAGAAATTTGCCCACATGCATGTAATAAAAGGCAGCTTAATTTTTTTTTTAACTTGAGCTTAAATGATAGCTGTCTTTCTTGTGGGACAGGTGTTTAAAGGAATGTTCCAATAAAAAAAAAATACAAATATATATATTTTTTTCTTTTTCCAATTGGATGTGCTCTTGTCTCCAGCACTGGGGGCTGGACTTTACATGTGGTTGCACCTGTCAATCTCAGCCCATCTGAAGCTTATGCCCAATTAGCCAGATATAAGCCACTGCAATATAGTTGACAAACTGGATATGCTCCCAAACCCTGTGAAGTTTTCCCTTATATATGAAAGCAAAAAAAATTAAATTCTTGGATTTGTCAATTTTTACCAAAGACCATCATTTAGGCTATTTCCTATTCCTCAAAGACACAGATCGGAAACCCTTATTACATACTGACAGTTTCCAGTCTAAGGCTTTAAGAAACTCCCTCCCAGTGTGCTAATACATGCGGGTAATCCGAAAAAACTCAGAGACAGATACCTGTGAGTGTTAGTTACAAGAAAAGAGGGATCGTTTTCTACACAGAAGCTACAAACTTTGAACTTTGCTCTCAGAGCTAGAAACAAGATTGTTTCAGACACAGACCTGCCAACAATTTCTAAAGCCAATAGGATAGTTTGTGTTCAAACTGAGCCCCACTGTCTTAAACAAATGATTAATAAACATTGGCAAATGTTTACCAGGGATGCTAACCTTCCAGAACAATTTCATCACCAACCTCTATAAGCTACAGAACAAATGCCAATCTACATGATAGGTTAGTGCACACGGAACAATTATATAAACAACACATAACTGGTTCAAATGTGGGTTGCTACAGGTGTTTGAGCTGTGTCACCTGTTGGCTCATGATGCCAGGCAAGAATGTTAATCACCAATACACTGATAAGAACTAAGATATTCCATATAGAATCACATGCACAACTCGATTAGTTATCTTTTAAAATTATCTGCCTTTGTGGTTTTATATATGTGGGCAAAAAAACCTCAACCACCCTGAGGGAATGTATATATAAAGATCGGTCTTCTTTTAGCTAAATGCAATTCAGACAAACCTGTGGCCAAACACTACCTACATGCTGGTCACCCCCTGCCCTCCTTGCGCTTCAGAGCAATTGACCATGTCCCTGTAAACCCAAGAGGTGGGGTTCGAGACTGAGACTTATTCAGTGAGCTGTGAATCAGTCCCAGGAATCTACCATTTTTAAATGTCATAGACCCTCCTCTTGGCTCTGATAAGGCTTGGAGTGGATCAATCATTAATTTTAAGCTGTCTGCACCTTTAATTGTCTTAATACACTATGTACTGGATTTTTCTGTGCATAATAGCATATATGTGGCGTAAGTAAACACTTTTTTTTGCACTTTAGCGCTCCACTATAGGTAAAGGTATATCTTGTATCACCAGAAGGTGTATGATTAGTGTAGTGTGTTGGGGAAGAGGGTATCTCGAACTAGTACGTAGAGCTGCTAGTATTTTTTTATTTTTTTTTATTTCTCTATTTTATTTTCAGATAAAGCTTTAAAGACAGACAGTGATAATACTTTGCGTTACATTTTGTCATGTACATAGTTAAATTTCTTACAGAGTTTTGACTTTGTTGTATTCAAGTTCCATCAATTTGCACAGTTCAGCCTAAGCATTAGTGATTGCAACAGTAGTTACATTGAGCAGACTAGTATTATATCCATCATTTAGTCAGAAATATACTCAATAAGTGTGTCAGGGAGAGACCAAATATGTCTCAGGGGGTTATATGTTACAGGTTGTATGTAATGTTGTCGTCCAGTAGGAATGATGTCCATTGCTTCCAAGTCTGAGTGTATCTATCAAGGTTATTTAGTTTGGAGAACGTGATTTCTTCCATTTGTCGTATACCCCCTACCCTTTGGACCCATTCCCTAATTGTGGGTGAATTGTTCTGTTTCAAGTGAAGAGGAATGAGTTGGTTTGCTGCGATGAGTCGGTGGGAGAGTAAAGTCATGTTTCGTTTTTGCGTTTGTCTGGGGGGGCATTAGTAAGAGAAGTAGGTATTCTGGTGAGAATGGGAATTGTACACCAGTGATTGTCTGTGTCAGCATGTGTATTCGTTTCCAGTATTTAGTTATGACGGGGCAAAGCCACCATATGTGGGCTGTGTGTGCTTCTGTTTGTGCACATCTCCAGCATTCATCTTTAGTTCCCTTGTGTATGTTGTTTATAATTGCAGGGGTGTAATGCAGACTAGATGGGCCGAATGGTTCTTATCTGCCGTCACATTCTATGTTTCTAATGCAATTGTGCTTATAATTGCTCTCTTGGGTTGAGAGATTTGTGGAGGTTTTGTGGGCTCTGAGGAAGATGTTCTGCCATTGTGTCTGTGATAGATCTATGAATAATTCTTGTGACCATTTCCCGGTGAATTTCTGGAGTTCCTTATGTTGCTCTTTCAGGAGCAGTTTCTACATCGTGGATAGTGTTTTGTGCTTGAGAGGGTGAGTCAGACATAACTGTTCAAATGCTGTGGTGTCCCTGTCGCCCTTGGGCAGTAGTGAGAGGCTTTGGATAAAGTGTTGAATTTTTTTGTAGTACAGGTGGTGTGAGCTTGTAAGGGTAAGTGTTGGGAATAGAGCCTGTATGTCTTTGAGCGTTTTCCCTTGTGAAACGTCCTGTAATAGTAGATATGGTCTTGTTGAACTCATCTGTCTCGTCCATTCATAGGTGTTAGTCTTGAGGAGAGGATTGTGTGATAGGGGATATAATGGTGATGGGAATGGTGTAAATGTTGGTTGTGGGCTACATTTGCCCAAACTTTGAGGGTAGCTATGATCGTCGGGTGCTGTTTGTGTAGTAGTAGCGTACATCCTGTTTTGTAGAGCTGCTGGTATTTTAATTACACATGAAGCACTTTTTGAATTAACACACCTCGTCCTTAGAGAAGTTTTTTGTTAAATTAATATATTGTATGAATTATTACTCATGTCTCTCGTGCTAAGGTCACTCACAGGGGGAAGTAATTTGTGCCATGTGCTTTCATGCTTGATCAGCGAGTTGCTTGTCTTCAAGTGGTTGATATCTTTGCAAGTAGACATTTTTGGCAATAGCCAATAAAAAACGAGACAAGATCGGATACCAGTCACTAATCAGTGCGGCCATCTGGAAGAAATAGCCAAGCTTTAATCAGCTATTTCTACGGAAACGTCTCAAGTGGCTGTCAGAGTAAAAGCCACCAGAGGCATTTAAACCCTGTAGTTTAAACATTACAGCTCCTGCAAAATGGCAATATTTGCAGCTGCAAGCTTAAAACTACAGGGTCGTGGCACCCATTCCAATTTATTGGTCTTGGTGCCTACAGCGGCTCTTTAATTGTCGAACTGCTCCATCTTCGTTATTTTGGGTTAGAATTTGAAATTCAGCTTTCAATCTACATCAGTTCAC
Source organism: Pelobates cultripes (assembly GCA_933207985.1). Taxonomy (NCBI): domain Eukaryota; kingdom Metazoa; phylum Chordata; class Amphibia; order Anura; family Pelobatidae; genus Pelobates; species Pelobates cultripes. The sequence continues at coordinate 294,876,055 of OW240912.1, forward strand.
TGTTTAGCAAATAATTCCTATCCTATTTCAAAGTCCAACATGTATACTGTATTGTAACAGAGAACAGATTCAAAAGGCTTTACAGTAACAAAGCATCTCTAAAGCAATCAAAATATACGAGGCACGATGTCTTTTGGAGGAGCCAGTCTAATTCAGTTTCATTTAATGTGAAATCCATACTATCATGACTTGGAAACTTCAAAGGAATAATTAAATTGGATGCATCATCTATTGTTTTTATTAGGCCATGTATTAGACAGCACAGACATTTAATGGTAGGACTCACCCTGAGTAATACACATGTGCAGTATGAGCACCAAAGACCAGTTTTCATTATTATCAAATAACCTTGGACTTGCATCTTATAGTTAAAGGTCACGTTTTAAAATCAATCTATTTTCTTGAAAGGTTTTGCAGACACATCTTATAATTACATAATTGTATACAAAATTATGTATAGTTATCATAGGCGTGCGCAGCCTATTGCATTAGGGTGTGCACCCTAAAGCACAAGCACACGCCGCATATATATATGTATATATATATATATATATATATATACACACACACATACACATATATACACACATACACACACTGCTGTGTGTGTGTGTGTGCTGTGTGAGGGTGCTGTTAGTGTGATATGTGTGTGACGGTGCTGGTAGTGTGCTATGTGGGTGAGGGTGTTTGTGTGTGCGTGCTTGTGAGGATGCTGTTAATGTACTGTGTGTGTGTGTGCACTTGTGAGGGTGCTGTTTGTGTGTGAGGGTACTGGTAGTGTGCTGTGTGTGTGTTTGTTAATGTCCTGTTTGTGTTTGTGAGGGTACTGTTAGTGTGCTGTGTGTGTGTGTGAGGGTGCTGTTTGTGTGCTGTGTGTGAGGGTGCTGTGTGTGTTTGTGAGGGTGCTGTGTGTGTGGGTGCTGTATGTGTGTTGGCGCTGTATGTGTGTTGGCGTGGTTTGTGTGTGGGCGCTGTATGTGTGTGGGTGGTGTGTGTGTGTGTGTGGGTGGTGTATGTGTGTGGGTGCTGTGTGGGTGCTGTGTGTGTCTGTGGGTGCTGTGTGTGTCTGTGGGTGCTGAATGTGTGTGGGTTCTGCATGTGTGGGTGCTGTGTGTGTTATATGTGGGTGGTTGATTGTGGGGGTGGAGGTGGGGGTACATTACTTGCTATTCCCTCTCCCTTCTTACCTTTTGTAGGGAGGGGGGATCGTGCTGCTGCTTCCTTCCCTGGTGGTCCAGTGGAGGAGGGGATCCTTGCTGCTGATTCCATCCCTGGTGGTCCCTGCGGGGCTAGAGTTCACTCTCGCGAGATTTGAGCGTTGCCGTGGCAACGCTCATATCTCGCGAGAGGAACCCGGCGGAGCTGCCGGCAAGAGCTCGGCCGGGTCCTCTCCTGCCTCCCTCCCTGCCTGTGGGTCAGTGGGGAGGGAGGCAGAGAGCAGAGCCGGCGCTCGGATAGTGCCGGCTCTGCATGAGCCGACAGGGGAGATCCTGAGATCTCCCCTGCCGGTCTCAATATACATAGGCGTGCAGCGGGGATTAGGGTGTGCCCAGGCACACCCGGCACACCCCGTGCGCACGCCTATGATAGTTATCATGTGGTTAACAAGCCTGGCTAGGAATTGACTAGATAGATAGATAGATGAGAAAGATATAAGCTCTGCTTAATATGTTGACACTATATTTATATGTTTATCACAATTATTAGTATTTTTAGCATTTATAGACAGGCAGTCAGATGGACAGAGAGATAAGCACTGCGTAATATGTTGGCACTATATAAATGCTAATAATTTATTCATTTATAAACTCAATTAAAATTTGTTTGCCAGACTGATACATGAAAGTTCTATTATATTAATTCTGGACCATCCACATAACATGTGATCTTTAAATATCTTATTGCAGCACAGACTGTATAAATTATTTTTTATCTCTTCTGTTATTTTAGCATGTTTGAAGTTGTAAGACTGGACAAGTGCTGAATGGCCTGGCAATGAGATAAGAGACTTTTTTTACAAAATGCGTTTTTGGTTCTGTTCTCAAAAAATGTTCTCAAAATAATGAAAGCTTTATAGCTGTGTTGGACACTAACGCCACAAAATCTATTTATCATATTAACACAAGTTTTATGAAATCTCAGATAACAATCCTTCAATTCTTTATTTTTGAATGACAGGTCTGCATACACAACATACCATTTTAGAAATGGTTCAACATTAATATATACAGTTATCTATAACAATCTTTTAAAGGAACACTATTGTGTTCGGAATACAGACCTGCATCCCTAACGCTATAGTTTCCCTGTCTCTAGATGTATTCAGGTCCCTCCCATTTTTTCAAATAAAATTTAATACAATAAAAGTCATACTCTCCATTTTTGCAGCACTGAGGCTCAATTGGTGCTGCTCACATCTCCACCTCCAGCAATGTAATCGAGAAACATTAAAGACCTAATGTGAACGTACGCCATGCACCATGCATGCACTTAAACATCCCCTTAGGATAGCATTGCATTCAATGCTTTCCTATGAGCTTCTGCTTCATGTGTCAGTGTAGCAGAAGTGCTTTTAGTGGATGACAGTATGACAGCTTCTAGAGTAAAATTTAACTCTGTAATGTTTCATTGCAGGGTTAAAAGGGCAGGGCCATTGCCCCTAGATAGATTGTCTTGTTTGCCTTGTGTCTCTTTAAGAATGACAGGATTATTTATTAAAGTGAGAATTGAGGATTATTCTAGCCTTGGTGACGAAATTATCTAAATTGTGTTAAAGGTTAATACTTGCTTATACCTTCTTTACTGGCACCTCCAGCAGCAAAGAAACAACTAACATTATCAGTAAAAAACAAAAACAAAAAAAAAATCAATCAGAATGAGATATAACCCCTAATAGGACCCTCCCACTTCCTCTTTCTTTGACAAGGTCAAAGACAGTAGAACAACAGGAAAACATCAACAAATCAAGCAGAGCAAAAAGAAGCCATCAGAAAAGGGCAAACCGCTTCACCCTGAAAAGGAAACAGAAAAAATACTTGTGATGGTAAACTGCAAAAAACACTATCACAACACCCTAAATTACATGCAGAGACTAAGAAAAAAACAAGGTGGGAAATAAAAAACAATACCTTTTAGATTATTTCTTTACTTAGGCTAGAATAATCCTCAATTTACAGCAAGACAGGAGTCTTCATATTTGTAACTGTAATGCCCCTAGAACAAGGCAAAGGAAGCATGAGGGCCGAGCACAGAAATAAAAGATCTGGAAAATAGATTCCTGAAACCAAATCGCTGCAGCCAAAATCTTGGATAACAAACTGCCTAAGTCCATGGCAGCCAAAGCCATGGCACCATGCACCGAGTGGGCACCAAAGGATCCTTCCACGCCCACATGGTAAAGGATCCATTTGACCCATCGAGCTATAGTAGGACTTAAGACCAATTTAAAAGGGAGAACACAGGAGCTACACAAAGCCAAAGGTCAATCCAGAAAATAAGGGTAATAAACCAAAGGAGAACTAGATTTAGTTCTGTTACAATCCATAGTGAAAGAAAGCATTGAAGGCCCTAATATCAGTCACCTGACAAAAAGACATCAGACAGAGGAGAACAGTCAACTTGGCGGAAAGCTAGCGCAACAACAGTAAGTTGTTATCCGGCCACCTTTCCAAAAATTGAAGCATAGAGGAAGCGTCCCAAAAGGAAGAGTAATGAGCAGGGGGAGGTCTGGCCAGAAGAATTCCATCAAGCAACCTACAAGCCATAGGATCCTTCCCCACTCCAGAACTCTGAAGAGGAATATGGGTCGCTGTCATAGCTGAACAAAAGATGCTGATCATTCTGTAAGATTTCCCTCGGAAGAAAAGCAAAGAAAGAAAATAAAAGAACGACAGGTGAAGTTAATGAATCCAACCTCTTTCTATACACCAGCAATGCCACACTCTCCATGTCAGAAGATAGGACTTCCTGGTGCCCGGAGCCCAGGATTCCCAGAGAAGATCCTAAGCCATTTACAATAGGCCTGACACATTTTACAATCCGGGAAACAGTCCAGGCTACCAGTGATAGACAATCCTGAGAGACCAGTGTATGAGGAAACCAGTCCAGATCAAGGAAGAGAGAAGGTAAGAGAGGAAGAATGAGAGGATGGTCGCAGGACATCTCCAGCAGAAGTGTGACAAGCAGGTTAGTCACACACTGATGTTTCAGAAGAGGAAGAGTCAGCAGAATCAATGAGAAGGAAGGAAATGCGTACGTCCCTCAAGGCAGCCACTCCTGGAGAAACGTGTCCACAGCTAGGCAGAGAGGATCCAGAAGTCAACTGAAGAATTGGTCCATCTGCTGATTAATCTGGAAATGAACAGATCTAGATGAAGAGGGCCCCACCAAAGATCCAGAAGGTGAAAAATTCTCAAATGGAGTCTCCAATTGTTGGGAGTCCCAGTGGTAGGAGAATCAATCTGCTACAAATTTTCTTCTCGGGGAAGGTACTCTGACCTGATCAAAAGTTGTCAATCGAGACTATAAAGCTTCTCTGTAAAGTTCCCCAGGACTTTCAAGCAGAAACCCCTTATCCAAAGAACCAGAGAGCAATGTGATTTGCCCTTCATAAAGCTGCGAATTGCAATGGAATCCACAATCAACTCCAGACAGTTCATGTGCAGAGTCAGCTCGTCCATAGTCTAAAGACCTCCCATGGCTACTCTGTCGCATATCATGCCACAGCCCAAGAGCTGGAGTCCAATTCCAGGATGAAGTCCAATTCGAGCTATAAATCGCTTTGCTGTTCCATGCTGCCATGTGGGTCAGCCAACATTGGAGTTTCAGATGAACCTCGTCTGTCAAGCGAACGGTCAGATCGTGCAAGGTGGAGTTACACAGATGCTTTGCCTTTAGACATTGCATGGCCCGATAGTACAGAGGACCTTATAAAATGTCCTCGATAGAGGCAGAAAGGAGAACTATGGTCCAAGCTAGAGCCCCTAGAGTGACCAGTGCAACAAATGTCTGATCTCCTTTCTAAAAGCAACAACTTTGAAGGATGGGTGCTTTAGCACCACATCTACAGAGCCCACAATTAATCCCAGGAACTGTATCGATTACAGTACAGGACAAATTCTGACTAGTAGCTTGACTGTCAGGTAAGTATCAACAAAGCGTGTCCGGGTCTCCCGCCATAAGGAGGATGTTGTCTAGGTAGATGATGGAACACACCCTCTGGGCACAGAGAAATGCCATGACAGGCTTAAGAAACTTGGTGAAACACCAAGGGGCTGAGCTGAGGCTGATAGGCAGGCATGTGAATTGCCAGAGTTGACTGTCCCACAGGAATTGTAGGAAATGTCTGTTCTTCCCTTGAATCAGAACAGTGAGGTAGGATACCCTCCATCTTGAAGTGTCTATAGAGAACATAGACATTGAGGTCATGGAGATTTATCACCGGCTGAAAATCACCTGGCGTCCACCAGTCCTATTGCACCCTTCGCACTGAAGACTGGAAAATTGCACATTAATCAAATTTGCTGATTCCAGATCCTTCCAAAGAGGTTGCAAAAGTACCCTCTGTACGGATTCAGAAATTAAATTGATCCAGAACCCCAACATCATCTAAAGGAGCCAAGGATCCTGAGTAAAATCTGCCCAGTGCGGGGAAAAGGCGACACAATATGCGCACAATAGGAATATGTGGGAAAGAGTGTGTGACTCTTATCTGAGGTATGTCTGAGTCAGGTGGAGTTTTTACCACGACCCAGGTATGATCTGCAGGGGAAGAGCAAACAATGTTGGTAAGGCAATGTTGGTAGGCAGAGATAGAGTAGGAGTCAGACACACGGGGTCTAGGGCCAGCGAAGGCAATTCTCCTGGCGGTGCAACTCTGAAGGAAAAACGATTCCCTGTGCGGAAGGCCCTCTTCAAGGAAACTTGAGCCTTGCTCAAGGAGGTATAAATGGAGATGTGAATATTCAGCTCCTTCATGAACCTGTCACCAAAGAAGACCTGCCAGTTTGGCATCCAGCTTGTAAAAGTATTCAGTAAATAGGGCTACGTTAGCATTGCCAAGAAGGCGGAGAGCCCAGTGTGCCCATTCCTGATGGAGGCTTGCATCCATAAAAGTGCCCTCATGGAGAACCTCATCCACAGTGGCATACTAATGGTAGGCAGGGGGGGTTGGTCCTCTGATGTCCAGGATTTTGTCCTGGGTGGAACGGAGGCCCGGCTCCAAACCCTTACAAGGGTTGTTCCCAGACCTGGCCGTGAAGGTAACAAACATCTGGTCAAACTCTGGGTAAGGAATACCTTGTCATGTAGAGTGGGCCTGGGGAAATCAGCCCGCAACTTGTTCCTGTTATCCTTGTCCAGAGGGCGACAGAGCCAGAAATGCAGGAATTCATGCAATGTAATCAGGCGGGGTCCATTTGAAAGAAAAAGGGTGACGAATGGCCTTAAGGTTGAAGAACGGCTGAGTCCAAGCTCTCCATCGGCTGTCAGATGGTTGTGCCGAAATGGAAGAACATACAATGAGGGGGACATCCACCACGTCTCCCGAACGTAACTGGTGGCTGTACCAGAAGGAGCCTGTACCTTGCAAAAATTGGCCCCTAACTATTGTGTATTATTTGTGCACCACAGTGGACAGTCCATAATGTTAGCAACCTCAGGAGGCATTAAGGAACCATGGGTTGGAGCCATAGATCCAAGCCTTGCCAGATTTGAGGAAGCCTTGCCCTTCTTGGCAGAGGCACTGCAACCCTTCCATGGGCTCATGCGGGAGGAACTGGGGCCCACCGAACACAGCAATTGGCCTGAATGCAGCCTGCCATGATCAGAGCTAGGGGAAGGCCCATTCAGGAAGCAGTAAGGCAAGGCGGCCACCCTTAGCACAGGAACAGCTTGAGTGAGGATCCAAGTATCCAGTGATATAGGGGGTCACCCAATAGTATGGCAGTAAATCCAGTCAAGGAACTATATAGCCAGCAGCAAAAAAGACCAAGGGCGGATGAGAAGAAATGCTGTCAGCACAGCCAGCCGTGGGCACGATCACGTAGACTTCCATCTGGGAGTGCTGACACAACCAAGATGGCCACAGCGGTGCAGCAGCAGTGAGGTCATGGCCTATTATGCGGCAGGTGTGTGCTGTCCATGCGACGAAACAAGGCTGGGAAAGACTGGCCACGAGGAGCAGAGGCACCTTACGAAGCAAAGTAATAACTGTGGAGGTGCACGGGAAGCGGGACTCACAAAGCTCAATGGCGGCCGTGATCATGAGTGCAAGGCCAAAAACAAAGTGGGCAACCCAGACAGGACACAGAGGTACCAAGGTTGAGCCCAACAAAACCCCAAGCAGAAAATAATGAAACACTAAGGCACAAACACAGATAGCAAGATCAGTCAGAGAACTCTGACATGGATGTTTCTCACCTCGAGGCAGCTGCAAATAAAAAGGGAGCTGGAGGATCCAGTTAAGGGTTATATATATATATATATATATAACAAAAATATTCTGTGCTTAACAGGCGCTTAAAACAGATTGTAAGTGCTCTTTTGATGCAGCAGCTCTCACACAAAAAATAGGAATTCTCCAATCCTATTGTGATCAAAATGTGAAACAATACACTATTTGCACAACCAGTATGTAATAGTGAAAGTGTGTAGCGCTATAATATTCACTTACTCCCCAAAATCCTTTAGTGGTACAGAAGGTATTGTGTAAGTAGTCCAGAGCCTATTGGGGATTTGGCTCTAATCACTCTTGTCTTGTATCCTTAAGGTTACACACACCCTTTGAGTCCAAATAGAGTATACTCCTCAAAAACAAAGAGAGGGAGAACAGGGAAAACTCGCCCTGGTGTTGAAATCCTTAAAACAGCAATATATAGGCATGCATGTAATGGTGAAGATTGCTTCTCACCTGAATTAGAGCCTGTAACCTGGCTCTAAGTAAATAGGCATATGAGTCCTTTTGGGATGACTCCTTCCCTCTTTAACAGGATAGAAGATGCACCAAATATATGTATACTAAATAAAAAATAATATTTATTACATTCACTTTTAAAATCAATATGATACATACAGTATATAGGTGAGTCCAAAACGCGTTTCGCCGATTCCGTTCAGCTTTCTCAATTGGTAGCTTCCATCCTGTCTTGTTCCTGATTATAATCCCCGCCTTCCATCCTGATTGGTAGCAACCGATCGAACACCAACCAATCACGGACGTCCTTGCAGGGGAGGGTCTAATAATCTAGCTGTAGTGCTTTATCCCGTAGCGGTGACGTCATCACGCACGTACAATCGTGCGGGTGACGTCACTTACGGGAATGTGAAAAAGTAGTATTCACTCCGGTCTCTCTTCTTTTAATTCCGCTGACATCACTTCCCATTTTCAAAGATTACAAAGGTGTCCCAACTCCTCCTCCAGTCCATTCTGGCAGATTCATTTTAACTAATGGCAAGAAGTACTGGCAATCAAAGTTCAGTCCAATCCGGCAAATTCATTTTAACTGATGGTAAAAGTATTGGCAATCAAAGTAGTGACCATAGTATTGCTTCAAATGTTCAGTCCTGAGGCAAATGTGCTCACATTTGAGCATTTAGACACAAACAATAAAGTGCATCAATTAGTTAATGTATTTCTCAAGAAGGTAATACAACAGAGAAGTATATACATTAAAAAACATATACATTGAATAACAGTGCAAAGTATTAATGATGTTTTAACCATTTTTTAAGTTAGTTAAATGAATATTAGAAAATTTTTATAAAATTAGGAATAAAAGAGGGCATATATTAAAATAAAAAATAAAAAAATTTTTAAAAAAAATTATAAAAAATGGCATAATTCAAAATCATTAAGACCATAAGGTTGCATGGTGTTTAAATTAAAAATCCATCTCATCTCTGTTTGTCCAATTAATTTAATAGGGTCGCCACCTCTCCAATTTCCAACTATTTTCTGAATTCCCATAAACGTCATCAATTGTGGATTGCTGTTATGATGGTTCTTAAAGTGCAAAGATACACTATGATTAAGGAACCCTTTTCTGATGTTTCTAATATGTTCTTGGATTCTAGTGTTTAAGGTCCTATTAGTTCTTCCTACATAGGCTAACCCGCAGGGACATGTGATCATATAAATTACTTTAGTTGTATGGCAAGTAATTATTTGTTTGATCTTGAACATTTTCTCATTTTCTTGCGGATGACAAAATTCTCTTATTATTCTTTTACCACTTTTGGAAACCTTGCATGCTCCACACATGCCACATCCATAAAAGCCAGTTTTTTCTTTAAAAAATTGATTCGTCAATTTCCTTGAAGGTATATGATTCTTTATTAAAGTGCTTTTGAGGTTTGGCACACCTCTGTATACTATATCTGGTTGATCTGGAAGTATCGAATTTAATATGGGGTCATTTTTTAATAGTGGCCAATATTTTCGGATAATCTTCTTCAAACGCCCACTGTTATAGTTAAAATCACAGATAAATTTCAAATTTTGTGGTTCTGTATTCTCTTTAATTCCTTTATATTCTATTAATTGTGTATTCTATTAAGATCTAAATATTCTACAGAACTTTTATTAAAATTACTTGTGAGTTTGATACCCCATTCATTATTATTAAGGTGATTTAAAAATAACATCAGTGACTCTTCGTCTCCATCCCAAATAAAAAATATGTCATCAATGTAACGACGATAAGTCACGAGGTTCGCATCCCATCTACGGTCACCATGGATGAATTCCTCCTCCCAGTGTGCCATGAACAAATTTGCGTAGCTGGGCGCGAACCTCGTGCCCATCGGCGTTCCACAAATCTGTAAAAGCCTTTCGTATGGGAAATGGTGTCTTTAAGATAGCTGGGACATGTGCAAACAATGAGCTGTAGACACCTATCAATATATTGGGATAGTTTACTGGATATTGATCCTATCCCAGAAACTATAGGTCTTCCAGGAGGTCTATTTTTATCTTTATGTATTTTTGGTAAAAAATAGAGCACAGGAATCTTAGGGTACTGTACATTTAAAAATTTATATTCCTTTTGATTCAAAATTTCCATAGTTTTACCTTTCTCAATTCAATTGTTATAGCTCAGTTTAATTTCTTTAGTAGGGTCCATTTTTAAAGTGCAGTAAGTTTGCTTATCATTTAGCAATCTCCATGCCTCTTTATTATAGTCATCTATGTTACAATCCCCCCCCCCCCTTATCAGCTGGTTTAATTACCAGAGATTCATCCTCTCTTAATTCTTTGAGGGCCTGCCTTTCGTGAATACTCAAATTATAGTTACTTACTTTAAGTTTTTGTTTTTTTTAAATTCTTTATTTTATTGTGCAGGTTCAACATAATGTCCACATAGCCACAACAGCTTATGTAGTCATACTTTGCAACATATGTTACTACAGTAGCGGCATATATATATACATAGCACTTTTTATGTATTAATTGTGTAGTTACGGTGTCGTCTATCGTTTCGGGCATGTCCAAGACCTGGTGGGGTCTGTGGGTACATCTACTTAGTGATTGTCTTGGACATGGGTTGTGTCGTGTGGGCCCGTGTCTAGACCAGCTATGGATGCATATTTTGAGTCTATGGCATGAAGTCTGTGACATGAAGTCCGTGAGAGCCCCCCACCGTGGATGTACATTAAAACACCAGTGTGCGAGGGTGGGTCTTTACATGGATGGAGTCCCCTAGGATTGGTGCATGTACTACCTCAGAGATACCCTCTTGTCACTACGGACATGTTGTTAACCGTGTCTTCTATGTTCGTGTGAGGAGGTGAGTTAGGTGTAGGTGAGGTCAGTAATGCCTCCAATTGTGGGAGCTTGCGTCCCCGATATATGGTGCAGTGAGTACAGCTGCCACTGTGCCTCGGGTGTATGAAGTCTGCTCCTGGGAGACCTATATAGATTTTGTGAACTGTTAAAAGGTCAATTGTTAAAAACCAAAAATATATGGGGAGGAGGAACTTGGGTGTTGATTAAGTTTAAGTTCGTAAGAGAGCGGTGTGGGTTCGTCTTGGGCTGAAGGTCCTGTCCCGGAGAGTGCTTTATCGGCAGTCTCTGGTGTATTGGGGAGGAACCTTCCTGGTACACTGTCCCTCAGGGTGTCTTTCGCTGGCGCGGTGGTCGGGTGGTAGCCCCTGGGATGAAATCAGCGACCGCAGCTGGGTCCAGTTGGGTGAGGTCTGAGCTTTCCTGTGGGGGTGACAGTAGGCCTGCCGTGCGCAGTTGTGAGTCCAGTTCAGGGTAGCTCCGAGCTCGGTAAGTGGTATCCTGATGCGTGAAGGTAATCATGTTCGGCGTTCCCCATTTATACTGGATGCTCTTGTTCCTGAGGTGTTGTAAGAGGGGTTGCATGGTCTTGCGCCAACCCATAGTGCTTTTTGTTAGGTCCGGAAAGAGGGACAACGTGGCTCCCTCGAATGTTAGAGGGGTTTTCCCCCGCGCGGCTGCCAAAAGCTGGGCTTTGTCTTGCAGATTTTGAAAGCGGAGGATTAGGTCTGTGTGTGCCGCGGCTGGCGCTGTTGCGGGCCTTGGCAGTCTGAACATGCCATCTAGTCGCACTGCTTTTGCTTGTTTGGGCGGCAGTAGATCGGCCAGTAGGCGCCTAATGAAGTGCGGTAGGTCTGTCTGGCCTATTGAATCCAGTATGCCACGGATCTTGATATTATAGCGTCGTCTGAGGTCCTCAAGGGTGTTTACCCGGTTGCTTGCTATGCTTTGCTGGGATTGCACCTCAGTTAGTGCTTGTTCCAGGGACGCTATCCTTGCCTCTTGGGAGGAAGTTGAGGCCTCCAGTCGCTGTACCCTGGTAGTGACCCCCTCCACTGCTTCTTTTATACCGGCCATGTCTGCTGCTATATTGGATCTAAGCTCTGCCTGCATGCTCTTGAGAATAGAGGCTGTGACAGGATCCTCTGCAGTTGCTTGTGGGCGCTTTGGGTTGGGTGGTGGGGCTTGCGCCATACCTTCTCTGGGGTCTATAGAGAAATCATCGGAGGAGAGTGAGTAGTCGTCGTCTCCCGCCGCCATCTTGTCCCATGCGGCCTTTTGCGACCGTAGGAGCAGTTCCCCAATATCGTGGGTAGCCGGGTCTTTATCTGCTCTGGTTTTTTTGTGTTTGCGACCCATGGCTAGTCTTGTGCCGGGTGTGGGTGTTTGAGCCCGGGTAGTCTCCGGATTGCGCCTGATATAAGGCTTCATTTGCGGTCCGTATCGGAGAGCTCTTGGAGAGTGCGACCGCTCTGCTCCGCTGCTAGCTCCGCCTCCTACTTTAAGTTTTTTTTATTTTATTCATATCGCTTATTACCATTTTTTCAAACGTCGTCATTTCTTCAGAAATGAAATGGCGAGGAAAAAAGGTAGAGTTCTCCTTTAAATCCGTGTGGATAATATCCATTTCAGGATCGACTATATGATTAGTGGTGGCTGGATGTTTTAAAAAAAACTTTTTTAGACAAAGCTTACGTTTAAATCTATTTAAGTCGAGGTATACGCTAAATCTGTCTATTGGTTTGGTCGGGGCAAACTTCAGACCTTTAGCCAATAGACTTATCTGTGACTTTGTTAGTACCTTCTGGGAAAGGTTAAAGATTCCACTTTGTTTGGATTCCTTTCTCTCCTTTCTTTTTTGTAAAAATGTTCCTCCTCTAGCTCCCCTTCTTCTATGCTGCATCTCCATTTGCCTGGAGATGCTCGTGGTGTTGGGGACTCTTTCCGTCGCCCCCTCACCTGTCTGTGCCAAAAATCCTCATCTACTTGAGGCGTAGAGAGGACTTGAAATCTATTGTGTATAGGGACTTCATCTTTATTATGAGGAAGTCTAAAGGTAGTTCCAAGTCTATCATTAGTGGTTAATCTAGGTGTTCTTACTTTCTCCCTTAGTATTTCCTTCTAACTACTTTATCCCACCCATCAACTTTCCGTGTAGGTGTTTGTTGTGTCCTCCATGAGGGTCTTTCCCTCTGGAAGCGTTCCTTACTCCTTCTCTGGACAGGGGTCCTTCTTGTTTGATCCCTATCTCTCCTTTTTTCATTTCTATAAAAATCAGGTTTACCAGTCCTACTCCATTCATTTATCTTAGTATATCTTGCATTAACGTATGCTTGTTCCCTCCCTTTTGCATATGTCCTAACCTATATACTGTATGTATCATATTGATTTTAAAAGTGAATGTAATAAATATTATTTTTTATTTAGTATACATATATTTGGTGCATCTTCTATCCTGTTAAAGAGGGAAGGAGTCATCCCAAAAGGACTCATATGCCTATTTACTTAGAGCCAGGTTACAGGCTCTAATTCAGGTGAGAAGCAATCTTCACCATTACATGCATGCCTATATATTGCTGGTTTAGGGATTTCAACACCAGGGCGAGTTTTCCCTGTTCTCCCTCTCTTTGTTTTTGAGGAGTATACTCTATTTGGACTCAAAGGGTGTGTGTAACCTTAAGAATACAAGACAAGAGTGATTAGAGCCAAATCCCCAATAGGCTCTGGACTACTTACACAATACCTTCTGTACCCCTAAAGTAGTTAGAAGGAAATACCCTATGTCTCCAGTAAGGGAGAAAGTAAGAACACCTAGATTAACCACTAATGATAGACTTGGAACTACCTATAGACCTCCTCATAATAAAGATGAAGTCCCTATACACAATAGATTTCAAGTCCTCTCTACCCCTCAAGTAGATGAGGATTTTTGGCACAGACAGGTGAGGGGGCGACGGAAAGAGTCCCCAACACCACGAGCATCTCCAGGCAAACGGAGACGCAGCATAGAAGAAGGGGAGCTAGAGGAGGAACATTTTTACAAAAAAGAAAGGAGAGAAAGGAATCCAAACAAAGTGGAATCTTTAACCTTTCCCAGAAGGTACTAACAAAGTCACAGATAAGTCTATTGGCTAAAGGTCTGAAGTTTGCCCCGACCAAACCAATAGACAGATTTAGCGTATACCTCGACTTAAATAGATTTAAACGTAAGCTTTGTCTAAAAAAGTTTTTTTTAAAACATCCGGCCACCACTAATCATATAGTCGATCCTGAAATGGATATTATCCACACGGATTTAAAGGAGAACTCTACCTTTTTTCCTCGCCATTTCATTTCTGAAGAAATGACGACGTTTGAAAAAATGGTAATAAGCGATATGAATAAAATAAAAAAACTTAAAGTAAGTAACTATAATTTGAGTATTCACGAAAGGCAGGCCCTCAAAGAATTAAGAGAGGATGAATCTCTGGTAATTAAACCAGCTGATAAGGGGGGGGGGGGATTGTAACATAGATGACTATAATAAAGAGGCATGGAGATTGCTAAATGATAAGCAAACTTACTGCACTTTAAAAATGGACCCTACTAAAGAAATTAAACTGAGCTATAACAATTGAATTGAGAAAGGTAAAACTATGGAAATTTTGAATCAAAAGGAATATAAATTTTTAAATGTACAGTACCCTAAGATTCCTGTGTTCTATTTGTTTACCAAAAATACATAAAGATAAAAATAGACCTATAGTTTCTGGGATAGGATCAATATCCAGTAAACTATCCCAATATATTGATAGGAGTCTACAGCCCATTGTTTGCACATGTCCCAGCTATCTTAAAGACACCATTAATATAATACAAATAATTAAAGATGTCGAATGGAAAGAGAATTATTATCTAGTGACTGCAGATGTCAATTCCTTATACACAATAATTTCCCATACGAAAGGCTGTGAAGCAACGAAGCACTTTCTAGAAATTTCCAAAAGATTCCCACAGAAACAAATAGATTTTATTATAGAGGGGATAAATTGGATTTTAACTAATTACTTTTGGTATGGTGAGCAATTTTTTTTACAGATTTGTGGAACGGTGATTGGCACGAGGTTCGCGCCCAGCTACGCAAATTTGTTCATGGCACACTGGGAGGAGGAATTCATCCATGGTGACCGTAGATGGGATGCGAACCTCGTGACTTATCGTCGTTACATTGATGACATATTTTTTATTTGGGATGGAGACGAAGAGTCACTGATGTTATTTTTAAATCACCTTAATAATAATGAATGGGGTATTAAACTCACAAGTAATTTTAATAAAAGTTCTGTAGAATTTTTAGATCTTAATATTTACGTTGAACAAAATACGCTTAAAACCTGTACTCATTTCAAGAAGGTAGACGTGAACAGTTATATAGGGGAGAGTAGTTGCCACTTCTCCCCTTGGCTGTTAAACGCCCCTAAGGCGCAATTACTTAGGATAAAAAGGAATTGTACAGACCAATATAAATTTCAAGAGCAATCAGAGAAAATAATTAAAGATTTCAGAGAAAAGGGATACAAAGATGAACTCCTAAAGAAAGCCCTTACTGAAGTAGAGAATGAGGACAGGACACAATTAATAGAATATAAAGGAATTAAAGAGAATACAGAACCACAAAATTTGAAATTTATCTGTGATTTTAACTATAACAGTGGGCGTTTGAAGAAGATTATCCGAAAATATTGGCCACTATTAAAAAATGACCCCATATTAAATTCGATACTTCCAGATCAACCAGATATAGTATACAGAGGTGTGCCAAACCTCAAAAGCACTTTAATAAAGAATCATATACCTTCAAGGAAATTGACGAATCAATTTTTTAAAGAAAAAACTGGCTTTTATGGATGTGGCATGTGTGGAGCATGCAAGGGTTCCAAAAGTGGTAAAAGAATAATAAGAGAATTTTGTCATCCGCAAGAAAATGAGAAAATGTTCAAGATCAAACAAATAATTACTTGCCATACAACTAAAGTAATTTATATGATCACATGTCCCTGCGGGTTAGCCTATGTAGGAAGAACTAATAGGACCTTAAACACTAGAATCCAAGAACATATTAGAAACATCAGAAAAGGGTTCCTTAATCATAGTGTATCTTTGCACTTTAAGAACCATCATAACAGCAATCCACAATTGATGACGTTTATGGGAATTCAGAAAATAGTTGGAAATTGGAGAGGTGGCGACCCTATTAAATTAATTGGACAAACAGAGATGAGATGGATTTTTAATTTAAACACCATGCAACCTTAATGCATCTTAATGATGATTTTGAATTATGCCATTTTTTTATAATTTTTTAAAAAATATTTTTTATTTTTTATTTTAATATATGCCCTCTTTTATTCCTAATTTTATAAAAAAATTCTAATATTCATTTAACTAACTTAAAAAATGGTTAAAACATCATTAATACCTTGCACTGTTATTCAATGTATATGTTTTTTAATGTATATACTTCTCTGTTGTATTACCTTCTTGAGAAGGAACAAGACAGGATGGAAGCTACCAATTGAGAAAGCTGAACGGAATCGGCGAAACGCGTTTTGGACTCACCTATATACTGTATGTATCATATTGATTTTTAAAGTGAATGTAATAAATATTATTTTTTATTTAGTATACATATATTTGGTGCATCTTCTATCCTGTTAAAGAGGGAAGGAGTCATCCCAAAAGGACTCATATGCCTATTTACTTAGAGCCAGGTTACAGGCTCTAATTCAGGTGAGAAGCAATCTTCACCATTACATGCATGCCTATATATTGCTGTTTTAGGGATTTCAACACCAGGGCGAGTTTTCCCTGTTCTCCCTCTCTTTGTTTTTGAGGAGTATACTCTATTTGGACTCAAAGGGTGTGTGTAACCTTAAGGATACAAGACAAGAGTGATTAGAGCCAAATCCCCAATAGGCTCTGGACTACTTACACAATACCTTCTGTACCCCTAAAGGATTTTGGGGAGTAAGTGAATATTATAGTGCTACACACTTTCACTATTACATACTGGTTGTGCAAATAGTGTATTGTTTCACACTTATATATATATGGCATACCTATTTTGATTGGTTGTTTTTTTTTTACTATGCTAACTTCCTCTCTGCTGCTGGAGGCGTCACTAAAGAAGGTATAAGCAAATGTGAAGCCTCCTGTCTTGCTGTAAAATTGCAGTTAAAGTAAATTTCACATTTAAGGCCAGAGTAACCAACTGACATAGCTGACTTAGAGAATTTTTACAGTTTTGTTATTTTGATCTAAAATTTTAAATTCACTTGAAATTCTCACTTTAGTAAATAACCCAGTGTGATATTTTATTTTAATATATATTTTTTTAAATTAAAAACACATAACATGCAGTCTCATGCAGTTTTCTCCCATAGACAAGATTTTATGAACTGGTTTCCTTAACACTAATAGAAAACAATACTTGGCAAAAAATACTCAGCAAAACATTCTGCTTAGATCATTATGACTCAAAGTGATACGTTTCTACAAACACATTTTTAGAATCTCTGATTTAAACGATCATTGATCAAAGAATAGAAAAGCAAGTGAGAAATAGAGAAATACTTACAATGATAAAAATTAGTCCTAGGGGTTTAAGATTTGTCAAACTTCCCACAGTTGATAGGGATAACATTAAATAATATGTATGATTTTTAGAGTCAAGCAAAATATATCTAATGAAATTGGTAATTAAACATATAAATTTGAATTTAATTTAGTTTCCTTCTCCTTTTTTTCTACAATGGATTATAAACAGATTTCTATATATTGAATTTGGCATTTTTTCATTTCTGTTCGTTTTTTGTCACTCTATTTTTTCCTTTTTTCTTTTTTTTTGCCTAATTTTTATACATACCGATTTTTGGGGGGATATTCAAGAAGATTTACTTGTTTCTCAATTGAAAAACAATACTACTATATATATCAGATAGAGGGTGGATCCACCAGATGTATGAGTGATTCTTATCAGTGTACCATTGATTAACTGATGCTCCCTTTGATTAATTAATGTCTGATCCTGATTTGTATATATTGTGAATTATTATTTTTTTGTACATATTTTGTGATATTTGTGCTATATGAATTTACACAGTACCTGTTTCCGCTCTCTTCTATGTAATGACAATATATATCTTATTTCTTGATTAAAATTAATTACACATTTTTTGCATTAGTTTGAGTGTGATATTCTCTTGAATTTTTTGGTTGAACAAGTCTTTATTCATACAAAGATAGATACATGGTAATATTGGTACAATGAAGGAAAAAATGTATGCGTGAGATTTGCAGGTCACAATGTACTTGCTCAATAATGCAGTGAAAACATGTGAAATTCAGGGTACAGTACTTTAGAGAATCATTAAGAGTGACAGTATATCCGTGCTTAAATCAGAGCTTGCTAGCTCTTCTAAAGTATGCATGGAGAGGTAACTAACCCATCAGGGACAAGCTAAGTGCAGAGTCAGCTTAGGTAGCTTCTTGCTCTTGCTCTGTGTTCAGTCGCGCGGATATGGTTGGATTGGGGACAATTATATTGTATCTGACATATTTGAGTGGGTAGCCATGCTTATGGGGTTTCAAGAGCTGAGATTTTGGGAGGGTGGAGTAAGTTGGTCTTAAATTCCGCCCATCTCAGTGCTTGTGGCTCCCTTTCAGGATGCCCCCTGTCTTGAGTGTGCCCGCCTAGATAGAGGTCTGTAGAGTATGTTAAATAGAGTGGAGGGTAGAGCGAGAGAGGGAGCAGTTGGTAGTTGGGTGGTAGTATCAGGGTGGGTATAGGAATGAGTGGGGTATAGGACATATTAGCCAGATACAGGGTACAGACTCTACTCAGGGCCTCGCAGGTCAGCCCCAGCGCCCCTGGCATGCACCACGTCCGCCCATGCCACGTATTTAAATCAGGGTCGCCACCATTCTGCTTGTTTTGTGTCAGTTCCCTTCAATGATGTCTACATTGCTTCTGCTGACTGGATTTCTACTACCCGATCCAACCGCTGCTCCACTGTTGGGGTCTTATCCTGTTTCCAGAGGGCAGGTATCATGGATTTGGCCGCGTTTAGGAGGTGACGGTAAATTTTTTTTTTTTTGTATGTGGCCAGTGGGGATGGGGTTGCGTGTAGGAGTAAATGTTCGATCTTGAAGGGTGGGTCCTCTCCCAGTATCTTTGAGATCTTGGCATTGCCCGACTCCCAGAATGGTGTTATTTGCCTGCAGTCCCACCATATGTGCCTGGTCATTCCCTCGGCCTCTTTGCATCTCTAGCTGGTGTTGGGTACTGTGGGGAACATCTTGTGTAGGTATTCAGGTGTTCTATACCAAGAGGAGATAAGTTTGTAGTTGGTTTCCTGGTACCTGGTGCTTACTGAGCTTTTGTGGGTTAATATCAAGATTTTCTCCCATTGAGCATCGGAGATTTTTTTTCTCCCAGGGTGGTTTCCCAGGTGCGTTTGAAGGTGCGGTTGGGCTCCAGGTGTCCGACAAGTAGATGTTGGTAGAGTACGGAAATCGCCCTGTCGAGATTAGTTTTGTCATTGCATAGGCTTTCAAACCAGGTGAGTTCCCCATGTATGGCTGTTCTGTTTGGCAGTTTATGGTAGAAGTGGCTTATCTGCGAGTACTGGAACTTGTGTAACTGTGTCGGCGTAGTGCCTTCGGTGAGGTCATAGCCCTGCGTTTTGCAGCTCTTGATTTTTTTTTTTAATGGTAATAGTAGTCCATAAATGTGATAAGTCATTAAGAATTTTTTTTCTAGGTAGGTTCTCTAAGCACATTAAAGGAAATAGTAACGTTGTGTTGTTACATGAAGTGCTAACATGTAGGCATACATTTGCCTAACAATACCATATATTGATCATTGCATGTTTTCTGTCCATTCTTCTGTCTTAAGATTCCTAGTTTAATATCATGATTAGTGAGAACTGTAATAAACAGACCAATAAAGGATACTGAAAAGATAAAGGGCTAGCCAAAACGTATTGGCAAAATTCACTATATTCCCAAAACATAGCACAGCTTAAGGTCACGCATAGGTTCATAATAAAATCCCAAAACAGAATAACATAAATATAGTGCTCAGGAAATGTCATAGCTCTAACACGTATACTCGCCCCCACAAGTACCATGTATTAATATATGCACTTTGGCATGTTAGATGTGTTCTCCCATGTTTAGTTTAAATCAAAATATTAGTTACTTAAGTCAGTGATGGGAACTTAGTTTTTGTCTGTTCTCATTATTATATTAATTCTGTTTTAGCCTGTTTGAGTATTATTGATGTTTCTGTATGTCTGTAATTGCATAAATGAGTTAAAACATGTTGCCTGTCCTGAAAAAAATGTTTTAGATTCACTTTTTGGGCTTGTTTATCATGAATGGAATGCCTTGAACGTTACCTCTTTATGAGTAGTCCTCTCTAACTGGTCCAAGAGTAAGGAGGTTTTGTAAAACCTCCTATCTGTATATTTTTGTCATACTAAAAATTGATTATTTCTGACTACAGCATAACAATATTTCCAGATCAATATTTCTTTATCAACAGTCCCAAAATAATGAGAACCCAAAAAGGGAGCAGTCAGCCAAGCCCTCAACAGTAATGTTTCAGCCTGGGGGAAGTGACAAAGCTGTAAGTATTTAAAATTATCATCTCATAAATTCCACCTCCCTCAACCCCTCCTGAAAAGAGAGTTAAAGGGACAGCTGAAGATGTGAACCTCATAAAGAGTAAACTATGTTTTCTGACAATTTTAGCTGTATCTGGGTATGTTACATGATGATGATCATAATAAAAATAGTAATGTCCTTTCCTATAATTGTATTAAATGTGTGGTGGAGGGAAGTAATACATACGTTGAGAGATGTCAGTGTCTAGGGATGTTTAACTTTCCAGGGGATTACAATGCTAACCTCCTAAACCACCATGTTTTCAATCCCCTAAGGGCAAAAAAGGATCATGATCCTTCATCAGCCTGAAATAGACATGATACTTTGTTATAATTTACTTTATATTTTAAACACAGAGCCTCTTCATATTCTTAAACTTTGCAGATTTTTTTTTTTGTGCTTCCAGAACAGAGTAACAAGTAAATAAGAGAATTGTATAAAATCTAAATAAGAAACAGCAAAAACAGATGTGAAAAAGGCTGAACTTGACGGACACATAACTCTTTCGGCTATGTAACTATGCAACTATGTAAGCAGGGAAGGAGATTTATCCTAACAGCCGCATTACTGGGTATCCCGAACACTTCACATTATTTCCCATAAATTCATTCTTGGTCACTATAGATGGGCAACAGTATATCCA
>OW240912.1:294897285-294920896 GCA_933207985.1 Pelobates cultripes
CGAAACGCGTCATCACGCACGTCCCATGGTTACGTCATTAGGCTCCGCCTCCAGGAAGTGTTTGCGGTATTGTGCTAGCCGGCAGCCATACTGAACGGAATACGTTCCAGAGAAGGACTGAGGGAGCTAAGTGACACCACTTTGGTGATTTTTAAATTGTGAAGATTTTCTGAAATTAAAGATTTTTTTCCGATTTGCTGCCGTCTTGTGACGCTTGGCTTTAAGCATATACAAAGCGGATACAGTTAGAGCAGACTTATCTTCTCTCCACTTGTGAGTGCAATTATATATATTGTCTCCATATTATAATTTGTAATACTGTATTACACTATGTATTTCTTTTTGCTTTTCATATATATGTACATATAATTCGGAGCAACCTGATCCATGGTATATACAGCTGGGTATTGTAAGTGCTCCGTTTATTTTATTTATTCTATTTCTTTTTTATTTTCACTATAGCACTAGTATATTAGTGGCATTTGCACTTTTGCACTTTTTTGTACTTACACCAGTGTTTGTAATATTAACACACTTATAAGACAGAGGCTGTGAATTGACATAAGCACCAGAGTGTTTTTAAAGGAATATTGCAAATTTTTTGTCTTAAAGACACAGCACACCCTTTTTTCTGTATTATTGTATTTTTAGTGTTTTATGAGCTATTGCACTTTATAAGGGAGCTGCTTCTAAGGTTTTAAGGTTATTTTTTGTATATATATTCACGATTTTAGACGTGTATTGAGCGCCATCTGTTACTTGTTCTTTTCTCTGGTGTGCTGTTGGTAGTAACTATGACAGCTGATTAGATCAGGGGTGTCTCTATCATGAGGCAAACAAGGCATGTGCCTTGGGAGGCACTTGGCAATGGGGAGGCAATATGCCTTGTTAGCCTAGTGAGAGATACATATTTAAGATTTTGTAAATGTAATAATAATAAAAAACATGATCAATCTGATGCCCTCTCGCAACTTACTTGCCACACTCTCTGCTCTGCTCTATCCCTGCTTCCTCATTATTGATTGAGCAGTCTGTGACTGCGTGAACAACAGACTGTTGCCATGAAGAGCAAGCCGACCTCCTGCGAGAAGCCGAATGCACCCTTCTTGTAACACCATGAAGGGTGAATTAGGCTTCCGAACAACACGAAGGCTCCATGCAGCTACCGAACATCACAGTTGTTTGGGTGCTTAGAGCTCCATTTGGAACTCCAGAGCCTTCTTGCATTTTAGCCTGGTGCGGCACGTGCGGTGTGTGGAGCAGAAGTGGAGGCATGCTGTCTGCATAGTGAAGCTGAAGTCGTGTGTTTCTGTGCTGTCCTGGCATTGCAGAGTGGGTGAGTAATTTAAATTTAACATATGAATGTTTTTTTGTTTGTTTTTTTACAGCAATAAATCCTCCATATATTTTTTGACACTGTTTAAAAAACAAACCCCTTATTTACAAAACTTGTATTTTATGTCTTTTGTAGCCATGCATTTATTTATTTTTATTACTACTCAGAAAAAAGTTTTTTTTTTTTTTTTTTTAAAGGGGTAAATTGATTATCCTCAATAGTCACACAATAGGTTCTTTACTGAGGGGTGCCCCATACGAACCCCCTGTTCTGAACAAATTTGAATTACGACATACAGACTTGCTATGTTGGTTGGTTTCACTGGCGCTATGTGGGGTGAATTTTCACTTCTACTTTCTCGGTTGATTTTTTTTTTTTTATTAATGCTTTTGTTGGTAGATTTTTACTGATGCTCTGTTGGCTGATTTGTCAGAAGTTGGTTTGCTGCAAGCATTGGTAATATCCCTTAGCAGCCATGAGTGTGAGAGCTTAAAAGGCTAAGTGGAGCAGGTTACGAGAAAAAATGCCAAAAGGTGGGAGGAGAAAACAAACCCGCGAGACTTGAACAGACAGGAAAAGTTTATCACATTTTTCTCAAAACCTGTGAGAGCTTCTTCTAGTATTGAAGGCAGGGGTGGGGAGGTAGTTGAAGATTTTTACTTGCTACTGAGGCATCTGTGAGAGGAAACTGATGTAGTTACCATGCAGTTATGATACTTCAATAGCTACCAGTAGCATTGACAGAGAATCTGAGGCTTCTGAATCAGGTCCTTCGAGTTCAATACAATTTGATGATCCCTGTTGTACAAATAGTAGTGAAAACCTGTACCTGCTGAATGGGTTTTAAATGTTTGCACCAGAGACCATGTGGCTAAACATGGAATGATTTCAAAATGAGTCTGGACTTTTACACGGTCAGTTGTATACTGCCCATTCTAGGATGCTAACTAAACACCTATTAGGAAAAAAAACTTTAATGGAGAGGAAACAAAAAGGAGCTATTTGGTTTTACTCCAGTAAAAGGAGTAGTGTTTTTGTGCTCCATGTCATTTTGGTGGCAAATCCCAGTTGGCAGAAAGTAACTTTAATGACTGGAAAAATGTCACAGCTTGATTTTAAATGAAGATGAGCGTTCAGCTGAACACAAACCCTGCATGCTATCTTTAAAATCAAGTGCATGTACACTGGGGAGAATTGATGAAAGTCCTGATGAAATTCAATATTGGAGAAATGTTTTAAAGAGTTGTTGCTGCAGTTAAGGCACTTCGCACTCGAGGAGTTGCTTTCAGAGGGAAAGATGACCATTTTGTTTTGACACACAATGGAAACTACATGATGATCGAATTTCTGTCAGAATTTTACCCATTTACAGCTGAACACATTGCCCATTACAGAAATGCAGGAAAGGAGTCACATCTTACCTCGTATTCACTACCTGTGAGTAGCTTATGGCAGATTCTGTTACAAAGCAGATGGTTAAGGAGGCAAAGGCTGGTAAATATTATTCTATCAGTGTTGATTCAACACCTGATAGCTCCCACATGGATCAGCTGGTCTTCATCTTAAGGTATGTCAAGGAAGATGGCTTATTGGTTGAGCGCTTTCTATGTTTTATTCCAAATCCTGGATATAAATCGGAACAACTGGCTGAAGTGGTCCTCACCACTCTTAAGTCATATGATCTTGATATTACAAACTGTTGTGGTCAATCATATGACAATGCAAGCAATATGTCTGACAATTATAGAGGATTGCAAGCCCGAATTCTGGAAAGAAACCCACTTGCTGTGTATGTTCCAAACTCTGCACACTCTTTAAATCTAGTAGGGAAGCATGCTGCTGAAAGTTTTCCTGAAGTTTGGTCATTCTTTGGACTCCTATAATACCTTTACATTTTCTTTACTGCTTCCACTCACAGATGGGGTTTTTTACAAGAACACTTATCTGTGCCAAACATTCTAGCGGTAAAGAGATTATCTGATACACATTGGTCAGCCAGGGAAGATGCCCGTCGAAGCTTAAATCGAAATTGTAATCCAAGCTTTAACAAAAATTAAGGAAAATACTGCAGAGGCACCAGAAACATGCTATGAAGCTGAAGGTCTTCTGAATAAAATACATCTGGACACTGCACTTATGAGTGGTTTTGTGGGGTACTATCCTGGAAAATTTTGGTGCAGTTAGTAAAAAACCTCAAAGCATTGGCATTGATGTTAGGAATATGTTTCTGGTTTCTCGAACAAACTGGATCAGTGACTCATACAGCTCCTCTACAATTCTGACTTGTGAAGCTGCTGCAATGGAAAAAGTAACTGTGAAGGAATATGAGACTAAGAGGAAAGGTGTACACGCAAGGAAAAGTTCAGCAACTTCCAGCAAGACACAGGCAGAGGAAGCCCAAGAAAATTTTCGCATTTACACCTTTTATGTTATTTGTGACAACTTGGTTGCTGAACTTATGAGAAAAAAAAAGGCATGTGACTCTTCTTTAGAAAGTTTAAATTCATTACTGATCTATCAAAAACTAAATCATCAGCAATATCACAGCATGCAAATAACCTTTGTTCTTCTGACAGCAAAGACTTGGAACAGGAGTGTTTAGTTGGTGATTGCCTCCACTTTCGTTCATACCGCATAAGTACTTCTGCAGAAGATACCTCTGTTCTGGTGATGTCTTGAATGATAAGAGAGGGAGAATTGCAAGGCATTTATTTAAATGTGGACATTGCTCTCAGAATGTTTTTGTGTACTGCAGCAACTAACTGCTCAGTTGAGTGTTCATTATCAACTTTGAAGCATGTGAAGAACTAATTGTGATCCAGAATGGTAGAGGAAAGATTGAACTCCCTGGCAGTGTTGGCAATAGTCTGAGTTCACAAAATCTTTTGGACTATGATAAGCTTGTCAAAAGCTGTGCCACACAGAGTTTGGCGAAAGTCAAGTCAAGTATGATTTAGATCTAATAGTCCAATATTCAACAGTTTGCACTTATTTAAGTTAGAAATGTTTACAGTTTTATTTGTTGTATTCAACAAGTTGCATTTCAGTTTACTAAAAAATATTTATGTGTGTGTGTGTATGTGTGTACAGGGCCGCGATCAGGGGGTGACAACCACATTGCCTCTCTGTGTGTGTATATATGTATGTATGTATATATGTGTGTGTGTGTGTGTGTGTGTGTGTATGTATATATATGTATAAATATATATATATATATATATATATATATATATATATATATATATATATATATTGTAACAAACCACCTCTTTTATAGGTAGGATTGTCACAGATCTTGCAGTAACCACAGCCTTCTAGGGTATACAAAGTCCAGGACACATTCAGCTCGGTTTTCCTTTTTTATTCAGTAAGAAAACAGGTGCTTTAAATAATAACAAAAACAAACAAAATCCCTTGCTCTTACTTGAGCTCTTACTAGACAGTAATTGCTATCTGCAATTGGGTGGCTTTCCCACTTACCAATTTTCCAAACAAAAGAAATGTCTTTGCAATAAACAGAATCTCTCCTAGCTGTCTTTTTCTCCCTCACTCTGCAGCAGGCTGCCCTCTTCTTTTAAAGGCCTGTCTACTAATTGACTGGCTACAGGTGAGTGCCAATTAACTAGCTCGTAAGTCAGATCCAAATAGTGGTCTGTTACACAGCAACTAATGCTGTTGGAGCATTGGCCCACCCTGCTCTCCAAATACTCCGCCCCAGGGACCCATACCAGGTTTTGCAGAGCATCAGCTATGCATATTGCAAACTTTAACCTCTCTCCCTGGGGCATTTAACTGAAAATCCTCTGGTTGCTGTTTAGCAAATCAGGTCTGATGTATCTCCCATCAACCACTATTCCACCTTTACGCTCACATATCCTCCCCCCCAGCTCATACCCATGGGTTTGAGCGACCATGGAAATCAGGGAGTGTACCCTCGAAAGCCCACCAGCATTACCTTGTTGCAGACCAGCCCTGTGTTCCACAGTGAAATTAAAAGATTGTAAACTCAAAAACCATCTGGTTACTCTGGAGTTATTTTCCTTGTTCTGATACATCCATGTCAGAGGTGCATGGTCCGTTATCAATCGGAACTTTCTGCCTAGCAGGTAGTATTTAAGAGAGTCTAATGCCCACTTAATAGCAAGACACTCTTTTTCAACAATAGAGTAGTTCTTCTCATGTGGGTTTAACTTCCTGCTCAAAAAGAAAACAGGGTGTTCTTCACCCTGGTATTCCTATGAAAGAACAGCCCCCAAGCCAACATCAGAAGCATCTGTCTGAACTATAAAGTCCCTGGAAAAATCTGGGGTCACCAAGACAGGATGGCTACAGATAGCTTCCTTCAGACTCTTAAAAGCCTTTTCTGCCTCAGGGCACCATTTAATTATGACTGGGGATTTTGCTTTAATAAGGTCTGTTAGAGGTGCAGCAATGGTAGCAAAATCTGGGATGAACCGTCTATAATATCCAATTAAACCCAAAAATGCCTTTACTTGTTTCTTTGTAAGGGGCTGTGGCCATTTTTGTATGGCTTCTACTTTGGCTTCCTGTGGTTTAACCAAACCCCTCCCAATAGAATAACCTAAGTACTTAGCTTCCTCTAAACCAATCGTACACTTGGAAGGATTGGCAGTTAAGCCGTGGAGCGGATAGCATCAAGCACCGCTTGAACTTTGGGGAGGTGGGATTCCCAGTCTGCACTGTGGATGATGACATCATCCAAGTATGCTGCAGCATAACGAACATGAGGTTTAAGAATTCTGTCCATCATTCGTTGGAATGTGGCAGGTGCCCCATGTAACCCAAATGGCAATACAGTGTACTGAAACAGGCCACTGGGTGTTGAAAAGGCTGTCTTTTCTTTGGCTCTTTCAGTGAGAGGGACCTGCCATTAACCCTTTGTTAAATCCAAGGTTGTTAGATAA
Organism: Pelobates cultripes; assembly: GCA_933207985.1. Classification (NCBI taxonomy): domain Eukaryota; kingdom Metazoa; phylum Chordata; class Amphibia; order Anura; family Pelobatidae; genus Pelobates; species Pelobates cultripes. The sequence continues at coordinate 294,903,547 of OW240912.1, forward strand.
CGAGCTCTACCCAGTCTTTCTATTAACTCATCAACTCTGGGCATTGGGTAAGCATCAAATTTTGAGATGGCATTTAACTTGCGGTAGTCATTACAGAACCTCCATGTGCCATCAGGTTTTGGCACCAATACAATAGGACTACTCCAGTTACTCTGGGATTCTTCAATGACTCCAAGTTTTAACATGCTCTCAACCTCTAAGTTTATAACCTCCCTCCGGGCCTCAGGAATTCTATAGGGTTTGAGGTTAACTCTTTTCCCTGGTTCGGTTATTATGTCATGTTTAATCACCTTAGTCTTTCCTGGAACTACCGAGAAAACATCCCTATTTCTTCTGATGAAATCTCTGACCTCTTGCTTTTGATGTACAGACAGAGTCTCAGATACGTTCACCTCTGGCTCTACTATAGGAGGTTCTGAAGTTTTTTAAATCAACCAGGACCTCCCTGTCCTTCCATGGCTTTAACAGATTTATATGATACAACTGTTCAGGCTTTCTTCTTCCTGGTTGTCTGACTTTATAATTGACTTCACTCACTTTCTCTATTATTTCATAGGGTCCATGTCAAGTCGCAAGGAACTTATTCTCCACAGTAGGGACCAGAACCAATACCCTGTCTCCAGGTTGGAACACTCTGACTCTAGCATTACGGTTATAGCTGTTTTTCTGAGCCTGCAGGGCTTCCAGCATGTGTTCCCTGACAATAGGCATGATGGTGGCCATTCTATCCTGCATTTGAGCTATATGCTCAATTACACTCCTGTGAGGAGTAGTCTCCTGTTCCCAGGTCTCCTTAGCAATATCCAATATTCCCCTGGGATGTCTTCCATATAACAATTCAAAAGGAGAGAAGCCCGTGGAGGCCTGTGGAACTTCCCTAATGGAAAACAGTAAATATGGCAATAAAAAATCCCAATTTCTTCCATCAGCATCAATTACCTTGCGTAGCATACTCTTAAGGGTTTTGTTGAACCTCTCTACTAAACCATCAGTCTGTGGGTGATATACTGAGGTCTTAAGATGTTTAACCTTCAAGAGCCTGCACAACTCTTTTGTGATTCTGGACATGAACGGGGTCCCCTGGTCTGTCAGGATTTCTTTAGGGATACCCACCCTACTGAACATCAACATAAGTTCCTTAGCTATTAACTTTGCAGAGGTATTACGCAAGGGAATGGCCTCAGGGTAACGAGTTGCATAGTCCAAGATGACTAATATATATATTGGTGTCCTCTAGTGGCCCCACTAAGTCCATAGCGATCCTTTCAAAAGGTACATCAATTATGGGTAAGGGTACAAGTGGACTACGAAAAGTCTTGAAAGGAGCCCTGTACTGGCACTCTGGACAAGAGGAGCAATAGTTTGTAATAGCAGCAAACACTCCAGGCCAGTAAAACCTTCTAAGGACCCTCTCTCTAGTTTTTTTGACTCCCAAGTGTCCCCCTAATATGTGGCTGTGAGCCAACTTTAGCACTATATTCTGGTAAGTCTGAGGAACCAACAGCTGCATAATGATGTCTGAATCCTTTTTTTCTACACAGTAAATTAGGTCATTTTGTACTTCAAAATAGGGGAACGGCAGTGCTTCTCCTGGCTGATTAGCAACCCCGTTTACAACTTTAATATCATTTCTAGCTGTTACTAAAGTGGGATCTTCCCACTGAGCGCTTTTAAAGTTACCTGGACTAATTCCAATATCAATTAAGTCCTTATCCTTGTCTGCAGTATTAGTAGGCTCCTCACTAGTTTGAGCTGGGTTATCTCCTATTAATACTGGTTTAGGGCAGTATTTTTTCCTTTTTCTTATTTTTCCGTCACAGTGGTCAAAACCCAAGTCAATATCGGAAAAAGGGAACACATTATCCTCGACAGACTGACTCATTTCTGATAAATTTTGGTCTGTCTTTTGTAAAGCTGCCCATAATTTTAGAAAATGAGGAAAGTCTCTACCGATCACTACCTCATGGGCTAATCTAGGTACTACACCCACTCGGTACTTTAAATCCCCATACTGGGTTCCAATATTTACTTCCGCAGTGGGGTATTCCTTTTTATCACCATGAACACAGATAATGCCTATTTTCTATACATGATCAGGTTTTACACAAGGTATTATAGACTCTGCTACCAACGTAACCATACTTCCTGAATCAAGTAATGCTTTAGACATTTTTCCATTCACAGTTACACAGCATTTATGAGCGTTATTATCATAGTCATTGTTAACAGTACCATAACAATTGAGCAAAAATGAACGTGTTCCCTCATCTTTGCCCATATTGCATTCCATAGGTTCATCCTTAAATGGACAGTCTTTGGCCATATGACCAGCCTCTTTGCACTTGAAACATTTGACAGTAAAATCTGCCCACCAATTAGTTCCTCTCCCAGGCCTATTAGACCTGGATGCCACCCTGATGTTTTGTGTATAGAGCTGCAGCTCTTCAGCTCCCCTTAAACCTTGAACAGTCTTACCAGGTCTTGCAGAATCTTGGGGCTTAGGATTGCGAGGGTTTGCCTGTGAATTAGGACATAGCAGTTCTCCTGCAGCCACACATCTTTCCACCAAGGCAATCAGTTGGTCAGCTGTACGGGGGTCACTTTGGCTGACCCAGCGACGCAGGGAAGCTGGTAAACCACGCAAAAACCGGTCCATTACTAAGGTTTCCACAATGTGGCTAGCTGAATGGATTTCAGGTTGTAACCATTTCCGTGCAAGGTGTATGAGGTCAAACATTTGGGAACGTGTGGCTTTGTCTGAAGAATATGACCATGAGTGGAACCTTTGGGCACGTACTGCAGAGGTTACACCCAGTCGTGCCAAGATTTCAGCTTTCAATTTGCTGTAGATACTTGCATCGGCTGGTTCTAGGTCATAATATGCCTTCTGCGGCTCTCCACTTAGGAACGGTGCCAGTATGCTTGCCCACTCACCAGCCGGCCATCCCTCCCTCTCAGCAGTGCGCTCAAATGCCAGAAGGTACGCCTCAACATCATCTGATGCAGTCATTTTCTGAAGATAGTGGCTCGCCCGAATCACCTTTGGCCCCTGGTATCTTCCATCAGGGTCTCCATTCAGTTTTTCAGAGATAGCTTGGATTTCCTGTTGTAGTCCCTGGGTGACTTTTTGCTGCTCCTCACGGGCTACTTTAAACATCTCCGCTTGTGTCACAACAAACTGTTTCACCAAGGACTCAGTGCACTCCATTTGTGTTTTGGCCAGGACTTTAGCACACTCTGCCTGGGCCAGCACCAGTTGCTGCAGGGCTGCACTGTTTTCTGCAGCTCTCCTGTTAGCCTCCTGTTGCACAGAGGTGGATTGGATCAGAGCCTTGATAACATCCTCCATGTTGAGCTTTAAATGACTTATACCCTCAGGCTAACGTGGCTGCCCGCATTCTCCGCCATATGTAACAAACCACCTCTTTTACAGGTAGGATTGTCACAGATCTTGCAGTAACCACAGCCTTCTAGGGTATACAAAGTCCAGGACACATTCAGCTCGGTTTTCCTTTTTTATTCAGTAAGAAAACAGGTGCTTTAAATAATAACAAAAACAAACAAAATCCCTTGCTCTTACTTGAGCTCTTACTAGACAGTAATTGCTACCTGCAATTGGGTGGCTTTCCCACTTACCAATTTTCCAAACAAAAGAAATGTCTTTGTAATAAACACAATCTCTCCTAGCTGTCTTTTTCTCCCTCACTCTGCAGCAGGCTGCCCTCTTCTTTTAAAGGCCTGTCTACTAATTGACTGGCTACAGGTGAGTGCCAATTAACTAACTCGTAAGTCAGATCCAAATAGTGGTCTGTTACACAGCAACTAATGCTGTTGGAGCATTGGCCCACCCTGCTCTCCAAAAACTCAGCCCCAGGGACCCATACCAGGTTTTGCAGAGCATCAGCTATGCATATTGCAAACTTTAACCTCTCTCCCTGGGGCATTTAACTGAAAATCCTCTGGTTGCTGTTTAGCAAATCAGGTCTGATGTATCTCCCATCAACCACTTTTCCACCTTTACGCTCACAATATATATATATATATATATATATATATATACAAAATATGTGCAGCCGCGGCCCCCCCCCTGTTCCCTATACTTGCAGAGGGGGCCCAGCAGACTGCAAGTGTACTTACAAGCTCTTCCCTCTCTAACTCCCGTTAGACCCGCGGCCGTTAGAGTGTTGCCACGTGTTACCATGGCAACACGCCGCACTCGCGGGAGTTACAGAGAGGAGTTGTAGTCTGCTGGGCCCCCTCTGCAAGTATAGGGAGCCGTGGGGCTCACAATGCCACCAGACCAACAGGGATCATGGAATCTCCCCCCTCCCTGAACCAGGTAAGAACCAGGGAGGGGGGAATAACATTTTTGGAATGCTCGCTTTACACTGCATGCATACACTACACTAACACATACTGCATTCACCACACTAACACACACACATACTGCATTCACCACACTAACACACACACACTGCATTCACTACATTAACACACACATACATACTGCATTAACACACACACACTGCATTCATTTGGTTTGTACAATTAATAGTTGTGTTAGTGTATATTGCTTGTCCACTAAATTTTTGTATGTTGAGAACGAACCATCGCGTTTGTGTGATTCCTCTAATTGTCTAATCTCTCTCGTTAATGTGATAATTTGTGCCCCTCTAGCTTTTTTATGACTGGAGGCTAAAGCTATAAAAAATTCCTCTAATTACACATTTATGGGCCTCCCACGTGATTACTGGGGTAACCAAAGAGGTGCTATTTTCTGTGAAATAATGGTTTAAGGCTATTTTAGCTTTAGATGTGATGTCTGGCTCATTTAGAAGCAGTTTGTTTAGTTACCATTGGTAGGATCGGATTAGGATGGATGGTAATTGAATGGCAAGAGACAGGGGCGCATGGTCCTAGGGTCGCAGGATCATGACTGGATCAGGTGGAGAAACCTGTGTGGGAGAAAAAAATAGATCTATCCTGGAATACGTTCTGGTAGCGTGGGAATAAAAGGAATAGTCTCTCATATTTGGATGGGTCACTCGCCAGCAATAAAAAAGTTGTGATTGGTCAAGAATGTGATGTATCTGTTGTCATGCTGATGCTTGAGATGTGCTTGTATCTGAGGTGGTGTCTAGCGTTGAATCAAGAGATGTTAAGGTCACCATACATGATTAAAATACCTTCTGCAAAACTGTCTATTGCACGTATGTAGTGCCTTAGTGGTTTGCATTGTTGTTTGGTAAATATAGATTTACGAATGTGACCATATTGTGTTGTGTTGAGTGTGTTTTCTGTAAAAAGGCGATATCTGCCTTGAGTTTATGGAGTTCTATAAGGGTTAGTGTGCATTTTTCAGGAGAGTTTAAACCCCTGACATTTTAAGGAGAACAGGTGGATGTCAGCCATGATAGATGTAGCATTGCTTATATTATTAACCTTTATTTTCCCCTGGGAGCAGCATATAACCCAAAATACAATAAACTATGTACATAAATACATAAATGCAATTTAAACAACATTTTCAGCAATTTTGTCATTTGTGGCATCTCTGTACTTGAGGGTCTTCGGAGCCTGTCCCTATTGGGGTTTAATTGACCCATAGGGATACTTTGTGGCACCTCAAGATAGCACATGCCACGTGGGGTATAATACCTTTTTAAGTGGGTGTTAACATGGGCCATAAGAGCTAAGGTACAAGTATGGTGGGATATGTGCGCAGTCTTGGGTGGGGTAATTAAATCGAGACTTGTGTCGGGGGTAGTGAGTGTTACTTTTTTTTTAGAGTCTAGGGAGCACAATTTTTATTGTATGAATTAGTTTTTAGTGGGCTATAGATTATGATGGGGGTTTCAGTGGGTTGTTATCTGGATCCTTAAACAGTATCTTGGCAATTGGCTACAGCTATCATTGTACAGTGTAGGTTGGGAGAAGAGGGTTTTAGCATATTTGAGTGCATTGGGGGACAAGGTTTAGAAGAGTTTACTAAATGCCTATACAAAAACAGTTGCCTGTTGGGCAGTGTCGCTAGTACACAGCCGTTTCATAGCAAACGTTCAGAAAGCTATTCGAATTCTGTAATATAGTGAGCTTTGGTTAGAACATTTACTAATGCTCCTCGGGTGTGAAGGTTGGTTAGTTAAATCGGCTTTCTGTGTGTTAAATAAATGAGAGCTAATATTAGGCTGGAGTGTCCTAATGATATTCATCCTTGTCCCCTTGTATTAGCAATGTATAAGCACATGTCGGCATATAAACATACATAGGTTAAAGGGTTTTTATGGGTGGGGGGTTTGTATGGGAGACTTCTTTAGACATAGAGATCGAGATAAGGGTGAGTGGTAACACAAAGGAAAGGTAGGGTGAGGAGTGATTTAGTATGAGGATAGCGTGCCCCTCATTTCATTTTTTTGTAGTGTGTGTGTGTGTGTGTGTGTGTGTATGTATGTATGTATATATATATATATATATCTCAATTTATTTTTATATTTTTTTTTATAGATTTATTTTTTAAGTTATTTTAATTTTTTTTTTTTAAATATGAGTGAATTGGAGAGGGTGAGCTAGTAGAAATAGAACTTAGGATAGGAGAGGGGAGGGATAGGGGGAGCGATAGAGTAAGAATACTGGCATGTTTTCTGTGCTGCCTTCCTTGGGTACCTCTAGTTTGCATCTCTCCGGTATAGCGGTAGTCTATGCCAGGTAAGTTGGGTTACTGGAAGGAGGATAGTCTATTGCCTTGAGCTGTTGTCTCAGTCCTTCGATATTGGCTGGGCAAGTATGATTTCCAGTTGTGTGGTCGTGGTATTTAATTTGCAGTATTTAATTTCCCCCGCGATGATGAGGGTGATGTTGTGTCCCCAGGGTCATTCCTTATCTTCGTTGGAACCTGTTGCCAGCGTTGTCTCTGTGGAAGCTGGAAGATCGGAGGGTGGATGATGGGTCCGTACCAGTCTGGGATGCGGACCGGAGGTATGTCCAATGCTTTTTGGAACACTTGGATGTCTTTCACAGAGTGTATAGAGTGTAGTGAACCTCTGTGCATGACACTTAGGGCGAAGGGGAAGCCCCATCTATAGCAGAGATTTCTGGCTCTCAAGTTATCTGTGACCGGTTTAAGTGCACATTGAATCTTCAGAGTCAACCATGGTAGATCCGGATATATGATTATGGGCGCCTAATTGTATAGGAGAGGTTGTGTGGATTGGCGTAGGGCCTGTAAAATTTCCTCTTTGCATGTATAGTAGTGGATGCGGCAAACTAGGTCTTAGGGCTCTATGTGCCCTATCCAGTAGTATAGGTGTGTCAGGGGGTCTCTCTAGAATCTGGTTGAAAAGGGTTCGTAGCGTACCTGATAAATTCTCCTGGTCACACTCCGGGAGTCCTTTAACCCTCAGGTTATTCCGGAGTCCTCTATTATCGAGATCGTCGAGGGATTTTTGCACCGGTGAGAGGTGAATTGCGTGTGCCTCCAGCGTGTCTTGTATGTGTTTCGTTTGGGAGTATACAGTGTCCCTGTCATCCTCCAGTGCTGCCACACTGTCTCCCATTAGGTGTAGGTCGGCATCTATGGAATCCAGTTTAGCTTGAAAAGACACTTCAAGTTTTCCTAGCATTTTAGCCAGTTCCTGTTTTGAGGGTAGGATTTTCAGTATATCACTGATATCTTGATTTGGATGTGATTGTTCTGACTCTCCCGGGCTGGAAGGCAGTGATGTATTACCCGGAGAGTCAGGCGCCATATTGAGGCCTACCATTGACGGGTGCGTGTCCATGCGGTCCCGAAAGTACTGCGTCAAGGCACCTGATTTACCAGGAGCCTGCTGGGATGAGGCTGCTCTTTTGGGGTTACCCATTTCTTTTGTTTTAGTGCCCGATTAAGTTGGATTGCGTTCTCTAGACTCAGAGCTCTGCTGGAACGCGGCCATTCAGGTCGGTGGTTGCTCCGCCCCACCCACTTGGTTAGATTCTTGTGTCTGTAGTATCAGATGATAATACAACTGTCTCTACTGGATGAGGTGATTCAAAAGCAAACAAAGAAAGACTTTGTAGAGAAAATGCAGAAAAATCGTACACACTAGCTGTAGAAAATAGTGGGTTGATGACTGTCATCTCTAAACTCTCCTCTTATAATTCCTTTTTCTCATAGTTGAGGTTTTCCTGGGACAAATTTTAAAAATATCTGCAGTGGTGGGGGAAAAGCAATATCATCACCAGATTCTTCACCACCACCACTAATACCATACCTTGTGTTCACTACTTTGGAAATATTTACTGATTTCATCAGAAACAAGATTTAAATAAGTAGAACAGAATACCACTCACATCATTGATAAATATCAATAAATATTTCCACTCATCTCATAGAAAATTAAGTGTGAGCAGCTGCATGTTAAAAAAAAACACAACAACTTGATGTTAATGAGTTTCAGGTAGCCATCAGGAACTGTGGAAGTGTTGTGGATACAAATAATGATCTTTGTTATATTCAGAGGAAGCCCAAATTATTATTACAAGTGCACTTGGAGAAGTGAGAATTAGATACCAGACACCTGTTGGTATTCAAAATAAGCCTCTGCCGTTTTATTCATCAGCTGGGTTTTTATACATTAAAAAGTGCTTACGTGCAAATACTCCTAGAACAGTAACAGGAAGGGAGTACAGATAAGACATAGGGATGAATGTCATGTACACATAACAAATAAGTTCCAAGGTAAGAAAGAACAAAAAGATTAGAAAAGACACATCTCAGGTGGGGGCTCTCTGATCCCGGAACTAGACATATATGGTCTTAAGTGTTGTTTTAAGCATCAAGCATTTCCTTTCCTGAGTCCAAGTTAGCCAATTTTAATTATATAAGCCTATAACCTATAAGCTTGAGCCTTAGAATTTATCTTGATTCCATCACAGAAGCTTGTGAACTAGAGGACCTGTATGCACCTTTAAAAATAGCACCGTAGCAAGGAGCTCTACTTGGCTAGTTCTGAATACAGCTTTTTTCCTGTGGCTCACACTCTAGTACACCCATGCATTCACAAACCGATATTTCACACAAACGTAACCCTACATATACACACTGACAGAGCACAAACATATGTCTGCATTTGCACACTCCAGACAAACTTACCATGCATTAACTTACAGACACGATGCACAAATGCAACCCTACATTAGACCCAACAAGTTAAACGTGCATTTGTGATGGCAAGCAGATTTTAGGCCTAGCTAGTAGCTCATGATCTGAAACGTTGATCTATCCTCTACCCAGCTCTCTTGGGGGAGGGGGACAAAACTTAGTGGTAAAACTGATTTCACTTGTTTTGAAAATTGCTGTGAGAAAAAAGATACAATCACTCAGATAACTTCCACAAACGTTATTGCACTTTGCAAAGCAAAAGTAACTTTTAGTTGTTTAGTTTGTGATTCATCTACATTTCTGCTGGGGGTTTTGAAATTTCATTAATCACTAGGATCAATGATTCAGGTTATCTCCCACTCAAAGTGTGTGTAAGAGGGACTGGCAGTAACTAGGCAAGTGGGACATTTTATTAGATTTTTTTTTTACTCCTTCCCCCCAATGTATATGTTTTCTTAAAAAAAAAAAAAAAAAAGGCCTGTCAAACTCTGAGTCAGTGAATCAAAGTTGATGTAAGTAGCAGTGGCTAGGTACAGTCACCTAACCACCAGTCTTACCTGGATCAGTTAAGCTATTGTTTAACAGGTTATAACGCACTGACCACAGCTAAGTAGTTAAGGCAGTTGCCTAAACCAAATTAGTCTATGTATATACAGTATCTCACAAAAGTGAGTACACCCCTCATATTTATGTAAATATTTTATTATATCTTTTCATGTGACAACACTAAAGAAATGACACTCTGCTACAATGCAAAGTAGTAAATGTACAGCCTGCATATCAGTGTAAATTTGTTGTCCCCTCAAAATAACTCAACACACAGCCATTTATGTCTAAACCGTTGGCAACAAAAGTGAGCACACCCCTAAGTGAAAATGTCCAAATTGGGCCCAAAGTATTGGGCCCAAAGTATATTTTGTGTGGCCACCATTATTTTCCAGCACTGCCTTAACCCTTATGGGCATGGAGTTCACCAGAGCTTCACAGGTTGACACTGGGGTCCTCTTCCACTCCCCCATGACAACATCACGGAGCTGATATAATATAAGATATAAAAGATATAATATATCTAAAAAAATGTGAGGGGTATACTCGTGTGTGTGTGTGTGTGTGTGTATATGTATGTGTGTGTGTATATATATATATATATATATATATATATATATATTTTTGTCAGGATATTTATATCGGCAGACATTTTGTGCTAAGATAGAAATTAAAAGTGTATATTGCCAGAGTCACTCAGAACAGAGCGGACTCCATTTTGGATTTCAGGCAAGACAGACACAAAATGTATTTCCTTTCTGTAACTAGCCACTAGCCTGAGCTAAGGAATTCATTATGTAAACAAGCCAAGGGATAAGCAATGAAGCAGGGGGATGGAATGCTCTGTTTAAATGTTAATGGAATAGAAATAATTTTATACACAGACACTAGTGACAGAGAAGACTAATTAATGTTACTTTCTAAATCTTACAAGGTCCCATTGCAAGTAAGGGGTGAAATTGAGTTTAGACATGTCAATCCTAGAAATTGTGATCAAAGTCGTTGCCACAAAGACTGAGGCAAACGCTTTGAACTGACAGCAAATTTAAGTTATGGTAGTCATTTTAGATAAGCCAAATTACGTCAAAATCGTCATCAAAATAAGTTAACTCTTTCGAGGACACAAAAGTTTGATGAGGCAATTGTGCCCTCTATTGACCAAAAACTAGATAATACTAGAGAACGTAGACACACCTACAGTTTCCTATTGGCCTTATCAACTAATTACGTACAGAGAATCTTTCCCTTTAAAAAGTTAGGACAAAGGGAAGAGAGAGGTGAGTTTGGGATTCAGATTCGGACATTCAGAGAGATCCAGGACAGATATTCAGGACACTCTGGGACTAACATTCAACTCTCAAACTCTCTTGGACACAACTCAAGAAACACTCCTTGACACTTAGAATTTTACTATTACTTTCTAACCAACATTACTTTTCTCTATTACTTACACACCTCCATACAACCAATCATACTCGCATTCAAGTTCCTGGGACAACCTACTCATCTGATGAGAACATCTACATTATAACTGGTAATTATGCTGGTTTTATTTAATTAATCTAAATTAATTAAAATGTATTATAGCAGGATACATGCATGGATAAATCACGATCAGATCCCATAATTGAGGAATCTTCATTAAATAAAGAATATGTAGTTATAACTCTCCATTCTGCAGGTGGAGTCAGATAATTACATAGTACTGGTATATTACCACGTGTTAGCATATCGCTGTTTTTATCCATGTGTGTTGATTTGCTCTGAAATAAGATGATATCTTTTATAGGCAAATTAAAATTCGGCTTATAGAATCTGTAGATTTGACTCTTTTGGATGGTTCCAGGAAATGATTAATGAGCTGCTTTGAATGTTATTTTATTTGAAAATTACATGAGAATATGATATAATATGCCCAGAATTGAAAGGGTTACTCAGTTGATCTGACTATGAGCCAAGATTTTATGGTTTTTCGCTGTGCTGTGTGAAATTTTTCTTTCTGTGTCTGTGAAGTACCCTCATAAAGTCTTGACAGTTGATGCTGTAGCTTTGTACTGTGTTTAGCCATTGCCATTGTATATGACGTTATACTAAATATTCACTGATTATTATCATGCATGCTGCCTAATATTATTATTTTATTTGTCACAATAAATTCTATCTATTTTTATAACAAATTGTGATTTTATTTGTATGGAATACATTTCACTTACATGATAACGATATCTAAGATCTAAGAGAATTGAAATAGTGAGCAATTCTCAACTGTATAATATCATCCCATAAATATCCCCACAAAATATAAATATATATATATTGTGTGTGTGTATATATTCTAAGCTTAGAGAGGCACAACAATGGCAAAATGCACATTATCACTGGTAAACTTTCTCCCTTAATATCTGCATCCAAAGTCTATAGAACAATCCTAATGGAAGCATATCATTTTTTTGCTGCTCTTCATTATTTCCTCTGTTGATCACTTTTAACTTGATATTTGAATAAAATAAACATTTAGTGGCTGTCCCCTAATAATTAATCATCTTTTTTCCCATCTCTTGATAATGTATAAATTGGCCCCATTCACACCCTTACAATTACCTTTTTTTTTTAACACTAGGAAGGGAACTCAGACTCCCAAAAAGCTAAAGTGACACAAAAGTTAAGGTTAGTATCAGACTAATGACAGTTACAAGAGAGGAATCAGTCGGGAGCTATTAACAGTTTAATTGATACGCTTTTATGAAGACTTTTTGTAACCTGCAATACCCCTTTCTGGTCTATATTTTGAAATGCTGAAATGCCCATGAGGCCTTGTATGTATCAGTGAAAGACACAAAATGAAGGATAGGTTCTATGCCATATTTAGTAAAGCCAAATACATTTAGAATTCACTTAACCAAAGTAAAACAGGAACATTCGCCAGGATGCGTTTGATGTTCAGATTGAAATAGAGAGTATAGGATTCAAAATATTCACAAAGCACCAATTTTAAACTGAATATGGACCAAATGCAACTAGCCGGATGCATGTTTGCAAATTGTCATTCACTTGCTTTTATGCAAGTGAGCAATAATTTTAAGTACTTCAGCCAATGCACAAAAAGGTAAATAATGCTGTGCACAGGGCTGCCATCAGGAGGTAACAACCATAAGGGTTGTCATGGGCCCAGCGGTCCTGGACGGCCCGGACCCCACGTTCCAAATGGGCACATCTCTATCTCTAGAGATTTATATATGTGTAGGTATTAGATACAGATTTATAGCCATCTCTCTCTTAATTATTTTGTTGCCAACAGTTTAGACATTAATGGCTGTTGAGTTATTTTGAGGGGACAGCAAATTTATACTGTTATACAGGCTGTAGACTTTACATTGTAGCAGAGTGTCATTTCTTCAGTGTTGTCACATGAAAAGATATAATAAAATATTTACAAAAATGTGAGGGGTGTACTCACTTTTGTGAGATACTGTATCTGTGTCAGTGTGTTTGTGTGTATGTCTATGTTTATCTGTCAGGGAGTGTATATGTGTGTCTGTTTATATCTGTGTCTCGGAGTGCACCTGAGTGTATATGTGTAACTGAGTGTTACGGTAACCCAGGGATAAAAGGGGTTAAAACCATATAAGATGCTCCTTTCCCGAATACTAAGGCAACTACCAATCACTCCAATCAGCCGCACAGGAACCATACGAATTGTATACCCTCCAAACATCCGAATGAGAATCACCATACAAATAAATCCCCCCCAAGTACGAGACAAAGCTCCGTATTGAGGGTCAGCAGGAATCTGGTTTATGGGCTACCTGCCCGGTATTTATGCAGGTTTTCCACTAGGTGGACACTCCCCTAGGGGACCTGGTGGAAAACTGGGACACATATCGCACATTAGCCAATCACAGAGTTGAAGACATACCACTCCTCTTTTACTGTATAGGACCCTCCTCTGTCCTGGAGATAATTGGGAAGTAACTCAATTATTTCCGAGGACAGAGGCCAAACTCCATTTTATACAGAATAGTGAAAATACATAAAAATACATAATACAAGAACTACCGAACACAATAGATACATTCCACACATCCCCAGATAGCTTGGATTTGAGCTCACATTATTATCGAATGGTGCTCAGATCCTATACACACAGTTCAATCGCCATGGAGCCAAAGTCTTTCACATAGTCTTTTGTTATACGAATGGGCTCCATGGCACAGCTATCTGGGATAAGTCTATTCGTGAAAAGAAACTACCGAACGGCCTGGCATTTGTATGCTGTAAAAATAGAAGAAGGGAGGTTGGCGACTTTCAGCAGTGTTTGTGAGAAACAGTGTTAATTTTTAGTTCCATGAAATCATCGACGAACACCGCTGAGCATTCGTATGTCCAAGATGGCCGCCGCCTCGTGGTCGGCATACGAACGACGACCACCCAGTTGGCATTCGACAATTAGGAAGTGTCAGCGGTTAACCAGAATGTTCTAATGGGGCCAAGAGGTTAACCAGCAGCACACTTTCATGTTGGGTGTCCGGCTGTTCGGTGAATTGTTCGGTAAAACAGAAACAAGCGTGGGGACCGTACGGACAGGGAAATATCAGAACAAACAGATGAATGAGGGAACAATAAAAGTATTTCACAGGCAGTTGGTTCTGTCACACTGAGTATCTGTGTGTGTATTTGCTTGTATGTCAGTGTGTGTGTGTGTGGTTCAGAGGTGGATCCAGAACCAAATATTATGATGGGCACTGGTGGTGGGCTCTAGTTTAGGGGATAGGAGTCTGTACAAATATGCGGCCACACACAGGGATATAGTAACACAATAACACAGATACAAATTCTCTTCCCCCCCAAACCACTCTCTGACGGCGTCCCCCAAGGTTCTGTCCTTGGTCCCCTACTGTTCTCTTTCTATACTGCCTCCCTTGGTAAATTCATCAGCTCTTTTGGCTTCCATTATCATTTCTATGCAGATGACATGCAAATCTCCTGATCTCGCTCCGCCCATCTTGACTCGTGTCTCTGACTGCCTCTCTGTGATTTCCAACTGGATGGCTGCTCACTTCCTTAAACTCAACCTGTCCAAAACAGAACTTCTGGTCTTTTCTTGCTCAAGTGTTACTACTCCTGTGTCTCCCTCCATGTCAACGGCGCTACCATCACCTCTACCTTGCAGGCTCGCTGCCTGGGTGTTCTTTTTGACTCCAACCTCTTCTTCACCCCTCATGTCCTATCAATTGCCAAATCCTGTCGCTTCCATTTCAAAAACATAGCACACATCAGCCCCTATTTAACGCTAAATGCAGCTAAGGTGCTGGTCCATGCTGTTGTTCTCTCTCGCCTTGACTACTGCAATACCCTTCTTAGTGGTCTCACATGTTCCCAGATTGCACCGCTGCAATCTATAATGAATGCGGCAGCAAGGCTCATTTTCCTGTCTGCTCGCACCTCCCATGCCTCCTCGCTCTGTCAGTCCCTGCACTGGCTTCCAGTTAGATATAGGGCTCAATTACAAGTCCCTATATAATGCTGCTCCAACCTACCTATCCTCCCTAATACACAAGTATGTCCCATTGAGGCCCCTGCGCTCTGCCAAAGACCTACATATATCCTCTGTCCGTACTCTCACCTCTAATGCTCACCTCCAAGATTTTCCCAGGGTTGCACCTCTGTTGAACTCCCTTCCCTTCTCCGTAAGACTTTCACCCAGTCTCCACTCATTCAAAAAATCATTGAAAACTCACTTCTTCAAGAAAGCATATCAATTAAACTGTTAGAGAGTCAAAAATGGGTCGCAAGAGAATACTGAGGACGGGCAGTAGCTGAAATAGCCTGCCCTTCGGTCGGTCCCCGCTCAGTTCTCAAGCTAATTTTTGCTCATCTTGTGCCATTACAGAGAGAACATATCTGAAGCATATCAGACTGGTCCCACCCATACGGGCAGTCGAGATCAGAAATGCCAGCAAGTTCTCTCTGCACGAGAGATACAGTAACCCCAGACGATCGTTTCAGCCTTGTTAGGCATCATCAGTGAGGCATAGCTGATATCTCCCTAGGCACCGTGAGCAAGGGGTCCACGTCTGGATTACCCTTTAGACTAATGGAGAGCAAACAATGGGTCGCAAGAGTATTCTGAGAACGGACAGCAGCTAAAATAGCCTGCCCTTCGGTGGGTCCCCGCTCAGAACTCAAGCTGGTTTTAGCTCAACTTGTGCCATTACAGAGAGAACATATCTGAAGTATATCAGACTGGTCCCACCCATACGGGCAGTCCAGATCCGAAATGCCAGCAAGTTCTCTCTGCACGAGAGATACAGCAACCCCAGACGATCGTTTCAGCCTTGTTAGGCATCATCAGTGAGGCATAGCTGATATCTCCCTCGGCACCGTGAGCAAGGGGTCCACATCTGGATTATCCCTTAAAACTTGTGGAGAGTCAAAAATGGGTCGCAAGAGAATACTGAGGACGGGCAGCAGCTGAAATAGCCTGCCCTTCGGTCGGTCCCCGCTCAGTTCTCAAGCTGATTTTTGCTCATCTTTGCCATTACAGAGAGAACATATCTGAAGCATATCAGACTGGTCCCACCCATACGGGCAGTCCAGATCCGAAATGCCAGCAAGTTCTCTCTGCACGAGAGATACAGTAACCCCAGACGATCGTTTCAGCCTTGTTAGGCATCATCAGTGAGGCATAGCTGATATCTCCCTAGGCACCGTGAGCAAGGGGTCCACGTCTGGATTATCCCTTTAAACTTGTAGAGAGTCAAAAATGGGTCGCAAGAGAATTAAACTGTTAGCAGGTTTTTATCCCCCACCCCCATGACTCCTCTCCTGCAACTGTCAAAATTACCTACTAAGCCATCAGTGAATACTTTTCTAACAATGTTTTTCCCTTTGTGTCACTATACCCCACTCCCTCTAGAATGTAAGCTCATTGAGCAGGACTCTCCACCTCTCTGTTCCTGTACGTCCAGTTGTCTGGTTACAATTACATGTCTGTTAGTCCACCCATTGTACAGAGCTATGGAATCTGATGGACCTATAAATAATAATGAATAATACACACATGTACACACACTGACAGACAGATACAAACCTATACCTTCAGACACATACACTGGCACACACACATACTCACAGATACTCATACATACTCACAGATACACACTGACACACACAGATATTTACACTCACAGATAAAAAAATGACACTCACAGATTCACACTGAAAAACATACTCACAGATACATGCTGACACACACTTAACACAAATACATACTGACACACACATAGATTCACAGATGCACAATGGAACACATACTCACAGATAAACACTGAAACACACACATACTCAGATACATAGTGACACACAGATATACACACATAATCACAGATACACACACACACACACACACTCAGATACACAATGACACTCACATATACACACATACTCAAAGATACACACTAAGACTAACAGATACAAATAATCTGATACACACTGACAATCAGAGATACACACACATCTCACAGATACACACTGACACTCACAGATACAAACACATACCTAAACATACACAATGGGGCACACACACATTGCAATTTACATAGTTTCAACCATCCCCTTGCTTCCATACCTTTTTGGTTGCAGGGAGGTGACTTCCTGGGGCTGGCT
>OW240912.1:294929971-295001928 GCA_933207985.1 Pelobates cultripes
AAAGAGGGGAACAGAGAGGATGTGGGGAGGGGAGAAAGAGGGGCAATAGAGAGATGGGGAGAAAGAGAGGGAAGAATGAGACACAGGGGGAGACAGAGAGAGAGGGGAGAAAGAGGGGGAATAGAGAGATGGGGAGGGGGACAAAGAGATGGAGAGGGAAGAATGAGACACAGGGGGAGAAAGAGGGGGAAAAGAGAGATGGGGAGGGGGGAGAAAGAGGGAAGAATGAGACACAGGGTGAGAAAGAGAGGGAATAGAGAGATGGGGAGGGGGGAGACAGAGAGGGAAGAATGAGACACAGGGTGAGAAAGAGGGGGAATAGAGAGATGGGGAGGGGGAGAAAGAGACAGAGAGGGAAGAATGAGACACAGGGGGAGAAAGAGATGGGGAGGGGGAGAAAGAGACAGAGAGGAAGAGAGATGTGGGGAGAGAGAGACAGGGAAAGGGGGGAGAAAAACAGTGGAAGAGAGGGAGAAAGAGGCAGAGGGGTAAGAGAGACTGGGAAGGAGGAGGGAGAAAGAAACATACAGAGGGACGGGGGGGAGACAAAAAGGCACACAGAAGGGCTGTATATAACACTGGTGGATCCAGGGGGCAACGGGGCAATTGCCCCCCCTCCCCTGTCCGCAGGCACCGTGTGGGCAGGGGAGGAAGGAAGAGAGAACCTGGGAGCTCACCCTGCAGCTCCTCTGGGTCCTTCTTGCACGAGCACAGAGCGTTGCCGCAATTACCATGGCAACGTTACCGCTCTTGCGAGAGTCAACTCTAGCCCTGGAGCTACGGTCTAGTGTTCACTCTCAACACTGTGACCCCCAGGGATTCCTGGTGGTCGCAGTGGTGAGAGTGAACTCTAGCCCCATAAACACACTGCCCCCACACACACACCATACACATTCACACACTGCCCCCATACACATTTACACACATTGCCTCACACACACACATACACTGCCCACCCATATACACACAGACCCCCATACACAGCCCCCCATACTAACATTGCCACACACATACACAGCCCACACACCCTACACATTCACACACTACACCCCCCACACACACTGAACCTTTCACACACATTGCACCACTGCTCCTATTCCCTACTACAGCCCCATATCCCAGCAGATCCCAGGTAAGTTGTCAAACTGTTCTTAAATGGTTTGATTACTTACTCTGGAGCAGTAGTGGTTATTGTGCATGGATAATTTTTTTAAAATAATCTACAAGTGCCCCAGTAGCCAGCCAGCCAACCCACAGGCTGGCCAGTAGCCAGCTAGTTAGCCAGCCCACAGGCCTACAGCAAGCCACAGGCTTACAGCCAGCAAGCCCACAGCCTGCCAGTCGCAGCCAGCAAGCCACAGCCTGCCAGCTGCAGTCAGCAAGCCCACAGCCTGCCGGCAGTAGTCAGCAAGCCCACAGCCTGCCAGCCGCAGCAAGCAAGCCCACAGACTGCCAGCCAGCAACAGTAATTAGGGTAAGAGGAGCCAACTTGGCCTAGGTATCAGCGAGCTATGTTGTGTTGCTATATTGTGAATAGGAACCAGAGTGTTGGAGTCTCTAATGGGGCTTGGAGGGGATTCTTTCTAACACACTCTCTAAAGGACACTGAGATAGCCTCTGCTAGAAAGACCCCCCTCCATGGCCCATTAGCCCTCAATTGTAGCCTCTGCTGGGGCCTCGAAGGGCTTATTGCCCTTTTGTTCCTTGTGTCTAAAGATTGTGTAGGGTGTGGCTGGAGGCGGTGCATGGAGGCGGGACAAGGGTGGCGCTTGCTGCAGAGTATGGGTGGGGCCTGTAAGGGGGCCCTTGATTTATTTTGCCCGGGGGCCCTGAGGGTTCTCAGTCCGCCCCTGCACACACTCAACGCACCCCTTACAGACACACACACTGCATCCCTTACATACACAGAAACACACTTTGCATCCCTTATGCATACAAACACAGATTCACACAATGCATCCCTTACACACAACAAGAAACACACAATACATCCCTTATACACAAACACTCACTGCTTTCTATTCCTTACACAAAAACACACTGCTTCCACTATACACAAACACACTGCATCACCTACACAAACTGGTATCCCTATACACTACATTCCATAAGCACACACATTAGATCCTCTACAGTAACACATAACACATCCCCTACACACTCTACTCCCTGTGAGCGAACTCATGGGTGGAACATGTAGGTGGACGTATGGGTGGACTTTATGGGCATACTTACCGTCAGGCCCTGGGGCCCAGACCTTGAGCTATGTAAGAGGCCCCAAAAAATAGATCTGCTTCCTGTTCTCCCAGAACATTGAATTTTGTGACCACAGTTACAAACAGCCTCCAGAGATCCTGTTCTACACCAGACCAGTGGAGCCAGACTGCAGCCAGAGCCCATCACCATCCTCATCTGCATGTAAGTAGGCAATCTAGTATATTATTAGTGACACTAATCTCTAATTTAACTCACAATAAATGGACACTATAGTCCCCAGAACCACTGCGGCTTAATATAGTTGTTCTGGTGTATATAGTTTGTCCCTGCAGGCTTTTTAATGTAATCTTTCTTTTTCCTAGGGCGGCAAAAATCCTTGCACCGGCCCTGAGTGCATCGGTATAGAGATAAAGATTGCAGTAGCAATAAGGATAGTTAAAAACATGTCCCAGAAATTGCAGGAGGAAATATTATCTCTGGCACAATGTTAGCCTGCAATAAGCAGATTGCCTTTATATATTTTGCATTAAATATATAAGTAGAAATTGCCTCATTGCCTTTGAAAAATATAACATGTAAATAGCCTATTATTGTTAGCTCTATTTTATGTCCAATTAAATATTTAAATCTCCACATATTTTACCCCTTCTGGAAACTCCTCTACCTCAAGAAATACCTGAAGGCTCTACCCGCTCTTCATATCTGTTCACACTTTTTATTGGATGGGATTCAGAGACTCTGGTTTGGGTGTTCTCGCTGCCTACCTGTTCCAATACATACACACTAGAGACCAAGCTCCTATATATTTCAAGTAAGTAGTTAAGGATTTAAATAATTTAATTTAACTAAGTTTTTTTTTCTTTTGACAATAATTTTAACAGTTTAAAATATATCCCCAGTGCTTCCCTCAATCTAATTCTGCCATACCATATTTTATTGCAGCATAGCATTGTTCATGTGGCTTGAAAATTAATCTCTAGCCTTAAATCAATTGTTCTCAGCATTCTGTGGGAGATCTGGTCCTATAGAATGAAATGGAATGTAAAGCACTGCCTAAGTCATACTTACTAGTGATTTTACTATATACATATATACTCTATGGAAGTCATGGAAAGCTTTTGACATGGCAGCGACTGTGGTTGCACTTATCATGATACCTAATTAACTGTCTGGCAGGCTTAATATCAATAATTAGCAACTTGAGTCTAATGCAGCTTGAGCGCTATTGCCTTTCTATCCATTTAGATGGAGATGGAAGTGTGTGATACCTATGGTGTTAATGGGGTAACGGAATACTACTATGTTATTAATCTTATGAAACTAGCAATGTATTAGTCAAATTAAACTAGCAAGTACTTTGATTGGCTAACTGGCACTTTTATTCTTCTCATTTCTTCTTTTGTCTATTGCAATGAATGGGTGTGGAGCTTTATCTCTATAAGCCCTTATGTTAATCTCCTACCTCACCGAAGCATGTCATGGAAAAACACGTTCAATGTGAACATAGTAAATTCAGAATTCCAAATAATTTGGCCTGACAAATTTTAATCATTGCTAGTGTCCTTGTCAAGACACTTCTTGTGACTTGTGATCAAAAGTCCACCTACATGGAAATTTGAATAGCCTACGCTTTGACATTTTCTGTTTTATTTCCACAGAATGTAATATATATATATATATATATATATATATATATTTGTAGTCGGGGCCATTCCAGTATAGTATGAAATAGCTAGTGAGTATACTGATCACAATAATAATAAAAAGTCGGTAGAGGTGTGCCGAAACCGACGTGTGTGGTAGGCCTGTAAATAAGTGGGCTTACCTTAATTAGTATTGAATAGAGGGAGAGGAGGGTGGGCCAAAAGTACGACTGGACCAGCAGGTAAGTTAGGTAGGAGGGGGAGTCCCTTTTAAAGGGTCATAGCCCCTCCCACAACTTCAGGCCCTGCCTTCCAATTTGTAGTCGGGGCCATTCCAGTATAGTATGAAATAGCTAGTGAGTATACTTATCACAATAATAATAAGTCGGTAGAGGTGTGCCGAAACCGACGTGTGTGGTAGGCCTGTAAATAAGTGGGCAAAAAGAATACCCATATAATGTAATCAAAGATGTTATTACGAAAACACAAGACATGTAGTTAGCTTATTACGATGACATATCACAAATGCGTTCCTTAATTTCTGTGTCGGCTGAGGTATGCGTTGTTTGGTGAGATAGTACTGAATAAGTACCTTGTGACCCCTCTGGCTGGTCTTAGTTGATGGTAAGTCAATACGTCGTGACCCTGTATTTGTACAGGTTAGAATATTGTAGGCAAAGCTTGGAATCGTGTTACCCTGTGATGGTAAATTCTCTGGTTGCGGGAACCATAAAAGCAAAGGACATGGCAGCTTTGAGAATGGTGTTTGTAACCGAGAACCTATGGTGTTGAGTGCCCGGGAGATATAACTTAATAGTGTTGTGTGACATTTATTGATGTGGCAAAAAGTGGCAAAAAAAAACACTGTGTACTCTTGAACCATTTGTAAGGTGGTGATCTGACATGAACTTCGATATATGCAGTAAGCTCTGTCATATCATTGTGCGTATTCTTTGAGGGCCAACTGTGTGAATTCCGGCTGTGACTCAGCAACTGTTCTGTTCCGTAGGTATGCGTGGAGCTGGTGGGGCAATCGTGGCTATCGGTAAGGTAGTTGTTAGGGGCCTCCTGAACGCCTGAACACTAGATAACTGGTCAGCAGCTGTATTGTAAATGACTGGTACGTGGTAACATACCAGGTAAAATTGGTGACAAGCTTCACCTACGTTAGTCGTCTGATGAATTCATAACGGATACAAAACCGGCCTTGTTTATGACGTGGCCAATGACCTTGAACTGGTCTGCTTGCCCTTAATTGACCCCATGTTGCTGCTGCGGCTATGATGGATAGGCGTGCAGAGTTCTTTAAAGGAACCTTCGATCTGCTTACTTCTCTGGCCACCTACCCCCTAGCCAACTGTCCCTGAGCTTGCAGCAAGCCCTGTGTAAGCTGCTGCATCGGGGTGATTACATATGTAGATGACCCTAGTTAAAGACATATATAAATATATGTATAGGGAAGAGATACCTAAGTAAATTGTGCCTGGTGAGTTCCCGCTGGGCATCCTTCCGCTAGAAGAACCTGAAATATGTTTGAAGTATGTGGGACATTTCTACTTTACCAGAGGGAACTAATATTGGAGATTACGTAAGTGTCTGTGACTGTAGTTGTAAATGCCGAGAAAAGGCCGTTTAGGGAGGATTTGAGTGGTCTAACGTGACCATGGTCGTATGTAATTGCCCCCCTGTGGGTGAGAATTGCCTCGTAGTGGATTGCTCGCAGTGGGTCGTACGTAACCTGAGAGTGATGGCCTAGTGAGGGCCACGTGTAGGGGCCTGCTGTGGTAGGTTGTGACAAATTGCAAACTTATGTCAAAATTGTAACTCCTATGCCGTATATACTAGCCCAAATGAGGGGCTGCCAGTATGCTATAGTGGATAGCCCTTTGATGGGTCATTTGCAACGTCTGAAGAGCGTGGTTGAGAATAAATTTGGCCGTGGTATGCTACGGTCATGGTTGCCCTTGTGAGCTGGAATTACTTAAAAGCCTAGATGCTGGGTAAGGCCGTACAGCATAGCTAATGTGGTAACTTGTACCAAGGTTGCCCGTGCAGTCCAATAGCCAGGGAAGCGGGAAGGATAGTATAAAATTATGTGTATGAACTGGTCTAATACGCAGCGGTGATGTGGGAATAGTCCAGTCTGGAATTGACAATGTAAGTCCAATGGCGGCTGGCTACTAAGGACGACCCCTGGAAACTTATTTGACCCACATGATAACTCAGGATGAATCATAATGGATGTGGCATGTAGCATGCGTCGCAAATGGACAATATGCTAGACTGACACAGTACAATGATAGGTAAGGAGAACGTCTGTAATGAGGGAATTATTACCTTCTGTGCTTTTGGCCAGAAGTAGGCCGTGTAGATAGGGTCGTGAGGAGAGCTACTGTGTGGCTGTATGTGGACAGTGCCCGATATAGCAGAAGTATACTACTATAAGACGTGCTGATTTACAGGTAGAAGCTGTGAGGTAGCTGCACTTTATGCATACATTCCTCTCCAGCTGATATGTGAACTTGGTGCTCAAATGAGGGGTTGCAAATAAGACGTATTTGTCCCCTAAGGTTACCTGAATAATGTTGCCAAAAGGCCCATAGATGGCTTTGTGTGAGGACTATGCCTAAGAAGTTGAGAGAGGCCCAATGTAGTTCCGGTGGTACTGGGAGGTAACGTAAGTCTGAGTGGAATTTAATGGGGTGGGGTTGGTCGTTTATTGTAAGTTTGTAGATCAGTTGAAAATTACTGGCCATGACAGGGTAGCCATAATTGAAATATGGCCACACTGACATCAACAGCAACCCCCAGCAAAAGATATGATCGTTGTAGGGGCTACATGGGGAACATGATAGAGGTGCTGTAATGCCATGACTAAAATATACTATATACTTGCTGAGTCAACTGACCCGAGGGTAGACGTACTGGACCCAATTTGCCCGGAATATAGGCTGAGAGATGTGGCATGCAGTAGTGTCTGTACTGACACAAGACCAGGAAGGCAACAACCATTTGGGAATGGCCTGGAATATGAGTGCGAGTGGTTTCTGGTGTCCTGACTGGACAGCTTCTCTGTAGTCTATCGGACATCTGCCTCATGGATGTTACTATAGAGATGATCCTTGTATACCGGTTGGCATTGTTCGTGCCACTTGTGCTTGCCCCCATTTCTGATTTGTTAGTATTGGTTTGCATTAGCCTGCATAGTTCTGTTTTGCGGGTAGTAGGTGTAAAGGTTATGTTGCCTTGCGTAATTTGTGGGTTGGTCCACGATCTACTAGAATGTGGCCTGCTGGAATCTCCTTGTTGTAGAGTTGGCAGTCCTAGTTGGAGTACTTGAGATGGCAATGTCATCTCCTTCTTCTGGAACTAGGTACATACTGAAATATATGTAGGAATCCTGAATTCCTCTTGAGGATGTATACAGTTGCTTTAACTAGTGCCGCAGTGGCGAAAACAATTCATTAGACTGGTGACAGGTGAGTCCCTACTAGTTGCCAAGTGGCTGGGTCGACTATATCTATGGTTGGCGCGAGGGGGTGATCTGCTGGATGTGGGCTTACCAGGGATGAGTCTTTGATCTATTGAGGGGGTGTGACGAGTGATTCCCTTGCTATGCAACATGCGAGGCGTCTAGCTATGATTTGGCCCGTGGGCGCTATTACCTCTTTCGTGGAGGATGGGTGTTGGCCTCGCAGGACCTCTTTTTCTAAGGCATAAGGTGCCTGGAAGAAATACCTAGGTGGCCATATCCCCTTGTCTCTTATGGGATGAATTTCCTATACTATATGAGTGTTTAAGGAACCGAGAGCAAAGTACCTGTATGAACATTGTATGTTCGGTGTTCTGCAGTACTCTGAGATTCTGGGGGGGGGGACCTAACCCAGATGATAAATGACAAAAAATGGAAGGCATTGGGTACATATGAGTTGTGCTGATATGTCGCTGCTGAAAATACCCCATAAATCGCATTAGTTGCGTACCCTATGGACACCTACCTGTACCTTGATGACGTAAGAATTGTTCTGGTACGTCATATATACTGTAGGATCTAATGAGCCAAGTCTGTCTAAGCTTGGCGTGTGGAGACTGTAACACGTGTCAGAATAAGTTATGGTAGTATGTTAAATGTCTGCTCGCTACCGTTTGTATCTAGCATACCTTTATGTGTTTGTGCCGTATGTATCTGAGTAACGAAACGTATGGTTTGTAATGTATCGTGCCCATAGCAATGGAAGGAAACATAATACACTTGACTTTGTTTAGGTCTCTGAATCCTGTAAGCAGATCCAGAGATCAAATGACAAATACCGAGTTTTTTACATATACTGTTGCATGTTCCCCATGTAAGACTTGAGAACTAGTGCATGATACCCAATGCCCATACCAATTACAAACAAATTATAAAGGCTACAATTGATATTTAAATATGCAGGGGTATGAAATGCAGCATGGCCACCAGGTGGCGTAGTGCTGTGCACCATCCTGAACTATATGTATATAGTACCTGTATAATACCTGTATACCTTATATGAAACCAGCCACATATTATTATTATTATTATTATTTATAACCAGCCACATATTATAATTCCTATTTAATAAACAAGCCACATATTTATTATACTTATTCTATAACCAGCCACATATTTATTATTCTTTTTATATAACAGCTACATATTTATTTATTTATTTTCCAACTTTGAATGCCTGTGAGTGATGTGTGTTTGACTGACATTTGCGTGTACAGCCTGCTTTGCGGTTGCAGTGCTGTACTTTATCGTGCTTTCCGGCCGACAGCAAACCTGCGCCTGTGGAGGGAGCTGCCGAGAGAGAGTATACATCGGACGGGGTTGGGAGGGGGAGGGAGGTGAGGGGGATTAAGAGCCTGTAGGGCCGTTTGTGCCATGCCTCCGTGTCCCCAATTGATGGGGGAGGGGGGGGCGGATCGTGTGTGTGAACCTCCGTGCCCCTATGAGAAAGGGGGTGTGGCTTGGAAGGACCTCCGTGTCCCTACTGTTAGGGAAGGGGGTTGGGAGCCAGTGATGCCAGCGTGATGGTCCCTAATACTAGGGGGAGGGGGTTTGGGAGCTGGAAAAGCCGGCGTGAAGGCCCTGTGTGTCCCTCCTATTAGGGTAGGGGGCCCGGTGTAATGATACCATTCTGCTCACTCACTGATCGGGCAGGGAATCACTGCAGCGGGCGGAAGGAGAGCTGCAACTGTCCTGAGAGCTGCCAAAAGTACAACTGGACCAGCAGGTAAGTTAGGTAGGAGGGGGAGTCCCTTTTAAAGGGTCATAGCACCTCCCACAACTTCAGGCCCTGCCTTCCAATATATACACACACACACAGATGATACTCAAAAAATTAGAATATCGTGCAAAAGTTAATTTATTTCAGTAATGCAATGTAAAAGGGGAAACTAATATATGAGATAGACGCATTACATGCAAAGCAAGATTGTTCAAGCCGTGATTTGTCATAAGTGTGATGATTATGGCTTACAGCTCATGAAAACCCTAAATCCACAATCTCAGTAAATTAGAATATTGTGAAAAGGTGCAATATTCTAGGCTCAGTGTCCCACTCTAATCAGCTAAGTAAGCAATAGCACCTGCCAGGGCTGCCATCAGAAATGTTGGGGCCCCTGACACAGCTCAAGGTCTGGGCCCCCAGCCCCCCAGTCCGCCCAAAGTGCCCCCCCCCCCGAATCCCATCACAATGGGACATCACAATGCCCCACCCATATGATCTGCCATGTTAACTAACACCAGTGCTGCAGTGCCGCCGTGTTTACATTAAAAGGCCTGCAGGGACAGGCTAGACACCAGAACCACTACATTAAGCTGCAGTGGTTCTGGGGACTATAGTGTCCCTTTAATGTGAGGTAAATTAGAGATTAGTGCCACGAATAATATACTAGATTGACTACTTACAACCAGATGAGGATGATGATGGGCTCTAGCTGCCGTCTGGCGCCACTGGTCTGGTGTACAACAGGCTCTCTGGAGGCGGTTTGTAACTGTGGTCACAAAAATCACTGTTCTGGGAGAACGGGAAGCAGCTCCCTTTTTTGAGGGCCCTTTACACAGCTCAAGGTCTGGGTCCCAGGGTCCACCTTCATGTTCCACCAATGAGTTTGTTCACAGGGAGTGGAGTGTGTGTGGGGGGGGTGTCCTGATGTGTGTAATGAATGCATTGTGTGAATCTGTGTTTGTATGTGTAAGGGCTGCAAGATGAGTTTGTTTATGTATGGGATGCAGTGTGTGTCTGTAAGGGATGCATTGAGTGTGTGTAAGGGGTGCATTGTGTGTTGCTGTGTGTAAGGGATGCATTGCTTGTGTACGTGTGTCTGTGTGTAATGCATTGTGTGTTTTTCTGTGTGCAAGGGGTGCATTGTGTGTGATGGATGTCAATCTCTCCCCCTCCCCCCGTCAATTTCCTTCTTCCCCCCTCCCTCCAATTTCCTTCTTCTCCCCCTCCCTCCAATTTCCTTCTTCCCCCCCTCCAATTTCCTTCTTCTCCCCTCCAATTTCCTTCCTCTCCCCCGTCGCTCAAACTTCCTTCCTCTCCCCCCGTCACTCAAATTTTCTTCCTCTCCCCCCGTCCCTCAAATTTCCTTCCTCTCCCCCCGTCCTTCAAATTTTCTTCCTCTCCCCCATCCCTCAAATTTCCTACCTCTCCCCGTCCCTCAAATTTCCTTCCTCTCCTCCCTCAAATTTCCTTCCTTCTCTCCTCTCCTCAAATTTCCTCTCCTCTCCCCCTCTCAAATTTCATTCCTCTCCCCCCTCAAATTTCCTTCCTCCCCCTCCTCAAATTTCTTCCTCTCCCTCAAATTTCCTCCTTCCTCTCCCTCCCTCCCTAAATTTAATTTTCCTCCCTCAAATTTAATTCTCCCTCCCTCAAATTTAATTCCTTCCCCCCTCCCCCTCAAATTTAATTCCTCTCCCCCTCAAATTTAATTCCTGTCCCCCCTCCCCTCAAATTTCATTCCTGTCCCCCCTCCCCCTCGAATTTCATTCCTGTCCCCCCTCCCATAAATTTAATTTCTTCCCCCCCATAAATTTCATTTCTTCCCCTCCATTTCATTCTTCCCCCATAAATTTCTATTTCTTCCCCCTCCCATTTCACTCCTCCCTCCTTATAAATATTTCTTTCCCCCTATTTACTCCTCCTCCCATTTCATTCTCTTCCCTCAAATTTCATTTCTTCCCCCTCCCTCAAATTTCATTCCTCCTCCCTCCCCCCCTGACACCCGGCGGCGGCGGGCGGGCAGGCGCGCGAGGGAGCACTCTCTGTGTGCTTCCTCTTCAGCTCCCTCGCGCACCGTACTGATGCCGGAGCCGGAAGATGACGTCATCTTCCGGCTCCGGCATCAGTATGCGGTGCGCGAGGGAGCTGAAGAGGAAGCACACAGAGAGTGCTCCCTCGCGCGCCCGCCCGCCGGGTGACAGCAGGGCCAGCCTCTGGGGGGCCCTGAGGTGACCGGCTGCTGGGCCCCCCAGGAGAAGAGGCTGGCCCAGTGGGTACATACCGGGTCGCAGGGCCCCCTGCGACCCGGTATGTACCCACTGAATGTGGGGCCCGGACGACCTGAGCAGGCACCTGCAAATGATTTCTGAGCCTTTAAATGGTCTCTCAGTCTGGTTCAGTAGGAATCACAATCATGGGGAAGACTGCTGACCTGACAGTTGTGCAGAAAACCATCATTGACACCCTCCATAAGGAGGTAAAGCCTCAAAAGGTAATTGCGAAGGAAGTTGGATGTTCCCAAAGTGCTGTGTCAAAGCACATTAATAGAAAGTTATGTTGAAGGGAAAACTGTGGAAGAAAAAGGTGCACAAGCAGCAGGGATGACCACAGGCTGGAGAGGATTGTCAGGAAAAGGCCATTCAAAAGTGTTGGACTTTCACAAGGAGTGGACTGAGGCTGGAGTCAGTGCATCAAGAGCCACCACACACAAATGGATCCTGGACATGGGCTTCAGATGTCGTATTCCTCTTGTCAAGCCGCTCCTGAACAACAAACGACGTCAGAAGCGTCTTACCTGGGCTAAAGAAAAACAGACCTGGTCTGTTGCTAAGTGGTCCAAAGTCCTCTTTTCTGATGATGTTATGGGCAAATGCAAATATTACAAGTTTTAGAATGAAATGTTGTATTTCTTAAACTGTGTATTTTGTCTTTAAGAGATATTGCAAATCGACTAAGATATCTGTATGGTTAGCCCTACTAAGTTCTATGCTTTAAGACATTATAGTGGCAAAAAAGGGAACCAGGCGCGGTTACAATGAGAGCAACTTTTTCATCTCATTTGGAAACCAAGGACCCAGAGTCTGGAGGAAGAATGGAGAGGCACACACTGCAAGATGCTTAAAGTCCAGTGTGATGTTTCCACAGTCTGTGTTGATTTGGAGAGCCATGTCATCTGCTAGTGTTGGTCCACTGTGCTTCATTCAATGCAGCCGTCTACCAGGAGATTTTGGAGCACTTCATGCTTCCTTCCGCAGATGAGCTTTATGGGGATGCTGACTTCATTTTTCAGCAGGACTTGGCACCTGCCCACACACAAAAGCACCAAAGCCTTGTTCAATGACCGTGGGATTACTGTGCTTGATTGGCCAGCAAACTTGCCAGACCTGAACCCCATAGAGAATCTATGGGGCATTTCCAATAGAAAGATGAGACATGAGACCGAACAATGCAGAAGAGCTGAAGGCTGCTATTGAAGCGTCCTGGTCTTCCATAACACCTCAGCAGTGCCACAGGCTGATAGCGTCCATGCCACGCCACATTGAGGTTGTAATTGCTGCAAAAGGTGCCAAAACAAAGTATTGAGTCCATATGCATGCTTATACTTTTCAGAGGTCCGATATTATTCTATGTACACTCCTTGTTATATTGATTGCATGTAATATTCTAATTTACTGAGATTGTGGATTTGGGGTTTTCATGAGCTGTAAGCCATAATCACTGCACTTATGACAAATTACAGCTTGAACTATCTTGCTTTGCATGTAATGCGTCTATCTTATATATTAGTTTCCCCTTTTACGTTGCATTACTGAAATAAATTAACTTTTGTACGATATTCTAATTTTTCGAGTATCACGTGTGTGTGTATATGTATATGTAAGAAAACTGAAATGAAAAATGCTCTTACACTCACGCTGTAGTGCCTTAGTAACCGGGTGCTAGCATGTTAAGGCTAGTAGTATCCATTCTTCCAAAAAGGCTGCAGCACTCTCGGATTTAAAAGTCCAAAACGTATTAATACGAAGTTAAAAACGATCAACGTTTTAGTCCTACATAGAGGACTTTCATCAGGATCAAATACAAACATATAGTGAACATACATTGCTTATATACATGAAAATATCAAAATTGACTTACCCCCAGGTGAAACAAGTGTCTGACCGGTGTTCTGCCTTTAACTGTGCGCATGTGTGACCAAACTCTGCCCCCTTGTGATGTCATAACATGATGACGTAGTGTCCGTTTCCATAGCGACGCAGGTAATCAAGGCATCGCTATGGAGATAGATAACAGGAAATAACCATGCCGTGAGCCAGAAACAACATGCAAAATCAAAAGCATGTTATAGTAGTCCACCAAACAGATTCTATTACGAATATAGTGTATAACAGTGCATCTATGCGTGCATAGTAGTATATAGATAATGTGCTAATGCCTAATAATAATACTTGGGCATAAATAAAGTGCAAGATTGAAATGACAGGCTTGAGAGGTGGAGCCTGTATCCATAGTAATAGTAAACTCAGTGATTGCAGTAAAGTGATAAGTGCATATTAGAATAAAGTGCCAATAATGATCAAGTGCAAACTAAACAATGCATAAAGTGCCAAGATATGTAAGACACATCAAAACAATCACTGATTCGATATGCACTATGGCTGTATGTAACAACCCAAGTGTATATGAAAAAAATTATTAAAAAAAGAACATTATGTAAAACATATATACCACTGTCCAATAAACACATACAGAAAACACATATAAAAAAATATATACATAATATCCTTGGACTTACTACCATTTAGGTGCAGATATTATCCGTCATAAATATAGGGGCCAGTTGACTATATATATCACTGTTTTAGGTATCTTTCATTATAAACATTATATTCCAGGCCATACGCCACAGTATTGGCCCAATGTCTAAGGTAGTATAGCGCAAGTCCAGGATAATGTATTCTGCGATTCTAAAATTCAAGAAGGAGCACTATGCATATGTAAGAATAATTGATGCCTTAAAAATAATTCATACATAATAATTCAATACAAAAAATATTTGTAAAAAATAGAAAGGAATGGAAAGAGAGAGTTTAATTTAGACCTCTTTTGGATACTGTGTCTAATTCATAAATCCAGTAAGTCTCTCTGTTTAGTAATATCTTTGCTCGAACTCCTGCTCTATGTGATAAGGGGACATGGTCAATGGCTACAAATTTCAAGGTGGCCAGCGGATGTTTCTGCTTGAAAAAATGTTCTGTGAATAGAGCCGCAAACCGACCATGTAATCAGACTTTATTTCTTTCTCCTCCATACATGCTTTTAATTTTACTCTGATTTTTTTCTCTTTTAAAACAACTTTGCCGTTTCTAGGCAACACTTGGTGGCTGTGCTTTACGTCACTTTTCGGCAGTATGCTTGACAGTCCTCGGTTTGCGGCTCTATTCACAGAGCAGACCGGACAAACAGGGTGCACTTGGTGATTGGGTAAGTTTAACACATTAGATTGTATATATTTGAGATTTTCACGTCATAGCATCTTGATAAAGACCGCTAGACGGTCGAAACATTGATTTATATGCATTTGATTTAATATATTTTTTTGTTTACTAAATCCAATGAGTGCTCTCAATTTGTTCCATTTGTATATTTTGCACGGAGAGGCACCTGGTCATTGCTGAATTAATGCTTTTGCTATGGGATGAGTGCCAGAAACTATTGTGATATATATATATATATATATATATATATATATATATATAATGAGAGAGAGAGAGAAGAAAGGGAAAGCTGCACTCAGTCTTCCATTAAAATCCAGTTTATTGGGTAGACATTAAAAATTTAGACATTTCAGTCCTATAGTCAGGACTTTCTTCAGGATCAAACATCGATCTTTTAGAGGGATCTCTTAAAGGACTTTAGACTTGGGGAAGATTTTAAAGTGTACGGGAGGTTGTTCCACAATTGCGGCACTCTATAGGAGGAGGATAGGGCAGCTTTCTTTTTGTATTGAGGTAGACTAAAAGTGCTGGTACTGGATCAGAGGATATAGGAGGTGGGAACAGCCGAGGAGAGCATTTTGCTCAGGTAGGGCGGGAGTTTCCCAGAAAAGCTCTTAAACACAAGGCTGGAAAGATGAAGGGTGCGTCTGGATTCCAACGACAACCAGTTTAGTTCTTTTAACATGTCACAATGGTGGGTCCTGTAAATACATTGTAGCACAAATCGGCAGAACAAGTTTTACAATGTTTTGAGTTTATTAATGTGGGATTGCGGTGCAGATGCATATACTACATCCCCATAATCCAATGATTGGCATCAACATTTGCTGTACAATCTTTTCCTTTACTGTAGGACTTGTGCAGGATTTGTTTCTGTACAGGGCACCTAGATTTGGATAAAGTTTAGATGCAAGTTTTTCTATGTGGAGGCCAAAAGATAGATTGGGGTCTAACAACATACCCAAGTTTTTGAAAGAGTGGACTGCGGTCATTGTGCTATTTCAATTTGTTTTGATGTATTTGTGAAATTTAGGTACTGTTCCAAAGATCATTGTGACAGTTTTGTCAGTGTTTAGGAAGAGTTTGTTTTTTGCGATCCACTTTTCTACCTCTGTAAACTGGTCTTGGAGCACAGCCTCAAGCTGCGGTAGATCGGATTTGCTCACATAGATTACTGTGTCGTCTGCGTATATGTGTAAATTTGAGGGTTTGCAGACATTAGGCAGATCATGTATAAATAATGTAAATAGTAGGGGGCCGAGTATGGAACCTTGGGGAACATCACACATGACTGGGAGAGGGAGGGAGTCGCTGTCAGAAATGGATACATACGAACGAAACCACGTTAGTGAACAATCACCAATACCTGAGTTTTTGAGTTTGAGCAGTAGAATGTCATGGTCTACGGTGTCAAAGGCCTTTGCAAAATCAAGGAAAATAGCTCCAGTTATGTCTATCTGTTCCATGTCAGTTTGGATGTCATTGCAAACTTTTAAGAGGGCAGTTGTCATGGAGTGATTCTGGCAAAAACACGACTGATCAGGGGTCAGATAGTTTGATTGTTGGTAATACTCACATAGTTGCGTATGGACACATTTTTCTAAGATTTTTGACCATACCGGGAGCAATGATATTGGGCAATAGTTAGAAACCAAAGTAGTGTATCTACTCTCACAGTCTTCCTCAGTTTGGATATGTATCCAGACAAGTATTTGTTAATTAGGGTTGTGACGTGTTTAGCAATTGCCGGCACACTGAGCTTCAACAGCATTGCTGGGATTTATCAGGTCTTGACTGGTATTTCATTTTTAGATTAAGGTGTTTTTTAATGACACTAATAGGTACAGGTCTAAAAATGTACATGTCTATATTGGGCCTTTGCAAATTTAGTGGGGCCTGATCCACATTTGTAGTTTCAGGATGTGTGTCATTTATTAGCTTGGCAATCAGGGCAGTGAAGCATCTGACAAAATGGGGAGCTAGGTGGGTGGTAGATTCCTGCAACAATGATTGATTTACTGCACGGGATCTCAATTGTGCCAGAAAGGAAATCAAAAGGTGGCAGAAGGGCTAAAGTTTTGTAAT
This sequence comes from Pelobates cultripes, assembly GCA_933207985.1. Lineage (NCBI taxonomy): Eukaryota > Metazoa > Chordata > Amphibia > Anura > Pelobatidae > Pelobates > Pelobates cultripes. The sequence continues at coordinate 294,946,667 of OW240912.1, forward strand.
CAGTCTTCCAGAAGACTACCTGTTGCAAATGGCAGTAGAACAGCTGATTGAGCTCTGAGTTCTTTGCTATTGTTTTTTAAGTAAGCAGTGTGTAAAAAAAAATGAATAGTTCTATAGTATGTTGCTTTATTTGGTTATAATTGGTTTGTGTATGTTTACATACTCAGACATCTGAAAACTAGTTATTTTCATACTATTTATTAGCATAATTCACCATAAATCTTTAAAATTAAAACATTAAAAAAGAAGATTATTTATATAACATGCCTTCTCTAAGATGTAAATATGTATTCTTGAATTGTATATTTTATAAATTTGATGAATATTAACTTTAATCCAGGTAATTTGGTTCATTTTAAAAACTTCAATATTTTCTCTTAACCTATGATTTTTTTTCTCTTAAATGTAGAAAAAATAGCAATTCGAATTACATTCTGAATTCTAGCACTTCATTCTTTGCATTACATGGCCTCAAGAAGAGTGAATTGAATTAGGATAATAAATGCACTAAAAACACCCAAAGAACCAATTTTATATTTTATGTAGATATTAATGAAATGCACTTAGTAACTTGTAAATTGCTGTTCTTTATTGCATCTCTTTCAGAAGAATTGTTAATAAAGATGTGAAAGTATTCCAACTTGTTATAATTAGACACTTTGCATCTAGCAAGTGTGCATTTTAATACAATCTGGTGTGTCTTCACCATATACAGCATGTAAAAGCCGACCTGTCACACAAATGTTGGAATGTCAAGATCATCCCAAGGCAGGCAATTTAATTTAATTTAATCACTAGCAAATTTATATAATAAAGGCCTTTCTTAAATGAAGTGATCTTCTTGTCCAGTGAAGAGAATGTTATGAGCTCACATATTATGTACGTAAAAGTACATACATTAATGTAAAGCCAACTTTACCAGCACAGTAACAATGCATGTTGCTATGCTGGAAGCACTGAGAAATCAACATGGTACAAAAGCTTAAAACTAGACTGAATGCCTGCATTTGTTAGCAAGCTTGCTAACACAAGCTATGCAAAGTGACACACATATGGAGGAGTGCATTATTTTAGACCCACAGTTTGTTAATATGTGGATATTCTTAAAGGGACACTGTAGGCACCCAGACCACTTCAGCTCATTAACCCCTTAAGGACACATAACATGTGTGACATGTCCTGATTTCCTTTTATTCCAGAAGTTTGGTCCTTAAGGGCTTAAACTGGTCTAGGTGCTGTGGTCTGCCCCTCCCTCATCGTGGGACAGAGGAGGGGACGGAGCTTCGACCCAGCACCGATGGACATCGGCGCTGGGATAAGGCAAGTAAATAAAGGGTTTCTAAACCTTTATTTAATGGGGAAGGAGGCACGAGGGAGGGGAGAGGAAGAGGGATAGGTAGTCTCTGAATACAGCTTTGTATTCCTGGCACTACAGTATCCCTTTAAGCACGTAGTTATCAGCAATTAATTAGCCCATACTGCAGAATTTAGGAACTTTTAATAGGGCATATTTTTTTTCATGCTACCTATATTGCAAGTCAGATCATAAACGTCTTGTCTTCCTAGAGTAAAAATGTCAACTGAAAGTGCAGTGAAATTAAAACTTTTAGGAGAATAAAAGCGCGTCCATAAATTGGTAGGCTACTCAATATGACAGAAAGTGGCAGTCAAGTGACATTGTATATTTAAATTATCTTTCACTTTATCAATTACAGCGCTTGATATTTAAGTTATAAACTGTATCTAGTGCACAATAACTGTTTATCAAAATTCATTGGTCAGGCAGATTTCAGACACAGGGTTTTTCACTAAATCCTGGACTTTGACTGAATGGACAAAATCCAGTGAAAGTGACTGAATTCCAAATGCATTTTCAATTTGCAGATTTATTAAAGCCAAATCCAGTCAGGAATCTGATGGTCCAACCAATTCTGTATTATTCATTCAGAACTGTTGAGAAAATCAGTAATATTTGTGTATGAACTAATATAAAGCAGAGGAATCAGACATTTATTAATGATCACATGGTTGGCAGAATATAAACCAAATACATTCACCAACATATGCTTTCGCAAAATATCATTCACGTTTTAATGCAAGTGAATAAATGGCACTAGCAACCAGCAGGCAAATAGTTAAAAAATAACCTTGGTAATGCTTGAGTTATGTGGCGGCTAGTCAGCCCTTACTATTTTGCCACCACCTTAAAAAGTAAAACTTAAAACATATAAAAAAGGTCTTATCTGAGTCATTAATATGTTACTGTAATTTAGGTATTTTACCTCCCTACTTCTTCATATCAGTGTAGATATAATTGTTTGCTTGCACTTTGTTAGTAGTCATCATTATATCAGAAGGTTTTCTTGTTCTTTCCCAGCCAGGACAGGTCTTAATTGCCTTTTAGACACATGTTGCCTAGTAGATTTATCTAAATTGCTCTTCCCGTAGCACATCGTTCTTATCTCATCCTCCATCTGGTCAGCTTTACACATTTCTTTGTTGGAACCTTGCTGTAATTTTCCTATTTCTACTAGCACAGAGTTCACCTTATTTTTTTCCTGTTTCCCAGACCACTTATATTACAGAAAAAGATGGATTTAATTTGCTTTAGTGCAGTTTTTACAAAAATGAATGGCATGCTAGCAGTGAAATAGTTTATATCTGGTCCCTTCCAGTTCGTCACATTCAAACACGCCACCCCATAACTCATACCCTATTGATTGCATCTTTAATTGTCATCCAAGGGGTTATGAGTTCTAAATCTACATGATCTCTCTGTAGCTTTCTCTTCCTTTCTTACACAATAAGAGGACATGCTTGATATTCATTACACTATGATTCAATGAACTCTTTTCCAACAGATGTTTACATTTTATTTCAAACTGCTTTATATTTGCTTCATATGACTTTAAAGGAACACTGCAGTGTCAGGAACACAACTGTATTCCTGACACTTTAGTATTAATCCCACTATTTATGTCCCCTACTCCCTGTCAGAGCAGGGAAAATGTTAACTTATCTTTTTTCCCCACCTTGCTCCAAATTTGATGATCTCAGCCAATGCAATGATTTGCCATAGGGAATAATTGGAGTATCATCTACTAATAGGGCAAAGTGATCAAGTGATATTACATGTTTATTAATACATGTTTCCTTGCCATTAAAATTAGTCAACCATGTGCTAATGTGGAGGCTAGAGTTCCATAAACTTTCAAACATTTGAAAATCCATCAATATCTTTATCAGCTACAAGGCCAAGGGTTGAGGTTAATATATTGCACTGTATCCAAGTTGTAAACAAAGTTGCAAAGTGTAATTTGTGCGGCAAGGATGTGAGAAGGGGGAGAGCTAAGGGTCAACTCACTAGTGCCGGTCTGAATCAAAATCTTTAAAAGCACCTCAAGTCTTTAATACTGAGGGAAGAAGAAGAAAGAGAAAGGCAACAGTTAAAGTTTTTTTTTTAGGAAACTGAAAGATCTACTTATGCTCATCTGCGTGAACGAGTTGCTAACTTATACTTGCTTCCCTGTGTAACCCTAGGATTAATAGGACAACAGCACTTTGATCATGCAGCCTGGCATACTGGAGGTATAGATTTCTTAACACTGGTCATAATTTGCAGCAAAAGAGAGTTATGCTGGTTGAGGAAGATGTGTGCATTAGACATACCATGTTGCTATTGTGTATTACTCCCAGCAGCACTGGCAGTATAACTGAAGACAAGTGGAAGAGATCAGTTAATGCTGATGGTGGTTTGGTGGGACAAGGTAAATCCACAAGCAGCAGAAAGTAGAGTAGTGCCTCTGAAATGGTCAAAGTTTACCTGAATGTGCTTTGCTTCCTACTGATGACCCTCTGAGCTAACAGAATTAGTAGGAGAGTGTGTGTGGTCTGCTTTGTGTCTGGTTTCCCAGCAGCTTTTGTTATGTACACTAGTCACTGTCCTAAGTGAGCTAGTATTTTTGTTACAGGGATTATTTTGAATCCACAACGCTCACAAATGTCCACGCAATTGATGGAGAAAACTCTTTACCTCAAGTTTAATCTTCCCAACTTGAGTTACCTTGCTCTTCACTACATACTGGTACTTGAAGTATACTAATCAGTAGACATGTGCAATTTGTTTTGTTCCGAATGAACATTCGGACATATTTCATGCAATTCGGACATTCGGATGCTTACGAATGTCCGAAGTTCGAATTCCGTAGTGTTGCATTTCCATAGTGCCGAACCAAATTGCCGAAGTTCCTAAGTGCTTTGGATTTCTGAAAAGTGGCAAAACAAGTGGTTAGGGGTGGGGATTAGGGTTTAGGGTTAGGGGTTAGGGTTATGGTCCGAATGACCAAAGTTCAGAATTGCCTAAGGTCCTAATTGCTAAAGTTCCGAATTGCCAAAGTTCCAAATTGCCGAAGTGCCAAACCAAACCAGTGTGATATTGTTATGAAACACAATATTTCATGCGCAGTAATCTTGTGCACTCACAGGATGTAGATAGTAAAAGCGCTCTTAGGGTGCCTTCCCCAATAAAATGGGGGGCTAGCTGGTATTCCTTATCACCTCTGGATCCTTGTTCCACCAAAAAACATCCACAGGTAGGGTTCAGTAATAAAAAGATTTATTTAGATAAAAAGTGTAGTCACCATTTCAGCATAGGATATAGATAACAAAAAAGTTGTCCTACGCGTTTCGTTCTATAAGAACTTCCTCAGGGACCACAATTAAAAACAATAACGATGTATCAATGTACAATACATGAACATATCCTATACAAATCCCCCCTCCCTGTGTCCTTAAATAGGGCTAATCCCTAAAGTCTATTGGTGGATCCAGTGGGTGTGTAAACCCTCCTTAATTCTAATTGGAGGAGAGATCTTCCTGTGGCAGCTGTTTTTCGTTCATCCATTCTCCATAATTTAAAATTTGCGCCTTTTTCGGCAAATACCGGAAGTGGTCATAATTTGCCGAAACCGGAAGTGACGTCGCGGGAATGTCTGCGTTCCACATGCGTTCCACCAGTAGCGTCTCCATGACAACCAGGCGCGATCAAGTCATTCAGAGGTCAAATGAAACCAGGACAAATAAAAAGCCCCATTCTGCTAGAGAGAAAACTGTTAAACATGTATAATATATTCAACCATTATTTATATATATATATATCTATTGGGTGTCACCCTCCTCATTAATCCTATCACACAAAATAGTGTTAATCTCCATATTATACCCAGTGATCATAATACCTCAATATATTATAAGCCAAAGGCTTCATATTATAAAGTGATCATATTTCTTATGTATATTATTTGATATTTTTTTTTTTTTTATATATAACTTTATACATTGTTAATAAAAAATGGACACCAAATCAATTCATCACCATCTCAGTTAATCTTCAATTTATCGTATTATTATTTGTGCTCCCCATAGAAATCTTTGGAACAACCTATTAAACACATTAAGGTAGTCCATTATTATGATTACAAAAAGAAATAGTGAATTGTGACTTAGGAAATAAAGTGCATGGAATGACTATTCCCATACAAACTTTATTTAGTGAATCTACCACATTTAATTTATGCCAGCTCTGAAGATCTTTAGAGCAAACCCATTATTTATATTAGAATGATCAATTATTATATTTTTATTATAGTTTTTTGTAACCTTTGATCATATAAAACAATAGATCATAACATACAAAATAAAAGATAAAAATAAAAAATATACAATAACTGCTCAACATTTAATATATATATAAATCCTCTCTCCAAATGGGGATTAGATTTCAACTGTAGAAAAAACCCAAATTAAAGGCAAACACACATACCCTTACTATCTATTCTGAAGCTTTTAGGCCATATTAATCCTCTAATTCTCTGTAGATTTACACAGCCATATCCCGAATCTCCTTCGTTTTGGTTTATACTATATATGATATAGGTCGCTTGTTTGGGTAACGACCTAGGGAGGCTGTCATACATTTTTATAAGCTAAGTATTATTGCTTTTTATATTATTTATTGTTTGTATATTGTTTAGGATATACTTATAAGACATTGAGCAGTTAGTCTGCACAATTAAATGTGAGTACCTATTTTTTTATTCTATACTCCTGGTATCTTTTATACTGTGAGCACTATTGCTGTCTCTTTTATATCTTTTATGCTCTTCATACTGATGATACATCTGCCTACCTACACCATCTCACGTATCATATAAGTGGGGATTGTACCACTATATGCCATTCAGACTAGAGCTGGGTCAAGCTCTATCAAGTAGGGGCATTGACATTCTATTTACTTTTATGTAATTCTGGGATTTTCTGAATCATTAGTTTTCTCTTTCTGTTGCATATATGGCTGCCAAGAATACTCTGATCTGACCCCATTCCAGAGGAACTACCCTGACTCTTTGAGGTTTTATCTTCCAGCAAGTTTTACCATTTGGATTCACACTTGGACTTATATTTGATCATTCTTTTGCTTTTGCTTTTTGTCCTCCTCTATATATGGCTTTTACATATATAAATATATATATATATATATATATATATATATATATATATATATATATATATATTTATTTATTTATTAATTTATTTATTTTATATATATATATATATATATATATATATATATATATATATATGTGTGTGTTATAATATCTGGCACAACCTTTATCCCCCCTGTTTGACTCATCTGTTTATAAGGCTTAGAGGGGCCTCATGTTTTAAGGTGTGTCGCCTACTTTCATTTTTTGTATTTTTATATATATCTTTTAGTTCGGTATATTAGCGCTGATCCTTTTTTTTGTAATCCTTTTGTCTATATTAACAGTTATGTCCAACTGGCATCAGAGAAAGTAACCATTGTCGTTCATTTCATGTCCTGTCAAATGTGTATGTCTATGTTTATTCATTTCCAGAATGAGACTTTTAATTTCATATGTGGAAAAGAAACTGCATTTGCACAAAGCACATTTCACGGTCAGTGTGAGGTGGTCCATATACATAAATCCATAGCATATGAACTGTACATTAGCTGGTACTGAATAATGAAGTGCAATATATTGACCCTATAATATATATACATGGATATAAATGTTAAATATGAGACTTGTCATGCTGTGCATTCATAAAAAAATAATATTGTTAATAGTGCATGTGAATAAAATAAATCTAAACTCTTTCCTGCATACTTACCTGTGAAAAATGCACATTTATTATTGTTATACCTGCATTTTTCAATTAAATGTAAAATGATTTTATCAATTTAGCCTAACCATATATTTTATTTGAATTAATTTAGATTCTATTACAGCTATTCTGCTTACTATCGCATCCCTTCATTGTAAAATATATTCTCCCTTAATGCTACCCATAGCTTATTTTTGATTATGTGTCAAAGTGGATATTCTGTGGTGCATGAATTCTGCAAGTGTTCTTAATTATCTATCCACACATCTGTTAAATATATCTTCGACAGATACTTTTACTATGTTCTCTATTAATGTTGATTTATTTTTTAAATGTCTGTGTGAAAAATTAATGGAATAATCTTTACCTACCAAAGATTGCAATGTATATTTTGCATACTGAACAATATATCTTTTGTTTGGTACTGTTTTGTACCAGCTTCATATTTCTTTTACATTTGATGCCAATAATTTATGCAATTACCTGTTTTCAACAAAATATACATCCAGGATTATATCCTGTAGGCTAGGATTTAATTCTGATGTCTTAAATAAGTATTTATTTATTTATTTTTTCGTGTTGGCTGGATTTAATTTCAGCCAAAATTCAAGCAGCCAAACCTGATAAATGGTTGTTCAGCTTGAGGGGAAATAAAAGCAGATAAATAAGCATTGAAAGTCCATTTATCAGCATTTTTGTTAACTAAACCTTTTTGTTAAAAAGAAATTCAATAGAAGCATGTGGGGGGCTGGACCCAGCACTAACTGAAGTGGAAACTTTTTTTCTGCTTCTTCGTGTAGCATGTTAGAAAACAGGCATTTTCATCCATTTGCACCAGAGCTCTGCACATCAAAGTGGCATTAGGACACTACTGTTATGGTGACCATCTCGGGGATAACTGTTTTGGGTCAGATTAGCTCAGAGTTTGGAGATTTTCACCTGAGGCCTAAATTCCATCAATACTTCATATGTGTGCCTACTAGCCTATATAGGTGTGAATATTGATGGTCCCGCAGGCTTTGCCCTCTGGCTGAGGGTCAGCACAATGACATTGGAGCCATGCTCCTTCAACCTACTCCCTCTAAAACTTAATCGTCTTCTGGAGCCTGTATCTCCTAGACTGAGGAAAGTTATGGGGATATAGAGAAAATACAACTGCTGCGAGGAAGCGGACATTCCTTGGATGACGATGACAGACCTTTAACTTAAAGGTACATAAAGCACTATTTACAGAATATCAAGAAGATGTTTGCGAGTGAGCTGACCATAATTAAGGAAGCACTTCATCACAGGCATAGTTAAGGCCACTGATGAAGACATATCTGACATTCACCAGAGTATAGCCACTGCAGCTGACATGGTGAAGCAGTAACAGGGACAAATCCTTAAATTCAATACCGCACTCAAAAAATGTGACCTTATGTAAAAAGAGGCTAAAAGTCACTTTATCAATATGCAAAAAAAGGAACTCGATTTATTATACACTAATTATACACACCAATTCATGAGTAATATACAAATCACTGTAGTATTTTGATGATAACCTTATGAATTCATCCACTTAACAAAATTCATGGTATATACATCCCAGATTATATACAGCTATTTAGTCATAATATTGTAAAGCACTACAGAATCTGTTTCCCTATATAAATGGCAATAATAATAATAAATAATAATAATAAACACTCTATATGTGGAGTTTGATAGTTCATACATGTTCAGATGGATCCACCACTCAATGGTTCTCTTTAATTAGAAAATATATATATATATATATATATATACAAAACAGAAAAAAATTGAATAAATTGAAAAAATGAAAAAAAATTGAAAAAAAAGGCAAAAAAGAAAAAGAAAAAAATTATAGTTGAACGTTATATATATATATATATATATATATATATATATACATGAGAGAGAGAGAAAGAGAGAGAAAAAGAGGTTGGTTGGATCTCACCAATTCAGGATTTCCACCCTGGTCTTTAGATTATCCAATAGAAATAGGATGTCCAATGGTTGTTAGATAGAGTATAACACCAGAGTCCCTTGATCTGGAAACAAGGAAAAACTCCTATAATGGATGTTTGCAATGTCAAATCTCCTCTTGTTACTGGGCTGTGCTGGGCATGTATAACCGCTTAGCTGCTCTTACTCGCGTCTTGCGCCGTGTGTAACTGCTGTGAGAGCAGCGAGTGATTTTTATTTTTTTTGCTATTTTTTTCATTTTTTTCAATTTTTCATTTTTTCAATTTATTCCATTTTTTTCTGTTTTGTGTGTGTGTATATATGTATGTGTGTATATATATGTATATATATATATATATATATATATATACAGTTGCAAGAAAAAGTATGTGAACCCTTTGGAATGATATGGATTTCTGCACAAATTGGTCATAAAATGTGATCTGATCATCATCTAAGTCACAACAATAGACAATCACAGTCTGCTTAAACTAATAACACACAAAGAATGAAATGTTGCCATGTTTTTATTGAACACACCATGTAAACATTCACAGTGCAGGTGGAAAAAGTATGTGAACCCCTAGACTAATGACATCTCCAAGAGCTAATTGGAGTGAGATGTCAGCCAACTGGAGTCCAATCAATGAGATGAGATTGGAGGTGTTGGTTACAGCTGCCCTGCCCTATAAAAAACACACACCAGTTCTGGGTTTGCTTTTCACAAGAAGCATTGCCTGATGTGAATGATGCCTCGCACAAAAGAGCTCTCAGAAGACCTACAATTAAGAATTTGTTACAAACTGCTATTTGTAACTGGCCCTTTAAATGGCAAATTGCGGGGGCGTGTCCTGGCGGCGGTACTGAGCGGTCGCATGTGCTGAGCGCTCCGCTCCGACGGCACCCACAGAGGAGTAATTTGGCGGCTAGCCACGAAAAAACGGGGCACCATATACCCCAACGAGCATGTCGCAAAGCAAGGGGAAAAGGCAGGCGGAAAAAACGGACCGGAGTGCATTTTTTGCCGCACGGACACACCAGGGGAGACAGGCCTTGATGCAGGATGAGGGCCAAGATGGCGCCGAGGAGGCTGGTGAATCACTGCACACAGACACAGTGGCAGCTGGCCCCCTCACACAAGAGGTGATGCAGACACTGCTAGAACAAATGTCTGCAAGATTGGAGAATAGCTTCAAATCCACAATTGGAGCACTACATGATGACCTAAAAGAACTGGAGGTGAGAACTGCTGGGACTGAAGTTAAAGTGGCAGAGCTAGAGGAGGCAAGCAGGGGGATGGAAGAAGAAATGGCAGGGATACAAAACCGTATGCAGCAGTATGAGATAAAGCTGGCAGACATTGAGGACAGAGCTCGCCACAACAACCTGCGAATTCGCGGAGTGAGCGAGGAGGTGGGACCCGCAGAGCTGGCGGCCTATCTGACAAATCTGCTGAAAGCGCTGGCGCCAGACATACCGCTAGACCTGCTGCTCATGGACAGGTACCATCGAACCGCCAAACCCAGTTTTCTACCTCCAGACACCCCACGAGACATCCTCATCAGAATGCACTACTACCATGTGAAAGAATTAGTGCTACAAGCAAGCAGAGCGAAGAAGACGCTTCCTGAACCGCATGGGGGACTGTTAGTGTTTGCAGACATATCAACATACACGTTGAAACGAAGGAGAGAATTTAGAGAAGTCACAGAACAACTCCGACGCCACAAGCTGCCATATCGCTGGGGATACCCGGTGAAGATCCTGGTGTCCAGAGGAGGGAAAGTGTCAGCTATCAACACGCCAGAAGAAGGAGCCCTACTGCTACAAAGATGGGGTCTCACTGAACCAAACCAGCAACGAAGCCCAAAGAGGACGCAAACCGCCTCCAAAGACTGGAGAAAGTCCAAGAGACTGACATAAAAGACTACACCACAATTAACTCAGATATACGAGCGTCCGCAGGAGCTGGTTGTGTGGCCGGTCCTGATAACTGGACCATGAAGTCAGCTGGGGGTATCGTATAATTGTTATAACCTATGTTGAATGTTAATGTCATACCTAGACATGTTAGGCATGTGTAGAAATTGAGGGAAAAAAAAAAAATTATTATATATCTATATACTTTAATTGTAAAAAAAAAAAAAAAAAAAAAAAATTAAAATAATATTATATATCTATATACTTTAATTATATACAGGCATTTATACCTATGTGGGTATGCAGGTCTCACAACGCTTCACTGTACCATACAGGGGGGCATTAATACCCGGCTAAGCGCCATTACTCACAGACCACTTAGCAAGCCATAGAGTGGGTCGACTCGGGGTCCACACCCCACAGGAAGGAAGTTCGGACTTCCCCCTCCACAGGTACCAGGAGTACCTAGGCCGAGAATGGCACACCTGTTTATTGTGTATATGTTTTATATGTTTTCCCAGTTATTACCTTGTCCCACCCCCACCCCGGTCTCGTGGAGACTTGCCACCCCATGTCCAGCCCCCAATACCTACAGGGAGTCCACACAGCTGATCCAACACACTGGGCCTCAGTCCCTGCAAAGGTACCCCAGCCCACCTACCCATCCCTAACCCAGCGAGTGAATTATGCCCGATTCCTACCCTCACTTCAGGGAAGGTCGCTCGACTTGATGCTGCTGGGACGAGCGAACCCCCCGCACTGGTCTTTAATTCCACGGATGACCCTTATAAAAGCCATTGGGTATAAACCCCCATGAAAATTTTCTCTCTCAATGTAAGAGGGTTAAACCTACCGGTTAAGAGACACCAGCTATATAGAGAACTCAAGAGGACAGATGCGGACGTTATCTGTCTCCAAGAGACACACTACAGAACTGACGGTTATATCCCACCGACGACTTCGGACTACCCACACCAATACCACGCGACGTCCCCCACAAAGTCCAAAGGGACATCTATACTAATCTCTAAGCAAGTAGCATTTACTATGATCTCTGTAGAGGTAGACACCAATGGGAGATACATAATACTGAAATGCTCAATTAACAACATGATGTATACAATCACCAATATATACGCACCCAATACATTACAAGGAACGTTTCTGAGACAGGTGCTACAGAGAACTGAATCGATCCGCGAAGGAGTGTCAGTTATCTGTGGAGACTTTAATCATGTTTGGGACCCAAAACTGGACACTAACACTTCCCAACACAGCCCACGATATAAAATACTGCATAGACAGTGCAAAAAGCTACAGAAGATCCTCTCCCTACACCACTATTATGATACCTGGCGGATTTCCCACGCTTTGGAGCGTACGTACACTCACTTCTCCCACGTACATAACACATACTCGAGGATAGATGGGTTTCTCATACATGGCCAAAGCCTAAACCAAATCACAGACTGTGTCATAGGACAGATTACATGGTCGGACCACGCACCGGTTACACTGTCAGTAAGAGACCAATATGACTATAAACACCGCAGCCCATGGAGGCTGAATGCCTCCCTGTTGAATGATCCGTCATTCAAGAAAGAGGTAGAGGAGACTTTGACCAACTACTTCACTGAGAACGCTACCCCAGATATATCCCAGGGCACCCTATGGGCGGCACATAAATCTGTAGTCAGGGGTATCTTTATCAGGAGGGCGTCCTATTTACGTAGAAAATCCTCGGCCCAGACCACGCAATGGCAGAAGGAATTGTATCAATTAAACACACAAAACCAAATCTCCCCTTCTGCTGAGCTAAAATTACAAATCACCACTATTATAAACAAGCTACACCAAAAAGCAATAGAACAAACAGGATATATGCTACAGAGGTTGAAAATTAATCAATACACACAAGGGAACAAAGCTAGTAGACTATTAGCTAGGAGACTGCAAGAACGAAGGGCGAGCCAGAAAATAGCTTTTCTTATATCCCATACGGGAGAGAAGAAAATGATACCCAGAGACATATGCAATGAATTTGCAAACTATTACGCCGACTTGTACAACATCAACAAACATGACACCACATTCCAGCCCATGGCGGAACACATAAATAAGTACTTGGACACGATTGATCTCCCAAGAATCACGACCCAACAGGCGACCGATCTCATTAGACCCATCACAGAGGAAGAACTCCATACCATAATAAAACAGCTACCAAACGGCAAAGCCCCAGGCCCGGATGGACTTGACAATGCATACTACAAACAATTCCACCACATATTGACACCCCACCTGGTGCGCACATTCACAGAGGCGACGGCTGTACAGAAATTACCACCAGACACGCTCTTGGCCCACATCATAACGTTACAGAAACCAGGGAAGCCTCCCACCATCCCACAAAATTTCAGACCCATATCCCTGCTTAACACCGACGCGAAAATATTTGCCAAACTATATGCGATGAGATTGAGCAATCTCCTACCTCAGATAATCCACAAAGACCAAGTTGGGTTTGTGTTAGGGAGACAGGGAGCGGACAACACACGCAAGGTCCTGAATATACTGCACAGTTTACCCAAACTACACAAGGGGGGAGGGATTGTCATCTCCCTAGATGCCGAAAAGGCATTTGACCGCCTGCACTGGGGGTTCCTGGAGGCAGTCCTGACAAAATTTGGAATACCAGGAGAATTTAGAGCCGCGGTCAAAGCGTTATATAGCGCTCCGACAGCCCAGGTACTTAACGCAGGTTTTCTTTCTAACCCGTTTAGTATCTCAAACGGCACGAGACAGGGATGTCCCCTGTCTCCCTTGTTATACGTTCTGGCCTTAGAGCCACTGGCAATAAAGATTAGGCAACATGACTCTATCCACGGGGTACAGATTGGGGAAAAGGAATATAAAGCCAACTTATTCGCGGATGACGTGCTCCTGACCCTAACACAACCACTGATTTCACTGCCAAACCTACTGACTGTCATAAAAGAATATGGAGACAGCTCCTATTACAAACTAAATGTGACAAAAACTCAGGCCATGGGGATTGGGATGTCTGATGCCGTCCTACAGGTATTGCGGGAAAAGTTCGTAATGGACTGGAGGACGGACAGCGTCTCTTTCCTGGGACTTCAATTAACAAAGACAATGGGGGGACTATTTAAGGCCAACTACGAAGCCCTACAAAAAGAGATAGAGGCCAGTTTGGCCTCATGGGGAGATAAATACCTCTCCTGGCTGGGCAGGATGGCAGCATTTAAAATGTCTATCCTCCCCAAATTACAATACTTATTTCGAACTCTGCAAATCAATCTTCCAACCTCCTACTTAACCAAAACACAGGCGATACTTACTAAATTCGTATGGGCACGTAAACGAGTGAGAATAGCTGCCAAACACCTGTATAGACCCACTCACCAAGGGGGTCTAGCCCTACCAAATATCAAAATCTATTATCAGGCGTCGTTACTAGCCCCAGTGCTAGGGTTCCAATCCCCAACACAGGTCCCGCAATGGCTGGAAATAGAAAACCATTGGCTTCAAGGGACGGACCTCCGCAGCTTGTTGTGGGTACCTAAAACACTACGCTCCCACCAACCCAATATATTACCCACCACGAAAACATTACTGAGGACTTGGGACAGAACACACAAATCACTGCTCTCTGCGACACCGTGGTCACCGGCAACACCTCTATCATGCTTACATGTAGCAAACAACACATTTGACCATAGGGAATGGACGAGGAGAGGCTGCACACATGTGAGGGACTTACTGGAAGAACAACAGATAGTCCCATTCCCCATCATTAAAGAGAGATTCGAACTGCCCCCCAGATCGATATTCCCGTATCTTCAACTAAAATCCATGCTAGGGGCCCAAAAGTCCACAGTAGAGGGGGAGACCACACTCACGGAGTTTGAAAGGACTTGTTTAAACCCAAAGCAGAAGAGGGGCCTGATTTCCCTGTGCTACACACTCCTAAATAGAGGCGATCCCGTACACAAAGACAGATTTAGTACAGCGTGGCAGGCAGACATTGGGAAGCACTTCGAGGACACCCAATGGAGACGCGCCACCACGGCACACAAAGGAAGGACCACATGCACGTCCCATCTAGAATTAATGCGCAAGGTATATTACAGGTGGTACATGGTGCCAGTAAAACTGGCAAAAATTTACCCAGGAACCTCAGCCGAGTGCTGGAGATGTGGGGAACCAGAAGGTTCGATGTATCACATATGGTGGACGTGTGAAACACTTAGACCTTATTGGGAGATGGTTGAAAGGTTACTTAATGAGATACTAGAGGATAATATTACACTCACCCCAGAAATGGGCCTACTGTTCATGAACATAGATAGATTCCAGGGCAGTGAGACAATTCTAGTCTTTCACATCCTAATAGCGACACTGACTCTTATAGCCAGAGAATGGAAGTCAGACAAGGCACCGACGAAAATAGCCCTAACGAGACAGATCTCCACCAATTTACACTACGAACTCACAGCCAGGAAAAATTCAGGTAACAAGCGCAAGTTTGAGGAAGCGTACAGTAGGTGGGAGGACAAAACCGCGCTCCAGGGGATAGGAGACAGAGACGGAGACTAGCCCACTGTCACAGACCCAGCCCGACATGTAGAATTTACATAGCAAGCGTACAAGAATCCCTCAAGACAGAGGGGAGCCCAGGGACTTGGAACCCCAGGGGAAGAGCGAGAACAGACAGGAATCACCGGAAACACCAGAGAAGGGCAGGGAAACGATATGAATATAGCGAGTATAGAATAGAGCAAAACCGGTAGGGAAAGAGGGCATATCACAGTCTTTCCCCTCCCTAAACCCCCCCCCCACAGCCCACTTCCTCCCCCCCCTACGCAGGGAACGGCAAGCTAGTTCAAGGGCAAACTTCCAGAGAGTACAAGAGGTCGCTTCAGGGAAACCTAAACAGAGATGATAGATAGCGGGGCGACTAAGCAGGCCCCTAAGCAGAGACAGGAGGACGTGGCGAATGCAGACAAAGGGCGGGCTAGCCCGCTGTGAAACAGAGAAATGTAGGCGAAGTCACATAGGAAGCTACATAAGATACTACATGTGATGCTGCATATGATGTTATACACGATGTTATGTACTATGTTAAACTGGAAGTCATGTAAAACGAGATGTGGGATGTTCCCTCCCCCCCCCCCTTTCTTCCTTCTGTATCCCAAGTTTGCTTCGTAAGTGAAAATAAAAATTGTCAAATTGAAAAAATAAATGGCAAATTGCCCTGCTTCCCTGGGTTGTGGAGAAGCCTATTTGCCAGCCTCCTTCCACATGACTATGGCCCCTGGGAGATTGTGAGAACTTATGCACCTTAATTGAGTGTGTATGGCCATTTAAGACAGCCAGTGGGCATATTGGGGCTTATGGACTCTTTATGGGACTGGTACTGGCCCTTTAAACACCTTTTGGGACATCAGGAAGATTGGGACACTGCCCCTTTAAGACGGTGTCCCCAGACTTGTTTGGGACACTGCCCCTTTAAGACAGTGTCCCCTGTGTCCCCAGACCTGGTTCAAACCCTTTGTGCCTGGCTATTTCCCACTTGGTTCAGTAAATGGGGCTTACTGAACCAAGTACCACACAGGCAGACCACCCAGAAGTGGAAGTGTGCCGGCAATTTACCTCCCAGAAGCTGCGGTTAACCGCAGCTTAATTGACAATGCTGGGTGGTCTTTGTTCGTTTGTGAACACGTGGCAGCGGCCATCTTTGTTAATGCGAACGAGGTCAGCGGTATGTGTAGCCAAATTCATGGAACTAAAATCGACTGCACATTTCCGCGAACACCGCTGAGCTCTACCTTCTCCCATACTGATTTTACAGCTGCAGAGACTAAGTCCCAATCAGCGATGGGACTTAATCGTTTTTTCAGCCTGAAATAGACCGGCCGCAAAGCCCAAATCTATGGAACTGTTTTGGGCATGAAAATGTGTCATAAAGGGACCTCCAGCTAACTTTTTAACCCTTGGATAGATTTGTCTAATTTTTGGTTATGTTTATATTTAAAGTGTGCTGATTCCAAATATGTATTTTTGGATGTGTAGTTTTAAAGTTATAGTACATGTATAAAAACTGTATTTTTCCTGCTTGTGTTAATTATGTTAAGCATTGTGTGCCATAATTAGATCACAGGCAGAGGGGAGGATTTTTGTGTGTAATTGCTGGGAGTGTTTTCTGTAATGTACGTTTATGATTGGTTGTTCTGTAAACCCCTGTGGGCGGTCCTGTATGTGTTAAACCTGCATAAAAGAAGGCCCTTTGGTGCCAAGTAAACAGATCTTCTTGACCCTCAATACGTAGCCTTGTCTCGTTATTGGAGGGAACTGCTATATCACACTGGGGATTGCTATGCTCTGCATACTCCCCTGAGCTTTTAATCACTTAGCTCTTTTAAGAGCTTGTTCCTGTTACGCTCTCCTGGAGGAGAGGTCTTCCCCACACGGTCCCGGAGGACAGAAGCTGATCCAGGGTGGAAGGAAGACGGCGAGACTCTAGTTAAGCTACGGCGGTTGTGGAGTCTGCGGTAGTTGTGGTGTCTGCTGCAGTGTTTGGAGTCCTCAGGAAGCGCTAGGAGCATCCATCAACGGAGGGTACTCAGTCGGAGTACAGGGAGCTCCGTTACAGAATTGTTGACTTGCATAAAGCTGGAAAGGGTTATAAAAGTATCTCAAAAGCCTTGCTGTTCATCAGTCCATGGTAAGACAAATTGTCTATAAATGGAGAAAGTTCAATACTGCTGCTACTCTCCCTAGGAGTGGCCATCCTGTAAAGATGACTGCAAGAGCACAGCGCAGACTGCTCAATGAGGTGAAGAAGAATCCTAGAGTGTCGGCTAAAGACTTACAAAAGTCACTGGCAAATGCTAACATCCCTGTTGGCGAATCTACAAAACGTAAAACACTAAACAAGAATGGATTTCATGGGAGGATACCACAGAGGAAGCCACTGCTGTCCAAACAAAACATTGCTGCACATTTACAGTCTGCACAAGAGCACCTGGATGTTCCACAGCAGTACTGGCAAAATATTCTGGGACAGATGAAACCAAAGTTGAGTGGTTTGTAAGAAACACACACTATGTGTGGCAAAAAAAAAGGCACAGCACACCAACATCAAAACCTCATCCCAACTGTGAAGTATGGTGGTGGGGGCATCATGGTTTGGGGCTGCTTTGCTGTGTTAGGGCCTGGACGGATTGCTATCATTGAAGGAAAAATGAATTCCCAAGTTTATCAAGACATTTTGCAGAACTTAAGGCCGTCTGTCTACCAGCTGAAGCTCAACAGAAGATGGGTGTTGCAACAGGACAATGACCCAATGCATTGAAGTAAATCAACAACAGAATGGCTTAAACAGAAGAAAATACGCCTTCTGAAGTGGCCCAGTCAGTCCTGCCCTCAACCCGATTGAGATGCTGTGGCATGAACTCAAGAAAGCGATTCACACCAGACATCCCAAGAATATTGCTGAACTGAAACAGTTCTGTAAAGAGGAATAGTCAAGAATTACTCCTGACCGTTGTGCACGTCTGATCTGCAACTACAGGAAACATTTGTTGAAGTTATTGCTGCCAAAGGAGGTTCAACCAGTTTTTAAATCCAAGGGTTCACATACTTTTTCCACCTGCACTGTGAATGTTTACATGGTGTGTTCAATAAAAACATGGCAACATTTCATTCTTTGTGTGTTATTAGTTTAAGCAGACTGTGATTTTCTATTGTTGTGACTTAGATGATGATCAGATGACATTTTATGACCAATTTGTGCAGAAATCCATATCATTCCTAGCCCACAAAATATTGGGACATACAAATAAAGAAACATTTGCGGCCTGCGGTGCCTTTCTTGCAGTCCTGATGCATGGAGAAATGCTCAACTCCTGATGCATGGAGAAAAGGCCTTCACAAGCCTCTGCTAATGTGTACTTAGTTTATACTAAGTGACCCATAGGTTGAGGAGGCTGAGGTAGCCAACACTGTTTTTATTTATATATATATATATATATATATATATATATATATTTATTTATTTATTTTTTTAATTGGGGGTAGCCCCCAAAATATTGGGGCATATAAAAAAAGACAACTCTGTTGACATTATAGTTGCGCAGGAACTTGGTTGACTCTAGAGAACCTTGGGCAAATCGCACATCCTCGTGGCGGTGACTTTGCATGTGGATGTCATCAATATCAACTTTCGATGCCAAGTTCTGCTCCTACCATGGTTACCACGGGTAACGGGGAATCAGGTTTCTATTCCGTACAAGGACCCTGAGAAACGGCTACCACATGCAAGGAAGGCAGCAGGCGCGCAAATGACCTACTCCCGACGCGGGAAGTTAGTGAAGACAAATAACAATACAGGACTCTTTAGAGGCCATGTAATTGTAATGAGTCCACTTGAAATCCTTTAACTCTGATCAATTGGAGGAAAGTCTGGTGCAGAGCCACTGACCCATGCGTGCTGAAGCTCGCAAAGTCTCATGAGGCGGTGAGCGGAAAGGCCGAAGTTACGCTGCAGCGCAGACAGGTGAGCAGCAGCAGGGTGACAATGCCAAAAGCACGCACAGCCGCTACAGTGAATGACACATCCTGACAGTGTCTGGGTCCTGGTCACCGGACTGCCCACCTCACTGTGAAACTACGAATGGATCATTAAATCTGGTACGAATCCGAACTTTGCAGTTCGGGTTCGCTCAAGTCTATTATGGATCCTTTGATCGCTACATGTATTACTTGGATAACTGGTAATTCTCAAGCTAATACAATCCGACGAGCGCTAGGGGACGGCTGCTCCGCTATTGCACCCTGCTCCCTCTTATGACGTGCTGGTGCATCTGTGCCACATCACCTCTTCCTCCAAACTGCACACGTCACTCGCATGACCTTGATTCCATGTGGGGTCTAAGACCTCGTCATCCTCCACTCCTCAACCCTGCTCTCCTTGCTGGTATGCACACTGCAGAAAGCCACAGCATTTGGCACCTGTTTAGCAGCAAAACAATTAGAATGTTTACAATTGCGCTGTAACCGCAGTATTAGATGCTTCTATTTGACTCTAAGATATGACGTGCATGCCCCAAAATGTACTATGTAGCAGATTAGCACCTGTGTTTTTCCAGCATGTAAAGTCTGCAAAGGACATATGGAAATTGTTTTAGAATTTCCTCCAGGCAACAGTTTTCCCTATAAACTGACCTCTCCGTTTGACTTGTGAGAGTATTGCCCCAGAATTACAATATTGTTGAAGTACCTCTCAGCTATTGATCACTGGTTTAAATATAGCAGCTTGTTATCTGGTAGTTTCTAGTGAAGAAAATATCAATCTGTTTTCTATCACTTAGATCTGTGTAACAAGTGTTGTAGGTGTGAAACAATATTACAAGTGACCGATGTAGTAAATTCGAATCAAAGTTACACTTCAATTTGACTCTCAGATATGAAGTGAACACCCCAAATATACTATTAAGCACCCCCCAAAAAAATGTTGACGTTTTAAAACTCCAATGTAAGCAGCAGATTAGCAGCAAAAAAATCTGAATGTTTACAAGTGCACAGTAAGCACACTATTAGACACTTCGATTTGTTTCTCAGATATGAAGAACAGGCCCCAAAATTTACTATTTAGCTTGTAAGCAGCAGAACAATTAGAATGTTTACAAGTGCGCAGAAAGCACACTATTAGACACTTCGACTTGTTTCTCAGATATGAAGAACAGGCCCCAAAATGTACTATTTAGCAGATTAGCAGCAAAACAATTAGAATGTTTACAAGTGCGCAGTAAGCGCACTATTTGACGCTTCTATTTGACTCTCAGATATGAAGTGCACCACAGGCCCCAAAATGTACTATTTAGCAGATTAGCAGCAAAACAATTAGAATGTTTACAAGTGCGCAGAAAGCACACTATTAGAAGCTTCGATTTGGCTCTCAGATATAAAGAACAGGCCCCAAAATGTACTATTTAGCAGATTAGCACACATCATCTTCCACCCACTCCTCAACCCTGCCTTGCTTGCCGGTATGCACACTGCAGAAAGCCAAAGCAGTTGGCACCTGTGTTTTTCCAGCATGTAAAGAATTTCCTCCAGGCAACAGTTTTCCCTATAAACTGACCTCTGACTCTCAGATATGAAGTGCACCCCACTAATGTACTATGAAGTGGTAGAGGTTAACACAGTAAAGGAGTTTAAGCATTTGTGGGATAGGCATAAGGCTATCCTAACTATAAGATAAGGCTAGGGACTAATGAAAGTATTTAGAAAATTGGGCAGACTAGATGGGCTGAATGGTTCTTATCTGCCGTCACATTCTATGTTTCTATGTTTCTATCCCACTAATGTACTATTTAGCACCAAAATAAAAATTACTTTTTAAAACTCCGATGTAACCGAGGTATTTGAAGCTTCTATTTGACTCTCAGATATGAAGTGCACCCCACCCCACTAATGTACTAGTTTGCAGAATTCTTTCCTAAGCTGTCCCTCACAGCGGCAGCATCCTCTCCCTACACTAATAAGACCACATGTGCGTGTGGTGCTACGCGACTCCAGCTTATATATAGAGTCTGGGTCACATACTGCACTGGCCAATCACAGCCATCCCATTAGTAGGCATGGCTGTGATGGCTTCTATGGGCACACGAGTCAAACGCTTGTTGATTGGCTGCCCTGCAGCCTTTGAAAATGCGCCATTAAATCGCCGAACACCGAACTCCAACCCGGCTCCGGGGTCCAAAAAAACCTAATGTTCGGTACGAACCCGAACTTTTCAGTTCGGGTTCGCTCAACTCTAATGTTTAATTTGAGATTAGAGAATTCACCATACTCTGTCATCAAATTCATCATAGCTGGTATGGATACAAGGGGGTTCGTTAAAGTCAGAAGAGCGTCCACAAATAAGAAGATCTTATGCTCCACTTGGCTATTCAAGATTCCCTGGGCCGTTTCTTCTTGTCTGATTAGGGGCGTTAAATTCTCCATAGCCAAAATATAAATCAAAGAAGCCAATGGACAGCCCTTCCGAGTTCCATTTTTAATATAAAAGTACTTTGACTCCATGGCCGAGCCAATGACCTTTGCTGTTGGGTTTGTGTAGAGAATCATAATACTATCTTTAAAATTGCCTGTCATTCCAAATTGTTAAACTAAATCCATAAATTGCCAGTTTAACCTATCTAATGTCTTTTCGTCATCAAGTGCCAAACAGGCTGCTTTATTTTTTTTAATTAATTCTATGGATCAGGTTCAAAACTCTGTGGATATTATCGGTAGTTCCTCTGTCTCTGACAAACCCTGCCTGATCCCCGTGAATTAAGGAGGGTATTATTTCGACGATGGGGCGATGGGAATAGATCTTAACATCTAAATGTATCAATGAGATGGGCCTGTAATTAGAAGTTTAGGGAGAATGGAGGCCTGAAGATATTCTTCAGGTAACTGATCCAGTTTTGGAAAAATGGAAAATACTCTCAATAGTAATGGAGTCACTACTGATTGAAATGTACAATAAATAAACGTGAACCTTGACTATTACCGAATTGTTACCACTGTGAACCACAACTGTTACGCTCCAAACTTTTCTTTCTGTACCCCTTCCCCTATATTTCAAAAATTCATAAAATTAATCAAAGAATTAAAAAAAATAAAAATAAACGTGAACCCCTCTGGCCCAGGTGCTTTGTTAGACTTCAAGTCTCGATTACTTCATCAATCTCACTCAAAGAAATTGGCCTGTTGAAACTGATTATCTCCTCTTTAGTTATTTTTGGAAGTTTAATTTTTGAGAGGAAAACCTTGATCTGTTGATTAGATTTATTATTTGAAGTTAAATTGTTTAAATTAGAATAATAATCTCAAAAGTCAGTAGAAATATCATGTGGTGAGAAAAGTGTATGGTTGTCTACTACAATTTGTTTAATTATTTTTTGTCTTACATTTTGATTTTAATTAATTACTTATATATTTTCCAGTTGTATTATTGCTATAAAACCATTTCTGTTTTACTCGTTGGATATTTTTATTGATTTTTTTCAATTTCCAGATTGTTAATTTGCTATCTTATTACCTTTAGTTCAGACAGCAGGTTATCATTTAATTTGTTTTTATGTTGCCTTTCGATTTCTATCAGTC
This sequence comes from Pelobates cultripes, assembly GCA_933207985.1. Classification (NCBI taxonomy): domain Eukaryota; kingdom Metazoa; phylum Chordata; class Amphibia; order Anura; family Pelobatidae; genus Pelobates; species Pelobates cultripes. The sequence continues at coordinate 294,969,926 of OW240912.1, forward strand.
TTGTAAACTGCTGTTGCAAGCTCTCACCATTATTTCTTTTAATAGAGGAACCCATTTTAATAAACAAGGGTCACATCCAAAACCTCCTCATTGTCATTTGTTTGCATGGTGCTCTGTGCTTCCTCAAACAGTACATCAAAATTCCTGTCCGACTTTAGTAAATCATCGTTTAACCTCCCATTTAGATCTTATTTTATATTGAATATTATTTTGAATAATCATTATCAATGGAGCATGGTCTGACCATGTAATTGGAACTATGCTTATACTTCCAAACAATGGTAGTGAATAGTTCCTGGTTAAAAATAGATAAAAACGCAAATAAGATTGATGAGTGTTTGAATAAAAGGTGTAATCTCTAACAGTTGGGTTTTAGCACTCTCTAACAGTCATATAGTGCGTTTTGCCATAATATGTTTTGCTTTGCAGTTTTGTAGTATCTGTGAGACATAAAAAACAAAGGAAGATAAGGGTTGCGCCACAATATAAATAAATAAAAACAATAGTATAGTCCACAAATAAATGGGTATGATTCAGTCCCAAGCGGATACAGACAAGAAATCCAAAACATGAGAGTCCACAGTGGTAATAGGGGAATTCACTGGTACATAGTGCTGGTGTAACTGGATATCTGCGTGATTCTTCTATGAGAGTGTCAGGTTGGGTTCAGCTTTGGATCTGTATGAAATAACAGAGAGGAGAAGAAATAGGGTAGCATGTTCTTAATAGGAGCTGATAAAAGAATAACATATAGTCCTACTCACGTTTTATGGAGCTGTAACTAGCTCCAGTATGAATGGCATACAGTGGTACAATCTCCACTTGCAAGGATACATGAGAGTGGTGTCTTGGTGGTGTGAGGACCATAAAATATAAAAAGATAAAAAAGGAATCACAATAGTGCTTTCTATATAAAATAATAATAGATTAAAAATAAATTAAGAACGTACTCATATGTACCAGAGCAGGTGAACTGCTGGATGGATAGGGCGTTGGTGGTATAATCTCCACCAGGGATATCTTGAGAGTAGTGCTCACTGGTGATAAAAATACAGGTGCCGGGCAGTAGAGGTCAAAATAGAATAAAATGTAAAAGAAAGAGTAAAATGGCACACTAGGGGAGTGTAGTATAAGCCAAAATACCTTTATTTTAACAGATAAAAAATGGGATAATAGGATAATAGCCACAATGTTTCGCCTCAGAGGCTTTTTGTAGTGGAGATAGTATCTGTACCAGATGAAGATGGGGTATTCCTCGCTTGACTTCTATCTATATTGGAGTTAGGGAAACAATTGAAATCACCTCCCACTATCAAAGTACCCATCACAAAAGTGTCAGATATGGTAATTATATTGTTAATGAATTTTAGCAGGAAGGTATTAGAAGCATAAACGTTAATTAAGGTCTGCAATATATTGTCTATTTTAGTTATATAATTTTGACATTGCCCATTAGGATCCTTTTCCTGAAATATCAGTTCAACCTTCAGTTTGCTAAAAAAATCTTTTTTTCTTAGCGCCTTTAAAATTTGAGAAAAATAGCAAAGGAAATCTAGAAAACTTCCAGAAGTTTGAAGGGCCCTCAGACCAGTGAGATTCCTGGATAAGAGCCATATCAACATTCTGGTCTCTCAAGATATTATGTAGACTTTGTCTCTTTTGTGGGGAGTTAAGACCTTTAGTATTCATTCAAAGGAATTTCAATGACATTTGTATACAATTTGTACTTTGTACATCCGTTATCATTCTCTTCCTTTTCTTTTTCCTACCCATTCCAACCCTTCCCTGCATCTTAGCAATTGCATGTCATTCTCGACAGCCCAGGTGATTAACCTTAACTGTGTAGAATAACATTGAATCTATCCATCCTGTGTTAATCCTCCTATGACATCTACCAGGGGTAAAAGCCTGAGAGGGATAGAGACTGTAATAACTGTCTTTATCATTACACTTTTCACAAATACTGAGAGAAAAAGAGAGAGGAAAAAAAAGAATCTATTCATTAATTTCCAACTTAAGTCCCTTCCCCTCTTTTTTCCTTTTCCTCCTCTCCCCCAATTTCCAAAATTCCAATTTCCTCTCTTCTTCCCTTTAACTAAACACCTACATTACAAAACTCAAAACTTACGTAAATTTATCTTTGCTAACTATTCATAACTTTCCCATATTCCTAATTTTAGAATTATTATCTTGTGTATGTCAATCATTTTCAGTGTACAGTGCTTTTTGTGAAATCATTATTTAATATTGTTACTAAACTATCAAACCTAAAATGGCTTGGGTTTATAGTTTTTCATCCTTTTTAATTGTTGGTGTCTTTGTCCCTTAGAGATATCCTCTTGTGTTTATTGTTCAATTTTCTTGTTATTGAGGTTAGCCTGAGGTTTTCTTTTGTATAATCTTCTGATATGCCTCTTATTCTTATATTTTTCCTGCGTTCTCTGTCTTCCGATTCTATGGTTTTAGCTCTCAGATCATTCCGTTTGTTTTCTAGATTTCCATGTTTAGTGATTTATAGTCTTCTTGCAGATTTTTTTTATTAAATGGAGTGCTATTGATTAACCCCTTAAGGACCAAACTTCTGGAATAAAAGGGAATCATGACATGTCACACATGGCATGTGTCCTTAAGGGGTTAAAGGATTTTAGAGATTTCTTCTTTAAATTTTTCCATAAGACATGTCATATCTTGTTTAATTTTCTTATGCAAATTATCCATCAATTCCGTTAGAGGTTGATAGTATTCAGATTGTGCTTGTTGTTGTGCAGTATTGATATAATTTGATTGATCCATTTCTGAATTTCCAAATGAACTTCTTGCATTCTTGGGTGAGTAGTAAGTATTTATAAATTTATTTTGAGTTTAGTGTTTTTTCTTTTTTTTGGTGCCATTTTGGGAGGGGAGTGAATTGATCAAATTACTAATAGTACTTTCTGTCTTCTCCTTACTTGATTGAGAAGGTAGTCAGTCTTGTGAGGCAGAGGTTTATGTATTATTAGATTTGTAGGTATAAATTTAGAGTTCAATAAGATATTCAAATTGATAAGGGAGGATGTGTCCTGTTAAGTTTCAATTCCCCTGCTGTGTTTTTTTAATTATTTTTTTTATTATTTTTGAGACTGGTCAAAGTTATATCGCCTTATAAAGCATTTACCTGGAGAGAAGTTTAGTCACTTGAGTGAATTTTGCTCTTATTAATATTTTAATCGAGCGATCAGTTATACGGAAAGAGGCTGATGTTTCTTCTTTAACCACTTCCTACTGTATGATAGAAGAGTACTTGCTGATCCAAATTGGATAATAAATCCAAAAGATGTGTTAATCCATTGAGGGTCTGTCACTTTTCAAAAAAACAAAACAAAAAAAAACAGATTGACTGGCCTTAGATTTGCCTTGATATTTAGTTCTAGATTGTGGAATCTAGAATCTGATTCTGGAATAAAGTGGGTCAAAAACTTCAGATATGTCAAGAATCTTGATATTTGTAGTATTCATTGCACTTTACCCTGAGGTAAACCTTTTATTCTTTTTTTTTAATTTTTTTTATTAAGGGTGTTTCCCTTTATCCAGGAAATAACTTTGTTAAATTATATTTGTAATAATTTTCCTTTCCACATCTTCCTCCAAGGGGATTCTTCTTCCCCATTTGCTCTCCCCCCCCCCCTTATTCCTGTTGATTCCCCCCTTTCCTCCCACTCTTCCTTTTCCTTCTGCTCCTTCCTCCTCTTGTTTTCCACTTCTTTACTCACTCTCACACTCTCACACTCCCCTCCTTTGAAATAGACAATATATAGATAATTACAATATCTCAGTGTCTCATACACAAAACTTGTTATGTACAAATAAATACTTATTGTATGTGGTGTATTTAGGACTCACGGCACCCTGTTCGATTCAGCTCGAACCAGCTCTGACCTCCTGATCTCCTCATTTCTTGATGCTGGGCTGAATCAAACCTGTCCCCAGTTTTCACTCCATCTGATCCTCGACTTCCCTCAGTCTTGCTTTGTTGGTTCACTAAGTTTCCTCTCCAAGACTGTCTCCTTCGATCGTCGGCTTGTCAGCTTGGTTGTGTCTGCTCTGGCACTTGTTAGCGTGGTCCATGTCTCGAGTCTACTTCTCTCTCCCTCCCAGCTCCTACACTCCTACATTGTGCGTGACGTCCACGTCATTACACCTGTGAGAACTAGTTTTTCATACTGTTTGGACTTGACATCAAAACCTTCAGGCTTTTCTACATATACTCTGATCAGCCACAACATTAAAACCACCTTCCTAGTATTGTGTATGTCTCCCTTGTGCTGTCAAAACAGCTCAGATCCATCAAGGCATGGACTCCACAAGAAATCTGAACATGTCAAGTGGTATCTGGCATCAAAAAATTTGAAGCAGGTCCTTTAAATCTTGCAACTTGCTAGGTAGAGCCTCCATGGATTGGATTTGTTGTTCCAGCACATCCCACAGTTGTTCAGTTGGATATAGGTAATTTATTCTTCAAACCATTCCTGAACAATTATCCTGCTGAAAGATACAACTGCCATCATGGAACACCATTGCCATGAAGGGGCATCGCATGATATTTAGGTGAAATATAAATGATAAGGATTATAATAATTATATTTACCAGTTAATGGTTTAAATTGTACATATTTGTACAATTTTAAGAGTGTATTCTAGTTTATCTTTCATTAATCATTCATGTTAGGAAACCATACCCATTCGAAAATGTGAACTTTTAAATCTGAGCATGTTCATGATAATCTCAGTGCTTAATTTTTGGTCAGTTTGCACTGTTAAATAGAATTATCATAAATAATACATCGAACAAATGTTCCAGTAACCTTTCCTTGATTCAAACTTTACCCTCAAGTTAACAAACTCATCAACTGCTCCTTTACTGATGTTTTATCTAATGTTAAGTCTTTCGCAAGTCTATATCAATATGCTAAAATGAATAAAGAAAATGTAAACAGTATTTTTTTAATTCCAGAAAGGATTATATTAAGGATAGTGTTTCTACTATGAAGATTTATAACGGTGCAAAAAAAAAATCTTTTGTAGAATTTTAAACTAAAATACACATAGCTGTGAAAATATATGATAAGTTAGCACAATTCGGAAAATTTGCCACATGTCCATAAAGGAATAATTTAGTCACCCAGCGTCATTTCAGAGTGCCACGTCCCTGTCCTCTTAACCCAGCAATTTAAAACACTGCAGTTCTTGAGAAACTAGAATGTCTACATTGCAGGATTAAGTCCATATGTAGTGGCTGTCAGTATAAGGATCTTTCACACCAGTGACTGAGAAAACTCAGTCACTTGATGTGGAAGTCTCATAAGAAAATATTTAGTCAATTATTTACTATGGGGAATTGTGAATGTGCACACGGTGCTCACTGCACATGTGCATTTGGTCCCCAATGCACCTCTATACTAGGGGAGGAGAGGTGAATAGTGCCAAGGGACTCTTTGTGCTGGAAAACGGTAATCATTTTCTGTTTTTTTTAGCACAGGTGAGTGGTGATCTTACAAGAGTGCGGACAGACACACTATATCATTAGGGATACAGCTTCTGTATAATACATTATACAGTTCCTTTAATGCTATCTTTAATTCACTGATTATATCTTTCTTTAAGAAAATTATCCAGGTTTACAAAAAAGACAATACTATTTGATCAAGCACAGTTACTACCAAGTGACTTGCAAAACTACTTTGGTTTAAAAAAAAAAAAAAAAAGCTGTGTTTAAAACCGTGTTTATTTCGATCTGTAGGAATGCAGTATTTAGTCTGAAAACAAAGCTTGTCTGTACTCATTTGCATTTTTTGCAGGTAGGGCCTCCACAGATTGGATTTATTGTTCCAGCACCAATTCTTTGTAATATCCCTTAAACTACTCCTGAACAATATTTGCAGTGTGGCAGGGTGCATTATCCTGCTAAAAGAGGCCACTGCCATCAGGGAACACCCCTACCATGAAGGGGTATGCAAAGTCTGCATCAATCTCTAGGTATGTGGTACTTGTCAAAGTAACATCCACATGAATTCCAGGACCCAAGATTTCCCAGCAGAACATTTCCAAGAGCATAACACTGCCTCCTAGCCTCCTCATCTTTTCCTCGGGTAAATGACGCACAAGTCCATCCACTTGATCAAAAAGGAAATGTGATTTATCAGATTCCCCAGTGCCCATTGAAGGTGCCATTGGTGGTGGACAGGTGTTATCATGGGCACTCTGACTGCAGCTACTCAGCCCCATATGCAACAAACTGTGATGCACAGTGTGTGTGTGTTTTGACACCTTTCTTTTATGGTCAGCATTAAATTTTTCAGCAGCAGTAACCTCACGGAGAAAAGCTACATTAGCTCTTACATTAGCTCTTCACATCTTCATCAATGCATTTTGGGTGCCTATGACCCTAACATCAGTTCACCAGTTTTACAACCTTGATCCATTTCTGGTAGGTACTAACCACTGCATACCGGGAACACTTCACAAAACTTGTAATCACTGTTTGGCCCTTGTCAAAGTCCTTCAGATCTATATGCATGCACATGTTTCTTGCTTCCAACACATAAACTTCAAGAACTGGCCACTGTAACAGTATAATCAATGTGATTTACATCACATTAGTTGTTTTAATGTTGTGACTGATCATTGTGTGTATATATAGACATTTTTAGCTTGTCCAAATATTTATCTGAATAATATTCAGACTATATTAAAAGGATGTGTATCAGAGATCCAAAATGTTTCCTTTTCAGAAGAAATAGTTTGGCATAACCAACTTTTTTTGCCAGTCTATGTGGATGGCCATATTCCTCGGTGCTGGAATAAGGGGAGTAAAAAAGGAATGATTTTTTTTTTTTGGGGGGGGGGGAGCAGAGGAATACTTTATTGTTTGGAATACAGTTTTTCATTTCTGATTCTACATGTTACTTTATACTTTAATGAAAAATGGGGAAAAGTTGCAATAGAAATCATCTTAAAAATAAAAAAAGGAAATAAAATAACAAATGTAAGGAAAAGTTCATGCTGAGAATAACAATGCTTCCCCACACATCCAGTCTGTACCATCATTGAGTATCCTTTAATTATCTTTTAGTTTTAAACAAACGGTGCCCTAACAGCAATTGGAGAAACTTCATTTGAAAAAAGAAATTTTATTAAAAAAAATTAACAGTATAAAAGGTGAGTGGGTTATCGATTATGTACTCATCTTTTTTTTGGATTTAAAAAAAAAAAAAAAAATCCTTATTCTACAAATTAACTTACTCATGCTGCTGCTTCTTCCCATTTTTTCAAGTGAAATTAAACTTGAAAATGTTTAATTCGCTACAAAATTTTAGAAAATGTTTACAAATTTATAACCCACTTTGAATGAAGAGTGGCAAATGTGTATTCCTAATGCTTTAGTTTTCTTGTCCCTATCTACAAATGTGCCCCTTACCTTTTTACAGTGTTGATGCTTTTTTGTCATTGCTCACCATTCCACCTCCCATTATATCATGGAGGAGGCATGGCCTCCTCTGGAGTTGGTCCAATCCAATGCTCTTCATGGAGAATCATTGCAGTTTCTAATTAGAGGGAGTAAGGAACTGAGAATAGGGAGCTGTGTAGTACACGTATCATACAACATATGGTAACACATCAATCCATATCTTACATCACCAACTAAATAGATCTTGGCATTATCAAGTACATACTTATTATTAATATTAATATTATTATTATTATTGCCATTTCTATAGCACCAACAGATTCCGTAGTGCTTTACAATATTATAAGAGGGAGGATTTAGCTATTAATAGGACAATTACAAGAAAACTTACAGGAACGATACGTTGAAGAGGACCCTGCTCAAACGAGCTTACAGTCTATAGGAGGAGGGGTGTAAAACACAATAGGACAGGAAATAGTAATCAAAATAGGTTAGAGTGAAGCAGAGCTGGAGAGTTCTCCCCTTTAGGAGAGAGCAAGAGACAGGTATGTGAGGTAGAGGTTTCTCTGGGAGGCCATACACTTTCCTAAAGAGACGGGAAGTCCTGCAAGCGTGAGTTGGCCATACGCGTGCGAGCAATAGACAGACAAAGGTCACGGGCAGAGCGGAGAGACCGAGAAGGGGCATACCTATGGATCAGTGAAGAGATAGAAAAGGGGCTAGAATTGGTCAATGTTTTATAGGTATGGGTTAGCACTTTGAATTGACTCCTATAGGATACAGGAAGCCAATATACGGACTGACAGAGGGGTGAGGTGTGAGAGGACCGAATAGAGAGGAAAATCAGTCTGGTGGCAGCATTCATACGGCTTTTTGGAAGACCAATTAGGAGAGGGTTACAATAATCCACAGCCACGGCGACTGTGGGCAGGAGTGCTGTGGTTTTTCCCCTATTCCAGCTAGGAAGCGGTCCTTGGCAGAGGTACCCAGCCAGGGGTACAGGGAGCTCCGTTACAGCTATAGTGAGAAAACAAATGTCCTTCTGTAATCACTTCTACTGAGTTTTCATAAACTGAAAAGTATACACAACGTATACATAAAACAGAATTGGTTCAAATTCCCTCCTCCCTCAAAGAATGAATTGATTTAACAATCCAATTAGATTGTAGATTTAGCGAGATATGTAAGGAAAAATCCTAAACTTATCTATATGCCAGACATATCCTAGGTGGGGATAATACCACCAAAGCTACACACTACCAGAGAAAGTTATTGCTCTGGAAAATATAAGTAGGATACCTCCTCTTTATTATCTGGCATTTGCCATCAATTCACTGTATCATTTGATTTTATCTTTGCTTTCTTCTACATGGTTAATGAACATTGGAAGCCTACTGCATTGAATACCCACATTCCAAGATGGAGATTATACCACCCAAGCACTTTAAAGCAGAGCTATTTGTAGCTCTAGAAAGTGTGGATTAGTCTTTTATTGGGTTCAATCCTTTAAAACAGATGTTGCATATTATATTATTATTTTTATTATTCTGTTTTGTTCTGACATTCTCTAAAGACCAAAACTGTTGACCTTCAGTAAGTGCATGCATATATCTTATTAGACACTGGTTCTTTGTATAAATTTCTATTTTTTGGCACAGTTTACATCTTCTATCCAGCTCAGTACGTGTGCTGCTGACTCTTGTGCTCATGCTTCTTAGACTGCTTTTGAATTTGTACCATATTATTTCTATCCTTTTGAGTTATGTGTTCTTGCACCATGTGGCGGCCTTCATGATCATATTTGGTTTACTTTGGGTTTGATTTTGGACTTGTACTATTGTAAATGCAATGTAAGCTGATTATCCACTAAACAGAGTTTTTTTTAGACGGACACTTTGACCACTAAGGTACTCTAATCCATTAATCTGAAAGAACTGGTTTATATATAACCTTACAGAATAACCTGGTTTCAAAAAAGACCATCATACACATTTACCCTGATGTTCTGTTAGATAGCATACATGCTAAATGTATATTCTTTATTTACTCAAAGAAAGAAGAGCTTATATAGCACGTTTTGGTGCTTTTGATTCATAAAGGTTCGGTACATATTTTAAGGTGGCATATCTGTGGGTAAGTCACTCATATGAGTAGCAAACCAAGACTGACATCACTGCCCATTGATGGCCAGTCACCTTTTGCTCATTGGCAAATTAACCATAATAAGGGGAGACATTTTAGCTTTTATATTCACAGGGTCTTCCACAGGTGCAGGTGCCTAGATAAATTACTCGTCTCCAGCACTATTTGTACCAAAAAGCACATTAAACCTTTATTTTACTTTAAGCTAATGTTATGGGTGCTCTGTGAAGGAGTTGTGGGGAGTTCCTGTGGAGGTTAAATGGAGTTTATAATTTAGCTAGCTATGTTTTTTTTATCCTTAACTAGCTGATTGTCTGGCTTGTGTAGGGATATTGGAACATTGTGACTGCTTAGAACAGGGGTAGTCAACCTTTGGCACTCCAGATGTGGTTTACGTCTCCTATAGAGCTTTTGCAACCATAATGCTGGCAAAGGGGAGATGTAGTCCATAACATCTGGAGTGTCAAATGTCATCTCACTAAAGAAATTACTCCTTACTGTCTATATGGAAAATATATGCCTACTTGATCAGAGTACTAAAGTGCAATACACTATACATCACTAAGACTGTCAATCTCATTACCTCACTCATGAGGAAGCCAAATCCCTAGTATGAATCTTTGGCCAAGTGACACCCTCACAGAGTCAAAATACTTATCCACTACTAGCTAGGCTAGAAACCAATTAATAGTTTCTTACTACATAGCTCAGCAGCTAGATAATTTAGCTGTCTAGAACACCTATTACCACTAGATACCTATTAACACTATTAATGCCTATTAACCCACAATAACACTGGATAACTTTTAGATATAAGATGGAAAACATATGTAACAGATCTTAGCTTGTATCATAGAAGTAAGCAAGAGGGCATTATTCCTTTTTGAGGTGACCAAGTGCTACCCATAATGTGTTGTAAAAAATAAACAAAAAAAGAGTTCAGCCTGACATTCATTTCAGTGCTTACAGCACACCTTCATCATGGTTAAATAAGATCCAAAAATCAAGGACTTTAAAGCTGCTTAAATAATTAACACTAGTGTGCAAATAATTATTAGGATCACAGAAGGAGCAGAGTTATTTGAGACTAACATTGAGACTAACAATAACATCGATTAAGGAACCCTTCCAAAAGTGTATTACAAAGGGGAGGAAGGGTAAAAGGTGGAGTAAATGAGTGCTTCCCAAACAGTGCAGTCAGGGATGGTGCAAGGATTTTTGGGTACACAGGCAAAGATGATTTTGGTGCCCCTCTCCCCTTAAAAAAAAGCATCCTTACCCATGTGCCTCTTAACCCTCCTTTTGTGTCTTATCCTCTCTTTTAAATGTCTTACCTCCTTTATTGTATCTTATGCCCTATTTTCCCTATTGTGTGTCTTACACCTCCATTGTATATCTCTTACAACCACCCTTTGTGTGTCTTACTCCCCCCCAGCCCCTTTGTGTGTCTCCTTCACTCCCAGCTTCCTTGTGTCTTTTATTCTTACAAGCTCCTTTGTGCGTTTCTTTTTCACCTCAGACCATCTGTCTCCAGCCAGCCCCTTTGTGTGTTTTTCCTCTTCTCCAGCCCGTCTGAGTGTTTCACCCGCAGGTCTTTTGTTTTTCGACCACCCCAGGCCATTCTGTGTGTCTCTTACATCCCAGCCCTATCTCTGTGTCTTTCTACCCCCTCATGTCTCTCTGTGTCTTGCTCCCTGTGTGCCGCTCTCCTCTCCATGTCCCTTACTAATGCTCTCCCCTTCCTGTCCTTTAGTGGTCCCCTCCCTGCTCCTTAGCGTTCTTCTCCCTTCCCCTCTCTTCCCTGTCCCTTAGTGTTCCTCTCCCCCTCCCTAAGTGGTCCTCTCCCCTCCCTTCCCTGTATCTTAGTGATTTAACCCATTCCCCTTATGGTTCCTCCCCTCTCCTCTTAGTACTCCTTCCCTCTCCTGTCTCTAAGTGTCCCATCCATTAGTTGTCCTCTCCCCTCGCTTCCTTGTCACTTATTGTTCATCTCCCCTCCCCCCCCTTAGTGTTCCTCTCCTCCCCATCTCTTAGTGGTCGTCTTCCCTGTCCCTTAGTGTTCTTCTCCTCTCCATGTCCCTTAGTGGACCTCTCCTCTCCCCTCCCTCTCTTTATTAGTGGTCCCCCCATCCCCCTTAGTGTTCCTCTACCCTCCCTTCCCTCACTTTTACTGCCCCCCCGAGAATTACTTTTCCCTTTCCTCCCCTGTCTCTTAGTGCCCCTCCACCTTAGTGGTCCGCTCCCGTCCCCACAATGAGTGACTGGCAGGAGAGATCGCTGTGCGCTTCCCTCCTGTCAGTCACTCTAATCTAGTGTGACCCGGCCTGATGCGCCCACATTATGGAAGCACCACCCCTGAGTGCAGTAATTCACTACATATACACGTAGGGGCCGAAATAGAGTATGTTCATTTTAATTAGATAATAACCAGCTACTTCTTCTACAAGCAAAGCAATAATAACATGCACAAAGATTGAGGAACAAAAGGTGGGGAAAACATTCAAAACCCTCCCTGAAGCAATATGATCTGCACAAGAATAATTATGGCAATTTTAAAACAAATAAGCGCTCATTGCAAAAAATTACTGAAAGAAGATGAGATTAAGATATTAAATACAAGTTTATATTAGTAATGGTACAACCACACAAAACACAACTTCAGGATTTTCAATTACCATGGTGATCACAGAATCTATATAGAAGAAGCTGCTATTGATTTAGAGATCTGTAGTGAGTAACAGAAAGATCACCGCACAAAACAAAACAGAAAAATCCACATAATCTGTTGTGTAGTATTGTAGGAATAAATAAACTCCCCATATCCTATGCATTAATACATTTCACCCCATACTGTGGTATCTATGATAACCGCTGCTGTAATCATGAACCAACTGTTGGCTGCAAAACTCAGTGTGACAGCACAGTACACTCATTATAAAGCTGCTGAGAAAAAAATAGCAGTCTGATTTATATTACACTGAAAACATAAGACAAATAAAATGAAATAAAGCTCATAATGTATTACTTGAATAGTCCTAAAGAGAGAGGTTAACCACTTCCACATGCAGCAATATAAGTCCCAAGACACCTATGCCGTGGGGAAACTGAAATTAGTAGAGAGAGCTTCTACACTAATACACATATACAGTCAGCTCATAGATCACGCACTATGTACTACACATACAGAACATATATCGCTTGGAACAAATAAAGGAAATAATCATATTATAAGTAAATGTGACTTGAATTAAAAGTACAAAGAATCACAATCCATAATAACCCTTAAGAATACCTTAATATCTTCCCAGGCAGATGTCTGATTTAACCAGACATAGAAATAACAAAAAAAAAAGAAAAAAAAAATGGTCCAAACATTAGTAGAAACCTAAATGGATCTTGTGTTAGATAAAGCATAACTAGATGTTAGATGAGGGGGAGAAAAAAAAACCTTGAACTAAAACCATAGAGGTTAAGGTCTTAAGACAATAAATCCAGTAACATTCACCTTTTCTCGCTATTACTTTTACATTTTTAAAACCCATGAAATGATTTCCATCTGATCAACTCATGTGACAGTCACTAAGGTATCTAGAGATGGGATATCAATATTGTCTCTAAAAATGTGTCCCCTAATATGATGTTTAATTTGCCTTTTAGGTTTACCTTTGTATAGCAGACCACACAAATGAGTACGAATCCCTTCATAATACAACAATTAAAGAAGGAGCTGTAACAGAGCTTCCTGTACCTCGGTTGGGTACCTCCGCTGACGGATGCTCCTAGTGCTCACCGAGGACACCAAGCACTCCACCAGACACCATCAGCACTGCAGTACCCATGTTAAGCGTTACAACTTGGCTGGGAACTCGCCGTCCTCCACCCACCCTGGACCCAAGACCAGGATCCATCTTCCAGTGTGTGTAAGTCTCCTACTCCAGAAAGCTTAGCAGGAACAGCTCTTAAAAGAGCTAGTGATTATAATCCCAGGGGAGTATAGCGATATAGCAGTCCCAGGATAGATACAGCCTTTTCCCCCACACATGAGATGAGACTCTATGTTGAGGGTAAAGCAGGAACAGAATTTTAATGGAGTCACACTGGACTTTTCTGCAAGTTTCCCAAGAAGGGCGACACCCAGGTGGACTTTGTTGGGCACAGGGACACCAGGTAAACAAACCAATAAAAATCGAGTCATACAGTAATTGAAACAGGAACTGTACTAATCTAACTCAATTATCTCCAACCACAGAAAAACATACAATTTTATGACACCCCAAAAAGTACATAAAAACCCACATAAACCCCGTAAAGTTACATCCCCTGATAGACCCGATCTGGGTGAACAACATACCCAAAAATCACCCAGATCGGTTCAGGGATTCAGGAATTTTATGGAAGTCATAGTTTTGCCCAGGCGCAGGCATGGTCCCATGCCCAAAACAGTTCCATAGAATCAGTGCTAACGGTCGGTCTCTCTGTCTGGAGTACAAAAGTGCATAACTCACATGAACAGAGCCTGTTTTAAAGTATTTTAGCCAGGTTTATCACAGGGGCCATAGTCACAGGGTAGGAGGCTGACAAACAGGCTCCTCCAAAAACCAGTGTCGAGGTCACTTTCGCCACAGGACCATATGTCAATAGTCTTAGTATTCAGGCTGTTCTGACATTGTTTAGAATTATATAAAATGTATGGGCACAGATAATTCCCCACAACTGACTTATGGAGCCATGTACTTTTTGTATTTGTATCTATCCTATGCCAATCTATACCTTGCTCTCTCGAAAGATTATAACACGGTTGACCCCTTCTTTCCAATTATACAAAATACAAAAGTATTTTGTATATTTAAATTGAAGGGGTCAACCATGGTGTGTTCTTCCTAGAAGTGTAGGTATTGGATTGGCATAGGATAGCAATCAAGGCATCCTCATGACTATTCCTGTAATCTGAAGAAAAAGACGACCATTAAAAAGGAAATGGTTTCTCATCATAATAAAGTATAAACGTCTTATCAAAAAAATCAAGATAACTGGGAGTTATTCCTGTTAATGTGTTAAAAAAAACAGTTGAACATGTCTAATCCCTGTTTATGTGTTATGGAACTATACAGAGATTCCACGACTGTAGAATATTGTTCCCTCAGGTACCTGCAGATTTTTTAATTAACAAAGTGCTTGGTGTAACGCAAGTAGATGGGTAACCTCTCTACCAATGGTTTAATAACCTTGTCAATATACATTTTAATTTTGCATTAAATTTCCATTGCCAGACACAATGCTTCTGCCAGAGGGGTTCACCATATCCTTATGTACATTTAGTAAACTGTAAGATGGTTAAATCAATGGATCTGTTGTCAACATATAATCGTATACATCCTTATTAATATGATGTGCATTGTATCCTTTTGTTCATTTTACCTTGATGAAGGTACGCTGTAAGCAAAAAATGAGCATTTGGCTGATATCTTTTTTTTGTATTGTTTTCTTCAAACACTATGAGTAGCACATTGATCAATAACTATATTAAAAAGTATTCTAGACAATGTAGGCAACTGGCATTTAGCCAGCTTCTGAAGTATTCAGTAAGGAACTATTTGCCAATTTCTAGCCTAGCTGCTGGAGGATCTGTGATTTGACTCTATTAGGATGTCACTTTGTCTAAGATTCATACTAGGGGTTAGGCTTCCTCATAAGTGAGGTGAGGGGGTTGATCGTCCTAATCATATATGGAGCATGGTCGTCCTGTAGTACTCTGGTCCAGTAGGCATATATTTTCCATTTTATGTATGCCGAGGTATCTAGTAAGGGACACATTTTTGCTTAAATGATGCTGGAATTAACAGTCTGGAGCCTAAGGGTATTGCTGCACAATATATCACCCTGTATTTAGTGCTCTGGTTATGTAGAAATATTTTTTTTATTATATGCCAAGGTATTGTGTAAACCCCCTATAGGGTAAGCCCCTTTTAGTTAAGTAGGCACATTTATGCTATGTGCCAAGGTATGTAGATTTCAGTTATTGCTCTTGTTCCTGTGTTTGTCTCATTCTGACATCTGCTTGTAGGTACTTGCATAGTGCCAAGGTATATTTAGTTACAGATGTCAGGTCTGAGTTGACATTTTACAAAATTTTGAATAATACATGTACTACACATCACCTAATACACATCACCCTATTTTCAGCTCCTTGCTTCCTCTACTTACTAGATGAAATCACAAATTGTATTCTGTTTTGTAGTTTTCAGAGAGCCAAATTGAGTTATCATATGCAAATTAAAGCTTTACCTGCTTATCCTTACATGACAGGGTTACATGGTCTTCTCCTACTTTAACTGACCTATAATATATTCATATATTCTTTTTTTGAACACTGCTTTTATAAACAGTAGTTGTTTGTGTATTATTTGCCTCTGTCAGCTTGAACATGTTTTAATGTACTCTCGTGACCTCCATCATTAACTAAATGTTTTACCAACTTAGCTGCCACTCATTAGATGTTTTGTTTATTTCAACATACCCTAGAGATAGCAATGTATAAAGGTCATAGAAGGTCAGAAGCTTCTGAAATGCTTGAATGACTAAGTCTCCCACCAACAAACACCAGTAAAAAGTTACTTAGATGTTGTGTAGTCCATATTCATGTTTAAGTACTGTTTTAATATTATTGGGCATTCAGTGTAAAATTAAAGGGTTACTCCAAATGCCTAAGGCACTTTAGCTTGCTGAAACATTTTATGTGTGAAGATTTTCATTTTGGAAATAGTGCAGATTTCAATGGATATTGACACTTTTATAATAATTGGGTACACCCTCCGGCTTTCAAGCAGCCAGCAGACCCGCTTATATGCTGGTTTGGTTAGCTCAGTAGAGCAAATCTGAAGAGGCAGCAATTACCCAAATCATCTACGTTGGAAAGACTTCTTATTGAGCCGCATTTGGAAGTCTGTAATTGGACAGCCACAGAAAGTCTGGGCGGGGTTAGTAAAAAGCGGTGTCAAAACTGTTTCATCATTTGTTGAAATCAAATTTTCTATTTTGAATTGAATTACATTATTATTATTATTATTATTTTATTATTTATATAGCGCCAACAAATTCCGTAGCACTGTACAATGGTCTATTATAAATCTTACTTTTATAGGACCTCAGCAGCAAAGAGAATATGTATTCAAATGTCAAAAAAAAAACAGAAAACAGCAAACAGTTGGACTTGTATCTCAAACTTATTATTGTATCTCAAACTTATCCACTGCAGCCACAGTCTATAAATAAGTATGCAAACATTACATCTTCCTTTTTTTTGCTACTCCCTTTAGGTAAATACTTTTGTATACTCATTTATTTGCTTTAGTTTTATTTGTATTTAGTGTAAATTTCTCTATTCATTTACTGTTAGAATTGTGTTTTTTTTTTTCAATTTATACCTATTAATATCCCTTTTTTATGTTTGGTGTATTTTACCTAATTCTTTCTTTCAACCCCTTTTTTGTTACTTCATTGTATTCTCTCTCTCTTATTTTCACTCTACCAATGTTTGAAGGCTCACTTACCTTTTTTTCATTATTGCTGATTTACTACAGAATACTTCCTATAAGCATGGACAGTTTCTATCATATCACCTGTCTTTGTGTTGCATTACTCTGGCTCACATGAATTTACTTTGAATTATTCAGACACTCAATAAAATATAAAAATGGGGAAAATAATAATAATTTGTACACATCCACTGCAACAAATTTAAAAGAATTCAAAATATATTCACATTTCAGTACTGATTGTTAATCTAACTTAATTTTTGTTAAGTTAACCTTATACCTAATCCCACCATTATAATAAACATACCCTGTATCCTATGCCTACACTAACATTATCAATATAACTTCACTTACCCTTACACGTAACCCTACACTATCTCTAAACCTAAAACAACATTAAAAAAAAACAGCATTAACCATTAGCTTGCCCTTGCATTAGCCCTAGACACACTGATACACACTGATACACACTGACACACACACACACACACACAGACTTATTTAGATACACACAGTGAAACATACACAAACCTTGACTCACAGATACACACACAGAAAAACTCAGACACACATACTCTTTGACAGACACACACTCTCACTGACAAACACACATACTCTTTTAACTCCTTAAGACCAGAGGGCGTACTATTAGCCCTATTTTAGGCAGCTCTAATAGTACGCCCTCCGTTTTTTTCTTACTTACCCGGATCCTCCGTCCTGCAGCCCCCCCCTGGCCATGTGAGAGTGAGGTCCTTGCGAGGACCTCACAATCACATGGCCGGGATAGCTGCCTGCTGTATGCCAGCAGGGGGGCTGCCTGTAATGACAGGTAATCCCCCTGCTGGCTGGAAAATTAAATAAAATAATATTTAAAAGTGTAATAAAAATAATTATATACTTAGATCATATATATAGATCATATACCCATAATAGCATACCATTTGCAATAGTAGACAACCCAAGGTATTGCAAACAGGGTATGTCCAGTCTTTTTTAGTAGCCACTTAGTCACAAACACTGGCCAAAATTGGCGTTTTTTGCATTTTTCACACACAAACAAATACTAACGCTAACTTTGGCCAGTGTTTGTGACCAAATGGCTATTAAAAAAGACTGGACATACCCCATTTGCAATACTTTGGGTTGTCTACTATTGCAAATGGTATGCCATTATGGGTGTAAATTTCATTCCTGGGCTACTATACAGTCTCAAAGGCAACATAACCAATCTGGCAAATTTCAATTTCAAATGTAACATGTTGTATTTGACCCTGTAACTTCCCAAAATGCCATAAAACCTGTACATAGGGGGCACTGTCTTACACGTGAGACTTTGCTGAATACAAATATGTGTATTTTATTGCAGTAAAAGCAAACAGTATTATAACATTGACAGTTAAAATGTCATGTAGAACTAAAAAAATTTAAAAAAATCTTATTATATATAATAAGGGTGGGTGCATTTACCATGAAAGAGGTGAATTACGGTTGGACAGACATGTAGTGCAAATGCCAGGTTTTGTTTACATTTTGTTTTGTTCACAACGTGTACATTTGGCTCCGTCCTTAAGGGGTTAAAGATACATATACACTCTCACTGACAAGAACAGATACATTCTCACTGATAAACACATACACTCTCAAACACTCACTGACAAGCACACATTCACTCTCACTGACAAACACACATATGCTCTTTGATAGACACACCAACAATTTTTTTTTAACTTTTTACTCCACCCAGCCCCCTACCTCTAGGAGTGCTGGCATGCAGTCCCTGGGGTCCAGTGGGGCTGCTGAGCAGCTGAAATGCGGGCGGCGTGCCTCTTAGTAATGCTGGAGCCAAAGTGACGTCATATTTCGGCTCCGGCATACTGCTGTGCGCGCAAGGGAGCTGAGCAAGGAGATCACTGCCGCCCATGGCCATTTTATTTTTTTAAACTTTTGGCGGAACCCCAATTGGTGTTGTTCCGCGGAACATAAAGTGGGAAATGCTGTCCTAGACGAACACTACAGATAACCTTACCATATACCTCTTTAAACTTAACACTACCCATAACCCTAACCCTAACGGAACACTTTGCTAATATCAGTACTGATATCAGAAGATTGGTTCCGTGGTTAAAACAATGGTATGTTGCTGCCATCTACTGGCTTTTTCCAGTATAACAGGAAAATGTCCTTTTACTACTGAATTAAGCATGCTTTTCCAGCTCAATGCACTGTGATCGGTGCGGGGCAGCTGGCAAAGCCCACCACCAATCAAAAGCTGTCAGGGTTTGTTCAGACAATGGGGTCACACTTCAGTCTTCACATGTAATAATAGCAATAATAATAATAATAATAGTATTGTTAATATTAGAATGACTACAGCTGTCACTCAGTCACAGTGTTCTCAATGGATTTAAAGGGACATTGTAGGCACCCAGACCACTTCAGCTAATTGAAGTTGTCTGGGTGCTGTGTCTCTATTGCACTTAGTGTTGCAATGTAAAACATTGCAGGGCTCCAAGTCTGCCCTCAGTGGCTGTCTACCAGACAGCCAGTGGAGGCGTTTCCAGAATCCAAACTGACTTTTGGTCCATCATCTGATGTTGGACCTAGTAAATCTATAGTGCCAGGAAAACAGCTTTGTTTTCATGGCACTATAGGATCCCTTTAACCCCTTAAGGACACATGACATGTGTGACATGTCATGATTCCCTTTTATTCCAGAAGCTTGGTCCTTAAGGGGTTAAAGGACTGCATGTATTGCTCACTTTGAGCACTGCATATAGTCTTTATGTCAGTCTGGGACCACTAAGAATTGTCACTAAGTAAAATTATTAACCACAGAGGTAAAAGAAACCAGTGTAGCAAACATAGTTGACTAGGCAATTAAAAGGCCTAACCCTAATTATAATATGTATACCAATAAAGTTAAGCTTCAACAAAGGGCTTACCTTTACTAATTACATCTAGTAAGAACATCACTTTAATTTTAATATTTAAAATCAGTACGGAAAAAAAGAAAAGAAAAAACAAAAAACAAAAGTGATGCAGTGATGAGTGAACTGTGCCCCAAACCATTTGAAACATAAGAGGAGAGAATAGCCAGCACATGCTTCCAAAAGTTTAACAATCTGTACTGATTAGATATGATTCCACTTGAATCAGTAAACTTGAACTAATAGGGATAATTTGAAGCTGAGACAATGTAACCTTAAGTGTTTTTAATATTGAGTCAATTTAAAACAAACACCGAATCCAATTACTGCTAAGTTCTAGGACAGGGATAGGCAACCTTTTAGCAGCACTGTACCGAAAAAAGATTGTGATGTCCCATAGTGTGCCAGTCCTATTTCTTTAAATTGAGTGGTGTATGTTGCTGTATTCTGCTTCTGATATTTATACTGCAGTTGCTTTGTATCATTGTATTTGTGCGTATATGAGATATTATATTGTATATGTTAATGAGTAGTTTGTGGTATTGTGTACCTATGAATGTGGCTGTGTATGAGGGCTGCTTGTGGAATTGTGTGTGGATGGATATGTCACATTGTGTATTTGGTAGTGTTTGTATTTGGGAAATTGCATGTGAGAGGCTGCATGTAGGGTTGTGTGCATGTATGTGGATTGTTAGTGGTGTTGAGTTTGTGCGGATTGTGTGTATGTTTGTGTGTGGGCTGTTCATATTATTTGTATAAGGGGAGGGTTATTCTGCATTTCTGTGTATATCTAGCAGTGTGGATGGCTTCCCTGGGTTCTAGTGGGGAAAAGGCTGGCCAGGTACAGGTCAAGGACAGGAGCTGCAACAGCAGCTGTGGGTTCCTCTACTCCAGTGTGGATTCCCAATCACAAGTGCTGCAATGCATAAATTGAGGATTGTCCTTCACCACCTTTTTGTATATCTGAAGTTTCATTAGGACTCTTGATAGGCCAGAGCCTATTTGGCTCTGGCAGCCTTGAGTGCCGTGAAAAGACACGTCGAGTGCAGTGCATGGCACACGTGCTATAGGTTGCCTACGCCTGTTCTAGGAACTCAATGGAAGGTTTGTTAATGTCAAATGTAATTTTGCCAGTTGAACCATAGGTGTACATTGTATAATAATTGAGTCTGTCATTTTATCTGACTAGGGATAATATGAGTGAACCAATAAACAAATATAAAACCTCTTCTACACAAATTTATCAGGCTAACTATAACATTACAATAACGTATACAATCTAAAATTGTATTTATGATTATGTAGTTTCACTTACAATGTACAGAAGCTGAAAATGTATGTTTGTAATTACCTTGCTAGAGAATAAATTTCAGCAGCAAGGAATTGCTTATAACCATGGAATATTGAAACTGCCTATCAAAGGGACACTATAGGCACCCAGACTACTTTAGATTATTGAAGTGATCTGGATGCAGTGTCCTGTTCCACTTAGTCCTGTAATGTAAAACAGTCCTGTAATGTGAAACTGCAATGTTTATATTGCAGCACTAAAACAGCCACTAGAGGTACTTTTATTTTTTTACTGGACTATTGGTCACCTAACTGATGTTGGATGTTCTCACATTCTGCATGAGGACATCCAACATAAGTTAAATCTCCATAGGAGAGCATTGAGTCAATGTTTTGCTATAGGGAGGGCCTAATGCACTTGCAATGCTCACCGCACATGCGCATTAGCCCCCTTGTTGGGTGACATCGGAGGAGATGGAGCGTTGCCCTAGGGATGTTGGCGCCTAAGTTGGGTAAGTGTTACATAACTGAGGGAGGATAGCTGGAGGGGGATCTAAGAAACCTATAGTGGTAGGAATACAGTCAGATTTGTATTTCTAGAAATATAGTATCCCTTTAATCATAAGTTAGTGAAGTCTGAGGATATATAAACAACAAGGTAAGGGGTAAATAAAGAGAATTAGTCTCTCCTATCCATTTTTATTCTAACCCTCTTTACTGACAATGCTAAAGTCAGACATCCCACATCACCAAACCTTGTTAAGATTAATTAAAATAAAAAATAAAAAAGTTTATGGCACATTTCAGCGCATGGGAACTAATCGCAAAATATCAGAAGTGCCTTGCATCCTTTCTATGTTTTTAAAGTGGTAGTCCCTGCTTAGCAGTGACATCACGCAGCTACTTGGTGGCTATGATATCACTTTGTATTGGGTCCCCCATACTTTCTGGATTGCAGTGCTTGAGACCACATTCCCTAAGCCAATTCCATCTTCCTACTGGGGGGAATGCCTTGAATCTCCTAAGAAACTTTCAAGGCTCCTGTGCATTGTAAAAGCAATGCAGATGGCCGAAAAAGCGTGAAGCAACATTAAATAAACAGCAATACTCCTGCATATGTTTTTTTTATTTATTTATTTATTTATTTTTTATATATGTTTTACAGAAGATATTAGTAAATATCTAAAGTCAGATATAAGTTAAGTGCTGGTTTATTAAAACAATACACTAATAAGCATCTCAGATGATCTGGAATAATTTATAGATATAGAAAATATATCAGAAATGCTTTTCCTTTGTGTATATGAACTGAAAAATACACTAATTACAAATAGTATATCTGAGGTCTCCTGTATTAGGCCATCCTTTAGGTAAGGGACATAATAATAACACATACATATATAATTATTTTTGACCTTTTCACCGATCTTCCACGGATACTCATATACATAAGGGATAATTCTTCTAAATAGCAAATTGTCATCCATAAAAATGTATTAAGTGGGGAGCATATGTTCCTATCAAATAGGAAGTATAGGTTCATTGACTTCCTTGCTTTACCTTCTTTACCGAAAACCTCCAGCAGCAAAGAAATAGTTAACAGAACTTTTTCAAACAACCAATCAGAGCAAAATAACAGCAGTATGAAATCCCTCAGTCAGACCCTCACACTTCCTCTTTCTTTGATGAGGTCGAGCAGGAGAGCAAGGAAAACCAACAAATCCAACTTGTAACAGGTACCTCTAGAGAATAAATTGCCGAAACCAGATTACACTGCAAGGAAAAAGAAACATTGTGAAAGTAAACTGTCAAGGCAAGATGTCATATCCATACAATATTACTTCCACAGTATAAAACATGAGGAATAAATGCACACGGACAACCAAAACCGTATATTAGAAAAAAAATCTTTATTATAAAACATAAGACCATACATTGTAAAACATAACAATATCACTAAGTAACATTAGCGAAAGAACCCCAATACCAGGGAGGGACACGTGAAAGGGTGGGAAATATTTTCCTCATGTCTTTAATAAAATTTAGATTATTCCCTAATTTTATGGCAAGACAGGAAGCATCATATTTGCAATTTTAACGCCCAGACATAAAAACAGAAATTGTGGACGGAAATAAAAAGTACAGAATGTCGATTCCCTAGACCAAACAGCAGCATCAAGAAATATCCGTCAGGGACCCACCGGTTTCTAGAGCTGCTGTGCCCCGAACCGAATGTGCCCCAAAGGTACTCACCACGCCAGCCAATGAGAGAAACCACCGAATCCAACGAGCGATCATAGGTGCAGAAACAGTCCTAAATAGTCGTATGTAGGAAATCAACAGCTGCCCATAAACAGAAGGGCGAAAGGACGAGGTCCTGGATATACGTCCAGAGGCAACGTGCCACACAGAGACGTGGCCTATCTGGAGAGTAGCAATACGACTCAGAAGACAAATGAGATCTCGCCCTGCGTGAAATAGAAACAGACACACCATCTGGTGAGAAGGAGAAAGATTCTACATCAGAAGCATGAACATCAGACATGTGATGAAAAGATACAAGACATAACAAGAGAGTCAGCTAAGCGGAAAGCTGGCACAAAGACAAATCCCCGTTATCAGGCCACTCCTCAAGGAATCGCAAAACAAGCAATACAACCCAAAATGAGGAATAGCAATAGGTAGAGGTCTCGAAAGGCCTACACCTTGGAGTACAAATGCAGAAAGATAAGTCCTGCGCTCTCTCCCATCACTGGGCGGCAGCAATGACACATCATCCCCAATATATAGTAAAAACCAAAGAAAAACAAGTTACCTGCGCTCTCTCCTTAATCCCTACGTATTTTTAAACAAACACTTTTAGTTACCTCGAATGGCCATTAGAGGATAAGTCCACCTGCCAACGTCAAGGCAGATCCCCACAGGTGGGTCCTAACTCTAACCATTCACCTAGTTTCCTTGAGCTTCTGGCAAAGATCTCTAATGAGATAGAAAGGGGTATTTTTTATATACACCCCTATATATTATTAACCCTTAATAGGGAACACATGGGATGGGCGGCTGCGTTGTAACAAGGCTGAGTGATACAAAAAATGGATACAAATGCAGAAAGATAAGTCCTGTGCTCTCTCCCATCACTGGGCAGAAACAATGACAGTACACATCAGCCCCAATATATAGTAAAAAACAAAGAAAAACAAGTTACCTGCACTTTCTCCTTAATCCATATGTATTTTTAAACAAATTAAGGTTTTTTAGTTACCTCCACAGGGATTAAGGAGAGAGAGCAGGTAACTTGTTTTTCTTTGGTTTTTACTATATATTGGGGCTGATGTGTACTGTAGTCATTGCTGCCGCCCAGTGATGGGAGTGAGCTCAGGACTTATCTTTGCATCTATTGAGGACTGCATCTATGCATTTGTATCCATTTTTTGTATCACTCAGCCTTGTTACAATGCAGCCGCCCATCCCATGTGTTCCCTATTAAGGGTTAATAATATATAGGGGTGTATATAAAAAACTACACCTTGGAGTAGTCTGCAGACTGAGGGGTCCTATCAATGCCAGAATCTTGAGAAGGCATGAGCCGTCGAACTAGCTGACTGAAAGACGTTAATGGTTCTATACAACTTACCCTGAGAAAACCATTCAGCCAGGAAGTTCAGGACTGCCATAATAGAGGCCATAAAGAGATCCAACATCTCTCCAGACACCAGCCATGCAGGTATGTTCTTGTTGTGCCAGACACCCAAGAGTCCTGGAGTAATTATCTAACCGTTGTCAGTAGGCCCGACACCACCTGGGAACCCCGGAAACGGTCCAAATCACTAGCAGTAGGTGATCCTCTAATATCAGTGGATGTGGATTCCCTTGTGGGTTCCGTAGGAGACACCTGAAGACAAGGAGTAGTAGAGGGCCTTCACATTTCAACTCCAGCAAGAGCAGGAACCATGGTTGACTCCTCCAAAGTATTGTGACCAGGAGAAGTGACACTTCAAATAGTGTGGTCCAATGCAATGTCTGAAGTATTATGGAGAAAGGGGGGGAACGCATATGCCCATGAGGGACGCCAGTCTCGGAGAAACGCATCCACCTCCTCGTTGAGGGAAGCCAACAAACTCTGTCTAACAGTTTGTCCTGGATGCAAACAGATCCAAGTGAAGGGGGTCTCGGAATGAATCCAGTAGTCGAAACACCGGAGGGTGAAGTTGACAATCGGTGGTGTCTCTCCAGTGTCGGGAGAACCAGTCTGCTACATGATTGTCCTGTCCCGGGAGATATTTTGCCACAATTGACAAATTCTTGTCCAGACAGTATTGAAAGAGATCCTTTGTGAGATCCGATGGCAGTTTGGAGTGGGAAACCTCCTAACCAATTTATGAAGTGGGCAGCTGGGACGTTGTCCATGTGGAGAAGAAGCGAGCAGTGATTCTTCCCCTTGGTGAAGCTGCGATTGGCGACCGATCCTTCAACTAGTTCTAGACAGTAGATGCGAAGAGCTCTCTCCTTCGGAGTCCAGAGTCTTCCTGTTGCGATGCCCCTGTCCAGCAGGGATAAATTGTTTGAATGGACCAGATCGGATGCCTCTTTGGCCATGTGTATCAGCCGTGGAGCGGTAACGTGTCTCAGAGGTTCAACAAAATTGATCCTGACACCTGTGCGTAGTTAAGAGAGGTATAAATAGAAATGTCATTTCAACTCCTTCGAGAAGGTGTCCTTGAAGAGTAGACCTTAGACATCAGGACCCAGTGCCTTGGATGCCAAATCCACCAATTAGCCATCCAGCTTGTAAAGGGTTACTTTGTGGTGTTCGGAGGACAGGGCCACATTAGCGATTCCTTATAAACAAACAGATGGCCCTTTGGGCCCATTCTCGTAGGAGATTTAGCAACCACCGGTGTTCTACTTTATAGAGCCTCACCTGCCATGAGGGACATCCGTGTCAAGGTGCCACTGAAATCCAGCAGTCTGTCCTGGGCAGAGCATAGACCGTGTTCCAGGTCTTTTCCGGATGTATCAAGAAGCAAGCAAACCCCCGGGTCGAAATCGGGAGTAAGAGCCACTGTGTCCGATAACGTTGGGCAGGGGCATTACACCCAAATGTTCACTCTGACCTCCTTATCCAAGGGGCAACGGAGCCAGTAACACAGGAGTTCTGCAATGTGGTCCAGAAGGGCCCATTATGGGGAGCTAAGGTGTGCAATGAACCAGTGGATCAAAGAGGGGAGGGCCGGAAGGATCCAGAATTTCACCGGGTCATCAGCAGTGGTTGGCGGGCCCTTTTGCGATCAGTCAGGAGAGAGTCCAACAAAGTCTCCCTCAAGTAGTGGGAATGGCCGCTGAAAAAAAAAAAACGCACTGGGAGATGTGGCACCAGAGCCGTCGGTCCGGTACCCATCCAGGACGTCATAACCCTCCTACACCGGGTGGCTGCCTGAACCAGAGGCCATCTTGGTTAGCTTCCTCTTTATCGGTGGTAGTGCCATGGCCCTTCCACGGTCCCTTACGTGCAGAGCTCATATCCACAGAGAAGAGGGAATCACCAGAGTTGGAGCCCCGAGCACCTGAGGTGCAGAGTCCAGGGTGGTCGGTGGACCGTCACCATGGAAGGCAGTGAGGGCTTCTGGCACTGAGGCCACTATGGTGGCTCAAAGCCATACCTGGAGACTTTCTGGGCATGGAAATCTGCTCCATCAGCCATGACTGTATCAATGACATAGAGATAAAACACTGTCCATGTGTTACCTGGTGAGGCAAGCTGGGGGTCACCCAAAAAGCACAAGCATACCATGCAGTATAGGCCAGCAGGGGAGGGGGTCACCCTGAGTATGATTATAACAGGACACTGTAGGTACAGCAGTGCAGCCAGCAGGAGAGGGTCATCCTCATTAGGATTATAACAGGACCCTGTAGGTCCAGCAGTGCAGTCAGCTGGAGGAGTCACCCTCAGTATGATTATAACCGGACACTGTAGGTCCAGCAGTGCAGTCAGCGGGAGGGGATCACCCTCAGTATGATTATAACCGGACACTGTAGGTCCAGCAGTGCAGTCAGCGGGAGGGGATCACCCTCAGTATGATTATAACCGGACACTGTAGGTCCAGCAGTGCAGTCAGCGGGAGGGGATCACCCTCAGTATGATTATAACAGGACACTGAAGGTCCAGCAGTGCTGTCAGAGGGATGGGGTCACCCAACCCACAAATGTGTCACTGACACCCGAGCAGGGCCCCATAATGTCAGACAGGGTAGTGCCCTGTAATATAGTAGCTGTAAGAAGGGGTCACCCCACACATAACAAGGCAGAGACCTACCTCCACCTGGGGCCCAGGTGGCCTAAAACCTGCAAGGAAAATAAAATGGTGTATGAAGGGGCCGGCAGCACAGCCAGCATGTAGGGGGAGTGGGCAGGCGAGGAACCGGAGGTCCAGGTTTCCCGGAGTGCACGTGACACCAAAAATATGGCCACCACAGCGGCCGCAGGCATCCAAACTAAAGCCGCGAGTGGTCTGTGTGCCACAAACAGGGCCCGGTAAAGCTGCCGGGAACCGCAACAGAAGCCGGGAAGGCCGAAAAACCTGGGGGGACACGGATGCCACAATTGCGGGCAGTGCGAGGGCTGGCAGGGGGGATCCCCAGTGAAACCCAAAGGCCAGGCATCACCCCTGGAGCCCAGATCCCCACATAAATCAAAGGGGCACACACCAAACAAGCAAACCCAATAATAAAAAAGAAGCAGTAACAATGCAAATAAATACACAAAAGAACCCAGAGCAGACACTCACTGAGTTGGACAGTGCTCACCTGGAGGCAGCAGCAAAGAAAGAGAAAGTGGGAGGGTCTGACTGAGGAATTTCATACTGCTGTTATTTTGTTCTGATTGGTTGTTTGAAAAAGTTCTGTTAACTGTATCTTTGCTGCTGGAGGTTTTCAGTACAGAAGGTAAAGCAAATATGAAGCCTCCTGTCTTTCCATAAAATTAAGATTACACTTTCTCAGTTCAAATATTCCCTATTAGTTAACGTTTACTGATTCAAGAGGGAACAGATCTAATCAGTACTGATTGTTCAATTTTTCATAGCATGTATTTTTTTTTTATGTTTCTCATGGTTTTGGGCACAGTTTACTCATTACTGTATTAATTTAGTTTTTAGCTGTTCTTTTCCTTTTCCCTTACTGATTGAGGATCTTGAATATTAAAATTAAAGTGATGTTTTTACTACAGGTAATTAGTCAAGATAACTCCTTTGTTTGGACTTAACTCTATTGGTAAACATAAATACCACATTTAACTGATAACTGGGACTCCATGCTCACACCAAAACGGCATCCTAACAGCAAGAGGTCATTACTTTTTTAACTACTTAGACTTTTATACTTTTTAGAATTTGAATTTCATTTTTTTTATTATGCATTTATTAGTTTTTATTTTAAGTACTTGAGCAGAAGGAAAGAAACACAAGTGTCCCAATAGGGAGACTATTGTGTTAGTGTGTCAGGGACAACCTCAAAGGGGATAACCCTTACTTAAGTAGAGAATAAAGAGAATTCCAGCGAAAAAATCTCTGGAATGATAGGTAGGTTTTTTGCTTTACCATTATGGGCTCTTTTTTGATTTAGACAGCCCATGTTTATAATTCAAGCATCCACAATTATTTTTGCAACAATTTACACTAATGATAACTGACTATCTAGACATTTGATATACAATTGTTGCTGTGTGAGTGACTCACTATATTGCTAGTTTGTCTACTCTATGTATTTCTTCATTTCCCTGAGTGGGGACTCTATGATCCACTAGTTGATATTATTTTGTTCTATATTTATAGATCTAGTATATTCATCTTTTTTACAACTAGTGGACATATTCACTTATCTGCCTGTCTATCTTTTATTTTTATTCTTATTCATCCTTACATACACACTTCTTTTTTCAATTTTAAAATTTACCAATAAAAGTTATATTTTACATTATCCATCTGATGGTTAGAGGGACCTCCTACCTATCATTCCAGAGATTTTTTCGCTGGAATTCTCTTTATTTTAAGTACTTTTAAATGTTATTCTTGCAGATATTATACCTTTCACTAAGGATAAGGTTACTCAGTTGATGCCCTCAGGCAACGAATAAGGACCAAAAGCTAAAACCATATCACCAGCACCAAAAGATGCCTCAGAAACTGACAGGGACACATTACTGAGGAATGTGGCCATGCTATTCTTGGCGTTACAACCACAGAAGCTGGCTGTGGTAGATATGATGCTTGGAGTAACCCTTTAATGTGTTGTGAATTTTAATATATTTCTAATACATGCTGTTATGTACAAAATCACACTATATGCACACTTTTCTGGTTAACTTACTGGCATGCTTTCAAGACTTGATTGGTAGCTACATTGCTGACCTGCTTGGTAACAGAAATTAAACTTCCCAGACATGTGAATTTATTCCTGTTACTGCCTATTATTTTGACATCACAAGGGGAGAGAATTTGAAGAAGAGCTGATAATTAGGGAAGTGATATATGGAGTTTTGTGTTTTATCTGTTTTTATTTTAAGTTTTATGTTTATTTGTAAGTCCTAATGGTAGGCCTGGCTGGTATTAGAAATTAGAACTGGATAGGACCTCATTCGGGATGGGATAAATTTTAACTTTGAAAGATTGCATCCTATTTCTCAGATTTATTTTGTGAAGGAAACGTTTATAAAACTTTACATTTGACCATATTTATTAGTGGGCTCGCCAGTGGGTCAATACCCTAGAATTTACCATCTCCTCAAAGGATTTAAGAATTTGAGGCCTTGTATGAATATATTTATAATACATATAGAAAACAAAGGTTGTATTATCAATTTTGGATAATTGCCCATTTAATAATAAAATTTTCTGCAATAAATTTATTCAAACTCACAATACCACTATATTTAATTTTCTGTGATTTTACTCCTCAAGATTACCAATTTGATGTTTCCATAAGGACTAAAATCTTCATATACTAAAGTGAGAAATGTTGGGAAATCAAAATGAATTAAAATTTCAAATTTTAGACCAAAATAGCTGAACTAGAAGCATGGCTTACCTGGAAATATGATATCTTTCTTAATCAATTCATACTTTAGTAAAAAAAAAAAAAAGTTGAATACCCAGATTTTTCTAATTTATACCTTGTACAGTTCATAGCTTCATATTATTATTATTAAAGCGGCACTGTCATGCCGAACTTACCTTTCCTCAATCTCTTCCTCTTCTCCCCCTCTCTCAGGATCTGTTATTCTTTTCTTCCTGTCTTCTTTAGTTTTCTTTAAAATCATAAGACAAAGTAGGGACTCTTTGACTTATGGGGGATTCCTCCGCTTGACCAGCTCTGACCAGCGGAGGAGCAAAGTGTGCTTCATTTCCGCTGGTCAGAGCAATTTTCCCATGATCCCTAGCTTTCCTCAGTGTTCCCACAATGCTTCCTGTCATTTTACATGAAACTGCCGAATTGCGTTCTAACTGAATGACAACAGTATGTTTGTTTCTTTTAGAACGCAATTCGGCATTTTATTCGGATCGGAATTTCATTCTAATGAATGAAACTCTGATCCTATTCATTGCTGTGGCTGCATTTTGCAGCCGCTTAGTAGATAACTCCCTAATTCCCACAGAATCAGGGAGTTATCTACTAAAAGGCTGAAAGACCTAAATTGGTCTAACAGCCAACTTTACTAATACTAAGTAAAGATTACTTAGTATTAGTAAATAATATGCCCCTACTCGCTATAATGCGAGTAGGGGCATGTGTAGTAAGCAGTGAGCAACTTATAGCTGCTCACTGTAAAAAAAATATAAATAAAAAAAACTAATAAACCCCCCCCCCCATGCCCGTGGGGGCCCTAAATAAAGATGGGGGGGAACCTACTGGCCCCCCCCCTGGCCCCCACCCCTGCGCGGTGGGTGGGTGGGGGCCCTAATAAAACAATAAGGGGGGGGACCTACTGTCCTCCCCCCCCGGCCCCCACCCCTGCGCGGTGGGTGGGGGCCCTAGTAAAACAATAAGGGGGGGGGGATCTACTGTCCTCCCCCCCCGGCCCCCACCCTTGAGCGGTGGGTGGGGGCCCCAATAAAAGAATAAGGGGGAGGGACCTACTGTCCTCCCCCCCCCCGGCCCCCACCCCTGAGCGGTGGGTGGGGGCCCTAATAAAACAATAAGGGGGGGGACCTACTGTCCTCCCCACATTACCCTGAGGTGGGTGGGGGCTAATGGAAACAATAAGGGGGGGGACCTACTGTCCTCCCCCCCCCGGCCCCCACCCCTGAGCGTTGGGTGGGGGCCCTAATAAAACAATAAGGGGGGGGACCTACTGTCCTCCCCCCCCTGGCCCCCACCCCTGAGCGGTGGGTGGGGGCCCTAAATGAAACACCCCCCCCCAATCAAGGTGACTAGGGGCCCCAAGCCCCTAGTCACCAACCCCCCACCCAAAAAAACCTATCCCCTACCTACCCCCCTCACCCTACAAATAGTGAGGGGGGAATAAAATAACTAACCTGTAAAAAAAAAAAATTAAACTTACCATTTGACGTCTTCTTTTTTCTAAAATCTTCTTTCTTCAGCCCCCCAAAAGGCCAAATAAAAATCCATTATACCCGTCGCTCGTTAAAAAACGGCGCCAAAAAAATAATCC
>OW240912.1:295002308-295045261 GCA_933207985.1 Pelobates cultripes
TGTGTGTTTTGACACCTTTCTTTTATGGTCAGCATTAAATTTTTCAGCAGCAGTAACCTCACGGAGAAAAGCTACATTAGCTCTTACATTAGCTCTTCACATCTTCATCAATGCATTTTGGGTGCCTATGACCCTAACATCAGTTCACCAGTTTTACAACCTTGATCCATTTCTGGTAGGTACTAACCACTGCATACCGGGAACACTTCACAAAACTTGTAATCACTGTTTGGCCCTTGTCAAAGTCCTTCAGATCTATATGCATGCACATGTTTCTTGCTTCCAACACATAAACTTCAAGAACTGGCCACTGTAACAGTATAATCAATGTGATTTACATCACATTAGTTGTTTTAATGTTGTGACTGATCATTGTGTGTATATATAGACATTTTTAGCTTGTCCAAATATTTATCTGAATAATATTCAGACTATATTAAAAGGATGTGTATCAGAGATCCAAAATGTTTCCTTTTCAGAAGAAATAGTTTGGCATAACCAACTTTTTTTGCCAGTCTATGTGGATGGCCATATTCCTCGGTGCTGGAATAAGGGGAGTAAAAAAGGAATGATTTTTTTTTTTTGGGGGGGGGGGAGCAGAGGAATACTTTATTGTTTGGAATACAGTTTTTCATTTCTGATTCTACATGTTACTTTATACTTTAATGAAAAATGGGGAAAAGTTGCAATAGAAATCATCTTAAAAATAAAAAAAGGAAATAAAATAACAAATGTAAGGAAAAGTTCATGCTGAGAATAACAATGCTTCCCCACACATCCAGTCTGTACCATCATTGAGTATCCTTTAATTATCTTTTAGTTTTAAACAAACGGTGCCCTAACAGCAATTGGAGAAACTTCATTTGAAAAAAGAGATTTTATTAAAAAAAATTAACTGTATAAAAGGTGAGTGGGTTATCGATTATGTACTCATCTTTTTTTTGGATTTAAAAAATAAAATAAAAATACTTATTCTACAAATTAACTTACTCATGCTGCTGCTTCTTCCCATTTTTTCAAGTGAAATTAAACTTGAAAATGTTTAATTCGCTACAAAATTTTAGAAAATGTTTACAAATTTATAACCCACTTTGAATGAAGAGTGGCAAATGTGTATTCCTAATGCTTTAGTTTTCTTGTCCCTATCTACAAATGTGCCCCTTACCTTTTTACAGTGTTGATGCTTTTTTGTCATTGCTCACCATTCCACCTCCCATTATATCATGGAGGAGGCATGGCCTCCTCTGGAGTTGGTCCAATCCAATGCTCTTCATGGAGAATCATTGCAGTTTCTAATTAGAGGGAGTAAGGAACTGAGAATAGGGAGCTGTGTAGTACACGTATCATACAACATATGGTAACATATCAATCCATATCTTACATCACCAACTAAATAGATCTTGGCATTATCAAGTACATACTTATTATTAATATTAATATTATTATTATTATTGCCATTTCTATAGCACCAACAGATTCCGTAGTGCTTTACAATATTATAAGAGGGAGGATTTAGCTATTAATAGGACAATTACAAGAAAACTTACAGGAACGATACGTTGAAGAGGACCCTGCTCAAACGAGCTTACAGTCTATAGGAGGAGGGGTGTAAAACACAATAGGACAGGAAATAGTAATCAAAATAGGTTAGAGTGAAGCAGAGCTGGAGAGTTCTCCCCTTTAGGAGAGAGCAAGAGACAGGTATGTGAGGTAGAGGTTTCTCTGGGAGGCCATACACTTTCCTAAAGAGACGGGAAGTCCTGCAAGCGTGAGTTGGCCATACGCGTGCGAGCAATAGACAGACAAAGGTCACGGGCAGAGCGGAGAGACCGAGAAGGGGCATACCTATGGATCAGTGAAGAGATAGAAAAGGGGCTAGAATTGGTCAATGTTTTATAGGTATGGGTTAGCACTTTGAATTGACTCCTATAGGATACAGGAAGCCAATATAAGGACTGACAGAGGGGTGAGGTGTGAGAGGACCGAATAGAGAGGAAAATCAGTCTGGTGGCAGCATTCATACGGCTTTTTGGAAGACCAATTAGGAGAGGGTTACAATAATCCACAGCCACGGCAACTGTGGGCAGGAGTGCTGTGGTTTTTCCCCTATTCCAGCTAGGAAGCGGTCCTTGGCAGAGGTACCCAGCCAGGGGTACAGGGAGCTCCGTTACAGCTATAGTGAGAAAACAAATGTCCTTCTGTAATAACTTCTACTGAGTTTTCATAAACTTGAAAAGTATACATAACGTATACATAAAACAGAATTGGTTCAAATTCCCTCCTCCCTCAAAGAATGAATTGATTTAACAATCCAATTAGATTGTAGATTTAGCGAGATATGTAAGGAAAAATCCTAAACTTATCTATATGCCAGACATATCCTAGGTGGGGATAATACCACCAAAGCTACACACTACCAGAGAAAGTTATTGCTCTGGAAAATATAAGTAGGATACCTCCTCTTTATTATCTGGCATTTGCCATCAATTCACTGTATCATTTGATTTTATCTTTGCTTTCTTCTACACGGTTAATGAACATTGGAAGCCTACTGCATTGAATACCCACATTCCAAGATGGAGATTATACCACCCAAGCACTTTAAAGCAGAGCTATTTGTAGCTCTAGAAAGTGTGGATTAGTCTTTTATTGGGTTCAATCCTTTAAAACAGATGTTGCATATTATATTATTATTTTTATTATTCTGTTTTGTTCTGACATTCTCTAAAGACCAAAACTGTTGACCTTCAGTAAGTGCATGCATATATCTTATTAGACACTGGTTCTTTGTATAAATTTCTATTTTTTGGCACAGTTTACATCTTCTATCCAGCTCAGTACGTGTGCTGCTGACTCTTGTGCTCATGCTTCTTAGACTGCTTTTGAATTTGTACCATATTATTTCTATCCTTTTGAGTTATGTGTTCTTGCACCATGTGGCGGCCTTCATGATCATATTTGGTTTACTTTGGGTTTGATTTTGGACTTGTACTATTGTAAATGCAATGTAAGCTGATTATCCACTAAACAGAGTTTTTTTTAGACGGACACTTTGACCACTAAGGTACTCTAATCCATTAATCTGAAAGAACTGGTTTATATATAACCTTACAGTATAACCTGGTTTCAAAAAAGACCATCATACACATTTACCCTGATG
This sequence comes from Pelobates cultripes, assembly GCA_933207985.1. Lineage (NCBI taxonomy): Eukaryota > Metazoa > Chordata > Amphibia > Anura > Pelobatidae > Pelobates > Pelobates cultripes. The sequence continues at coordinate 295,005,469 of OW240912.1, forward strand.
TTCTGTTAGATAGCATACATGCTAAATGTATATTCTTTATTTACTCAAAGAAAGAAGAGCTTATATAGCACTTTTTGGTGCTTTTGATTCATAAAGGTTCGGTACATATTTTAAGGTGGCATATCTGTGGGTGAGTCACTCATATGAGTAGCAAACCAAGACTGACATCACTGCCCATTGATGGCCAGTCACCTTTTGCTCATTGGCAAATTAACCATAATAAGGGGAGACATTTTAGCTTTTATATTCACAGGGTCTTCCACTGGTGCAGGTGCCTAGATAAATTACTCGTCTCCAGCACTATTTGTACCAAAAAGCACATTAAACCTTTATTTTACTTTAAGCTAATGTTATGGGTGCTCTGTGAAGGAGTTGTGGGGAGTTCCTGTGGAGGTTAAATGGAGTTTATAATTTAGCTAGCTATGTTTTTTTTATCCTTAACTAGCTGATTGTCTGGCTTGTGTAGGGATATTGGAACATTGTGACTGCTTAGAACAGGGGTAGTCAACCTTTGGCACTCCAGATGTGGTTTACGTCTCCTATAGAGCTTTTGCAACCATAATGCTGGCAAAGGGGAGATGTAGTCCATAACATCTGGAGTGTCAAATGTCATCTCACTAAAGAAATTACTCCTTACTGTCTATATGGAAAATATATGCCTACTTGATCAGAGTACTAAAGTGCAATACACTATACATCACTAAGACTGTCAATCTCATTACCTCACTCATGAGGAAGCCAAATCCCTAGTATGAATCTTTGGCCAAGTGACACCCTCACAGAGTCAAAATACTTATCCACTACTAGCTAGGCTAGAAACCAATTAATAGTTTCTTACTATATAGCTCAGCAGCTAGATAATTTAGCTGTCTAGAACACCTATTACCACTAGATACCTATTAACACTATTAATGCCTATTAACCCACAATAACACTGGATACCTTTTAGATATAAGATGGAAAACATATGTAACAGATCTTAGCTTGTATCATAGAAGTAAGCAAGAGGGCATTATTCCTTTTTGAGGTGACCAAGTGCTACCCATAATGTGTTGTAAAAAATAAACAAAAAAAGAGTTCAGCCTGACATTCATTTCAGTGCTTACAGCACACCTTCATCATGGTTAAATAAGATCCAAAAAGCAAGGACTTTAAAGCTGCTTAAATAATTAACACTAGTGTGCAAATAATTATTAGGATCACAGAAGGAGCAGAGTTATTTGAGACTAACATTGAGACTAACAATAACATCGATTAAGGAACCCTTCCAAAAGTGTATTACAAAGGGGAGGAAGGGTAAAAGGTGGAGTAAATGAGTGCTTCCCAAACAATGCAGTCAGGGATGGTGCAAGGATTTTTGGGTACACAGGCAAAGATGATTTTGGTGCCCCTCTCCCCTTAAAAAAAAGCATCCTTACCTGTGTGCCTCTTAACCCTCCTTTTGTGTCTTATCCTCTCTTTTAAATGTCTTACCTCCTTTATTGTATCTTATGCCCTATTTTCCCTATTGTGTGTCTTACACCTCCATTGTATATCTCTTACAACCACCCTTTGTGTGTCTTACTCCCCCCCAGCCCCTTTGTGTGTCTCCTTCACTCCCAGCTTCCTTGTGTCTTTTATTCTTACAAGCTCCTTTGTGCGTTTCTTTTTCACCTCAGATCATCTGTCTCCAGCCAGCCCCTTTGTGTGTTTTTCCTCTTCTCCAGCCCGTCTGAGTGTTTCACCCGCAGGTCTTTTGTTTTTCGACCACCCCAGGCCATTCTGTGTGTCTCTTACATCCCAGCCCTATCTCTGTGTCTTTCTACCCCCTCATGTCTCTCTGTGTCTTGCTCCCTGTGTGCCGCTCTCCTCTCCATGTCCCTTACTAATGCTCTCCCCTTCCTGTCCTTTAGTGGTCCCCTCCCTGCTCCTTAGCGTTCTTCTCCCTTCCCCTCTCTTCCCTGTCCCTTAGTGTTCCTCTCCCCCTCCCTCTCTAAGTGGTCCTCTCCCCTCCCTTCCCTGTATCTTAGTGATTTCACCCATTCCCCTTATGGTTCCTCCCCTCTCCTCTTAGTACTCCTTCCCTCTCCTGTCTCTAAGTGTCCCATCCATTAGTTGTCCTCTCCCCTCGCTTCCTTGTCACTTATTGTTCATCTCCCCTCCCCCCCCTTAGTGTTCCTCTCCTCCCCATCTCTTAGTGGTCGTCTTCCCTGTCCCTTAGTGTTCTTCTCCTCTCCATGTCCCTTAGTGGACCTCTCCTCTCCCCTCCCTCTCTTTATTAGTGGTCCCCCCATCCCCCTTAGTGTTCCTCTACCCTCCCTTCCCTCACTTTTACTGCCCCCCCCGAGTATTACTTTTCCCTTTCCTCCCCTGTCTCTTAGTGCTCCGCTCCCGTCCCTCCCTTGCATGCTTTATTACCTTTCTTGTAGCATGGCCGAGAGGAGCAGATTCCTGTACCCGGCCAGACTGACAGGAAGTGCTATCTCTGTGAGCATTTCCTGTCAGTCCAGCCGGGTACAGGAAACAGAAGCTCCTGTATTGCGGTTCGCTCAGCCATGCCACAATGAGTGACTGGCAGGAGAGATCGCTGTGCGCTTCCCTCCTGTCAGTCACTCTAATCTAGTGTGACCCGGCCTGATGCGCCCACATTATGGAAGCACCACCCCTGAGTGCAGTAATTCACTACATATACACGTAGGGGCCGAAATAGAGTATGTTCATTTTAATTAGATAATAACCAGCTACTTCTTCTACAAGCAAAGCAATAATAACATGCACAAAGATTGAGGAACAAAAGGTGGGGAAAACATTCAAAACCCTCCCTGAAGCAATATGATATGCACAAGAATAATTATGGCAATTTTAAAACAAATAAGCGCTCATTGCAAAAAATTACTGAAAGAAGATGAGATTAAGATATTAAATACAAGTTTATATTAGTAATGGTACAACCACACAAAACACAACTTCAGGATTTTCAATTACCATGGTGATCACAGAATCTATATAGAAGAAGCTGCTATTGATTTAGAGATCTGTAGTGAGTAACAGAAAGATCACCGCACAAAACAAAACAGAAAAATCCACATAATCTGTTGTGTAGTATTGTAGGAATAAATAAACTCCCCATATCCTATGCATTAATACATTTCACCCCATACTGTGGTATCTATGATAACCGCTGCTGTAATCATGAACCAACTGTTGGCTGCAAAACTCAGTGTGACAGCACAGTACACTCATTATAAAGCTGCTGAGAAAAAAATAGCAGTCTGATTTATATTACACTGAAAACATAAGACAAATAAAATGAAATAAAGCTCATAATGTATTACTTGAATAGTCCTAAAGAGAGAGGTTAACCACTTCCACATGCAGCAATATAAGTCCCAAGACACCTATGCCGTGGGGAAACTGAAATTAGTAGAGAGAGCTTCTACACTAATACACATATACAGTCAGCTCATAGATCACGCACTATGTACTACACATACAGAACATATATCGCTTGGAACAAATAAAGGAAATAATCATATTATAAGTAAATGTGACTTGAATTAAAAGTACAAAGAATCACAATCCATAATAACCCTTAAGAATACCTTAATATCTTCCCAGGCAGATGTCTGATTTAACCAGACATAGAAATAACAAAAAAAAAAGAAAACAAAAATGGTCCAAACATTAGTAGAAACCTAAATGGATCTTGTGTTAGATAAAGCATAACTAGATGTTAGATGAGGGGGAGAAAAAAAAACCTTGAACTAAAACCATAGAGGTTAAGGTCTTAAGACAATAAATCCAGTAACATTCACCTTTTCTCGCTATTACTTTTACATTTTTAAAACCCATGAAATGATTTCCATCTGATCAACTCATGTGACAGTCACTAAGGTATCTAGAGATGGGATATCAATATTGTCTCTAAAAATTTGTCCCCTAATATGATGTTTAATTTGCCTTTTAGGTTTACCTTTGTATAGCAGACCACACAAATGAGTACGAATCCCTTCATAATACAACAATTAAAGAAGGAGCTGTAACAGAGCTTCCTGTACCTCGGTTGGGTACCTCCGCTGACGGATGCTCCTAGTGCTCACCGAGGACACCAAGCACTCCACCAGACACCATCAGCACTGCAGTACCCATGTTAAGCGTTACAACTTGGCTGGGAACTCGCCGTCCTCCACCCACCCTGGACCCAAGACCAGGATCCATCTTCCAGTGTGTGTAAGTCTCCTACTCCAGAAAGCTTAGCAGGAACAGCTCTTAAAAGAGCTAGTGATTATAATCCCAGGGGAGTATAGCGATATAGCAATCCCAGGATAGATACAGCCTTTTCCCCCACACATGAGATGAGACTCTATGTTGAGGGTAAAACAGGAACATAATTTTAATGGAGTCACACTGGACTTTTCTGCAAGTTTCCCAAGAAGGGCGACACCCAGGTGGACTTTGTTGGGCACAGGGACACCAGGTAAACAAACCAATAAAAATCGAGTCATACAGTAATTGAAACAGGAACTGTACTAATCTAACTCAATTATCTCCAACCACAGAAAAACATACAATTTTATGACACCCCAAAAAGTACATAAAAACCCACATAAACCCCGTAAGGTTACATCCCCTGATAGACCCGATCTGGGTGAACAACATACCCAAAAATCACCCAGATCGGTTCAGGGATTCAGGAATTTTATGGAAGTCATAGTTTTGCCCAGGCGCAGGCATGGTCCCATGCCCAAAACAGTTCCATAGAATCAGTGCTAATGGTCGGTCTCTCTGTCTGGAGTACAAAAGTGCATAACTCACATGAACAGAGCCTGTTTTAAAGTATTTTAGCCAGGTTTATCACAGGGGCCATAGTCACAGGGTAGGAGGCTGACAAACAGGCCCCTCCAAAAACCAGTGTCGAGGTCACTTTCGCCACAGGACCATATGTCAATAGTATTAGTATTCAGGCTGTTCTGACATTGTTTAGAATTATATAAAATGTATGGGCACAGATAATTCCCCACAACTGACTTATGGAGCCATGTACTTTTTGTATTTGTATCTATCCTATGCCAATCTATACCTTACTCTCTCGAAAGATTATAACACGGTTGACCCCTTCTTTCCAATTATACAAAATACAAAAGTATTTTGTATATTTAAATTGAAGGGGTCAACCATGGTGTGTTCTTCCTAGAAGTGTAGGTATTGGATTGGCATAGGATAGCAATCAAGGCATCCTCATGACTATTCCTGTAATCTGAAGAAAAAGACGACCATTAAAAAGGAAATGGTTTCTCATCATAATAAAGCATAAACGTCTTATCAAAAAAATCAAGATAACTGGGAGTTATTCCTGTTAATGTGTTAAAAAAAACAGTTGAACATGTCTAATCCCTGTTTATGTGTTATGGAACTATACAGAGATTCCATGACTGTAGAATATTGTAAACCGTAAGATGGTTAAATCAATGGATCTGTTGTCAACATATAATCGTATACATCCTTATTAATATGATGTGCATTGTATCCTTTTGTTCATTTTACCTTGATGAAGGTACGCTGTAAGCAAAAAATGAGCATTTGGCTGATATCTTTTTTTTGTATTGTTTTCTTCAAACACTATGAGTAGCACATTGATCAATAACTATATTAAAAAGTATTCTAGACAATGTAGGCAACTGGCATTTAGCCAGCTGCTGAAGTATTCAGTAAGGAACTATTTGCCAATTTCTAGCCTAGCTGCTGGAGGATCTGTGATTTGACTCTATGAGGATGTCACTTTGTCTAAGATTCATACTAGGGGTTAGGCTTCCTCATAAGTGAGGTGAGGGGGTTGATCGTCCTAATCATATATGGAGCATGGTCGTCCTGTAGTACTCTGGTCCAGTAGGCATATATTTTGCATTTTATGTATGCCGAGGTATCTAGTAAGGGACACATTTTTGCTTAAATGATGCTGGAATTAACAGTCTGGAGCCTAAGGGTATTGCTGCACAATATATCACCCTGTATTTAGTGCTCTGGTTATGTAGAAATATTTTTTTTATTATATGCCAAGGTATTGTGTAAACCCCCTATAGGGTAAGCCCCTTTTAGTTAAGTAGGCACATTTATGCTATGTGCCAAGGTATGTAGATTTCAGTTATTGCTCTTGTTCCTGTGCTTGTCTCATTCTGACATCTGCTTGTAGGTACTTGCATAGTGCCAAGGTATATTTAGTTACAGATGTCCGGTCTGAGTTGACATTTTACAAAATTTTGAATAATACATGTACTACACATCACCTAATACACATCACCCTATTTTCAGCTCCTTGCTTCCTCTACTTACTAGATGAAATCACAAATTGTATTCTGTTTTGTAGTTTTCAGACAGCCAAATTGAGTTATCATATGCAAATTAAAGCTTTACCTGCTTATCCTTACATGACAGGGTTACATGGTCTTCTCCTACTTTAACTGACCTATAATATATTCATATATTCTTTTTTTGAACACTGCTTTTATAAACAGTAGTTGTTTGTGTATTATTTGCCTCTGTCAGCTTGAACATGTTTTAATGTACTCTCGTGACCTCCATCATTAACTAAATGTTTTACCAACTTAGCTGCCACTCATTAGATGTTTTGTTTATTTCAACATACCCTAGAGATAGCAATGTATAAAGGTCATAGAAGGTCAGAAGCTTCTGAAATGCTTGAATGACTAAGTCTCCCACCAACAAACACCAGTAAAAAGTTACTTAGATGTTGTGTAGTCCATATTCATGTTTAAGTACTGTTTTAATATTATTGGGCATTCAGTGTAAAATTAAAGGGTTACTCCAAATGCCTAAGGCACTTTAGCTTGCTGAAACATTTTATGTGTGAAGATTTTCATTTTGGAAATAGTGCAGATTTCAATGGATATTGACACTTTTATAATAATTGGGTACACCCTCCGGCTTTCAAGCAGACAGCAGACCCGCTTATATGCTGGTTTGGTTAGCTCAGTAGAGCAAATCTGAAGAGGCAGCAATTACCCAAATCATCTATGTTGGAAAGACTTCTTATTGAGCCGCATTTGGAAGTCTGTAATTGGACAGCCACAGAAAGTCTGGGCGGGGTTAGTAAAAAGCGGTGTCAAAACTGTTTCATCATTTGTTGAAATCAAATTTTCGATTTTGAATTGAATTACATTATTATTATTATTATTTTATTATTTATATAGCGCCAACAAATTCCGTAGCACTGTACAATGGTCTATTATAAATCTTACTTCTATAGGACCTCAGCAGCAAAGAGAATATGTATTCAAATGTAAAAAAAAAACAGAAAACAGCAAACAGTTGGACTTGTATCTCAAACTTATTATTGTATCTCAAACTTATCCACTGCAGCCACAGTCTATAAATAAGTATGCAAACATTACATCTTCCTTTTTATTTGCTACTCCCTTTAGGTAAATACTTTTGTATACTCATTTATTTGCTTTAGTTTTATTTGTATTTAGTGTAAATTTCTCTATTCATTTACTGTTAGAATTGTGTGTTTTTTTTCCATTTATACCTATTAATATCCCTTTTTTATGTTTGGTGTATTTTACCTAATTCTTTCTGTCAACCCCTTTTTTGTTACTTCATTGTATTCTCTCTCTCTTATTTTCACTCTACCAATGTTTGAAGGCTCACTTACCTTTTTTTCATTATTGCTGATTTACTACAGAATACTTCCTATAAGCATGGACAGTTTCTATCATATCACCTGTCTTTGTGGTGCATTACTCTGGCTCACATTAATTATGCAGACACTCAATAAAATATAAAAATGGGGAAAATAATAATAATTTGTACACATCCACTGCAACAAATTTAAAAGAATTCAAAATATATTCACATTTCAGTACTGATTGTTAATCCAACTTAATTTTTGTTAAGTTAGCCTTTTACCTATTCCCACCATTATAATAACCATACCCTATATCCTATGCCTACACTAACATTATCCATATAACTTCACTTACCCTTACACTTAACCCTACACTATCTCTAAACCTAAAACAACATTTAAAAAAAACTCAGCAGTAACCCTTAGCTTGCCCTTGCATTAGCCCTAGACACACTGATACACACTGACACACACACACACACTTACTTAGAAACATACACAAACCTTGACTCACAGATACACACACAGAAAAACTCAGACACACATACTCTTTGACAGACACACACACTCTCACTGACAAACACACATACTCTTTTAACCCCTTAAGACCGGAGGGCGTACTATTACGCCCTATTTTAGGCAGCTCTAAAAGCCGCCGGGCGTAATAGTACGCCCTACGGTTTTTTCTTACTTACCCAGATCCTCCGTCCTGCAGACCCCCCTGGCCATGTGAGAGTGAGGTTCTTGCGGGGACCTCACAATCACATGGCTAGGATAGCTGTCTGCTGTATTGCCAGCAGGGGGGCTGCCTGTAATGACAGGTAGTCCCCCTGCTGGCTGGAAATAAAATAAAATAAAATGTAAAAGTGTAAAAAAAAAAAAATTATATACTTAGATCATATATATAGATCATATACCCATGATGGCATACCATTTGCAATAGTAGACAACCCAAGGTATTGCAAACGGGGTATGTCCAGTCTTTTTTAGTAGCCACTTAGTCACAAACACTGGCCAAAATTGGCGTTTTTTGCATTTTTCACACACAAACAAATACTAACGCTAACTTTGGCCAGTGTTTGTGACCAAATGGCTACTAAAAAAGACTGGACATACCCCATTTGCAATACCTTGGGTTGTCTACTATTGCAAATGGTATGCCATTATGGGTGTAAATTTCATTCCTGGGCTACTATACAGTCTCAAAGGCAACGTAACCAATCTGGCGAATTTCAATTTCAAATGTAACATGTTATATTTGACCCTGTAACTTCCCAAAACGCCATAAAACCTGTACATAGGGGGCACTGTCATACACGTGAGACTTTGCTGAATACAAATATGTGTATTTTATTGCAGTAAAAGCAAACAGTATTATGACATTGACAGTTAAAATGTCATGTAGAACTAAAAAAATAAAAAAAATATATTTTCTCCCATTTTTTTCATACTAAATTATGTTTCATAGCTAAATATTTGATATTAAATGAAAGCCCTGTTTCCCCTGAATAAAATGATATACAATAAGGGTGGGTGCATTTACTATGAAAGAGGTGAATTATGGTTGGACAGACATGTAGCGCAAATGCCAGGTTTTGTTTACATTTTGTTTTGTTCACGACGTGTACATTTGGCTCCGTCCTTAAGGGGTTAAAGATACATATACACTCTCACTGACAAGAACAGATACATTCTCACTGACAAACACATACACTCTCACACACTCACTGACAAGCACACATTCACTCTCACTGACAAACACACATATGCTCTTTGATAGACACACAAGCACATACATTTTTATGTTTGACAGACACACAATTTTTTTTTTTACTTTTTACTCCACCCAGCCCCCTACCTCTAGGAGTGCTGGCATGCAGTTCCTGGGGTCCAGTGGGGCTGCTGAGCAGCTGACATGCGGGCGGCGCGCCTCTTAGTAATGCTGGAGCCAAAGTGACGTCGTATTTCGGCTCCAGCATACTGCTGTGCTCCCAAGGGAGCTGAGCAAGGCGATCACTGCCGCCCATGGCCATTTTATTTTTTTTAACTTTTGGCGGAACCCCAATTGGTGTTGTTCCGCGGAACATAAAGTGAGAAATGCTGTCCTAGACAAACACTACAGATAAAAACCTAACCATATACCTCTTTAAACTTAACACTACCCATAACCCTAACCCTAACGGAACACTTTGCTAATATCAGTGCTGATATCCGCAGTTTGGTTCCATGGTTAAAACAATGGTATGTTGCTGCCATCTACTTGCTTTTTCCAGTATAACAGGAAAATTTCCTTTTACTACTGAATTAAGCAGCTGGCAAAGCCCACCACCAATCAAAAGCTGTCAGGGCTTGTTCAGACAATGGGGTCACACTTCAGTCTTCACATGTAATAATAGCAATAATAATAATAATAATATTATTAATATTAGAATGACTACAGCTGTCACGCAGTCACAGTGTTCTCAATGGATTTAAAGGGACACTGTAGGCACCCAGACCACTTCAGCTAATTGAAGTTGTCTGGGTGCTGTGTCTCTATTGCACTTAGTGTTGCAATGTAAAACATTTCAGGGCTCCAAGTCTGCCCTCAGTGGCTGTCTACCAGACAGCCACTGGAGGCGTTTCCAGAATCCAAACTGACTTTTGGTCCATCATCTGACATTGGACCTAGTAAACCTATAGTGCCAGGAAAACAGCTTTGTTTTCCTGGCACTATAGGATCCCTTTAAATGACTGCATGTATTGCTCACTTTGAGCACTGCATATAGTGTTTATGTCAGTCTGGGTCCACTAAGAATTGTCACTAAGTAAAATTATTAACCACAGAGGTAAAAGAAACCAGTGTAGCAAACATAGTTGACTAGGCAATTAAAAGGCCTAACCCTAATTATGATATGTATACCAATAAAGTTAAGCCTCAACAAAGGGCTTACCTTTACTAATTACATCTAGTTAGAACATCACTTTAATTTACTGCCAATCCTCTTTACTGCCAATGCTAAATTCAGACATCCGACATCACCAAACCTTGTTAAGATTAATTAAAATAAAAAATAAAAAAGTTTATGGCACATTTCAGCTCATGGGAACTAATCGCAAAATATCAGAAGTGCCTTGCATCCTTTCTATGTTTTTAAAGTGGTAGTCCCTGCTTAGCAGTGACATCACGCAGCTACTTGGTGGCTATGATAACACTTTGTATTGGGTCCCCCATACATTCTGGATTGCAGTGCTTGAGACCACATTCCCTAAGCCAATTCCATCTTCCTACTGGGGGGAATGCATTGAATCTCCTAAGAAACTTTCAAGGCTGCTGTGCATTGTAAAAGCAATGCAGATGGCCGAAAAAGCGTGAAGCAACATTAAATAAACAGCAATACTCCTGCATATGTTTTTTTTTTTATATGTTTTACAGAAGATATTAGTAAATATCTAAAGTCAGATATAAGTTAAGTTCTGGTTTATTAAAACAATACACTAATAAGCATCTCAGATGATCTGGAATAATTTATAGATATAGAAAATATATCAGAAATGCTTTTCCTTTGTGTATATGAACTGAAAAATACACTAATTACAAATAGCATATCTGAGGTCTCCTGTATTAGGCCATCCTTTCGGTAAGGGACATAATAATCACACATACATATATAATTATTTTTGACCTTTCCACCGATCTTCCACGGATACTCATATACATAAGGGATAATTCTTCTAAATAGAAAATTGTCATCCATAAAAATGTATTAAGTGGGGAGCATATGTTCCTATCAAATAGGAAGTATAGGTTCATTGACTTCCTTGCTTTACCTTCTTTACCGAAAACCTCCAGCAGCAAAGAAATAGTTAACAGAACTTTTTCAAACAACCAATCAGAGCAAAATAACAGCAGTATGAAATCCCTCAGTCAGACCCTCACACTTCCTCTTTCTTTGGTACTCACCACGGCAGCCAATGAGAGAAACCACCGAATCCAACGAGCGATCATAGGTGCAGAAACAGCCCTAAATAGTCGTACGTAGGAAATCAACAGCTGCCCATAAACAGAAGGGCGAAAGGACGAGGTCCTGGATATATACGTCCATAGGCAACGTGCCACACAGAGACGTGGCCTATCTGGAGACAAATACCCAGAAGACAAATGAGATCTCGCCCTGCGTGAAATAGAAACAGACACACCATCTGGTGAGAAGGAGAAAGATTCTACATCAGAAGCATGAACATCAGACATGTGATGAAAAGACATAACAAGACAGTCAGCTAAGCGGAAAGCTGGCACAAAGACAAATCCCCGTTATCAGGCCACTCCTCAAGGAATCATAAAACAAGCAATACAACCCAAAATGAGGAATAGCAATAGGTAGGGGTCTCGAAAGGCCTACACCTTGGAGTACAAATGCAGAAAGATAAGTCCTGCGCTCTCTCCCATCACTGGGCGGCAACAATGACTACAGTACACATCATCCCCAATATATAGTAAAAAACTAAGAAAAACAAGTTACCTGCGCTCTCTCCTTAATCCCTATGTATTTTTAAACAAACACTTTTAGTTACCTCCAATGGCCATTAGAGGATAAGTCCACCTGCCAACGTCAAAGCAGATCCCCACAGGTGGGTCCTAACCATTCACCTTGCTTCCTTGAGCTTCTGGCAAAGATCTCTAATAAGATAGAAAAGGGTATTTTTTATATACACCCCTATATATTATTAACCCTTAATAGGGAACACATGGGATGGGCGGCTGCATTGTAACAAGGCTGAGTGATACAAAAAATGGATACAAATGCAGAAAGATAAGTCCTGTGCTCTCTCCCATCACTGGGCAGCAACAATGACAGTACACATCAGCCCCAATATATAGTAAAAAACAAAGAAAAACAAGTTACCTGCGCTTTCTCCTTAATCCCTATGTATTTTTAAACAAATTAAGGTTTTTTAGTTACCTCCACAGGGATTAAGGAGAGCGCAGGTAACTTGTTTTTCTTTGGTTTTTACTATATATTGGGGCTGATGTGTACTGTAGTCATTGCTGCCACCCAGTGATGGGAGTGAGCGCAGGACTTATCTTTGCATCTATCGAGGACTGCAGCTATGCATTTGTATCCATTTTTTGTATCACTCAGCCTTGTTACAATGCAGCAGCCCATCCCATATGTTCCCTATTAAGGGTTAATAATATATAGGGGTTGTTAAGACACCCCCAGTGTCTTTAAGCAAAACCGCCGTTTAGTCGACCTTCCCCGTCTGTAATATCAATAAGCTCCGTTCGCATAACCTGTAGTGCACGAACCAAATGCAGGGGAAGCGGCAATCTCGACCGGGATCCGTGAACGGCTCCAAACTCCCGAATGGCAATACACGAATTGCTGCTAGCCGCCAAACAATAACATCCACCAAGCGGCTTTTGTTTCCATCCAGCAGTCTCTAAACGTGAAGAAGAAATCCCCCCAATAACGAGACAGATTGAGGGTCAAACAGGATCTGTCTTTACTGTGGGCTACCTGCCCGTATTTATGCAGGTCTCCCACTTGGTGGACACTCCCCTAGGGGACCAAATGGGAGACTTAAATGACAGACAGATATGGGGACATTCCAGACACACAGTCACAGTTTTTACCCACAATGCACTATGATTCCCTCCCCTCTGCCCTGGAGATAATTACAAAGTAACTCAATTATCTCCAGGACAAAGCCAGTCGCAATTTTAAATATAAAAACAGAAAAGACATAAAAATACATAACTTTACAAAGACTGAACATTTCCCATTCGCATCACATATCCCCAGATAGCCTGGATCTGAGCGCATATTATTGGCGAATAGCGCTCAGATCCCACACACATTGTTCAATCGCCATGGAGTCAAAGCTCTTACAGTCTTTCGTGATACGAATGACTCCATGGGGAGCATATCTGGGTTAAATCCTTTTGTCTGCTTCAAACTCCCGAACGGCCGGTATTTGTATGCTTTCGTGGAGGCAGCCAGGCGTTCCGTTGTTTCAGCGGTGTTCGGCAGAAAAAAGTGTCCGTTTTTAGTTCCATGAAAATAGAGCCGAACACCGCTGGGCTTTCGCGTGGTTTTAAAATGGCCGCTGCCTCGTGGTCGACATACGAACGACGACCACCCTGAATTCATGTAATTGAGAAGTGTCTGCGGTTAACCACAACGTTCTAATTGGGATCAATAGGTTAACCAGCAGCACACTTCTCTCCTGGGTGGCCGTCCGTTTGGCAGGTTTGTTCGGGAAAAAACAGTCATTCGTATGGCTGGGCAATAGAAAACAGCCATTCACACGAACAGGAAAGAAACAGACGAATACACCTGAAATAAACAGACAGATGGTTCTGTCACAGGGGTGTATATAAAAAACTACACCTTGGAATAGTCTGCAGACTGAGGGATCCTATCAATGCCAGAATCATGAGAAGGCACGAGCCGTCGAACTAGGTGACTGAAAGACGTTAATGGTTCTATACAACTTACCCTGAGAAAACCATTCAGCCAGAAAGTTCAGGACTGCCATGATAGAGGCCGTAAAGAGATCCAACATCTCTCCAGACACCAGCCATGCAGGTATGTTCTTGTTGTGCCAGACACCCAAGAGTCCTGGATAATTATCTAACCGTCGTCAATAGGCCCGACACCACCTGGGAACCCCGGAAACGGTCCAAATCACTAACAGTAGGTGATCCTCTAATATCAGTGGATGCGGATTCCCTTGTGGGTTCCGTAGGAGACACCTGAAGACAAGGAGTAGTAGAGGGCCTTCGCATTTCAACTCCAGCAAGAGCAGGAACCACGGTTGACTCCTCCAAAGTATTGTGACCAGGAGAAGTGACACTTCTAATAGTGTGGTCCAATGCAATGTCTGAAGTATTATGGAGAAAGGGGGGGGAACGCATATATACCCATGAGTGACGCCAGTCTACCTCCTCGTATAGTAGCTGTAAGGGGGGGTCACCCAACACATAACAAGGCAGAGACCTACCTCCACCTGGGGCCCAGGTGGCCTAAAACCTGCAAGGAAAATAAAATGGTGTATGAAGGGGCCGGCAGCACAGCCAGCATGTAGGGAGAGTGGGCAGGCGAGGAACCGGAGGTCCAGGTTGCCCGGAACGCGTAGGAGCGCACGTGACACCAAAAATATGGCCACCACGGCTTCAACAAAATGGCGGCCGCAGGCATCCAAACTAAAGCCGTGAGTGGTCTGTGTGCCACAAACAGGGCCCGGTAAAGCTGGGGGGACACGGATGCCACAACTGCAGGCAGTGCGAGGGCTGGCAAGGGGGATCCCCAGTGAAACCCAAAGGCCAGGCATCACCCCTGGAGCCCAGATCCCCACATAAATCAAAGGGGCACACACCAAACAAGCAGCCCCAATAATAAAAAATAAGCAGTAACAATGCAAATAAATACACAAAAGAACCCAGAGCAGACACTCACTGAGTTGGACAGTGCTCACCTGGAGGCAGCAGCAAAGAAAGAGAAAGTGGGAGGGTCTGACTGAGGAATTTCATACTGCTGTTATTTTGTTCTGATTGGTTGTTTGAAAAAGTTCTGTTAACTATATCTTTGCTGCTGGAGGTTTTCAGTACAGAAGGTAAAGCAAATATGAAGCCTCCTATCTTTCCATAAAATTAAGATTACACTTTCTCAGTTCAAATATTCCCTATTAGTTAACGTTTACTGATTCAAGAGGGAACAGATCTAATCAGTACTGATTGTTCAATTTTTCATAGCATGTATTTATTTTTTTCATGTTTCTCATGGTTTTGGGCACAGTTTACTCATTACTGTATTAATTTAGTTTTTAGCTGTTCTTTTCCCTTTCCCTTACTGATTGAGGATCTTGAATATTAAAATTAAAGTGATGTTTTTACTACAGGTAATTAGTCAAGATAACTCCTTTGTTGGGGCTTAACTCTACTGGTAAACATAAATACCACATTTAACTGATAACTGGGACTCCATGCTCACACCAAAACGGCATCCTAACAGCAAGAGGTCATTACTTTTTTAACTACTTAGACTTTTATACTTTTTAGAATTTGAATTTCATTTTTTTTTATTATGCATTTATTAGTTTTTATTTTAAGTACTTTTAAATTTTATTCTTGCAGATATTATCCCTTTCACTAAGGATAAGGTTACTCAGATGCAGGGCCAGCGCTACCTGTTAGGCGGACTAGGCAGCCGCCTAGGGCGCCCCTTGGGAGGGGGCGCCGCCAGAAGCGCCGCCCCCCCCCATGCTGCAGCCGCCCGAGCGCTCTGCAGAGAGCCTCGGCGGTTGCAGCTTTGAGGGCAGACCGCACCGCCCGGGCGCAACCTGAGGAGAGGGGCTGACAGGAGGGAAGCGCACAGCGCTCCCTCCTGTCACTCCCTCTGTTGTAGCGTGGCCGAGCCCTGTATCATGATGGTCCGGCCGGGTGCAGAATCTGTCTCCTGTACCCGGCCGGACTACAGGAAGTGCACACAGGTGTGCACCATATATGATGAGGCTTTAACACAACCCCGGACCATCACAGCTTCGATCCTGCTAACAATCGAGGAGGAGAAATTGGGAGGAAGGGAGAAGGGGAGAGGAAGGGGGGAGGGTGGGGAGGGAGGGGGAGAAGAAATGGGGAGGGAGGGAGAAGAAGGGAGGTGGGAGGAGAAAGAGAAGGAAATGGGAGGGGAGGGAGAAGAAATGGGGAGTAGAAGAAATTGGTAGGGGGGAGAAGAAGAAATTGACGGGGGGTGAGGGTGACAGGGGATGGAGGGGCAATGAGAGTGGGAAGGGGGAGGGGAGAAGAGAGTGACAAGGGGGGGAGAAGAGAGGGACAAGGGAGGGGGGAGAGATCACACACACATGCAATGCACCCCTTGCACACAGAAAAACACACAATGCATTACACACACACACACACACACACACAAACAATGTAACCCTTACACACAATGCATCCCTTACACACACAGAAACACACAATGCATTCCTTACACACACTCAATGCACCCCTTACACACACTCAATACACCCCTTACACACGCACACACTGCATCCTGTACATACACAGAAACACACCTTGCAGCCCTTACACATACAAACACAGATTCACACAATGCATTCCTTACACACATATCAGGATATCCCCTACACACTCCACACCCTGTGAACAAACTCATTGGTGGAACATGAAGGTGGACCCTGGGACCCAGACCTTGAGCTGTGTAAAGGGCCCCCCAAAAATGGAGCTGCTTCCCGTTCTCCCAGAATATTGATTTTTGTGACCACAGTTACAAACAGCCTCCAGAGAGCCTGTTCTACAGCAGACCAGTGGAGCCAGACTGCAGCTAGAGCCCATCATCATCCTCATCTCGTTGTAAGTAGGCAATCTAGTATATTATTCGTGGCACTAATCTCTAATTTACCTCACATTAAAGAAACACTATAGTCCCCAGAACCACTGCAGCTTAATGTAGTTGTTCTGGTGTCTATAGCCTGTCCCTGCATGCCTTATAATGTAAACACGGCAGCACTGCAGCACTGGCATTAGTTAACATGGCAGATCATATGGGTGGAGCATTGTGATGTCACATGTGGGGGGCGGCAAACTTTACTTTTGCCTAGGGCGGCAAAAATCCTTGCACCGGCCCTGCTCAGCTGATGCCCTCAGGCAACGAATGAGGACCAAAAGCTAAAACCATATCACCAGCACCAAAAGAAGCCTCAGAAACTGCCAGGGACACATTACTGAGGAATGTGGCCATGCTATTCTTGGCGTTACAACCACAGAAGCTGGCTGTGGTAGATATGATGCTTGGAGTAACCCTTTAATGTGTTGTGAATTTTAATATATTTCTAATACATGCTGTTATGTACAAAATCACACTATATGCACACTTTTCTGGTTAACTTACTGGCATGCTTTCAAGACTTGATTGGTAGCTACATTGCTGACATGCTTGGTGACAGAAATTAAACTTCCCAGACATGTGAATTTATTCCTGTTACTGCCTATTATTTTGACATCATAAGGGGAGAGAATTTGAAGAAGAGCTGATAATTAGGGAAGTGATATATGGATGGAGTTTTGTGTTTTATCTGTTTTTATTT
Organism: Pelobates cultripes; assembly: GCA_933207985.1. NCBI lineage: Eukaryota > Metazoa > Chordata > Amphibia > Anura > Pelobatidae > Pelobates > Pelobates cultripes. Next base: position 295,023,188 of record OW240912.1, read on the forward strand.
TTATTTTAAGTTTTTTTGTTTATTTGTAAGTCCTAATGGTAGGCCAGGCTGGTATTAGAAATGAGAACTGGATAGGACCTCATTCGGGATGGGATAAATTTTAACTTTGAAAGATTGCATCCTATTTCTCAGATTTATTTTGTGAAGGAAACGTTTATAAAACTTTACATTTGACCATATTTATTAGTGGGCTCGCCAGTGGGTCAATACCCTAGAATTTACCATCTCCTCAAAGGATTTAAGAATTTGAGGCCTTGTATGAATATATTTATGATACATATACAAAAAAAAGTTTGTATTATCAATTTTGGATAATTGCCCATTTAATAATTTAATGTTCTGCAATAAGTTTATTCAAACTCACAATACCACTATATTCAATTTTGTGTGATTTTACTCCTCAAGATTACCAATTTGATGTTTCCATAAGGACTAAAATCTTCATATACTAAAGTGAGAAATGTTGGGAAATCAAAATGAATTAAAATTTCAAATTTTAGACCAAAATAGCTGAACTAGAAGCATGGCTTACCTGGAAATATGATATCTTTCTTAATCAATTCATACTTTAGTAAAAAAAAAACTGTTGGCCTGTTGAATACCCAGATTTTTCTAATTTATACCTTGTACAGTTCATAGCTTCATATTATTATTATTAAGTACTTATAATGTACCAACATATTAAGCAGCGCTTTACAATAGAGGGACTATAGACAAAAAATGAACACATACTGATATAAGGAATATATTAACCTTCCCATGAGCTTACAATCTAGCAAATATAGTACTTTTAGACAAAGTGCTTATTCAGTTAAATTACAAGTATTTACTCAATGTAGTAGATTATGCTACTTGATACTCTGAGTCGGTGTCATGTCATCTATGTCAGCAAAAAAATTGTTACAGCACTAATCAATATTTTTACTCAAGTGGGATTCCTGAGGGAGATCTCTAGAGATGGGAGCACACAATTTGTCCTAGAACTACTCCAGCTAATTTTGGGGGTAAAAGGGGTCTGTTCTATACCACTGTCTGAGTTGACTAGAGAATCCTCCATATGATGTGAGGCAGTGATCTAACAAAGGTAAAGACAGATGGATAGATAGAAGCGTATTACAGAACCTTTAGAGTGGCCAAGCTTAATGTAAAACAGAAACTAAGCAGTAACAGGACAGAACTATTAAAATACTACAGACCAGGAGAAGAACAAAAAAATAAAACACATGATGCCAGATACTGGCAGGGGTCAAATGCACAAGAAAAGCAATGTCCGGAACAAGCCAGGAACTGGTACATGGAACATGACGTCAGACAAGAAGGAGACTGGGATACGGGTCAGGTAGTAAGACAAACCAGGACTGGAACACATCGGGTACAAAGCAAAAAGGCTGCGTCAGGTACAAGGGCAGGACAGCAAAATGTAGTCAGGTAACTTGGGTCACAATAACAGCGAAACAAGATCATAAACAATATCTAAAGTTTTCTGTTTCCTTTAAGAGCCCAGATCAGACAGATTTGGAGGTCTTTTACCTGACTGTCTCAAGTCAGAAAGATACCACCTGTAATAATCACAGGTGCCCTTCAAAAAGTGATTAGATATAATCATGCATATATATATATATATATATATATAAAAACAACCATCTGAAATTGCCAGGGGTTCAAGTCCTACCAGAAGTAGATTTCTTTACAACCACCCACAAACGACCTCTGCAAGCACTTTAATGAAACCCTGGTAAGTATTATTAAGGTTGTTATAGACATGAAGGCCTATTAGGAAATGTATGTATCACTACTGATTGCCTGCAAAGAAATTCCTCTGAGGTTTTCTTGTGAAATTCCTAAGGAGTATTGAAAAGTATGAAAATACGTGTGAGGTCCTCTAGATTTGCTTCAGTAATATTGGAAGGAGAGAGCTCCTAGGGAGAAAGCTGCTATGCTCCCTTATGTACTTCAATAGAAATTCAAATCTCCTGGTAGAGTAGGTGAGTATAATGTGCAGCACAAACCAAGCATAATGTCTGGTCTGACTGAAATGGTCAACGTTTCAGGCTGGTCAGAATATCTAGGCCCTAGTACCAAATCTACAGAATAAGCTCAATTGTCAGGCACCTAGACTGTTAGTCAGCAGGTTAAAATAACAATTTATGTGACAAGTGTTGAGAAAGGGTTAATAGATCATGCTATCTGCTCAAATAGCTGCAGCAAAGTCTGTCTCCCTGGGTCACATCAACATACTAAAGTTGTATTTGGACTGCCTTAAGGACGAAGGCAATTGTACAAGCTCAGATCAAAACAACACCAAAACAAATTTCAAATAGATAAATGGAATGTGTGGCAAAGTTATCAATCCAGAAAGATAAAACTTATAGGTAGAGATAACCACTGCCTAATACTTTACTTCCATACACAATATAGGCTTGAAAGATAAATTGGCATAATCCTCTTAGGATGTATATACTGCCAACATACATATAATGATAAATAGTATTAATATTAAGCAAACACCAGTATATGGAACTGGCTGCTGAAAATAGCAATGTGAAAAAATTATATAGCCGGAGAGTAGCTACAAAAAGCAAAGCCAATTTTATTAGAAATTCAAAAATATGTTAAAATAATAATAAAATTATGTTCACATATTAGGCAATAGATGGTAAAAGGTAAATATTGCACAAAAACCTTAGATTCCGGCACGGATGGATCTGGATGATAATTTCTGGTATAGTATCTGAATACTGGTAACCGGTGAGGTCGGTTTGCGTGTCACAGTGCGTTCCACCTCGAGCCTCACTTCGGGGGGAATTGCACTGCTCGTCAGGTCATGCCGTTGAGAAGACTGTGCTTCAAGCTGATCGCCGGACTGTTGTGCTAGAACCTCTTCCTTCTATCGCTGTGTGAATGTTCTCACTTGTCTGACGCGTTTCGTAGGGAATAGCCCTACTTCCTCAGAGACATCTGGATTCAACTCCCTATGGGAGTGCTTATAAACCTCTCCGGTGATAATTGATTAATAAATACATTGCAATACATTTGGTGATCAGAATTGGATTGTGTATATCACATAAAGATAAAAAACAGTGTACATATGTATAAATATAATTCATATTCATCAAATATCATTCTGAATTATTAATACAATAAACATTAAATAAAAAATATATAAAATATATATAAAATTCTAAAATTGATCTTGGTTTGTAGTAGTAACAACGAGTAACATAAGTTTTGTTTGTATACTCTATATAACTAATTGCAACACTAAAGTTAAGTCCTAATCAGACTTAATTAATTCATTACTTCTTAGTTCAATTTCGATAGAGCTATTATTGTTATTTCATATGTTCTTTTCATTCACCTCCTGAAAGATATCGTACACAGTTCGGGATACTAAACATTGTATCCCTATCACATTCAAAGAACAAAGTAACATTTGTATACAATTTAACTTTTACAGACATTATAAATGACAGCTTACGTTCCCTAGATATTTAATCGCTTGTATTGGAAAAATAACAAGAGTAGCTTCATTTGATTTAATTCAATCCTGTAACGAGACAGAGGTGTTAGTGAACAGATCAAACCATATCACAAACTGTTTTAAAATGTTTTTAAATGTTTTTAAATTGTTTTTAAACAGTATTAATTGTACTGAAAAAAGGATTAATTGTGCTAAAAAATATTGGTGTACGAAACCTGTCGTTTATAATGTCTGTAAAAGTTAAATTGTATACAAATGTTACTTTGTTCTTTGAATGTGATAGGGATACAATGTTTAGTATCCCGAACTGTGTACGATATCTTTCAGGAGGTGAATGAAAAGAACATATGAAATAACAATAATAGCTCTATCGAAATTGAACTAAGAAGTAATGAATTAATTAAGTCTGATTAGGACTTAACTTTAGTGTTGCAATTAGTTATATAGAGTATACAAACAAAACTTATGTTACTCGTTGTTACTACTACAAACCAAGATCCATTTTAGAATTTTATATATATTTTATATATTTTTTATTTAATGTTTATTGTATTAATAATTCAGAATGATATTTGATGAATATGAATTATATTTATACATATATACACTGTTTTTTATCTTTATGTGATATACACAATCCAATTCTGATCACCAAATGTATTGCAATGTATTTATTAATTAATCAATTATCACCGGGGAGGTTTATAAGCACTCCCATAGGGAGTTGAATCCAGATGTCTCTGAGGAAGTAGGGCTATTCCCTACGAAACGCGTCAGACAAGTGAGAACGTTCACACAGCGATAGAAGGAAGAGGTTCTAGCACAACAGTCCGGCGATCAGCTTTAAGCACAGTCTTCTCAACGGCATGACCTGACGAGCAGTGCAATTCCCCCCGAAGTGAGGCTCGAGGTGGAACGCACTGTGACACGCAAACCGACCTCACCGGTTACCAGTATTCAGATACTATACCAGAAATTATCATCCAGATCCATCCGTGCCGGAATCTAAGGTTTCTGTGCAATATTTACCTTTTACCATCTATTGCCTAATATGTGAACATAATTTTATTATTATTTTAACATATTTTTTGTATTTCTAATAAAATTGGCTTTGCTTTTTGTAGCTACTCTCCGGCTATATAATTTTTGACATTGCTATTTTCAGCAGCCAGTTCCATATACTGGTGTTTGCTTAATATTAATACTATTTATCATTATATGTATGTTGGCAGTATATATATCCTAAGAGGATTATGCCAATTTATCTTTCAAGCCTATATTGTGTATGGAAGTAAAGTATTAGGCAGTGGTTATCTCTACCTATAAGTTTTATCTTTCTGGATTGATAACCTTGCCACACATTCCATTTATCTATTTGAGTATTCTGATGTTATATATATTTTTTGATGCTCATCTAGAAGCTCCTGGATTCCTATTGCTGCTTTTTTAAGTAGAATACATTTTTAACATTGTTTTAATAGGTTTTTGGTGGATCCCTATTTTTATCCGGTTTAAGAGCTTTTGCATGTTAGGTCTATTTTTCCCTCTATCTCTCTGTATATATTTTTACATGAGAATCACCTGTACTAACACCAAAACAAAACCTAGGACTTGGGCTATAAGTCATCTGTTAAAAGACAGCTGTGCTCAAAATTGTGAACTTTTGGAATTGATTTTGAAAATATGACTGATCCTGCAAAAAAATAGATTTTATTGACAGGGTGCTTAGGTGAACCAAGGGCCAGCACAAGCCCAGAAGATAATAAATACTAGAATTAGAAAAAGGGGTCCAGGCACTCCAATGTCTTCAGGCACCTTTATTAGAACAAGTGAAACAGTGCAACATTTTGACTCACAATGGAGTCTTTGTGAAGGATAGATATCATATGAAGCCATTTATTATCACAAAGTTGTTTGACTCCTTTTTAAATAATAATAATAATAGAAATCACCCAAATGGCCCCGATCAAAAGTTTACATACCCTTGAATGTTTGGCCTTGTTACAGACACAATGTGACACACAGGTTAAAATGGCAATTAAAGGTTTATTTCCAACACCTGTAGCTTTTTAAATTGCAATTAGCATCTGAACATAAATAGTCAATGCGTTTGTTAGCTCTTATGTGGATGCACTGAGCAGGCTAGATACTGAGCCATGGGGAGCCAAAAAGAACTGTCAAAAGACATGTGTAACAAGGTAATAAAACTTGATAAAGATGGAAAAGGATGTAAAGAGATATCCAAAGCTTTGAAAATGACAGTCGGTACTGTTCAATCACTTATTAAGAAGTGGAAAATTCAATTCAGGGATCTCTTGATCCCAAGCTTAGGTCAGCTAGAGCAAGAAAAATTTCAGCCACAACTGCCAGAGCAATTGTTTGGGATACAAAGAAAAACCCACAGGTAAACTCAACAAACACAAGCAGTTCTGGAAAAAGACGGTGTGGTTGTTTCAAGGAGCACAATATGATGATACTTGAAAGAAATTAGCGGCATGGTCGAGTTGTGAGAAAAAAAGCCTTTAATCTGCCAATGCCACAAAAAAGCCTGGTTAGATTACTGCTCACAGTTTCTGGTACATTGTAATTTGGAGTGACAAGACCAAAATAGAGCTCTATAGTCACAACCATAAGTGCTATGTTTGGAGAGGAGTCAACTATGCATATAGTATGTAGACATCCCCACTGTGAATCATGGTGGTAGCTCACTAATGTTTTGGGGGGGAGGGGGTTGACCTCTAAAGGCACAGGGAATCTTGTGAAAATTGATGGCAAGATGAATTCAGCATGTTATCAGAAAATAATGGCAGACAATTTGCATTCTTCTGCATGAAGGCTGAACATAGGACGCTTTTGGAGTTTCCAGCATGACAATAACACTAAGCACAAGGCCAAGTTGACCCTCCAGTGGTGGCAGCAGAAAAAGGTGAAGGTTATGCAATGGCCTTCACAGTTTTCTTAAACTTTATATCATCGAGCTGCTCTGGGGAGATCTCAAATGTGTGGTTCATGCAAGATGACCAAAGACTTTGCATGACCTGGAGGCATTTTGCCAAGATGAATGGGCAGCTATACCACCTGCAAGAATTAGGGGCCTCATAGACCACTATTACAAAAGGCTGCATGTTGGTATTGATGCTGAAGGGGGCAATACACAGAATTAAGAACTAAAGGTATGCAGACTTTGGAACAGGGGTCATTTCATTTTTTCTTTGACATGTTTTGTTTTATGATTGTGCCATTCTGATTTAAGTTGAATAGGAACCCCATAAGAAATAAAAGAAATGTGTTTTGTCTGCTCACTCATGTTTTTTTTAAACATGGTACATTATTACCAAGGGTATGCAAACTTTTGAGCACAACTGTATTTTTTTAATGACAATTGCAGGATAGGAATCAGGGTGCGGGGAGGGATAGCTATTAACAGTCTAATTGATATGCTTTAATGAAGAAGTGAGATTGCAATGATATTTTGAAGGAATGGAGACTGGGTGAAAATCTACTGGAAAGGAAAGGGAGTACCACAGTAACAGTTATTGTAGCATAATAATAATAAATATTATTATTATTGCTTAATTTTTAATGTTGGCAACCTAGGCAGTCCCCCTGCAGGCAATGCAGCTCACTGTCGATCTGGTCATATGATCACAATGTCATTTTGATCACGTGGCCCAGAAGGGCTGAATTGCGTAGGTTCTCTGGCAGTCACTCTGATTGGGTTTACCGGGCAAGTTAATTATACCTGGATGGGAGGAAGCTGCTGACTGTTATGGCACACTATACCGCCATACAGGTGTTTAAGCCCACATTGTGCAGGATGGCATAGTATACTGTAACAACATTGAGGGGTTACGAATTTAGCTGCATTATGCACTCCTCCTTATGGAGCTCAAGTGAGTAAGGCACTCCGAGACTTCCTCAAGGAAACCCAAAAGCCAACTTTTCTTGAACAGATAGACATCATGGCAAAATTAGGGACCAGTGCCTGTCCCTAATACTCACCTTAATATAGGAAGACTAAAAAGCCATGAATAATATAATACGTATTTACTTGCTCAGTATCTTGCTCAGGACACTGCCGTCTGCAACTACTGCAGTCTCAATGAAGTCACTCCTACTGCGTATCCAATGCAAAATGTTGATGACTTGCTGGACAGGTTGGTTGGAGCTCACTTGCTAAACACTCTGGATCTTAGTCATGATTATTGGCAGATCCCATAGGTCCACATTTCTAAATACATACACTTGAATTTACATATTCGTGTTATGTGTTTTATATTTCTCTTAAAATATGACATACTTTCTTTAATAATGCTAAAGATTTTGGTCTGTGATAATACATGTTTTGCTTCACTGACTTTTACTCATTTTAGTCTCCATTGGAGCTTTCTATTTTACCTGTTTTATATTTTTTATTTTTGGTTGCAGTTTTGGTGCAGAGTGTTTTCAAAGAGGGGGGAATTGTATATTTATATGTCTATTTATAAATCGTAGAGGCAAAGAACTGGTTAGTGAAATATTAATGTAACAGACCCAGTTTTTTTTCTTGTATCTGTTCCTTCACATGCCTATTTTCATTACAGCTGAGAATCAGTAAACCAAGAGTTAAGCATAATACGTATCTATGTGTCTTTAAAAATAGCAATGACTTTCTGTCATACATGTAGCACAGTTCTACAAATCTCCTTTAAAGTATATACTGATTCTTGCTAATGAGTGTGCAAGTAAAAATACTGCAATTTATGTTAAGTAGAATTTTGCATATATTAAGCAATGGTCTATTGAACTCGTATTGAGTTACAAATAATTATGTGAACCGGTCAATATATTGAACTATGTAGCAAACCTGCTATTGACAAACTGCATAGTAAATTATTAAACATAACATGCAGAATTCGATAAATACTGTTAGCTGTTACTGCAATAAAGTACACATATTTGTATTCAGCTATGTTTCACGAGTAAAACAGTACCCCCAATATACAGGTTTTATGGTGTATTGGAAAGTTACAGGGTCAAATATAGCACATTACAATTTTCAGTTTATGCAAATTGAAATTTGCCAGACTGGTTATGTTGCTTTGAGACCAAATGGTAGGCCAGGAATGAAAATTACCCCCATGATGGCATACCATTTGCAAAAGTAGACAACCCAATACAAGGTATTACAAATGGGGTATATCCAGTCTTTTTTTAGTAGCCACTTAGTCACAAACACTGGCCAAAGTTAGCATTCATATTTGTTGTGTGTGGAAAATGCAAAAATCAAAATGAAATGCTAATTTTGGCCAGTGTTTGTGACTAAGAGGCTACTAAAAATACTAGACATGCCCCATTTGCAATACCTTATGTTGCTTACTCTTGCAAATTGCATGCCATCATGGGGCTAATTCTCATTTCTGGGCTACCTTACGATCTCAAAGGCAACATAACCAATCTGGCAAAATTCAATGTGAAAAAAAGGAAATTCAAGCCTTATATTTGACTCTGTAACTTTTGAAAACTCCAATAATCCTGTACATGGTGGGTACTGTTATACTCGGGAGACTTCGCTGAACACAAATATTAGTATTTCAAAATACAAAAACATATTACAACAATTATATTGTCAGTGAAAGTACAGTTGGTGTGTGAAAAAATGCAAAAAATCCCTGCATTTTTACTGACGATATCATCGTGATATGTTTTACTATTTTTAAGCACTAATATTTGTGTTCAGTGAAGTCTTCCGACTAAAACAGTACCCCCCCCCCCATGTACAGGTTTTATGGTTTCTTGGAAAGTTACAGGGTTAACTATAGGACTTGAGAGACAAATTCTCTGGACTTTCTGCCTGGGTTGTTGGGCAAGTCCCTCAGATTGTAATTAATAAAATGACTTAATTATGTAAAAATATTATATAAGTATATTTGTGGAATTTATATGTATATATACAACCAGGGTTTAGGAGATAGTCAGCACTCAAGGTCTTAGAAAAATGGAAGTTCTTTATTGAAGATTCCCAATGGTTAACGTTTCAGTTCATGCAGGAACTTTGTCCTGATGAAAGTTCCTGCGTGAACTGAAACATTTACTGTTGGGAACTTTTCTAAGACCTTGAGTGCTGACTATCTCCTAAACCCTGGTTATATATATATATATATATATATATATATGTTAAGGCGGAGCCTGTAATTGTGGGAGGGGTTTACCGGCCTATTTATACCCAGACTTACCTCCACTCAGGGCCGACACCGATCCAGACTACTTTGCGACCACTAACGGTTCCGGTCCACTTCCAGTTCCAGTCTGCCTCAGCGTTGCTCCCACCAGGAACAAAGTACCACACTGACCTAATCCTGGGAGACTACCACCCTTCACCCGCAGCCATGGGCAACTTCCAGCCTCACGGAGGGCACTGTTCCCCGCAGGCGATCCCAACAGCCGCATTCCGCCGCCGCTTTATGGCGTTACATTCGGGCCGTGAGTTCCAACGGTAACGTTAGTACCCTTAGATCAGCGTGGCTCTCCCGCGCTACCTTTCGAGTCACGGCATCTGGCTCAACTCCCACTGAGCCCCCGGCCTCTTAACTCCCTATGGATAGATGGCCAACTTACTCGTTACCTTCCTAGTCACTGCCAGTACTCTGGTCAAGCTGATCTCCAACCTTCCCGCAGCTCCCGGTTCTCTGCTTCTTGCTTCCTGGGTCCGTTCGTTCGCTCTGCAAATTGTGAGTTTGACCATGCTGGACATTACACACATTATGCATTTGACAGTCGAACGGTCACTTACCTTATAGTCGGTCCACGATTCAACCACCTTTCTGCCAGTTAGCCACACATTACATATTCACACCCCCTTGTTCCCCTCACGGACAGCCAGGCATGACAATCTTGTCAATTGTAAATGTAAAATAAATTAGTAAAATGAAGCAGAATATAGCATATTCGGTGGTTTCATAACTGTTTAGGTCTATCTACACCACAATTAGGCACGGTCCTTTCTTAGACAAAGTGCTATCTCTCCTCCAACACATAGTCGTTGCTTGTTGTCATACGACATTACTGTACTAATGCTTCCCAAACATGCTTAAGATGGCCGTTCTGTTTCCATTTGCATTCCATGATTTAAAACTCGGCTTTATTAACCTCGGGTTGCGTGTGGGCAAGTATTGTATACAGTCCTAAATTACTATGTACATCCTCTCTTGTTACTGGTTCATTCTCTAGGTACTGACCTAACTTATTTAAACCACCGAATACATTCCACTCGGTCAGTAACTTCTTTACATTCGGTCCACGATTTGACCACCTTAGCCAATTCAGCCACACGTTACATATTCACATTCAGTGTTCTTTGCATACTGCCCACTGACAGCCAGCCAGGCATGACAGCCCCGTCATTCATTGTACATTGCATGATTGTGTCCCTTAGTTTACAATAAAGGTTGCTATTTACTTAGTCGTGTTCAGTCAAATTACAGTGATGTTGTACCCACACAGCAAGTTCCTTAATTAGCTTTGTTACCGCATTAGCATATTCTGTGGTTTCATATAGGTATATGTTAATCCACTTCCCAATTAGAGGGTTCTTTTCCTAAACAACACACTAAATATCCTCCTACAAATGTGCATTGCTTGACTATTGCGACTTTACTAGGTTATAACGCTTTCCAAATATACACAATAAGGCCGCTAGGTTCACACTCACGTTCGGCCACCATCTGCATGTCTGGGTTTTGGAGCCTTGGCTTTGTTACACAATATACAGTTTGTGCACAATATACAGTCCTACATTAACACGTGCATTCTTTTGTGCCCGCCGGTTAGTACACTAGGTGCTGATGGAGTCACTCAAATGGTTACTCTGCAATCTCTCGAATACCGTAATAACTCACCTAATAATTGATTGTTCCGTATTCACGCCTAAACTATCCACATGACACCCAGACAGTATCCTACTAAGACATACCTCAGCCCCTCCTTAGTGCATTAAGTTCAATTACTATTCTGCTTACTTGGGTGTGCGTATGCAGCTAGATCCACACATCTGTAGAGTAAACAATGAATCCGCACTCTATCTAAAATACATCCAATAAGTCACGAACTACCTGTATACGGCCACCTTGTGATCCAAGTATTACTATGGGCTTGGCCTTGTACTGTTTACTTAAGTCACAGCCCTCCCGAGGCCATCACGACTTACTCTGCACATGGCCATCAGGGTGCTTACCGCTACATCCTACTCTTTTCCCCTCCAATTTGGCATGGCATATGGAAGCCGTACGGCTTCCCCGGATTATACACGGCTTTAGCATACCATGTTCAGGATACAACATCCAGTCACACGGCCACTTCTACCCAGCGGACGGCACCCGGGGCATTACAGAGGGACCATATCCTCTGTTTACATACATTTATCCATTCCCCCCTATTATGCCACTTCAGCTGTCACATTGATATATGTTATGGGCAACCAGGTCACCTATTTCACATTCCAATCGCAAGTCATTCAATTAATGAAGTAGCCTGGCCACAGCTTATAGATGGTCCGCCATTGCATCATATACTTCTATTTTGTCTACCCCCCACTACCCCTGAGAGACCAGCACATATACCAGGGATCTTATATTGCCCACCCGCCATTCCCAGGCCAATCTTTACGGCTCCCACAATCTCGGTTTCTTAAACAACTGTAGCCACGAACAATAGATACATCTATTACGGTACGTTACACGGCTGGTCAGTTCCCATGTCAGTTCCAGCCTATAAGAATTAACTACCACCCCATAATACAACCATTACTCACAGCCTCCCTCCATATGTTCCAAACAACCTCTGCAGGCTATCCAATACACCCAAATTACAAATCCTCCAATTGCCAATTACACACGGCATAATCTCTACATTCTGGCACTTAGTATTCAGTAATACCACTATGCACAGCTTCGTTAGGCCATCACTACCTACGTTACATACGGCCCTTTGAGGACAATCATTATGACACAATTACGGCCCCTCACTTGGGCATTTACATACGACAGCGGCATCATTGGGCCCACGCAAGTCTTCGTACGACCATCTCCACACTACGATTATGTGTACAGTCGCAGACAATACTTGTATATCCGATTTGCTTTCCCGACATTAAACGTAAGACATGGATCGAACACATACGAACACATACTTCAGCTACTTCAGAAATGCCCCAATACGCAGACCTCAATAGGCCATCACTACCTACATAACATACGGCCCGCGGTGGGCAATTCTCTGACACTATTCCGGCCTCTCATCCGGGCTATTCATACATCCGGGGCCTCCTTGGACCCACTAAATTTCTCGCACGACCCTCTATAACTGCATTTCTATGTCCAGTTGCAGGCTTAAGGAATCTCTGACATTCATGTAGAATCATTGTTTAAATGTCCAGAAAGCCTTTATACGCGACCCTCACTTGGCCGGCACTACCTACGCTATATACGGCCCTCCGTGGGCAATCCACAATGACTCAATTCCGACCCCTCACTTGGGCAATTACATACTACTGTCGCTTCTCTTGGCTCTCTCAGTTCCCCATAAGCCTCTCTCTCTTCACACCTAGGAGTCCTGTCACAGGCTCTTAACGAATCTCCGATATATGTACCCCTATAGTAAACCGGAGACGTTGTTCAACTAAATACCTCAGGTCCTTCAGAAATACCTCTATACAGGCCACCAATACCTACGTTACAAACCATCCTCCACGGACAATTCACCACAAACACGATTCCGACCCCTCACTTGGGCTATCATATACGACCATGGCCTCAGTGGGCCATCTCAATTTCCCTGTGTGACCCTCTGTCCGCATTTTTAGGTCTAGTCACAGGCACTTATTGTATATCTGATGCTTGCCTTGGCAGTGAAATCTAGACGTCGCGTAACACGAATTTCGGGTCCTTCGGAAATACCTCTACATCACTGGGCCATCAGTTCCTACTCCAAGTTGTCACAGTGGACTAATGCATTCTCGAAGCCGGGAAGTTTCTACCTATATACCCGTCTCCGTGGCATTCACGTAGTTCTGTCTCGCCAGGCGTCGGACATTTGGGACCAAGAGTAACCCCCGAATTTTAGACACTTTCACGGAAACACTATGCGAGCACCTCCAAATACGTGAATTACAGCCCAATAGCAATACGCTACCACGATGATTTCCTCTACATCGAGGTTCCCAACAGAACCCCTCAAAACATCACTGTGGCTTTATGCTCCTCATCAGGAGTCTCCCCTACCTGGCAAGGAAACAATAGGGCCTTCCACCGACCTAACCTTTTCGGTATCCTCACAGACTCAGCAACCAGGATAGCCAGGTTAACCAACGATAAAGTTTAACGCATCATCAACGAGTGACAAGGTTCTCATACATGAGTAACCGCTCCCGCAAAGACCTGCAATCCCTACTAGGCAGTTACATTCATATTTCATGCAATACCACCGGGCCGCTCATTCATACCACGACTACCACACCTCCTACCAGGGGCTCCACATGACTATAACACCGTCTCTCTTGTCACGCACACAAACAGACCACTGAGGTGGTGTCAGTTTCTTATGTATCGAAAGGGATTTCTATGTTCATCCCCCACCAAAGAATCACTAGGTACGGGTATATTTATATGTGTATATATATGTATATGTAATGTGCCTTATGTAATGGTAAGATGACACATAATTAGTAATAAACATCATAGTTAATAACACCAGTCGGTTGTGGTGTGCCGGAACTGACAATTTTGTAGGCCTATAATAAAGAGGGTAAAAAGAAGTGTACTATACAAAATATATTCGCTCTACACTACCTCAAAATTACTTGGATACATCACGAAATGCCTGATGCATCCCTAACCGGTTCTGGTATATATAATGTATGAGTGGATGATTCCCAGTGTCCCATGCCTTTATGATAATTGCTTGAAAGTGATGAGAGGAAGCAGATGATGGTGCCCCTTGTGCGGAAAGAGTGGCCTGAGTAGTGAGTTAACTTAAGGCCAAGTTTTTTGTCAAAAGCGTACAAACATAAAGTATAATTTGGCAGTAGTGAGTGTGGAACCATGTAATTCTAGTATTGGTGGTGTGGTTGTTTGTGAATGGGGCTGAAATATTTAGCCAAACCTTATTTGGTGGGATAATAGGGCACCTGTTTGCTAGGGTGTTGTATAAACATGTGATGTTAAATGTTAGTTAGAGTTTGATAGTGTTAAATGATAATGTATAACTTAAGGTGGCAAAATGAAGTAAACTCCAATAAATAATTATGGCAAACATGTTGTGAATTTTTTAAAATTGCCTACGAATTTGATGAAAAGCCCTATCGTATGATTCCTAGTGTTAACCGCCAGTGCTAGATGAGTAAGATTCGGTGCATGTGATAATGAAACATTAACCCTTTAGTAAGTCTCGGAATGGAGGCGCAGGGGTTTCCATAAGGAAAGCGGGAAGCGGTGGGTAGAGTATCACGGAAAGCCCGCAAGTGGAGATGAGGCAGGTGATCAGTCGATACTTTAGCGACCTCTAGGATTTGAATATAAATGAAAAAACTGACAATTGCCACCCTCCCCCAATTGAGTCTCCTCATAACAACCAAATGATGCCAGTCTCTGTTTACCATATGGCCAGCAACTCAGTTGACTGAGAATTATCTGACCGAGTGACCTGCCAAACCAGGACCCCAGGCAGTTGCTGCCACCACTATTGGGTAAGGCTCGGATAAGGACAGAGTTTGGAAAACCTGTTAGAGACATGATTTTAAATTTGTCCCAGGACCCCAGAGCAATTGATTGCCACAGATGACTGTGAAACCTGAATTGACCGCAGCATCTGTTCAAAGTGTTGGGGACTTGTAAGAGATTCGGAATAACCTTGCTTTCCCTTACCATGTCATGAGAATCTTTTATCACTATGAGAACCACACGGAATGGTTGTTATCGTAGAGTCATATTTTTTAGAATCTTTCTATTAGCAGGGACTGGAAGCATGGCCAGAATTGGGAATTTGTGAAAAGATTTAAAATTTTCTGTTCACTAATATGTTTTATCTAACACAACAGAGCTTGAAGTTTTTATTTTATTTATTTATTTTATGATTTATAACAGCGAGAAATGTCTTATTGGAAAATAATGCTATTGTATTCTGGAGATATCACAAACTGGAAGACCAAAGGTTAAATAGTTTATATATTTCTTTAGATGGTGTCATTTTCCCAAAATACATGCTTCAGTTTTATTATTACATGATTTTTTTGAAATTTAATAAAATATAAATGGATTTTGTTTCACATAAACTGGAATGCCAGAGGCTGTTATTCCCTAACATTCAAGCTACTTTGAAATTCCACATGCACACATACATATACACCCACAGACACAAATACATACATACACAAAAAAGACATTAATGCAAATTTCTCATGAGTCAGCGATGTGGCAGTAAATCAATAAATGTATTTATAAAATATTTATTTATAAAATATTTTACCAGGAAAGATACATTGAGATTTCTCTCGTTTTCAAGTATGTCCTGGGTCCACAAAACATTGCATTGATACATTAATGTACAATACAATACAAAAACAATATTAATACACAATATATACAAAATTTATCATAGAACAGGTAGGCAATATATAATCAACCATGACACGTGCATCCTGTTTTGAGGTATGTAGAGAGGAATCTCTTAAAGGACTTTAGGCTTGGGGAAGATTTTAAAGTGTGCAGGAGGTCGTTCCACAATTGCGGCGCTCTGTAGGAGAAGGATGATCGTTCTGCTTTCTTTTTGGATTGAGGTAGACTAAATAAAGTGCTGGTACTGGATCGGAGGTTATAGTAGGTGGGAACAGCCGAGGAGAGCAAAGTGTATCCAAACCCTGCAACTTCCCTTAGATGTAGCACACAGTGGAGGGTTGGAAGTGAATTTGGGGAGTTTGTAATTTATTTATGACTTTCCAAAAGTTTCTAGGGTTTGATAGGTTATTTTTCAGTTTTTCACTGAAACAATTTTGTTTGTTTTTGTGCATATATTTTGCCATTGTCTATATGCACAGTGATCATTCATAGATCCAGTACGCTTGAACTTTGACAACAAAGAATCCCGAAACTGGTACATTTGGAGGAGGTCAGCTGTGATCCAGTTCATATGTGCTCCTTTTACTCTCACCTTAAGCAGCGGGGCATGCAAATTTCAAATTTGTAAGAGTTCAGACTGAAAGAATTCAACAGCACAGTCTAGATCTGGGATAATGTTTAATCTGTGCCATGGGAGGTTCTTGATGTCATTAAGAAAGGATTCAAGATTAAATTTTTTGAAGGACCTGGTGATTTTAACCTTGGGAGAGGATTTAGTAGCCTTTTTTTTGCGCACGCAGGACACTAAACAATGATCACTGAAACTTTTTGTGAGAACACCGGCCTCCTAGACCATGTGCACATGGTCAATAGTATCCATTGTTTTTTAAACCTAAAATAAGAAAGCGGAATAAATAAAATCTAAGTGCATTTGACCTTGCAATGATTCTTAACAGTTTGGGGGTTTAAGTATAGGAGTTTGCTGACCTGCTGGGATTTCCATGCAACCCTTAATGGGGCATCTAGTGTACAGGACTGTTTAGAAAGCAAAATGCACTGTTAATAATATTTAACAATGTCCATATTTGGCAATTTTAATTCTGAATGAGTCAGTCAGGGTCTAAATTTCAGCCAGATCAAATGTTGTGGTAATAATACCATACATGTCTCGTGAGAGTTGAGATTTGTCTTTAGATCGCTCTAATTGGTTGATTTCCAAGCCATGTATCAGAGTGAAGATTTAATATGTGGAAATGCCATTACAAAGGAATGTCCCACCTTGAACTGTAAGTTGTCAGGAATCCCTTCACAGGCCAATTTTGGTTCTATTTTAGTGTTGCAGTTTTTATTTTTCAAGCAAGATTTTTTATTATTCTAATGTTTTTAGTAATTGTAAAAAATATTATGGCTTTTTATTTGGCCGTATTGGGGGCTACAAAACAAAGATTTTAAAGCTTTTACCTGCCACACATAGAAAGGGGACTGGGGAGTACACTCCCCATTTAGATTTTAGTAGTCCCTACTGACAATTCAAAAATGGGGTGCCCATTTGTGTGGGGTAGAGTTGGACATTAATCTGCCCACCCCCTTTATTACATGAGTGTGAGCAGGAGGGTTGAGCCTCTCCCCCACATTATTTGCTGTCAGCAATAGCTGCCTTGTCTATAGTTTTAGTTACAGGCTCCTCACGATGTGGTACATATGCCTCAACTTACAGCATGGCAGGTGTCAGCATATGAAAGGTGTCAGAGACAACACTATGTTAAACAGGCACGTTACTTTGTTCAGTGTGTGAAAGGGTTAAATCCTAGAATCCCTGTTACTCACTTTGCTAATATAGTAATTCTGCTAACAGATGTGCTCTTGCAAAGTAAATGGCAAGTAGATTTTGACCCCAAGAAAGTACAATGGTCTTTAAACAAATCTGATACCCTTTGAGCCTATCAACAGTTTTCAAGCCAGTCCCAAAGAAACTGTAGGGAATATAGGTTATATTGACATATTTTCTCCATTCCAAAGACCCCTTACAAGATCCATGTTAGGTCTTCATGTTTCCCTCTGCTTACCTCAATCACCCACGCTGTATTTTACTCTCTCCCTGCAGAGGTGCTGAATTGATGTGCATCTCCAAAGGGACTCCAAAGAGGTGAGCTTACTTCCCTGCTACTCTACTTGCGGCCCACAAACTAGCCAGGAAAGACTTCCCAAGTTCAACATGGTGAGTGGGCTTGGTCTCTGAAGGATTCATCATTCCTAGGCACATGCAATAGAAGGACACTTTCTTAAAGGGGCAGTGGGGCGGTACAAGAATGGAGGTGCTTCAGGATCCCAGTGATGATGTGGAAGAATGTCCCTTCTCACAATATAACAACCTAACAAGCTTACAGTCTACAGGAGGTGGAATAAAATAGGGTGGAAGTGAAGCAGAGTTGGAGGAGGGAGTAAAGCACTGCCCTATAGGTATGTAAGGTAGAGGTTACTCTGGGAGGCCATAAGCTTTCCTGAAGAGATGGGTTTTAAGGCCTTTCTTAAATGATTGAAGACTGATGGCTGTAGGCAGGCTATTCCATAAGAAAGGAGCCGCCCGCGAGAAGTCCTGCAAGCACGAGTTGGCCATATGGGTGCGAGCAACGGTCAGGAGGTGGGCACGGGCAGAGTGAGGGAATGAGGAGGGGCATACCTTTGGATCAGTGAAGAGATATAAGAGGGGCTAGAATTGTTCAGTGCTTTAAATGTATGGGTTAGCACTTTGAATTTACTCCTATAGGATACGGGTAGCCTATGTAAGGACTGGCAGAGGGATGAGGTGTGAGAGGACTGACTAGAGAGGAAAATCAGTCTGGCGGCGGCATTCATTACAGACTGTAGCGGAGCAATATGGATTTTGGGGAGACCAATTGGGAGAGGGTTACAGTAATCCATGCGGGAAATTACTAGAGCATGGACAAGCTCCTTGGAAGCATCTTGTGTAAGATTTGGCAAAGAACTGGATGTAAGGCTCAAAGGTGAGGCCAGAGTCAAGTATGATGCCAAGACAGCGTGCTTGCAAGGATGGACTTATGTGGATATCACTGACTTGAAGGGAGACAGACGGACTGCACGGATGAATTGTACTTGTTTTTTTTTTGCTTTATGTGAGTTTTAATTCACAAATGAAGCCCCTCTTACATACTTTATTGGTCAGTGGGAGCCTCCTTTTGCATTCCTTCAAAGAGTATGTTTACCATTAAATTAGGTATTGTCCTGATCGACTCAGGAACGTTCAAGCACTATTCAATGTGAGTTGTGAATTTTAGTGCACCAGTGTGGTTTTAATTTTCTGGTCTCCTGGAGTAAAGGTAGAAATAGTTGATTTACAGTAGGTGTGCCGCCTTAAAGGCACAGAAGCTGTGACATCAAAGCCAATCTATTCAGGCTCCACCAAATGTGATTTGTTTCGCTCACTAATTAGTTTTATTTACAAAATTTCTGTGCCTTAATATAGCAATGTTGCACTATTATTTGTACCTTGTTTTCGCAGTAAATTTGAGGTAAGTGTATTGTATTGTTTGAGCTGTACTAATTATTGACACAATATTATTGCCAAAACTGTATTTTTCAATAATAAATTAAAAAAAAATTAAATATTTTTTGTCCATATTATATAATATTTGTTGGTGCAATAACTGAGAAAGATTGAAATTTTGGTTGAACACACACAAAGCAAAAATGTAGTTGGTCCTTAAGTGCAAAACAAACAAATGAAGTTTGGTCCGTAAGGGGTTAAATATGCGTACCTACAAAATATACTCATATATTCATGCACAGTACACACAAGTAAAAAAAATGACATGCTCAAAGTTTTCCAAAATCATATTTTACAGCTTGATAGTGAGTGAATTTCAAATGTATTCAGTGAACAAATGTCTTAAGTTAAACTCCAAAATAAGAAACTAAATTATTTACCTGCTTTTGATAAGACTTTTTTGTCTATATGGATTATAACAGATTATTCTTAAATAATATGCTAAAATAACCACATGTAATAAAAGTCTTATACCTTTTGTAATTAATTCACAAATAATTGCGATCAACGAAATCAATTGTCATTGGATATCCTATTTCTCTAGGTATTACCTAGTAACCATCCAAAATGATAGCTTGTTAGGTATATACCAGCTGTCAGATTGCCCTACTTCCAAATAGTCAATGGGTTTTCATCTAAGAATAAGAAAGTTTTGAAAATGTCAATGGATATCCAGCAGCCAAGTTCTATACTTGAATCTAAAAATAATCTTTTGAAATGATTAAAGCTACCTTTAACATTCCAAGTGAAGCTGAGTGGAAAAATAAATTAAACTGCCGAAAATGTACATAGATTGCAACATAATTCATTGTGCCTGTTCCATTAATAATGTTTTTATTATATTCTAACTTAGTGGGATGGTAGCAGGTTAATCTTGTTACCAAAACCACTATAGTGAGCTGTTCTGTGTTTTCTTAGAGCATCCCTTTACTTTATGCATTCAAGATTCATTCAGACACAGACCATTTTAAAAATCCCTAATATGGAAGTGGAACTTATGTTTTAAATATTATATGTGAAGAGGAACCAGATCCAGGATACCCAAGTAAGTATAATTATAATTTGATAACAGTTTGATACTTAACAGTGGGATAGCAATAGGTGACCACAGCAGCTACAAAGTACAACCCAACAGTATGCTTTCAAAATTATGATTTATACCATAATAAAAAATGCATTATTTAAAATTAATGACTAATAAGGGAATCAAATGCAAACAGTAGTGCCACAAATATGTATTATTTTTTTTAAATTTATTTAGAAAGTGTTTCACTGGGAGAGATTTTTCTTTAAGTTTCAATTATGTTATCTCGTTGCTGAAAGAAAATATATCTATCAGTAGCTTGGTTTGATTGGAGTGATTACAGGACTGTAGAAGAATGTATGTGTTTTGTTTTTTGGTCATACCATAATAATATCGCAAAGTACTGAGCATGTGTACATCTGTTGGCTTATGCTATTTTACAGTATACATGTCTGATTATGCACACACACACATGAAATCATGCACAACACACATTTATTGTATTGTAAAAAAAACTAGTCTGATAAATCATTTGTGATACACAACACAGCCTGTGCTTTTTTCCTTTCCTCTAGCTATGCTCACTGATTACAATTTTTCTATACCGTTTAGTAAGTCAGACTATTTATGCTTTACAGTTCGACTAAAGTAAGGTGATTATGTTGGATTGCAGTTTATTTTCTGAAATAAATGTAAACTCTAACAATGCTGAATAATTGGGTACTCGAATAGCATAACTGCAGCTTCCTTTAAATGTTAGAAACACAATTTTGTATTTGAAACAGCAGAATGCAAACATTATTTTGTCATTAAACCTCTTACATGTTCCATATATACTTTTTGTTTTGAATATCCTTTGTGCTATGGCTGCATGGATAACACCCATTGCCTGCAGATCTGGTATGTAGAACAAAGTAAAGATTAAAGAACAACACACACACAAAAATAGAGTTTTCGTGGTAAGCCCACCACTATGCCACGGTACCCCAATATTGGCGGGTCCTACACTAATTTAACCATTGTCTCCCACATTAAAACAAGTCTCCCACATTAAAATGAATTTTAACACTGTCTTCCACTGTCTACCACTTATATTGGGCTACTGTGAAATAGTGGTGGGCTTAACGCAATATGGTCATATGATGAAACTGATTTCCATTTTTTGCTTGCTGAGATAGGTGATTTTAAAATGTCTTGTAAAATGAAAAACTGTATTTTTGTGTGTGCGTCTTTCCATAATTGGTATTTTGTATATATTTTGGTCTAGAGATGTCCCGAACAGTTCGCCGGCGGACAGTTCCCGGCGAACATCGCATGTTCGCGTTCGCCACGGCGGGCGAACATATGCGATGTTCGGTCCGCCGCCTATTCCATATCATTGAGTTAACTTTGAAAACCCCCCCACCCACCGCG
Organism: Pelobates cultripes; assembly: GCA_933207985.1. Lineage (NCBI taxonomy): Eukaryota > Metazoa > Chordata > Amphibia > Anura > Pelobatidae > Pelobates > Pelobates cultripes. The sequence goes on from OW240912.1 coordinate 295,045,258, forward strand.
CGGG